>CM030370.1:62035310-62760871 GCA_003604175.2 Clonorchis sinensis
ACCTACTGTACGGCGTTGTCCAGGAGAGCCGTGAGATAAATTATGCGTCGGCTGTTCGCAGTGTCCATGACCAAAACTACACGGATATTAAATAATACATACGTGCTTTCTGATAGATTTTCTGATAGAAAAGTAGCAAAGCATTGCACCGCAGCCGAACACGACTCTTGCCGTCTCCCGAAGTTTTGCCAGCACCAAAGGCATAAAATCCGCCAAAATAAAATACAACTATGCGGCACCTACTCAACACAGCCATTTGACACTTCCGAAGATAGTTGTATGTATCCTGAGTGATGAGGATATTGCCGAATTCATCGGCCACAAACTGCGCACCGCACAAGGCGGCGTTCCGTATTTCAGAAGGGCTCTGCAGGTGCCTGACTCGTCTTCAGTTATACGTCGATTAACCGTAAGCCGATCGGACAAAGATTTTGACAACTTATGGTTGTGTTCAAGAAAATAAGGGGTGACTGCCAGGTAGTTTCTTTACCTCCGTAAACAGAACCGCAGTGAACAGCAGGTGCCTCGCGTACTGTTTTATTAGAAAACATGCCAAGCTTACTAGCCTCTTTGGATTTCCCGGCATTTCGTTGGTATTGGAGGTCGCCTGCTGCATTCGTAGTACACCCAGTCGTGACGCAAAACGGCGTTGGAGCTTGGATTACTGGGTGAACGCACAAATACCACATAGTTCACCTTCATGTACTGATTTAGAGCATTCTCATGTGGCGTGAAGGATGAAAACGATACGGTCCCAAATTTCTCAACGAAAGCCTTGCAGCCGCTTCTGAAATCATTGCACAACTAGTTCAAAGGCGAATGTGCGCCAAGAATTTCGAAAGGTCATCAATTAAAACAGATCGCAAAAAGATGACCGCAGATGAGGGTGATTTTTGGTCTGAACACATATGCAAAGAAACGAAAGATTTTGACGTGGAAAGTTTTATTTTGCTTGCAAGGGTTTTGCAGAAAAATGCACTGTGCGTCCAAGGCGCGGCCTCGCAGTTAGACGCTGCAACGGACGGGCAGCTCATCTCGCAAAAGATTGGCCAAAAGATCGGACGGTTTGTCGGTCCGGCATTAAGCTGAGCTCCGATTGGTCTGGATCCAAAAGCACATCGTGGTTCGTATTGACGGAATGCCCCTTGCCAATGCAGCATCCAGAAGGCTCAGATCATTCAAGATGACGCAGCCTACATTATATGTATACGACGCACTGACCAAGTGTTTTTGATTAAGTTGTGGGTGTTTATATACGTTGTGCATACTTGTTTGCCGTTTTGAGGATAACAATACGTGGCACAATAAAACCGGGAAATAACGGGTCGTTGGCTTGTTCGCTGAGCTGGGCAGTTTGATTGCAAACGTTTCACCACCAATCGAGGAGACATCATCAGTATGCCAAAATTTTCACGTTTTCCATATTGAATTTGTGGCCTTCTTGGTCTTCGTGTACGGATATCAAGGATAGGGGGTCATGTCTCCTGACGGCCGCCTTGTGTTCCTCTATTCGTGTGCATAATTTTCTCCCAGTTTGTCCAACGTCGAATTTGTTGCAGTTGATCTGGTATACGACATTATTCCCCTTGGTTTTGTCTTGGCCGCCCTTCGGTCTGGAGGTCAGATTCCTCAACGTCGCATTCGGTTTGTGGGCCACGACGATTCCTTTTTGGGCCAGCAATCTGGTTGTGAGTTCAGATATATTATGGATGTAAGGTAGAACTACCCGGCTGGTCGCCTCTTCTCGTTGTTGCTGTTGCTGAGTTGTTTTCTTCTTCAAGCTTCTCCTGATAAAATTCCTTGGATATCCATTGTTCTGGAACACTCTGAATAGATAGTTTTCTTCCTTCTTCCGTAATTCTGTGGTGCTGCAGTGTGTCTCCGCTCTCTTGAACAGGGTTTGGACGCAGCTCTTCTTGTGGTTCATTGGATGGTTACTGTTGTAGTTGAGTATTTGATCCGTGTGTGTCTCTTTGCGGTATACGCAGGTTTCCAGAGTCCCATCCATCTTCCTGTTCACTAAAACGTCCAAGAATGGTAGTCGATTGTTCCTCTCCAGTTCGATTGTAAACTTGATATCTTCAAACGTGGTATTGAGAAGTTTGTGCGTCCTGTGTAATGCATCCCTTTTCATGATGACAAAGGTGTCGTCCACGTAGCGTATCCCTAGCTTTGGATTGATGATTGGTACTACCGCGTGTTGTAATCTTGGCGTCGCCGCCTCAGCGACAAATCCCGATACTGAAGATCCCATTGGAGTCCGTTTTAGCTTTTGATATATTTGCGCATCTAAGCTGAAGTATGTATCCATGCAAAAGTCCAGCAGCTTGCACAAACTTCCGGGTTTTATGGCTCCTGTCATGTTTGGGTTATTACGAAGCAGTTCCACTATGGTTTCTCTGGCGAGGTTGTGGTTGCTTTAAGTGAACAGTGATGCGACATCAAATGAAAGCATGATTTCGTCGTCCTATATACTGGCGTTCCGTAGTCTGTGCAGAAATTGGCCGGCATTGTTGATTGTATGTTCCGATCCAGAAATCAAATGCTTCAATCTTCTCATAGTTCTTTTGCTAATTTGTAAGATGGAGTTCCCGGAAGTGAAACGATTGGTCGAAGTGGAATTCCTTCTTTGTGCACCTTTAATAGTTCATAGAATTGTGCAATATTGGTGTCATCGGGTTTCATTTTCCATCGTTCCTGGCTGGTTATCTCGAGTGTTGCTTGCAGTTGCTTGAGCGTTGTGTTGATTCGATTGATGAGGTTTCAAGTTGGGCCATGATTGATTGGCCTGTAGGTTGTCGTGTCACTTAGTATTTGTTTGGCCTTTTCAATGTAATCTAGCCTGTACATTACTACCGTGATGCGCCCTTTGTCCGCCGGTGGTATTATGATCGTTTCATCGCTCCTTAGATTTCTGAGTGTCTCGTTCTTGTTTGGAGAGCAGTTGCATATTTCTGTTCCGTGTGATTGCTGGCACGATTGTCTGCCAAATCTGTTGTTGTACCTCTTCGGACATTTCGCTTGCTTTCTAGGCGTGTTCTAAGCTGGCAAGTTGATGACCCTACCGTGAACTAAGCTGAGATTGCGGGACGTTGTTTAATTTTTCTGAAGTGCTTTTCAGACGATTCTATATGGGTGTTCGTTCTCCAGAAGCAAACCCTTTGAGGCTTCTCATCGATTAAGTTTAAATTTTGTACGATGCTGTGGCTAGTTTTACACATTAGGCGCTTGCCTTAACCAAGTGTGAACCGCGTTATAGTGCGTCAGTGTTGAGTCCAATCCTATCTCTGACACTTTAGTTTTTCCTTTGCACCACGTACAAATCCCTATGTCACCTTTGCGAGCCAAATACATTGCATTTTTTATACCGCGGATGGTATAGTAGAATGACCCAATTATTTGGATTCCGTACAAAATTACGCCTGTTCCGGCCCTTATAACAAAGGAGAGCGTCACCTGCATGAATGAATATCACAGATCGTAGAGCGCAAGTGTTAAACTATAAAGCCAACTGCTATTTAGATGCGGTTAAAAACGAATGTGGGCACTTCAAGAACCATAAATGATATTTCTTGACTACGAGTTGTACAGATGACGATCGTGGGTTTTATTTTAGCCGTACTAATTCAGAAATCGCAAAAAGAACTATGCAGCGCATTCAGTCCATGTCACGCTTTCTTTTCCCTGTTTCTATAGGTTACGACTTCAAAAACTCTAGAGTGGCCGGGCTTCAATGAAGCACTCAGTCATGAACACGTCTCCATAGTAAGTATAAGGCTAAGGGGCTTCTAAAGCGGATCAAGACATATCAGGCGAGAGGGAAGGCCCTGAATTTAAATAAAACCTTTCGGGCTGCAGACGCCCGCGCTTTTGCTGACGACTGCGTGCACCCGGGCCTCCTGATTGTTGTCGAAGCACTACAACTATCCCGACTTTCTGAAGGTTTACCTCACTGAGGCTTAATGACAGCGATAGAGGGTAAGCCTCGGTCAACGGGGTTAATTTGTGGATACTCAGTAAAAATGCGTTTCCGCAATTTCATAACGTGAACCCTTCGGCCTATGGGAGGGTGAAATCTATCTTAACGTTCGTGGGACGCCTACAGGAAGCGGTCCGGTCTGGAAGGTTATTGTCCAGATATTTATTGTTGCCGGATAATATAGGTATGATTAATTGTGTGTCAAGGCGGGGTAGATTATAAATGGCTGCTTTTTTCACAATATTTGAAGGCAGTCTACCTCTCGGGGTGAAAGATTTTGTGCGGGTGCCGAACACCTGCGTGCAGTTGTAAAAGTATTCGGTGCTCTTGACACAAGAGAACAATGAAACGCTTATTCACGCCCAAAAACCGGAGTTACCATGTATGCAAGCACATAATTCATCCATGAGACTAAAGAGGGGTGTATATTTGTCAGTCGTGAGATCAAGTGGTATAGACTTAAGCTCTAGGATCCGAGGGCAGCGTGTGTTACCATTGTACGACAAGTAAGCGGTTCATACAGCCGACGATGTTGATGGCCATTTCTCTTACACGCACTTTCTCTCCTGGCTTATGGACCCGTCCAACTCGCGTAATAAATTCCAGATAAACTAGTCCATCATCTGGGAAGTCCTATCCAGTCAGTATGTGTGATTTCCCTGAACACACCACCCCTTTGTGTGCTTATGCCGGTTTGCTCTAGATCTCCTGTACATTAATAGCTTTTATTAGAAAACACCACCCGTATTTTATTGCCGGTCTAACAAGTACAAATCTACTCATATCCTGTCCCATTTAGTCACTTGCTGTCACCACCCTGATTGTAGTAAACGTTCGGTTTTTTTCTCGGTATTAACGCAGTTCATCCCATCAGATATCTCCCTAAACTCACCGGATTATACTGACCTCATCCCATTCCCTCGTATTCCCAAGCTGCGAACTTCGGCAATAGCTGGTTTGGACGCCCTGGTTGCTGTTATCCATTCCACCTGGTCAGAGATTTACACCCCAGAGATCCCGAAACGGTGTAGAAAAATACCTGCGATCTTACATTGGCTCCGTTCCATCTCTGCAAATTTTCTTGGCCAACTCAAAAATCCCGCTGCACACAGGATTGCACATCCCAGCCCAACCATTTCAAACATGGGGCTGTCCAGAACCCGAAGTAGGCCAGTGCAATGATGTCACGGCACTGCCATACCCAGTTTGATAGCACACCTGCAACTAATCCCTTCATATTTTTGACTGTACCATCTTGCACACTCAGGCCATCAGCTGCAACTACGAGCGAACTTACGCTTTATTCTGAATGGAATCTTATGATCCGGATGGCCTGACCATGCTACCCACCAGTTGTGAATAAACATTATTATTATCTTACATTTTGTGGGTGCATGACAAGGGACGGGATGAATTTGGTCAGTTCATTCAAAGACACCTGCGCCTTTTCCTCCTCTTGGAAGATGGGAATGATGTCCGCATACCCCATATCGACAAGGTTTTCGTCAGATATTTGAAAACTGGAGTCCAGAAGACATCAGTTAGGAATTGTGACCACTTTTGGCTGCTTCCTATTTCGGGCCGCAGTCTAACTCACATCACAGTGCTTTCTAGCAGTCTTTCTGGGACTTTCCTATATTGAGTCCCCGATTTAGAAACGGCTGTCTTATTGCCTCGCCTGAATGACGGAAATGAACCACCTTGCGTCCTCACTGGACCCAAGAATATCCTTCATCCATGCTGGTCTTAGTTTGTGACGATTCGAAACTACAATGACAACCCTAAACGACTCACCCAAGATGTTCATGTACGTAGCTGTCCACGGGCCCAGGTACGGCGTCACAACACGGTACCGCGACTACCACACTCAGTCTGGTGGTTTGCCCATAGTTCACCATATCCATAATATTTACCGGATGAGAGTGTAACGGGCACCCACAAGACCACCTGAATCCGTTTAATTTGCGTCAGGACTTGGAAGCACTTGCCACCTTATTGTGCTATCTGCTTGTTTTGCCCATAAGCACTAATTATCCCAACGTCACTATCGATGGTTCGGTGTAGCCTTGCGCCCGATACAGCGTGCGCTGGCAATCATAAATAAACAAAGAACTTACTAGCTGTAACAAATCCCTTGGCTTGTTAATCAACACACAATGATAGGAGGCTTTTTCATATACAGGTCGTGAAAGGTTGCTCAATTTCGAGTTTGGGTCGACATAGATGGCGCAATTATTGTTCTGGAGGTTTCGAGATGATTTCTAATTGCAATACAAACGAGAACACGTGAAGAAACTGGCTGTTCCACAAACCTCCCACCGCCATCAGGGAGAATCCACGCGAAGCCATCGGTAAGCATTAAAATATGAATTCCGCGCCCATTGTGGACCCCGAGTACGTTTAAACAACTTTTAACAAAACGGAGGCCGCATGAGGAGATCTTACGGGACCGAATATATGCCATCAAGTGCTGAATTTTTTTGCCAAAGTTTCCCTCCCCCGAACTATGGTCTCAGAGAAATTTTGGGTGTGCCTCTAAGGCTCGGCGATTAAAATCGGAACTTCAGAAAATTTTGTATAACGCGCCTAAATCCTGTAAAATCAGGGATAAAAATTAGAAGAATGTGTATGCTTTCTCAAGTGTCTTAAGTGGTTCACCAATTCTCAATGTGATTTTTAGTTTGCCCAATCGAGTGTGACCTTTATTTTAAGCCGCGTCACTCGAAGCTGGGTGATTTTACAAATAGGCGCGGGAAGCCCTATGTGAGTGTGTTAGCTGTTGTCGTTTTCGCGAATAACGTTTTTTCGTGTGGTTATCTGTGTTGTTCAATTGAACTTTGCCTGTGTTCTGTGCAGTATGTAGTCGATTCACAGTATGTAGTAATTTTTTCGCACGACTGCTTATGGTGGGTTCAGCAGCATCGGTAGGCTTGAACGCAGGCTTGTATTCTAGGCTCAGGACTTGTCCCTTATCCATGCAGTTCCAGGGTGAAGAAACGGACAGTAAGCATGGGTGGAATAGGTGTATATGTCACCTGATAAGACCTGAACTTGCTAAACACCTGCAGGTTTATGTGAATTGAAGAAGTGCTTGGAGGGCAATGAGCGTATTTGTTTTAAAAGCTATGCTTGGCTGACTGAGTTCGCAGGTGGTGGTGCGCTAGTAAAAATGGCAGTAATTTTTGGTGGTTGACTTCGCGTTCTGTGAGACACTTTCCAAGCTTAAAAATTACGAAGTATTGGGTTTCATTTCGGTGGAAATTTTAGGGAGGAATGGATTTGGCGCAAACCGCAGACGCAGTCAGTTTGTACAAAGTGATGGCTTTACGTGAGATAAGCTATCTGAAGTTTTTTATGGAAGACCGGGTGTGGCGATTTGGGCTATCTATCGAATTACCGGTTGCTGGATAGTTGCCTGCCACTGAGTCTGGCTACACTTATTTGTCGCCTTGTATATTGCTCTCACCAGATAGCGGATACTAAACCTATTTTCTTTTTGGGTTTAAATTCTTGATATCAGTTCCCTTCCCCTGATGGCCTGATTTCTTACTGGATATATATCTTCCGCACCAGCTTTCCTAACTCCAAGCAACTCAGGCGGTATGGCAGCTCTGATGAGGTTGAGGACAATATTCACTGTGTTACCAGGTATAACTTGAGTGGAAATGAACGTGACTACCGGAATCATGTATCTTGGCCCTTCTCGGTACAAACAGGTCTTTTGTGTGTGCGTTACATATATGAGACACCTATGGTACGAACTCAGACAAGCCCGAATTGCCCTCTGTAAGTCTTCTAGGGTGCAGTTTCTCCAATTAACTACTCTCCGTGGGACTCCGACGAAGAACCCGGATAGTGGATGAGGTAAAAAGAACTACATCACTGAAAACTATCACTAATTACTTCTCTCATTGAGCACCTTGCACTGGTTTCCAAAGTTAATAAGCGCGCTCCAGTAGCTTGTGAACACTGCAAATACTGTGAAAGTGGAACATTTACGATATTCTCGAGTCATCAGCCGGCAACATTCCGGTATTTAAACAGGACACGACAACCTGAGGCGTATTTTAACCGTGTTCATTCTGCCTCTCCAAATAGTAGGAGAATGTCTAAAAAGTTAGCAGACCCTGCGGCTCCCTCAGTGACCTAAACCACGGCAGGATAGGTCGTTGAAAACGTACAAGCCTTCAGGGTCTGACATCGATGGGGTAACAGAAGACGGCGTTGAAAATAGCCATTCCTTCAGCTGGTATTATTGTTCACATCTCAAGCACTTCTCAATACTTCTCAATACTTCCGTTATACAACTAACGGACTGTACTTTCGCCCTATCATACGCAACCAATGCTACAGCGCATTACGCTGATTTGATGACTGATCCCTAGCTAGGCCCAAAAGACGTTTACACTGGATTGAGTGATCTGTCGCACCAAGGCCTCGACACACCTAATCTGCAGATCGTCGACAGTCAACCGCCTGATCCTTCACAACTGTCTGCCGAAACTGACCCATCAACATCAAAGAACACCGACACCACAGTGATTGATCCCTTAGAACCACTCACTGACGACGGTACTATAATTAGATAATCGTTCGGTTGTAACACCCGGTGCCAAGCTGCCATGCCACCCGAAGGAAGTACGAGGGCTGGGATACTGGCAGGTTGCCTAAGCCTAGACAGGGGAAGTCGAGAGGCAGAGGTTGGATTCGAACCACGGACCTTCCGGTCATTAAATTTGCACTCTAACCACAACCATCTCGCTCGCACAGGCCAATCCCCACAACCACCCACCCCATATCACATAGTCCTTGAGATTCAGGGATGTTTCTCTCTACCGTGATAGGTGTCTCGAATTAGCAAACGCGATCAGAGCCTTAGAGTTTCGTATATTCGCCTTATTTATCACACTGTGGTCGCAACTCATACAACTCCCAAGATACATAAAACGCCACACAGATGTGAATCTCTTTGTGTGTACTGTAAGTGGCGTTTTCAGTGAATACGTGTCCAGGAGCATGGCCCTACTCATTGTGGGTGCAAAGCGCATCCCAAAGGATGGGATGACTTTGATTGGTTCATCTATAAACATTCGGGCCTTCGCTTGAAAGACGAGAACGCTGTCGTCTGCATATTCAAGATCGACAGGGCTTTCGCTGGGAGGTATTTGAACATCAGAGTTCTGAAGGCCTTCCAGCCTTCATAAACTCGAAACATCTCTTGCTGAGCAAGCACGTTTAAGAGAACAGGCAGTTAAAAGATTCAAGTGCGCCTTAGAAACACAAGAATATTAAAATATTGACTCATATTTTGTTGTTCTGGCACCTGACAGAGTATGAAGATATGAAGGCAAGCCCTACCTGGCCGGAATCTCGCTTGCTTCTCTCGAGTCAGGGCTTCATGTGTCACCTAAGTGACACCAAGAGTGTCGTTCGGATCGGAGTCAATCTGATCTCTTCATGATTAACACATTCACTCTGAGCTTCTTTTTTGAAAATGGGTATCTTTACCGTTCTGATTTATCAAGGGCTGCCTCGTTTTCTCGAATGGATACAAATATATCAGACTGGCGTTGACTGAGGAATCCAGTCCCCATCGTGGATCAATGCGGGTGGGAGAGCATTAAGACCAGAATCTCGGCGTCGCATGAGAGAAGATGGGCTATCGTAAAACTCCAGACACGTAAGGGGTTCCAGGTTCACCGTTCAGGGTTCTGTTCGAGTCGAAAAATCTGAATGACAATTGATGGTTACAAGAATTGTTTTTCAATGTGCTAGACCCAGGAGTCGAGGCGTCCTTCTTTATCAAAGATCGACTTGCAGTTTAATTCCTGCTGGTTTTGCTCATGGGCGACTTTCGGAGACCGGTTGCACATATCAATGGAAGTAATCTGGGGATATTCCTGGCAAATTGAGAATCTTTCTTTTCCTCAACATTCGGTGTTCACTAGGCTTCACGGTAGGCGGGCATACTAAGTTCTGATTGAAGTCTGACAATTCGCCGGATTGTATTTTGTTCAGGTCCAGCGGGAACATTTGTCCAAAATTCTGATATCCAGTGCTTTAGTGGGGCTGACAGTGTCGTGCCGCAAGCGAAACTCCCTTTATTGTGCAAGGATGTGGCAATCTGGCTCCGGTATTGACATCCGACGCTGAAGCCGGAAGAGAGTCAAGAAGACGGTTCTGATAAGTTCATCTAAATTGGGGTCTACCAGCCTCCTTGTTCCTACACGAGCTGTGCGTTCGTTGCATGAAAAGCGAATAGTTAACAGACTATGGACGATTGCATGGTCGGAATCCACCCAAGTGTTCCAAAAGGAGTGGCAGTCAGTTTCTGATGAGCGTTGTTGGTAAATGATCAATTTGGATACGTGGCTGGCAAGCTGTTGGAGGGTACCATTCGGTTGCTCCCGAAGTTAATGCTGTAGTAAAACGGGATGCGGTCAGCACACAACCGGAACAATTGTTCGCCGTTATCTGTCCGATCCAACTTGATCATCCAGTTGAGTCACGTGCTGTAAGACTGCTCAATTTTAAATTCACGTCTCCTGCAACTGCAACGATCTCTAAGCTTTTAGCCTACAGTAACGGGGCTTCCAAGGTATTATAAACGTGTCGGTTGCAGTCGTTTATGGCTAAAGCAGACAGGATAAACAAACAGAGATCAACTTCCCGCTAGTTGGACTTTACGGACGTCCCCAGGCGAACCACAAAGAGGCGACTGTCAACGGGTACCCAGTCGGGTAAGGACCTTCCGCTCGGCGAATTAAAACGACAGTACCCCCTTCACAGATTGTCACAGCGGCGTCAGACTCACCAGACGTACACAGCCGGAAGCGACTGGAGAATCTTGAATTTTAGTTTCTGACACGCATCACACATCAAAGCCAAGCAGGTTCAGTGTGAGGCTAGAAGCGGCTTATTGTCCTGCTTGCTTCAGTGTGCGAACATTATAAGCAGCCAGACAGACCGGATGTCGGGACTTAAAGGTTGATTTTGAGATGCTTGAGGTTATCATCACCTGCTGACCTGAAGATGTTGCGGTCAAGACCGATGCATGAAGAATGGGGTCATCAGTCCTAACCGATGGGGAAGTTATCAATCGGCTAGGGAGGGGGAGAAAAAGTATATGAAAGAGAATGAAGGTAGGCTTAGGCACTCCGGGTGATGACCCTACGCGACGACCCATGTGGCATGACACTATTTTTACTTGTGGCAATTAAAATCACCCCGATAACCACCGGCGCATTGTTCGGTTCCAAGTCGTCATCATCATCAGCTGTAAGAAGCGAGTACTTGCCACCGATGATTTGGGGAGACTGGATAGGTAGCTGCGAATTGAAATCGGTCGTTGATACAATTGGTGCGTAAATTCAAGGTTGTCAGTGGAATTTCAGTTGTTGAGTTTGGGAGAGGAGCTATGCGTTGGAGGCAATAGCTCGGATGCACGAGCACTATTTAGGGCGCGATTGGGCCACATCTGACTGTCTCTAACCATTGATGTGTCCAGTCTCGGAGTCTTCATCCAGTGAGACGGGAATGACCAGCGCAACTGAGTTTGCTGGTAATGGCTTTCACACTTCACTGCCAAGTCATTGTTTGATCTCCCATGGCTCGTTTCCACCCTTCGTATGGTTGTGGAAAAGAGCCCTTCGAGGAAGTCGGTCGACTGGCATGTGGAGCACGTGGCCAAACCAGCTCAACCTATGGCGTGTGATCAGTTCCTCTATGGTGGGCGAGTTATTTCTTCTGGAAACCATTCGACGTACTCCAGCATTACTGATCTGGTGTTCCCACCAGACTCGTGCAATGCTCCGAAGACATCGATGGTCAAACACTGAAAGTCTTTTGATGTCCTCGGTGCTCAGCGACCAGGCTTCTGACCCGTGTAATAGTATGGAGCGCACCACAGCATTGTAAACTGAATCCTTGATGGACACCTTTACGCCACAGGTGATAAAGGTTCACGAATGCTGCTCTGGCCTTCCCGACCCGGATAGAAATATCACCTTTCACGGGATCACCAGGACTGATACAGCTAGCCAGGTAGACAAATTAGTCGACTACCTCAATCGGCTCATCCGCAAGCATGAGGTCAAGGTTTGAGCTCATCCAGTCTTGCAGCAGCACTCTACACTTTGCAGGTGTAAAGCGTATACCAAAATATGAGGCAGGTCATTTGGTATTGTTTGCATTACGACGGCATCTGTGAGCGAACACCCCGGGATCATTTCGACCCCACTGGCATCAGGGGCTGATAGCGAGTCTTCCATGATCGTATCAGTGACGAAGTTGAGGAGGAAATGTGAACGATGACAGCCTTGCTTGACATTATTCCGAAGGATAAGACCAGGGAGCACCTTCGATGCTACGTCTACCAGGTTGATACCACGGTGGTTTTCACACATCCTCTGTGTAACTCTTTTGAAATTGGCAATAATTGTCGATATGCCCTATTCTGCAGTCACCTCTTCGCTCCATAACGCACCAATAAGCTTTGTTGTGTTTGGTCACTAAGGATTCTCCGCCTTTTTTTTGAATGGGGCTGGATACAGACCGTCCGGTCCTGGTGCATTCTCACTTTTAAGTACGGATATTTTATACCTTATTTCTTATTCCGACGGGCTATTAAGGTTTACATTCCATTCTCCCGTTTGCACTATCTCCATAAGCTGTCTCAGGAAGCCAGCTAAATTGTTCTTCGAATTTTTTGGTCCATCTTTCCAGTCGACCTTTTTGCGAGGAAATTAATGATCCGCCTTTTTCCACTTATCGTTTCATTGACCGCTGCCAGTCGATTGTACCAGTTGATACAGGGCACGGCTGTCTCCGGTAGTAAAAGCCTTCTCCATCTCCCGAGCTTCCGATATCCACCAGAGCTCTCGATCTTTTCTTTGGCTCTTCACTATTTGGTGTTTGGGGGATTTTCGTGCACCGTCGTACTCGTTGCCTGTTGGTATGGATTTCCTGACATCATCGAGACTAGCGATCTCGACGACATCCAGTAGTCTTGTGGTCGAATTGGAGAAGTCGGACAGACCACAGTGAACGCCACTGGCATTGCTTCTTTCACATTTTGCCATGCTTCACCCATGTGCTCACTACCCGTCCAGTGTTGATTAACTGTAGAGTTGTTGAGCTAGCTCAGATCGATATTGTTGAGCTATGGTAGTTTTTCGAAGATGATGGATTGGCATGCACCTTCCAGACTTCTGAGGTCCTGAAGGGAAACGAACTGTCAGGCTTGCACTCACCATCACGTGATCGGATACAAGTTGCCTGTCCTAGAAGAAACGGCAGTCTTGAATTGTGGCCTTCCAGTGGTGGCTGATGGTCACGTGATCCAAATGGTTCGACGATTGATTTGCAGTCGTTGGCCACCAGGTTACGCGATGCGAACGTTTTTGACGAAAGTTCGTATTGGCTATGTACAGTTGATCAGCACACAACTGGAGGAGTCGCTCTCTGTTGTTTATGTGACGCGCATCGACTCCGAAGCGAAATTCTAGATATGATTTCAAGGAGTTCAGACGGCCGACTTGGGTATTCATATCGCTCACAAAGATCACGATGCCACTGTTCCTCGCTCGACAAATAAGCCCGGATAGCTCTCGATAAAAAGTATTCCCACAGTCAGAACTGCATTCCGTTTGGGCATAAACCGACACAGGCACCGTTTTTTATGTCGAGAGGTATTGAGCTTAATTGAGCTGGATAACCGGACTGCGCAAAGACGACTGATCACTGGGATCCAATCCACAAAGTGCGTTCAGCTCCGGGGCTGAGTGCAACGTCCATGCCGCATATTCCGCGAGTCATCGCTCCTGGATCACCGGACTCACGGAAGGAGAAACGTGAAAGAGCTGAGTTTGTTTTTGGCGTTTTGAGATGCGTAACCACGCGTGGGTTTTGTATGCATACATCAATTTTAGGGCAGTGTAAGGTTTCAGCGAGCATTGAATTTTTCTCAGTTTGACACAGAGTATGGAAGTTAAAAGCTTCTATTTAGAAAAGATCTAATGGATTTAGCAAAGTGTTATTTTGCTTACTGTTATTAGGCAGCGGGGTGCATAAGACACATCGGTCAGATAACTGACAGTCAAGTGATCCAACAACGCTTGTTTGTGTGATGTAAAGGCGTTCGAGAGGGACATCGATGTACAGAGAACTGTGCGGGCAAATGATACTTGCCTTATGCCCGGGCTGAGGAAGGGGGTTTGGTTGAGGTACTCCTCCTTGAGCCTTTGACCCAAAAGTGTGACCCGCGAGGCAGAGCACAGTAGGGTTTTCTTTGGGTACCCTGCCCGGATCCAATAACTCAAATGTCTGACATGCTTGGCTATATGGAGCCATCCTGGCCCGAGGGCTCGGGGAGTAAGGCATTACTGTCTCATTGCTGTGCAGCACTGGACTCGTTGGGTATTTCGGTCGTACTGAATAATGCGCTGGCGGTCACGGTCAACCGTTGGGCATCCAGAGTGCGCGGTTTTTAGGGCCGACTTTTTCTAACCCATCGTTCCTCGGGGGGAAATAGTATCGCTGTTTCTATGAATACGGCCATGCTGGTAGCCTGGGGCAAACACCTTACTGCCTTCATACTCCTAACGCGGATGATAGTAGGAAATTACTCCCAGGCCGCCTCATAGCACGACTGCTCGTAGTACGAACTCTCGCTATTCCTAATCTGTCTGTTCCCCTTTGGCCTTCCTGGCATGATTTCACCTTGTGGAATGAAGTTCCAGTCAGTGTAGCCCGCAGGATCATTGCAGCCCTCAAACCCGACCACCACGTCAAGGTGGCAGCTTTAGGTTGGTTCAGTTCCAAGTGGCAGTAGCATTAGGAGTCAAACTATTGTGCCTGTGCCCTCGGGCTAGGTCGGTCCCACACAGCTATGTGGGTCATACTGTTTAATCATTGGCTCGCAACAGAGTCTAAAACCTCGACCAGTAATTGTCACTTTTTCTTGCTGGTCTGGCTTGAGTGTTGAGCTCGAGATAGCTCAATGGTTAAGGCGCGAGCTTGCTCACTGAAATCAACCTCTTCTTGATTGCTCCTGTCTGGACTTGGGCAAGCTTGGAGCATCTTAGCCCACATGCTTCCTTCAAGTGGCATGGCAGGTATTCACCGAAAGTGTTACAGCCGAATGATTACTTGTTTAGCATTTTAGTGCTGCAGTGCTCCCATGGTTGCACTCTCTGGAACTCAGCTGCACCATGTATAACTCTGCCAAGAAAATCAAATGGGAGCAGTCGTACAATGAAAACCGAGCCCCCAAACCACGAATAGCCGTACGGTTACATCATGGCTCAACAGGCCCTCGCCGGATATGATTTACTCGGTCGATAAAGGACGGATTGTATTTGACCCATTGTTCTAGTGAGCGCGCCCGAAAGCTAAGCCTGGCTGAAATGGGATCTCACAGCGCTCGACAGCGCTGAACTGAAGTAAACAAGCCGATCATCGTTCTCTTCATCAGACACAGCAACATCAGTCCTGACACCGATGCATCGCCGTCGTACAGCTACAAAGTTTTTTAATTATACTTAACCTTAAATTGAGAAGAAAAGAGTGGTGAGGGAGAGACCTGGTACTGGCCTATTGCAGGCATTCTGAGACGCATATAACTCCAAGAGCTCAGTTGCTGGAAGCTGAATAACAGCACGAATGCCACTGACATTGGCCAGCCGCCATTTCTTGCAATGTCCTCAGCCAAGCGGTCATAGGGACCCCATCCTGGAAGGCGAGTCGCGCTAACAACACCTAAGCTCTTCTTAATCTCTTTTACACCCTTCTACGAAGTCGTACAACCAAACAATCCAAGTTAACAACGTAATTCACCAGGTGATATTTTGAAGCGAGGTTGGCACATAACTTCAAGAATTATTAAGTGGAATGTTAGTTAGAGAAAGCTAAAAACTGAAAAATTAAATAAACAGCCTGTTGTTCCGACTTGCCCATAATAGCATTCGTGGCAGCAGGGTTCCGTTCAGATTGGAGGTGTATCGGTCGTGTTTTCACTTCGTGAACACCACAACGCACGCAGTTCGAACTTGTCGACCGCGTTGTTTTACCGTCATGGCTTTTCTAAAGAATGTTCAATTTTCTTTATCATCGCACTTAGGATGTTTGGGGCTTCACGGTGAATATTCTCCTGAGTACCTCGCAGAAAGTAGTGTTCGCCAGGATTAGCCATTTTCACTTTTCTTATAGCCTGTTTTGGGATGAGATCTCAACCTACCCTGTGCACATGGTGTCTCCCAATGTGTCTCACGCCAGAACTCTGGGGCACCCACACATTGGCATGGCTCAAATGCCTGACAGAGTATAAGAATGTAGTGGATGTTAATAAAATTAACATTCTTGTTAACACGGCTTATCAAAGATCCTGAAAAAAACAATGACTTTTGTTTATATACGGCTGAAAAATATCCTGTTGCCCAAAAATAGCACGTACAGGCGCTGTTGCAGATGCACCAAATGGACACTTAGGGAATGACTAATTGACTGGCTTCATTTACATCTGTCCATCTCCGTTCGCTTTCCATAGCTGCTTCCCTCAAATTTACTTTAGTGTTCATCATGAAGCTTAGTTGGGTCATCAATTAAACCGTTATCGCACACGGTGCGAGAAGTTTTTGGAAGTGCTTACTCATCATCATCATCATTGACAGCATGACATCAGTGTTCAACACCGGTGCTTAACTGCCGTACTACCATGATCTATTTGAAAGCCTTATTGTAAAGAGAAGAATGAAGGTGGGCGGGGAAGGGACTTAATGCTAGCTTATTACAGTCATTCGGAGGTGCCTACACTTCCAAACATTCACTCAGGCAATCTGGATAGAAACTGACAACAAGAACGCTGCTGACATCGGTTGGCAGCCATAACTTGTAGTATCTCCAACCAGGCGCAGTGGGGATCACGCGGTCCCCATCCTGGAAGACGATTAGCACTGACAGCACCCAAACGTTTTGTAATCTCTTTCATACCCCTCTGCCAGGTCAAGGGCTGTCCACCTCTGCTTACGCCACTCTGAATTGGGTATGGAAAACAGCACTCTCTTAGGCGAACGATGGTTAGGCATACGCAACACATGTCCCAACCAACGCAGCTTTTGGTGCTGCACACACTTCAATGGAAGTACCCGTTGCACAACCAAAAACTCGCTTTTTAATTGCCTCGTTACGGATTCGCCGACACCAACCCACACGAGCTATGGTTTCCAGACAACGATTGTCGAACACCTGAAGACGTCTCAGTTCCGCTGCTCGAATAGGCCAAGTCTCACAGCCATACAACAAAACAGCCCGCACTGTAGCTTGATATACACGTCCCTTGAGATTCAGGGACACACCACTTTGATGCCACAGGTGTCTCAAATTATCAAACGCAACCCGAGCCTTGCAGATTCGCGCATTGACCTCATCTGTCACACTACAATCAGAAGTAATACAACTTCCAAGATACGTAAAACGCTCCACAACTTCCAGTACTTCTCTCTGGATTGTCATTGGCGCGTTCAGTGACTGTATGTCCACGAGCACGACCTTACACCTTGTGGGTGCAAAGTGCATACCAAAGGACGGGATGACTTTGGTCAGTTCATCTAAAAACACCTGCGCCTTCTCCTCCTCTTCAAAGATAAGAACGATGTCATCTGCATATTCCAGATCGACAAGGTTTTCGTCAGAGGCTATTTGAACACCGGGGTTTTGGAGACCTTCCAGCGTTCGTCTCATTATTTCATCGATCACGAAGTTAAACAGGAATGGGGAGAGTGGGCATCCCTGACGGACGCCACTTTGTGTACGGAAGCTTTTGGAGAGCTCGCCGTATACTCTCACACGTCCGGAAGTCTTGGAATACAAAGAGCTTATTATGTTCACGAACTTCCGGGGCATTCCTTGGTGGGCAAGCGTGTCAAGCAGAACAGACCGGTCAACCGAGTCAAATGCGCCTTGGAAATCCAGGAATACTAGAATTGTGGGTCGCTTATACGTATGGCGTTGTTCTAGCACCTGACGAAGTGTGAAGATTTGGTCAACGCAACCCCTACCAGGCCGGAATCCCGCTTGCTGCTCTCGAGACAGTGTCTCACGAGCCACCGTAAGGCGACGAAGCACAAGTGACGCCAACAGTCTCGTTACGACCGGGGTCAAGCTGATCCCCCTGTGGTTGCCACACTCACTACGAGCCCCTTTTTTGAAAATGGGCACTATCACCGACTCTCCCCAATGTCTTAGACAGACTTTTTCTCCCAAATGCAAGCAAACAGATCAGACAAGCGTTGACTGAGGACTTCACCCCCATCCTTGAATAACGCTAGTGGGAGGTCATCCGGACCAGAATCTCGGTGGCGCTTGAGGTAACATATGCAGTCGTAAACCTTCGAGACCGTAGGTGGCTCCACGTTCACCGTCCAGAGTCCTACTTCACCTGTGGGCTCCAGATGAGTGCCAGCTGGTGGCCACGACAGTTGTTGTTCGAAGTATTCAGCCCACCGGTCGAGGCGTTCTTTATTCGAGATAGTCGTTCCATCCTGGTGCTTGATGGTTTCGTTCACAGGTGGTTTCCGGGGACCGGTCGCATGGATCAGCTGAAATAATCTTCGGGCATTACCGGCTTTCTGGGCCTGTTCCATTTCTTTGGCTTTCTGTGGACACTATACTTCATGGTCGGCTCGCACGCTCACTTTCGCTTGACGTCTGATAGCGTTCTTTATTCGAGATAGTCGTTCCATCCTGGTGCTTGATGGTTTCGTTCACAGGTGGTTTCCGGGGACCGGTCGCATGGATCAGCTGAAATAATCTTCGGGCATTACCGGCTTTCTGGGCCTGTTCCATTTCTTTGGCTTTCTGTGGACACTATACTTCATGGTCGGCTCGCACGCTCACTTTCACTTGACGTCTGATAATTCCTCGCGACGGGTTGTGTTAGGGACCGGCTTGGATATTTCTCCGAGATTTAAGCAGTGCCACCTTTCGGTCTGATATTCACTGCTTGCGTGCGCCTGGTGATGCCGTGCCACAAACGAAATTCCCAGCAGTATGCAAAGAGGTGGCAATCTCGTCCCAATATGCTTTCGCACCTGATGGTGGAGCATTTGGAAGAGACTGTAGAAGACGACTCCGGTAAATTGGTCTAACATCCGAATCTGCCAATCTCTCAGATGCCAAGCGATTTGTCCGCACCTTACGCGGCCCAGGGAAACGTAGGCAGAAGGGACTCCGGGCGAGTGCGTGGTCGGAATCTACAAGTGTGTTCCAAAACAACCGGCAGTCAGCTATTGATCCGCGTAATCGGTAGCTGATGGCAACGTGATCAATTTGAGTTTATGGCCGGCATGCCGTTGGAGGACACCATGTGGCAAGACGACTTCGGCCATTCCGGAATCTAGTACTGCACAAAACAGCCTGCGTTCAGTGCACATCTGGGACAACCGTTCAGCATTGTCCGTATATACGGAGTCCGATCCATGTCGACCGCCCAGTTGAGTGTCAAATGCGTTAAGCCTATCCAGTTGTGCATTCAGACCTCCGGCAAGCACAACGATATCTGAGCTTTTAACCCGCTGCAACAGGGTATTCAGGGCATCATAAAACCTGTCGTTGATGGTTTCAGAGCTACAGTCGGTTGGGGCGTAAGCAGACACGATAAACAGGCAACGATCAACTTTCCGCTTGTGAGACTCCCTCAAGACGTTGCCGGGTGAACTGGGTGAACTATCAGTGTGAGTGTTGCATGAACATCCCCGCCCCAGTATAGCTCAATGAATGGTTACCCAAACCGTCACACCACGGTAAGGTCCAGTATCTTCGTGACACTTCTGAATCTTGGTTTATCCACTGTTCACCATAGGAGAACACTGCGCGTTCCGGTAATTTCCTTACGCCTGGATTAGATAATCGAGCCTTCGAGAGTCGTTTGTTAGCTACCTCTTATTAGCCAGTGCTGAATAAAGCACGAAACCCCATCCACTGGTGTATACCTACGTTGTACTTGGAGTGTCCCGACTTATCTACCTATCAGCTTGGCCAGTAGGCTGAAACAGCTTGTTAGAAAACTTGCGCATCACTGACCTTTCTATCTCCATTGTTTAGGTTTCGATAACCTGATCGTGCTTTTCTTGGACCGCATGACACAGAAGCGACACTGTATACGAACGCGTTGGTCTGTCACAATGCGTCACGCGATCGTGGTTATCCGATTACTACCACCTGACCGGACCAGTATTAGGCTTATTAAAGATTTATTACCGGTTACTTTCCACGATAAGGTCCAGTCTCTTTGTGATGGGGAAGTGTTTACTACACTTCTGTAACCAGGATGCAGGCATAGTATTTCAGCTTTGGATATGCACTGCTTGCAATTAACTCAAGAGGATTCTACCACTGGTGCTGCTGGTTGCATTGGTATTTGTACAGTATTTGTATTTGTAAAGCAGAGACAACAAACGTCAGCTGTAAACCACGCACAAGACTTACAATGGTTCGAGCTGTCACAGTTTTGCTCACCGATGGATGGTGGATTGGGAGGAGAAAACCGTTCATCGGAGGTAGCAACCAAATACACTTGTTTCGGTTCCGTAATGATGGTGTTGAGTCGTTTATTGAAGTCCATAGTTTCGACACAGGACGATTCAATAGGTGACAGCATCTGTCGGCGTCACTAGCACTTGTAATTCGTCCATGGTCCCTGTTCAAGTAAACAGCGATTGCCAGAGCTGGGATATCTTTGATTAAAAATCCTTAGGTGGTCATCTCTGAACCGTTCGTTTACCAAACCGGTTAATAATCCGTACAAGTAGATTTACTGACCGCTCATACACAACCCAACAATATCACCGATTTAATGAAAAAACTTTGTATCGAGGACAAACCTCTTGTTTACCACACAGTGGAATAATAAAAAAACGGGTTGCCTACGAAGTACTGTTGAGGAATTTATCCTCTGCATCAGCCACAGTAACGTATCTGCGAATTGCACAGCCTGAAGAGCGCTGTTCTTCTTCTCCGGTTGGGAGCAGTATAATCAATGAGGCGAGAGAGTGTGGACACGAGAACGGAACATTTTAATGTAGGGAACTGGATGGACCTGAGTTTAGGTTGTGGTAATATGTATTTTTGTCTGCAGAGGATCGCAGGTGGCTGAACGCCGATGTCACTGAATTGAATTTAGCGGCCTTGCTTACTACAATGAGCGGTTATGTGCAAGGAGATCGAGACTGCTGTCCGTCTGTCTCTACCCGGCGAACTTGCAAAGCACCATCTCTGGAAAAACGAAGGTGGTGACCGTGCGTACTAGCGCCGAGCAGATTGCGGTCGAGTATGACACCTCGCAGTCCTTTTCAGGGCCACCTCACCGTCATTACTTCCTACCGGTGAAGTCATTTCAAGTGTGACAACCTTCTGCGGCTGATATGTATTACACGTTCTGGTTTCCTTGCCCTGACGGTAACGTTACCAGTTTTATAAGGCATGGTTACGCAAGAATGTACGTCTTCTATTTTTTCGCCAAAAATCCCTATTTAAATAACTTGACGCTTGTACCGCTGTGTAGAATTGGTATTCCCTGTTGTTTCTGTCAACAGTGTTGCTAAAAGTGAAACACACTGTCCAGTTTTTAATGTTTATTCTGGCTCAGCATTCCCGGAAGTAAAATTTGGAATAGCCGTTTATTTAGGAATAGATAAGAAAGGTTGTGCAACATCTGCCAAATTCTGGAATATCTACCTATCCAATCCTTTTGGCCAACTACACACCCAATTCCTGATCTTCTGTTATATTCCTTAGCCACATAAGATCCTTAATTTATTGCCCATGTGTGGTGCTTCTGGATTCGGCAGAACCTCCGCATGGAATTATCCACTCTGGCGGGACAGACCAGCAAAACTCGTAAACATGGGATTGAGTCAGAGAGCACGAGCGACTCCCCCACCCGTTCTCTCTCACAGGTGGTGCAAAATGCTTACTCCTGGCTGGTCAGGAGATCCAACCATGATACCGATTGCAAACAAAACTTGAGTTTGTTGATACCTTCTACTTGGGACTGAAGTATTATCTCCAAAGTCAATGTTTGAGCCTTAAAAGCAGAAATCGCCTTCAGAACTCTCAAAAACATCACCCTAAGCCTTTTCCTGATAGGATGCGTTTACAGTGTACTTGTCTAGTTGGTACTGTACGGATGTGAAAGCTGATCTTTTCGGACTGAAGAAAGTCATTGACTTTTGGTTGCTATGCGGATAGCTCTCGTGATTTACATCCACTATTCTTTTGTTGGAGTACAGCTAGCTGCCTTTGTTAAGCGTTACCTCTAGGCTTCCTGCTATCTCATTTGTGGGCCTTTATTCTTTGAGCAAAGGATGAAGCAGAGCGAGCGCGAACGACAGTGTGATCCAAATTCATATGTAATTTACACTTCCTTCATCTCTACTTGATCATTGCATGGTCTGTTTATGCTTAGGAATTGTTGGGTCATGGTTGTTTTCTGGTGATATACTTTGTTCTTAGTATCTCAAATCATCTCGCGGTCACCACTCCGTGAAGGTGAGCGTTGAAACCCCCTGAAAAAATCCCAACATTGAAATTTATTGCCTGGCGTACGGTATAAAAGGACCAACATAAGGATATTTTTTGTTAGAGTCTGGAAGAATTTATGTTGGATTTTAAGGTGTGCTAATGAACAAACAGTATTGACATCCAGCCACTGCGTCTACATATCGACGGAGACTTTGTTACATTGTTCCATCGGCACGACCCGACGGTAATTTCATTAGCCTCATACTTTTTTTCTACCGGCTTCTTTTCCATCACGCTAAATAATCTTGAATTATCCACTTGTTTTTTTCAAAAAGCCTGTTCTCCTCTTACTCTCCCACCGAAGAACCACTGTCATTGTTCCGCCTCTTGCATCTTCAAGATGAGCCACGGTTCGTCTTACCAAGGCTTTGCATATTTGTATCGTTTTGCCGTCTAATTTGTTGATGATATTTTTCCGACGGGATCTCCGCTTCCTTGTGTCCCGAGTGCATAACACAATGTCCAACTTGTGCAGGCTGGGCGTCAACACTAGTTCCGGAGCTATTCTCAGCAAATATCCTTGTGTTTCATTTCTTCGCAAGGATGTTTCGATTTTTCTGGCATTATGAGGTTCGTAACACCACCAATTACTGAACAGAAAAAACCATAACCGATTGCTTCTGTTAGTTTGTTCGTTGTTCTCGAAGCCAGTGGGCTAATTTTACACAGACTGTCAATTTTGTGCGCCTGACCCACGTCATTCTTTTCGGACTGTGTCCAACAGGCGTTTGGATGTGTTGTTTCTTCGAACTGTTTCTGTGTTTTGGCACCATTTCAGGCGGTTGGTTGTTCGTCAGCTCCGATGTCGGCGGATACTAGTGCCCGCGTGTATTATTTCCCTGATCATCTGTACATTCGCCGTTTATCAGAATCTTGGGTCTTTGGAGCAGGTACGTGTTTTTTTTTGCGTGTGACCTAAAAGTCTCATTTTGGCAGTGCATGCCACGTTAAAATTTTACCCACAAATACATCGTCTTCATTATTGACAGCAGCATTAGCCTTAGAACACTGAAGCTTAATTGCCCTTAAACAGTATTAAGTTGTTAAGACGAAAACCTGTGGGGAATAGAAGAACAAAAATGACAAGAGAAAGGAGCCTAATGATGGCCCACCACAGACACCCGAGGTGCACGTACCTTCAAACACTACCCTGATAATCTGGATAGAAACTGACAGCACGGACTCCTTTGGCTATTGCAATGTCGCCGGCTTATTACCTGACCCTGAAGTTGCCGCTTTCCCTGGCAAACGATAATCCAGTGCTCGGACATGACCGAACCACCGCTTACAATCAACACATACACTCAACAAACCATAGGCTGCTTCAACTGATGTGTGGACGATGTAAGCCGTCGCCGAATGACACTTGGACGCCAATAGTGCAGTTTGGATATCATCGAGCAGCAGAAAAGTCACGCGGGCTAGTTGCCTTTCACAGCGGCCCTCCAGCTCACCACTAGCACTACCGGTGAACCGGAATATTCATGGTGTGACCATGACGCATTATGTGGCTGAAGCGTCAGCTTTCAACACAAGTTCCAATGACGTAATGTGTAAACCTTGTATTGCTGTTGGTGATGACAATGGTTTTTATGTGGATCCACCAGCTTATCCAACTGTAGCAATTCCAGTCCTTTACCATCGTGCACTTTGTCTTGTTAACTGATACGCACTTTACAGAAAACTGTTTCAGTCTTTCAGTATCATGGTTTCACCTTACACATGCCGTACTTGGCTTACCGAAATTCTTCCAGCCTCTTACCACCTGAGTGAACGAATACAGGTTTAAAGTCGAAATAGACTTTTGATTCTCCTCTTGAATCCATGCACTGATGATAGCATTTATACCGATCTCATCACAAAAACAGTGAATGCGATATAAAAGGCTTATCAGTACAGTGTTCTTCATTATAGTCATGGAAAAACTCTCACATGTGCTATGATACTATTGTTGATACTATAATGCGATGACTACGTTAATTGGAGTGAGCTTCGGAGCTTATCGTTAGCACGTTAGCCGATGTGCGCCAGTAGATGAAGCAGATATCGCAGCATTGTAACCGTTGTCACTAGACTGTGTAAAAAAAGCTGTGCTTCATTTGGAGACGCCAACAACAAACTCATGAGGGCCGTTTGGTTTTTACGGTCACTTGGAGCTCGAAAGTTTAGGACCGTAGAAAGACAGAACTGACGTTCTGGTATTTCATCAGTTGCAGACAAAAGTTGAGCAGACTAGTGTCACAGTGGAAAACATTAGTCCGAATAGATTGAATTACTCAGTGGGTGATCACAGATTCGGTGTCCTCAATGATCATCATCATCGTCATCAGTCCTCAATGAATGATCATATATAACAACGGGACCATTTTTCAACTGTTCATTTTACTACCAAGTTTTCCTGATGTCAACCCATTGAACCTTTACATCATCCCTCACAGTGTCCTCTCTGTTTGTAAGTCTTCTTTGTAGCGGCCATCCCTATAACATGACTGTGCAGGTGTCCACGGCTTTTGCAACCGTTCAGTTCTAAAAATTAGTGTTTGAGTTGCTACCTTCTCTGATCCGATCAGCTTTGCTCTTTTTTGGAATGCGCACTAGGGGCGTTAGAGGAAAAGGTTATTGTCCATAAGCCTATCCAAAAAAGTGCTTGTCTTGATCACTTACCTTATGCATTCGGGTTAGTGTTGAAGTAGTATTGTGAATTTTGGCATAACTCTGCACAAAACTACGTGTCATGTGACAAACGAGCGCTTCCGCCAGGATTCAGTTGAGCCTCATCCACACTAACTCACTTTGCAAACTGGTACATTCTGTCACTCGCTCTTATGATTGTTTCACATCTTTTTTTGCCTTCTCTTATTGCGTGTTTTACGTTACATGTTCATGAATTTTACTACACCTATGCTTTTGTGTACCGTCAGCAACAGTTCGAGCGTTGTACCAGCAGGATGGACTCAGTATCATTAACCCAAGTTGGAAGCGTTGAGGGCAAGTCGAGGACGTCGTTCTTGAAAATTTATGCCGATAAGAGTGACCTGTACACGGATGAGGTTTGAGTGCAGCTTTTACCTTCAGTGGGATGATCGCTCGTGTTCAGAAGTCCCTATACAACCTGTTCATGTTTATGTCCTACCTCTATAGTATGTTGTATCAGGATTGCACCATCTGGTGTTACCGTGAAAGGCGTGATGTTGATACTGAATTTCCTGAATCCAGTTTCCCTTGTAGATTTCATGAGAACAGGAAGAAGCATTATAACAGGATAGATTTAATCCTGCCGGGTGTTTAGATACATTCCAAATCAAGGTTGAGGCTAGATAGCTGGCAGATCTTTATACAGCATAAGATACAGACCAGTGAGCGAAAATCATCAGACCCCAAATACTGTTAAGTACGAAACCTGTGGACGTGATCCAATGCTGGTCTTACAAAGGCAAGTTGAGGCAGGTCACAGATCCAGTTGTCTACACAGATAGGGCTTTAGGTGCCGAATCGCATCCACTCCCGTGAGCTGTCTTTCTTTATGAGTTTATGAACTCGGTTTACGGTTTCCTTTATGGTTTTGCCTTCATGCAACAAACCCTTCCACTGCTGCGACTAGTGGACTTCACTTCACCATGCCGCTAACCGTTTTTCCTAATCCCAAATGCAGACCGACAAATCAGTAAATCGGCTAAGAAATAGTCAGATGCCAACAGTTCCTCTGGAGCCTGTCGAACACCTAGCAAGAAATCTGCAGCACCCACAGGAACGAGCTGATGGTGGTCTGGTTGAACAACCTCGTAGGCAATTAGTGCCACCAAAGCATCCATTAGAACAGGAAATTGACAGCATCCCGATACCCCAGGTTCGCGAAAAGGTGGATCCCGGATCTACTGGTGAACGAAATCCACCAGACGCTAACAAAGATCAACAGGTTGAACAGCCTGGGGGTGGTCAATTTGGGAAGATGAAAGATGCTGAACTTATCCCTCGCAGTGATGTTGGACAACCGCAGATCAAACCTTCGCCGACCAATCGTGGTACTCCTATCACAAATGAGGAAGTCAAAGGGGGTGAACCGAAAAATGCTACTCTTGTGGCCATACGCAACCAGCTGCGTGAAGTAAGCCCGTATTCCAAGTCGTTAGATTTGATGTAGTGTGTTTTTTATGAGTGATAAGGGTGAGTTCGTTTATCTTTTATTTTAAAGGATACGAAAGTTCAGTTTTCTATGATCATAGGTTCATTTCGCTGTGTGACACAAATTTTCCATTCGTTTACTTTTGCTGTCAAGTGCGACGTATGATTCTAACGTCTAGTTCAATAATGGGTAATTTTACCAGTTCATTAATTCAGGGTTTAGAGCCCAGTTCCAAATTAAATAAGCCCGGAGGTCCTGCGGATAAGACGATGACGCTAAACTTTTGGATGGACGCTTTTTGATTGCTGTTCACACTGGTTTTCAAAACAAAACATAGGTTTGTTGATACGTAATGCACTACTCATAAGGTTGCTGAAAATTCTTCTACAGCCCACGACCGGTTTCGCCCTTCTTGGGGCTCATCAGGTAGGCGCAGTCCCCGAGTTTCCGTCAAACTTATGTTCTACTTGAACCCAAATTGGACTGATTTCGAGAAATACACTAATTTTCAAATCAATTTGGTCTTGCGAGAGACTCACCTGGAACCCAGCTGAATCTCCCGTTTGTGATGTTTTCAGGCAACTGAATGTGCTGCACCAGGCCGCCTCATGTTCCAGTTGCTACGATGTTCGAGATATCGTGATACATGTATATACGTAATGCACTACTCATCAGGTTGCTGAGTTGAGTCCTTGTGACACTACTGAGGTGTACGAAAACTGGAGATTTATAAACGAGGCATTCAAGTGAATTTCAACTCAGTCTGTCGTCAAGTAACTGACATCTAGACAACATACGTTAGATTTGCTGTTCAAGGAGAAAGTGAGGTCTATGGAAACTCGGAGATCAGGCCTACTCAATCATCCCCAAGAAGAGTAGAACCAGTAATGAACTGTCCAGCTCTTTTATCGATTATATGGGTGGGATAATATGAAGGAAGCTAATTAGATATCATGGAACGGAAGCAGGAGGCTGCCTTTGTGCAGCGGATTTAGTTAACTGCTACAAATGAGGAATGCAGGTGAACTTCAGTTTAATCTCCCATGAACACCATGTTCATTTGTGATTGCGTGTCCATCGTCACACAAACTTGTTTGTGTCTTTCTGGTTAGTCTACGATGCAGGGCGCGGGCCAACAGCCTTTTTGTCTGAAATTAACAAAAAACAACTGATCGTATTTACACAGAATCTTTTGATCTACAATATTTGTTTACCTAGAACCATCCTAACCTCTTGAACAAACTCTGTCAAGTGTTCCTGTCACACTTGGCTGTGGGTCTCACCATAGCCAACCAATAAAGTGATCTAACTGTTCGTGAATAATTAGATAGTATGTGTTGACTACCCAGTGGTTTCCACAGAAGACCCGATAATTTAACCGGATATTTATAGTGAAAGTCTGGCATCTGCTCTCGAAAATGATAACTTCTCAGTGTTCTAAAATTGAACTTATTGGACACGTTTCCATGTGAGCTCCAGACTCCTCGCTAGCCCCTCAAATAATTCCATGACCACAGTCGTCCCGATCGGAAATTGCCGAGTGTATTCATGTAGCCAATTGACTTCCGCCTCCAGATACTCCACTTGACGCAGATCATGTCGTGGTGCTACGTACACCTGTTCCAACCAGCGAAAATGTGGTCTACCAAGGCTTAGACCTTGCGGACAACCATCCTGATCTTCTCTGAGGGTACTCTTTGCATGATCGTTCGGTTCTATTTAGTTTGCCTAAAGATAATTGTTCTGAAGAATATGGCTATAACACGAGAGATATTCGATCCAGTTATCACAGGAGACGAAACGGGATGAAAATTAAATCACAGTATAGCCGTCGCGGCTTTTGGCACATGACTGCTATTCCATTCCGGTAAAGCATGAGGACTGAGTTTCCTCATCATGTTAGCTTAGCAACAGTTTGTGCTTTTCAAGGATATTTTCGAGGAATAAGGGGTCACCGCTGCTGATCAAGTTTTGACTGATCGTTTTGGTTACTGAGTAATGAAGGCAGTTTGGTCCATTTTATGTAATTGTACTTGGTAACTCAACAGCGCATGCTTATTCGACCATTCGAAATTCTCTGTGTTTGTCTTGGGTGAGATTTGTATGCAAGTAATCATACAAGTACACAATGTTCCAGAGGAGATACCATGAGAAAATAAGTAATTTTATGTCTTCTGAGGGATCGATCATAGTTCATGATTGAGGCGAATGTTGTTGTAACCTATCTTGGGAACGAGATTTCTTCTGGGGAGTCCCCCTTTTCATAGCGCGGATGGCAGTCTGTGATTGGTGATCATTCAAGCTGTTAGCTTGGTGTACTTCTTCTCATCGTCGAACCTGATTGTATCGCTATTTGTGAAACGTTTATTTCCAACGATGTGTCAAGTAACCACTAATTTTTTCAACTTTTATAGGCGTGGTTCTGTCGCTTCTTCCAACACCGTTCAATAAGTTTTCTGTTATTTTTCGTGAATAACTTCTGTGTTTACCTAAACTGACAGTGTGTGGCAGTATACGCGTTGATTCCCATTCCCATCGATCAGGGATCCACATGGATGTTCCCTGATAGTGAAAAATATGTGTACCGCGC
Source organism: Clonorchis sinensis (assembly GCA_003604175.2). Lineage (NCBI taxonomy): Eukaryota > Metazoa > Platyhelminthes > Trematoda > Opisthorchiida > Opisthorchiidae > Clonorchis > Clonorchis sinensis. The sequence goes on from CM030370.1 coordinate 62,064,579, forward strand.
TTGTTCTACGATTTGACCAGGACTGTTTTATAAGGTAGCATGATATTCAGGATTTCGGAATGCGCGCATTTGGGTCAAAGAGTTCTCTGTGGTCTTGACTTCTCACGCGACACTTCACTGTAGAGAGTGCGTTGCTTTTATCTCCAGCAGGCAGCGCCTCTTATTGCCCGATGGTGGATTACGCCGTTAGCCTGTCTCGGTTTGTTTGTTTTAGTTTCTTGTGAATTCTTAAAGAACGGGTTTTGCCCACTTGTTCTTCAGGTCAAACTCGGTTGCACTTGATATACTTCCATGATCTTAACAGGGCATTTCAACTTGTTACACTCTATGCAACGGGAAATGTACGAATGGTCCCATCTTCCACCAGAATCGGTTGGATGCAGACCTCGCCCGAAACCTGGTATAAGTATGTGTGATAGATGCGTCCGCGTGGGATGGTTTGATCTTTTCGCCACCAATACTCATGAATTTGGAAGAAACTGCAGGCTTCTATGTTAAGTGTTTTCGCCACCACAAATTTGAACTCTAAGTCTCAATTAAATGAGTAGTTGTGCATGCTGACGCTGGAGTCGAGTTCGACTGTGATTAGCAAATAAAAACCTTGACGTTCGGTCGGCTTTCTAAAGTTTCATTAGTTGGTCTGTCATAGATTGACTGTACCTTAGTATGATGTGACTATTCTTGTGCCTTAACAAACCAGTGAGCTATGCCGGGTGTCAACGGAGCATCCACGTTCTCTGCTACCAGGTTGGTCAGTGGACAAACAACCTGCCTCTCCACTTTCGAGGCAGGGTTGGGACCTGTAAGGTTCCACAAAGATGGGTTTCCGTGTCAGTCGTTACCTTGTTTTCCCGTGGTTGAATGTCAGTTAATCGCGCGTATTACTGTCGGCGACGGTGGTGATGCTGTCTACTAGTTTCTATAACGTAACGTTCCATAAGCAGCAGAACTTCCGATTACCTTTCGGTAGATGCCACCGTATAATGCTCAAACAGAGCAAAATGGTACCCCATAGTAAAAAGTCTGGATTCAGCTACTGAAAGCGTATCTGCGTCAGACGTATCAGCTGTTGCATAATAATGATCAGATCTTGCGTTAGGTTCGGTAACTTCACTGTACACGGAAGCAGATCACAAAGGAAGGAGAGCTCATGATCAGAGACTCAGTCTGAACAACAATTTGTAGCGCATATGTAGACAGAATTGTCATGGTGACTTTCCAGGATGCACATTAACTCGGTGTTTAAAGGGCTGGGTGTTGAAGTAGTTTGGATGCACGGAAATTCGTCGGGAGCTCCAGTGACTGACTGACTTCTTGGGAAGGAGTAAGAGACATGCAATTGAGTTCCTAAATGTAGGAACGAAATTCGATATGAGTGGTTGGAAGTGACTAGACGGGATATTTGATTTACAGTTCTAGGTATCGGGGGGGGGATGGGGGTCAGAACGAACGTGGCTGGTCTTGGCTAACAATTTCCGTCGTAATAGCCGTGAAACAAAGCAATAGAGAGTACTTCCTGACGATTGGAGTTTTTGCCGGTTATCCACCGTCGACCACACGACAATGTGTCTTGTAACTTGATTCTGAATAGAATGGAGTAGCGAAGACGATAACGATGGGGAATCATCTCAAATTGAAAAAAAAGAAAACTAACGGAGGGGAAGTGACCGAGTTTTAGCCTGACGTGAAGCAATGTAACATATCTACTCTTACAAACGTCCAACGAGATAACCGGGAAGGAAGCTGGAGAGACGAATGTCACTGACATCGATTAGCTCTTTTTTTCACCAGCTAAGCATAGAGTGGAGTGGCGCGAGGACATAGTCCACCACACCATCGATGTCGTTCCACACATTATGCTCTGGATTGTCGCTAATGCGCACGTCAGGAAAAGTAAATCAAAGCTCCGTAGGAAAGCTCAGAGTTTTGAATGATGAACTGCTTCTCAACTTGGACATCAGTGTTCCAGATTAGGGAGACTGTGATTTTTAAGGAAGTTCTACGCATTACTGACGTACTCGCGAGCTCCTTATGGAAAGGTTACAGGGACTAGTTGTGATGGCCGCTTAACACAAGCAGACCAGTAAAGACTGTTGGTGAGCATGGGTCAAGGATGGATGAGAGAGAGAGTGGGGTCCGGTCGAAGGTTTGGATTTGGGCGAGAAGCACTGTAGGTGGACACATGAAGGCACCTGGGTGATTTGGGCTAGCCTGCTTCCGGCGTACCTTGCTTGAGAATTCCGCCGAGGTTGGTGTTCAGTGCAATTTGATCTAGCACACGGTGATAGCCTAATCAGTGGGTAACAACGTGGCTGGTACAATAAGACAGAGTACTGAAGAGTAGCCTTGTCTGTGAAGGCGTGGATGTGAGAAGAAGCGGTAGGTTGTCAAATGCTATTTTCGGTTTTGGTGAATCTCACCTTTATCGAGTGTTATCTCTGGGGCAATCATGCAGTCAGGCCCCGCGCTGAGTTTTGCGTTGTCAGCACTTTCAACGCGCACAGTGCTGATCGGCTTGGTGCAATGACTTAGCAAGCCCTGAGGCAGGGTTTTTTGCAGTTGCCAACCCCCTGTCGCATGTCATCCCTTTTACACTCCGATTTGGGGTAGTGACAGTGGCCAATCCCTGCTTCTACGGCCTCCCAAAGGTACACAACTAAACAATACCCCTCCTACCGATAGTATCACTCCCTGGAACAGCAACCTACAATCTTTCGAAAGAACTGTGGAAAAAGTTGAAACATCTCATCCGTGGGCCTTCAGTATATCTCCGTTCTCGACTGCCCGTCTTACTTCATAGTTCAGCAGCTCTTCCACTTCAGTCGGTTGTTCCCACCAGGGTGTGATTACTTGTGTCTATTCACTTCCGTCCGTCTCACGCATCCTTCCCTGCCTATCTGACGCTGATGAGTGCACTGCTTTTATCAGGAAGGTCAAATTCCTGAAAGTAGCCCCAGAACACCAGGAGCCTAGTGAGACGCTAAAACCCCACCAAAATCTCAGTAGGGAAGCCGGCAAGCATCCAGGCTAATCAGTCACTGAATCAATTCAGCAAAAGCCGATGAGTGTTCAGGCACGCCACAGAAAGCACGACCGACTGTGATAAGTGTTCAGGCACTTGATAAAAGCACGGGCGATGTTGATGAGTGTTCACTAAACTGGTCACTAAACTGATCAGACAGTGTGGATCAATGTCAAAAAGTGCGCTTTAAATAGCGCGGGGCCGTTGTAACTTTTGCACTCGCACGCTCTCGCTTGTTCGTAATAAGGCTGTTGTGTTCCTTATTGGTGAGTCTTTTCCCGGCAGTGGGCAGTGAAGGGGGTACGGCAGTCAGATATATCATCTTTTCAGCAGCACATTCTGACCATGTGACTGCTCGAAACTTTCGCTCTGTCACCATCGGCAGGAGCAGGCTGGATAACTGTTTGTTGTATTCACTGTTAGTCGGTCCTTTTGAAATCATGCGAAAGCTTTCGGTCGTATTTCCTATTCATCCACATCTTTTCTCATTCTGACTCTCAGGGAGAATAAATCCCTGCCACAGGAAAAAACGAACTTTTTACTGGCAATGTTGTGGAATATAGGTAGCTCGGGTGCGCTGATTGGTTGTTGGTCTGTTTGCCAAGCTTGGCAGTTGGGTTGCAAACACAATTCGAGGTCACATCGTCAGTCATATTCCTTTCCGACGTCTGTTCCACTCTGTCCACTATTCTTCGCTCTTTTGCCCCCGCCCGCCATTACGATTAACAGCGTTCGCCAGTCTCTTGTTGCCTTGATGTATCAAAACCACCCACTCTGGAGAGTATTTCACTTTTGCCGCGTGTTCGACCCCAGATCTCGCTCCTATTTTACCTATCTCTATTCACTGGTGTTTTGTCCTGGTAAATTCCACACATACTGCCTGTCCCCAAGCATGGATCGACTTCCGATGCGAACAGCTATTGTCCTCATTTAAGTCATCCCCATTTTACCTAAGGTCTTGCAATCCAGCTTGGTCAAACATCTCATGCGTGATTCTGAGTGCAATGCCCGCTCCATCGGTGACTTCGCGTGTTTCTAATGTCTGGTCATGTGCCATGGATTGCTCCGGTTGAACTGAACTGGTTTGCGTGAACCTTTCGAAATCGTCCGACGAGAACCGCCTGAAAACCTTCTTGTGTTACTACCGATGTACATCTTTTGATCAATTAGGTTAGAAATTTGTTAGTGAATAGACCTTTACAGGTCGTCGGCGCTGTTTGTCAGATCCACATCCTGAAAGCTAGAGTTCCTTTTTATTTCCCATCCCTTTGCTCTTGTCCATGCTTGGTTATGTTCATACAACCCTGCCTCTGCCTCTCGACTAACCCTGCCTCTGCCTCTCGACTTCCCCTGTCTAGGCTTGGGCAACCTGGCAGTATCCCAGCCCTCGTGCTTCCTTCGGGTGGCATGGCAGCTAGGCACCGAAAGGGTGCTACAGCTGAACGATGTTCATACAGCCCTCCACAAATGTACTTCTTACCGCTCTCAACGCTCCCAGCTAAGTGGTGACGGCACTGCATTGATGATGACTGCACTTCATTCGCACTTAGGAGACTGGTCTTGTTAGTATTTGCCATCGGAGTTTATCCAGTGCAGCTATGTTCAACTATTTCATATCTCTCAGTTGTTTCCTCTTTCTTCGCCGTTCGATTCTGATTTCATCCCATCGACCAGTTCTCTTTATCATTCCCTATTAGTCTTTCCTTACCGTCTGATGTCCAACAAGTTGCGACTCGGGTCTCCAGAAAAGACAGGTTTCTGGTGAAACCCATCGATGCTGAAAGCACAGTGTAGCTGTACAGTGCCTCTCAGCTTTTCAGCATAGATTGGCTTCACTTACTGGACAAAATTTACACAAAACTTCCCAACTCTTCTCACACTACGAGCTAGACAAGTTTTTGTCCCATCCTCGAAAATTCTCTCTTCCCTCAGTTTTCCCTACCCCAAAATCCTCAGATTCACCGTACCACGAAATTTTTTGTTGTCATGTCTGGGATAGGGTTCTCTACATATTCAGCAGATAGTTGTGCCTATACTCCCTTCACGCCCTTTCTTTGTTCTGTCGTCACTGCCACAACAGGTGTTCTTTTGAACCCGTACCTGTTGTTCCGCTTCATAATTCATTCGCTCATGTAACTCACCTCGTCACCTCCAGTCACGCTTGCCGAGTATGAACTCTCCAGTATCACACAGAACTCTCCGCTTAGATTTTCTTCAGAAACGGACGTTCCCTCACTCTCGGCTTTCTACAGTCTCCACTCATTCAAGACCTGGTTCAACATTTGACGTTCCAATCCAAACTTACTCTATCATAAACGAGAGATTCAGGCGGGTTCCGGATGAGTCTCCCGTCAAAACCAAATTGGTATGCAAATGAGTGTATTTTGCTACTTTCGTGCATTTTGGGTTTAAGTTGAACATAAGCTTGACGGAAACTCGAGGAATGCGTCTACCTGATGAGTCCCAAGAAAAGCGAAACGGGTCTTGGGCTGTCGACGAGTTTTCAGCAACCTTATGAGCGGTGTATTACGTAACTACCATTGTTTCATGCCTCGATGTGGTTCTGTGTGCTTTTTCCGCATTCTTGTCACGCTTGCGGAGGGCTCCGACTATTAGTTTTCTGTTCTCTTTTAACGCACATCACCGTCAGCACCATCAGAGACAGTAAATCAGTGTTGGCACTGATGCTTCACTGCCATACAACCATAAGGTTTATCTAACTATATTTAAAGCCCTAGAGTGAAGAGAAGAGAGAAAGAGTGGGTGACGAAGGAGACCTAGTTCTGGTCTGTGTCAAGCATTCTAAGGTGCCTACATCTCCAATCACCCATTCAGACAATCTGGAAAGAAACTGACAGCACGAACGCCGTAGCCGCCGTTTCTTGCAATGTCTCCAGCTAAGCACAGACGGCCTCACGTGGACCTCATCCTGGAAGGCGTACAACACGAACATCACCCAAACTTTTCGTAATCTCTTTCACGCCTTTCTGCCAAGTCATACGTTGTCCACTTTGCGGTTTGCGCCATTTTGAAGGAGGCACGAAAAACAACACTCGTCTGGACAGACGGTTTGCCGGCATGCGTAGCACATGACCGAGCCACAGTGGTTGATGGTGCTGGATGTTTTCCGGGATTGAAGTACCTGCCGCACAACCACATATCCGTTTTCTAATCACCTCGTTACTAATCTGCTGAAGCCATCCAAGACCAGAAATGCTTCTGAGCAATCGGTGGTAAAAAACCTGAAGATGCCTCATAATCTGCCCGTATAGGCCACGTCTGGCACCCATACAACAACACAGCCCTTGCTGTAGCTGTACTGTACTGATACCCTTAAGACGAGATGGCGAGATGGTCCGAGTGGTTAGAACGCGAATCTACTGACCGGAAGGTCCGTGGTTCGAACCCGACCTCTGCCTCTCGACTTCCCCTATCTAGGCTTGGGCAACCTGACAGTATCCCAGCCCTCGTGCTTCCTTCGGGTGGCATGGCAGTTAGACACCGAAAGGGTGCTGCAGCTGGATGTCTCTTCTTCTCTTCTCATTGATGTCTTTTTGACGCCACGATCGACGCAAATTAGCAAACGTGATTCGAGCCTTTGAGATTCTTGTACTGACTTTATCAGATACATTTCCGTCAGAGCTAATACAACTACCGAGGTATGTAAAATTTTCCGCAACATCCATTAATCCTCCTTGAATTATAAGGGGTATGTTCGAAGGCTGTATGACTTTTCTTTTTAAAGCTACAAGGCGGGTGCCAGAAGATGAGTCATAAAAAACTGATGACAGTAAATTGTTAATATGAGGAGAATAGTGTAAGGTAGTGTAAGGTAGAGTACGGATTCACGAACAACATCCTCAGTGGTGTTTTGGGCTCGTGGTCAACGACTTCATGTTGCACTTGAATAACCCGAACGTTCAGGAAACCATGATCTCACCATTCAGGTTTGGGTGCAGATCAATCATGAGGAGTTTACCAAGGAGGTGCGCATGCTGGACACGATCGAATGAGTCGAGATGATTTCATTTGTGACCGTCATGTCGCTCTTCCTGCATTAGCGTCTAAACCCATGATGTCGGTCAATTGGGAGGGACTTATCCTCAGGATCACATGAGATTTGTTTGAAAGAAGTGAACTCTGAAACTCAGGACGGAACCTGCGTGATAGAAATTGGACGATAGTTCATGAAGCCACATACGAAACAACGTTTGAAGGTGGTTAAACACGTGAGTTCTTCCAGCATGGTGGAAACATGACTGAAGATATCGAAACGGAATCGTATCTGATTAATCGGTCCAGTGTGAGGTCGCAGCTTCATAACGCTGCTGGGGGTCCCACTAAAACCTGCATTCTGGAAGTGCCGGGGCCCGACGAATAGCGGCGAACGTTTCTAGTGGCAATTTCAGGCAAAAATAAGTTGGTTGATGAGAGAGCGGAAAATGTATGGGCTGTGCAGGCGTAAGAACTTGGCGCAGAAAGGTACTCAAATTTTAGCTCTTTCCGTTGGGAACAAATTTGGATTTCCGTTAGAGTGAATTGTGGGAGAAAAGGAGCGGAGAAAAAACTACGGTTGGCTGCTTTTGTCAAATCTGAGAACGGTTGACTAATTAGGGTGACAGTTCAACCATTCACATGCAATCAGTCTACAGATGGTTAGAATGAGAAACCACCTTTCTTACCAGATCATCAACTTGGTAAGAGTTGTTGTTGGGTTGTACTCTCAAAGTGAATGTAGTAAAATGGCCGGACGAAGGACGTATCTTTCATCCTTTACGCAAGTGCTCTTCAACTGGGGTATTGTCGCCTTTGAAGATGATTTCTGCTTCAGACAAGCTGTTGGTGTTGCAGGTAGTTAATAGTCCTCGAGGAACGTTTGGAACACTGAAACGCAAGGTGTGTGCATCGCGTTGTCGGTTTTTTCCCACTTACCGAACTACGCAGTGGACGTTTGCGTAAATTTATTTTCTATATGAAAATTGTTTCCAGCTCCTGAACTACATGCCTCAACGCCCCTTGACGGAGCACAATACTCATAAGGTTGCCGAAAACTCAATAACCAGTCTTGTAACTCATGAGGTTGGCGCACTGTCGTCAACTTTGTTCTATCTGGACTCAAATTGTGCGCCATTCGCGAACTACACTCATTTTCACATTAATTTGGTTTTAATGGTGGACTCAACCGAATCCCAATTGAATCCTTCCCTTATGTAATGCTCGTTCAAACCAAATTAGTTTGTAAGTAAATGTATTTCACGAACTTTACTGCCATATTTCAACCAAGAATGATATGGACGCAGTTCAAACAAACGGTACAGTTTCAGGTGACTCATCCGAACATTTGTTTCGTCAGATAAGTGAGCTAAATAGGACACTAGAGGATGATAAGATGGTGAGTGGTATGGCTTCGCACAACCAGGCGATTCACATAAGGAACGTGGACCACATGCTTAATGGGGGAAAACACAAAAATGCCATCCACCCTCCTGTGCATTTTGGAATTTTTGGTGGACGCCATGTACATCTTTTACCTACCTTTCGTTGCAACTTAAGTCGTGTGAGTGTTCAACTTGCGCTTATGCATTCATACCCGGTTGGTGGTATGCGGATAAATGTGAAAATGCCTTTTCGTTTTCTATTCTGGCTGCTACCGTTCTAGCGTCCAAATTTAATGGTACCTTTTGTGTGGGAATGCAGCTCAAAAAGCTAACTGTCAGTTTTCACTGGATTACTCAGCATGTCTTTTTGGAGTCTTCAATCCGTAAACTCATAGCAATTTAGTCCCTCGGCAGGTGTGGTTATCAGACAGTCTTCTTCGTTGATGATTTACATGGCAGCTACTGAGCAATTGTCACACTACCTTTAAATTGTGGAAAAAAGTAACAAGCAAGCCCTTGATGACCTTTCTGCTTCCCGTCCGATAGCTGAACTTGTTGACATGATGGTAAGATTGGTAGAAGTTAATTGTGCTACTGGGAATGGTCCGATCCATCCAGATCCAGGGGGAATTTGGGACATTGTCTTTCATTATCATCACCATTGACAGTATTGACAGCAATACACCAGTAATACGTACTGGTGCTTAACTGTCATGCTTTAAGTTAAGGTGACCAGTGATACAGAGAGAGAAATAGGGTAGATAAACAGGCTAGTTGTGCCGAATAACAGTTATTTCGTCTCCTCTATCAAATCAGCAGTGAACAACATTGAAGTGTGTTGCTAAACACTGAAGTTCATATGCTCTGTTGCCCGTTACTTAGGTCTTTAAGGTGGGGTTCTATTATTGTTTGGGAAACAATTGGATTCTTGTTTGCAGAACCATTTGAAGAGAATAGAGAGAGATACAGCTTTTGTGTGACCTTCATTGAACGACCGACTGCAAGCAACTCAGCGCAAAGCTATCCGATTACAGTGAAAGATCTACACAAAGTAATTCTATTTGTTACCGGATTTTGCAAACGTAAAAGCTTACTACTTTTGGCTAGTGACCAGCATTACAGATTGTCGCTTGAGAGCATTCTTTTGATGTATGCTTGTTTTAGTCGTTGTAACGAAAAGGAGTGCGGACTTATTTGTTTAGCGTCGTGTAGCTTGCGTGTGGACGGGAGAGAGGTGAATGTGAAAACATAATTTCGGTATTCTCTTGTGTAAAACCGTTTTTTTCTGGGGACTGGTTTTACTGAGCAGTTAAGAGTTAAAAAGGGGTACGACAGAGAGAAAAAGCTAAAGCATCACTGTTGAATACTGCTGTTGTTCTGTCGATGATTGTGGTGACGCTGATACTATTCTACATCCATCTAATGAACCCTGTGTACAAATGCCTCATGTGGCTGATGTTTTCGGATCTGGTCATATTTTGTTCTGATAAACTGCAAGCCTATAAGTCGATCGATGCTCATTCAGGGTAAACGATTTGCCTATTTGGGATGTATTTGCGGCTAATCGAATTACTCGACAAATCAACAACTCTATTCTTACGGCAAAGCACAACCGTGTAGCCGTGCGAAATTATTGAAAACATTGTCTTCTTCCGAGCTATGGTTTTTAAATCTCTTCTCCCCGTAACTCGGCCTCTAGTCCCAATGTTTACTTCTATGGGTTAAATACTCACTCAGTTGAGCAGTGTCTGTATCCTCGCATGACATCTTTTAACGCATTCTGTTTTTGTGAACTCACTTGTTCTCTCTCCTTTTGTTGTTGCTAAACTTTTATCCGTTTTGAATTCAGACAGTGAAAATGAAACAAAAATAAAATAGCTTTTTTTCGGGTGGTTGCAGAAATGATGTTTTCGTCTGGAGTTTGGTGCCGTATTTTTCGCTGCCTTCTGTCAGTGAATCAAAACACCATTAATTCGCGAACTTTTTGAAGACAAAACTTATTTGGGATACTTTTGGGAAACTGGCATTTGGGCTTACTCCGCGTGGTTAAGTAACTTTTTTCTTTCAAAGCCAAATCCCGAATGGATTGTGATTTCGTCTACAGGTAATGCAGAGTCCAAGCAAGACATCTCATGCAACCTGACTGCGTTTGATTTTGCGCGCTTTATACGGGTTGCAGGGTTACTATGCTTGATTTTATTCGTGCCCGAACTTCGTTAGTTCTTGGTATTGGATCGTTCTCTCAGAGTTCTAAGAGATTTACGTGGAATTGGATATGTGTAGCGAATTGATGAAAAACTCATCCGAAATTCGTTTTTACCCAATCAATGTCGCACTCTATTTATTCTGGTCGGATCTACAGGGATGATTTGTGTTCTTGTGTGCAGACTGATGCCATAATGAACAGGCAATGTATGCCAGCTTTATCGATTGTCCCCCGATAAATGAACTTGTTTAGTGCATACGTTGACAGGCGAACGTTTTTGATTTATGGTTACTGTACCCCTTCGGTTTGACTAAACCCATGTGACTAAAACTGACGAATATCTTACCGTGAGTAATTTGGCATAGCATCAGCCTTCGAATAGTCTGTGTCTGGTCAACGGATGTGTATCTCGAAATTCAACCGTTGTATCTGGAGCGTCGACATCTTTCCTTAACTGAGACTGTTTTCGTAGCCATAAAAACGTTTTGTCCCATCCGTTGGATTCCTACCATAACTACTCTATTTTTTTGGACTCTCCTTGTTTCAGATGACATCTCATGCTTGGCGGTCGTATATGAAACATGCAAGAGGCCACAATGAGCTGAAACCTGTTTCTTTGGTAGGGCATCAACCTTTTGTCCTGGGATCACTACCCATGGGAGCAACTATAGTTGATGCTTTGGATACGCTGTATATGATGGATTTGAAAGAAGAGTTCATTGAAGCCCGCAATTACGTGGCGGAAGAACTGAACTTTGATCAGGTGCGTCACATTTCCGACATCCTTTTCAGTTGCACAATTACGGTTGTCTGTGCAATTTGCGCCCATTTGTAACTTTGTGCATGTCCATCCATGCATGCAAACAACGCTAGTCTACTCTGCTTCCTTATCAAATGCACGTTGCACAGACGTCGATTCTAATCTTCATATTAATGTTGCCTACTGGTTTTGGACTAACTGGCTGTTGATCTGTTCGCCAAGCTTGACGGCAACTGTTTCGCCAGCAATCGAAGAGATATCATTGTGCGGTTGAATGGTGACGAAACTAGTGACCACACGGTTACAAGCCGACTGACTGCCTAGCCCGGTAAACAGATCAACAGACACCCAATCAACAACCATGGAGTTACCCAAATCAAGTCGACCACGCATGTTGGCCACTTTGGCGGGAAAGCTGGTGAGCGCCAGCGCTAACGATACTGCTGTCATTTCCTCGCCTGTAAATGTCCGCTCTGTAGGACTTTAATCTTCACTGACAATCTTAGCCTAGGCCTGTTTGGCTATCTATCTACTGAAGGTGCCCAATTTTATTTGCCCATTTCTCACCTTTCCCAATCGAATCAACTTCGTTCGTTAGCACAACTGTGACCATATTTTAAGTTGGTCAAAGCTATCGGCACGTGTGCGTATCTACTGTAGAAGCAGTTCTGAACCACTTAATCAGGTAGACGTTAGCCTGACACCTTATCAGTGTGAGACACTCAGTTCCTTTAACGAATCTGTTTTTCAATATCAGACGGAGCTAATTTTAATGGGATGGTGCAATTTCACGCACTCTTATCAACTACAGGCCTGTGACATTTGAAGTACAAACGGGTATGCAACAAGCCATCGGAAATTCAAAAACTGAGGTGGGGATGGGGCTGCCAGACTCTGCTAGGTGTTCTGTAGCCTCCGTCAGGAGACCCACGGTCAAGGCAAACTAAAGTCAAGTCGTTCTGAGTGGTTTTTGGGTGGTTATGAGTATGGCCTCAAGGACGACAACTTGTCGCGATCAATTTCAAGGGGAGAAATGTACTTTACTCCAGCCACCGTATCAGAAGGATCCCACCACCAGATGCCTCCAAAAGACTGTGAATGCCGCTCCCAAGCGAACTTTCTATGTGGCACAATCAAGATTGTTGTGCCAAACAAGAAAAATACCGTTACCGCCGATCAAAACGCCTCTAGCAGTTCTCCCAAAATGCATTTATTCATTAACCGATAGTTACGGCGTTGGTTGTGTTGAGAAAATTAAACAAAGGCTTGACGGGTGCAAAATGACATGTCTCAATAGGTCTCACGGGCCAGAAAAACCAGAGCAAGGCTACAGTAACCGATCGGTCACATGATTAATGTCAACCCTTCCTTGAAAGTGATCACGAATAGTTGTCGTCCTTGAGGCCATACTCATAACCAAACAAGAGCCGAGGCTGTTAGAAACGACTTGACTGAAATTCGCCTTGACCCTGGACTCTGGGTCTCATGATGGAGACTGTAGAACGTCTAGCAGAGTCTGAAAACTTCATCCCTACCTCATTTCTTGAATTTCCAATTTCGGATAGCATGTTGTGTATCGGTCTGCATTTCACACATCACATTCGTGGTTGATAAGAATTTGTGAGTTGATGCAGTATAAGTCGGTTACAGAGTTGCTAGAAATTGGTCTATCTTTCACCATAATCATGTACTTTCCTTTCATTGGCCTACAGTTAAGAGAGTTTATTCTAGGGTTAGTGGTTCTTAATCTGAATGCCCTATATCTTCTTAGCAGACAGGGATTCCTCACCCTAGCTGTTCCTGAATTCATGAGATTTTCTGATGACTGTCAAATTGTACTTCATCCCACATGAATAATGATCCTCCTTTGAGCGAAATTTTAATCTTCTATTTTTACCATTTTTCTGCCACACACCAACAGCCCTCACTGGTTTCCGTATTTGAGTTCACTATCCGTTATCTCGGTGGTTTACTGACGGCCTACACATTCACACTAGACAAGGTATGTCATATATATATATCTGTCTCCTATCCATTGTAATGCTTCTCAAATCACACAAGGTTGACTCCGTGAGCGTTGTTCTGGCCACACAGCTTGGCCACTGGAAATCAGCAATGCCCGTCAAACGGGTGCTTGTCTGTGTATCTATATGTGAACTGAATTCGGGCTGTAGAACAATAGGCAACATCGCGCCTGAGTGAACAGCTCGTTGGAACGGACAAATTCACAGGTCAGGAACAACGAAACCCGACAGATTGCGCGTGTGCTTAGTATAACGACGCTGTTTGTTTGTTCGGTTTCGAGGCCATGATTGCACAAACAGTTTGCGTTTTGGTCCGGATCTATGCGCGACTGCTATCAAGTGGGACGAGACAACGGTGGTGTGCAGGTTCTGGAAATAGTACGTAGCGAAAAGCCAGTATTTCAACGCCGTTACTCTAGCTAGCACACATTGACCAACGGGTTCTCTTGGGCGCCAACCCAACCATAGCATTCATAAATTGAACTCAAAAGCCTATCTTATCATCTGACAGGCTTCTGCTTTCTACCGTTTAACGCGCATCTAGTAAACTCATGCTCCTGCACTCGCTAGTCTGTGTTACGGAGCTTGTGTGGGTGACCTGTGTAACGCTATCCCTATATTAAAACAGTCTGCGAGTCACTTAGGCGGGTGGCTAGTTCATACAGACCCGTCAATTTGCATTCTACGAGGCACGTAGCCGACATGATCATGGGCGCTTGTCCCAGAAACATATCAGCTGGGATTCAGATGAGTCTCCCGTAAAAATCAAATAGGTATGCAAATGAGTGTATTCGTGGAATTTCGTGCAATTCGGGTTCAAGTAGAATATAAGGTTGACGGAAACTCGGGGACTGATTGGACATTGTGTACAAATCTACAGACCTAAGCGTTTGGAAAAGACGTCTTCGAAGCCGAGGTCTAGTAGAAACAGTTGGTTAATTAATGTTTCTTCTGGGAAAATCAGCACTTACGACACTTATGATACAGTCACATCTCCTCCCCCGTATTTTTACTTGACATAGTTGTGTTCTGAATCTTAATGTCCCGATGTAATACGGGTCTCTTTAGCCTGAGAGTCACTAAAGAGTCCTCTTGACCAAACCGGTCGCACCTCTGCGTGAATAATTCCAAAGGTGCCGTAGGTCTCATTTTGTCGTGCACTGTCACCTAGTAAATTGATCCTTGATGTGAACAGTAATTTGTTCGTTTTTGGGCTCAGGATCATTGTATCACACAGTTAACATAAAAAAACACTAGAAAAATATGTCCCGACAACACCCACAAGGTTTTCGTGGATTTACTCACATACTGTAGTAAGGCTGAATGGTTGTGTGCTGGACTCCCAGAGGTAAACTGGCATCGGGCCAGTATTTGTCTCACTGGATATGTCGACCTTTTGCCAGTTTGCATATGCTTACCAGTCGAGTACATACGGGTTGACCGCGACCTGCAGGAGCCACTTCCAAACATACCTAATCGCAACTAACCCACTTGGGTGATCATCACACCTCAGTGGGTGCGTCCTACTCCAAACCCGTCGCAGGATACAAGTGTCGTTGAGAACTCATTAGGATTTATCTCAACTTCGTTACGCTTCCGCTTATGTCACCGCGGGCATTCCGTCCCGGCATTTGTATTCTGTGCGCTTCACTCACTCGTTCCTCACTCGTTTTTTGCTGTATGTTGTTTTCTACAATGATATTCTATTTGTTTCCTAATTCTAATCGTCTCCACATCTAGGTGTTTTTGGATAAAGCTGTATTTCTGGCGAAACGCTTGCTACCAGCTTTCGAGACTCCAACGAAACTGCCTATGAGCCTGATCAATTTGAGAACGTGAGTCACCGGGGCTTTTATACTGAATTTCGTTGTATCAACATTCGCTTGGTTATTCTAGTACCTGTAGAGACAGTGCCATTCCTCTCTCTGAGAATTTCCCCCCCGATACGACTTGCTTGTCTATATTCGACTGCCAAAATTACCTTCAACCTGTTAAATTCGAAATGCCACTGGCTTATCCGTACATCTGGCTGCGGTATGGAGGTCCCCCTCGGTCATATGTGACTGGTGAAATGCCGAGCCTAGAGGAGTCGATGTGCAGACCTAAGTAGATTTTGTAACGCCAGTCATTGTGAGCATTGTGTTGGCTGCCCAATACGGTCTCATGCGCATGCAGTCATATTTAGTCGTGTTAGGGATGGTGATAACTCTGAAGAACGATCTTAGAATTGCGATCACTTGACGAAGAAAAGCTGAAGAGTGTTTCATATCGTTAGATGGGTCAGTACTTGAAATACCAGCGTTAGAAGCGTAATACCTTTCTGAAAAATGCCTTCATTGACTTAACCATGCAAAAGGCTTCTCATGACAAACAACGAGATAATTAGTGATGCGATTGAGATGCTGCTTTCTCTATTTCAGCCCGATTGTTCATTGATCATTCTGGGCCGTCGTAACATGCAAAACTGACCGTACTGTTGAATGTGCGGTTTAGGTTCGACAACCTAGTTATCCTGTGTGCATTAGTTGCGATCTCCACTTCCTAGTCCTTTGTTTCGTTTTCTCTTGCACACATGAGTCCACTAGCTCCATTCCTTAATTTTCTGTACACTGTACTCAGCTATTTTGCAGCTATTCAAAAGAAATTACAGTTGTATCTCTGGATTTACTAATGCAAAACAGAGTCACTCTAAGCTGAGTAACCGTGAACAAGTGTTTCCGTCCGTATTGGGAATTATTTCAATGTCAGTTAATAATTTCGCTAGCATTCATTGGTTACTTGATCTCTCTCACCATTTCTTGAGTAGATTTGATACCCTGGGCTACCGTACTACGTGACATTGTTCCTTTCCTCAGACCGATTCGCGTGACTTTACTCATATTACTACGTTTGCCTACATTTCCTCTGGTCGTCACGCCCATTCTCACTTTAGTTCGCCATACCCGGTTATTTCACTTGGATAATGTCTACACATTTCTTCGTTGAACGCATCTAACTGTTTGAAACTCATTACGCTCTGCTAGCACCCGATTTCCTCAGCAGAGAGTAGATCATAATGTTGACGACAAGTTTTCTGTGTCGATACATTCTTCAGCTGATGAGGCACTCATCTAGCTGCTTGAAGATCGGTTTGAGACACCTAAGGATTTGAAAGCTGTGCATGCCGGCCGCGGGCACTACATCGGTGGCTGTATTTGACAGCCTTTTAGTTGAGGGTGAGCCGGTTTTTCACCCGACTATGAAAAATCCATGTTTAGTGTCCGAGAAGTTACGAATAGCTAGTATCCCAATACTGCTGGAGGTAGTGTTGATGAATAAGCCTCCAATCATTGTACAACCCACACATCCTGTGCAGACACCGGTTTATGAGGGTTCTTCGCAGGTGCTTTTTTCGAAGAAACCCTCAGTCCAAACCTTTAGTCACTGCATCCTGTAAACGATGGTTTTTTCCTAACTCATCGATAGGTTGCGTCAACCTAACTAACCCAGGTTACCCGTCCGTATGTGCATAGTTCTTTTGAGAATGGTGGATACAAGTATCTCCTGTCTCCGTGCCATCTGTTCTTTGGATTTCTTACAGCTCACATTATTTTTGATGTTCAACTCAAATTCCACTAACTCTTCCATTCTTCCCGGACTCATCAGGTGCTTAATAATAGTCTTGCCCAACATATCTTTAGGATAGATTACTGGTCTCGGACTTTAAGTTAACCTTAATATCACCGAGTATCACTTCTTCACTTGATCAATGTTGAGGCCGTCCTGTTCTTTTTAGCCCTTCCAATCATTGGTCTGAGCTGATAGATAGAGCGAACTCTCAGCTTTCATTTGCACTGTAACTTTATTACGGGCATCGTGGAGTTTTTATTGTCAGTAACCTTGATAACCGACCGGTTTTAGCTTATAGACAATCTTCGCTCCTATCTGGATATTTTTGGGTTTGAAACCATCCTGGGATTCGGGAGATGAGCTTTGCTGATGAGTGTTAATGAGGATGAGCATTTGCGACCTGCTTTTCGGTTTTTGGACAGCTGTTGCCTTAGCCCGACTGCGCAAAGTTCGACCGTTTTCACAGCTCGGCCGTCGGTACACTCACTTCCATTAGCCATTGCTATTCCGTGGTCTGTTTTACTTGACTCAAATGCCCACTTCAACGTTTATGCTGTCGTGATGAGGGGTCGTTGTGAACTTTGTACAATGATACTGCTCTGAGCCTTGTATTTATCTTGTTCTGACTTCGACGCTGGTCTAACTAGACGTCCTTATCAAACGACAACTTCCCGATTGAACCGCTGACATGGGGTTGGCTGGGAGTGGTGCTGAGTGTAAACGCCACACCAAGGATAATTTTTCTAAATTTTCTGAAACAACTTATCCAGAGGACATTGACACGCTCCAGTTAACTCACATGCATTTGTGTGAGAATCAGTGGATTCCGCGGATAGACGATTTACGGTCCATTGGTTGTGTTTATACTGTCAACCCCTCTGACGACGTTTTTCCTTTACATACTTTTTTTTGTTTTCCCAGTGGTAAGGGACAGATGTTTACTTGGAGTGCCGGCCGCTGTGCCCTGCTGGCGGAAGTTGGAACTCTTCACATGGAATTCAGATACCTTTCTGAACTAACTGGGGATCCGATATATGCGCAAAAGGTGAGCAGGCGTGTCAAGTGATTCATCTTTTTCCCTGACAAACTCCGCCCAGGATAGTTGAAACGGAACTAATTACTGCCCGAAATTCGTCCGTTTTACAACGCTAAATCTGCAAGCAATTTCGAGTTTTGTCTTTTACACTTCCACCGTGTCTGATGAATTAGCAGATAAAATGGATCGTTCCTAATTATCTAATGTACGTTTTTGGAGCATGCCACTTTCAAAAGAGCTGAGGAAATGAATAGAACTGCGTAGAATTCGCTACAATGCGGATTGAACGCCCCTCATTTAACACCAGACAGCATAGTGGGAGTAAGACTACTTTGTGAGCTCGTTTCGACAGATCCTATATAGTCGTGCTGTGGACAAACTTCTCATTCTGTTTTTCCCAGACCGGTGAGGCTCAAGGTCCAGTCAGCATTCTGCTTTTAAAATCAGTGTCATAAACAACCTTGCTCTGCAGGATGTTTTGCGTACCACAACTTTTCAACATCAGTTCGTCGGGAGGATCTCTTACCTAACACCTAATTTAATGAACAGAAGTCTGCTATGATCTCTACCATGTAGCCTCATTCTTTATAACGACTATTCTTCTACTATCTCCATTAGTTGACACACGGGGAACACTTTTATAAAGACAAAATCCAAAAAAACTACCTGATCATACTGTGTATGCCCGCCGCCTACTAAAAACATCGCGAATCATCACAAACACTCGCCAGTAACCTTAGTTCGTTCTACAAATACACACGATAGGTAAATATAATTACTTCGATTTCCCATAGTGTTTGCTAAAAAGACTCTTGGAAACCTCAGTAGAAGTATACAACAAACAACCAACAACGCAACCGGCGTTGTGAGCTAGCTTACTACGTTGTAAGGAGTGTTTATATGACACTTCCCCGTTTTAGTACCAACCCTGTTCGTGAGTATCTCGTTTATCCTGTTCTACAAGCTGTCCGAAAATTTAGTTTGATGCAAAATACACTTATTTACATACCGATTTTGTTTTCATGGGAGACTCATCTGAAGCCGAGCCGAATTTATCGTTTATGATGCTCTGTAACTGAATGCGCTCTACCAGGCCGCCTCATATTTCAGTTGGTACGATATTCGAGATATCGCAATATATTGTGTAGACATAACACACTGCCTGCAAGGTTGCTGAAAACTCTTCGACAGCCCACGATCGGTTTTGCCCCTCTTGAGTTCCGTCAGGTAGGCGCAGTCCCGGAATTTCCGTCAACCTACTGTTCCACCTGAACCCAAGTTGCGCGAAATTCGACGAATACCGGCAAATACACTGATTTGCATACCAGTTTGGTTTTAACGGGAAGCCCACCGGGTTTCCGCATCTCCAGGTGTCTTTCTTCACTTTTTTTTGCTGTTTGTCGCTTTGATCATGCACACATACGTACGGCTATTTTTTACATCTACGTTGCACGATCTGGGAAAACTGTGCCACTGAAAACCAAGTGTGTACAAACATACTGAGTTCGTTACCCCTAGGGTGAATATACAACTTATCGACACAGTTCGTGCATTCGTCCACTAGACACTAGAAGGACTATCTTGGCTTTGCTTCACATGTTCAACTGCACCTTTCCGAGCTATCACCTAATAGCGTGCACCTATTTGACGGTTCAAGCCGACCCGAGATTTCATACATTCCTGTTCGATCGGGCCAGGCTGTTTTACTCCTTATGTTTTGTTTTAATGCCGTGGGTAATCGGAAGAAAGACCGGATGCTTTTATTTTGTTGCTCAGTGGGACTTAGATATCCATCGGTCAAGAACGATCTACCAGTTACTCTATTATCTCTTGTGTCGTGACAGGAAAAACGACTGAACCTTCACAGCGACGGGTTAAGCAGAATGAGTCAGGGCGTATGTTGAGTTCCTGCGGAAATGACGTCATACAATCAGTACCTGAGACCAGGACCATTTTCTGCACTTTCCAGGAACAGACCTTATTTGCAGAACTAACTGAAATTGCCAACGGAATATTGTGTTAGCGGCAAAACTGATTTTCACCACTGGACTGGCCTATGCACTGAGTAAAAGAGTTGCCGTGACAGCTAATTGGTGGTCCTGGCAGTTGAACTTGTTCAGATTGGAGTTAAGGCTTCAGTCCATTACAACACTTCTTGCTGTTTTTGCCTCTAGGCAACCAAAGCAAATAGGATTTCCAATAAGACGACGAATCTAAAGTTGCATCGAATGCTGTACAGACGTGGCGGCATATCTGAATGCCTAGCATCCGAACGTGGTTTACCGGTCAGCAGTGGTCAAACCACTGGACACCCGCGCATAGTAAGAAACCACGGATGGTTTACGCGGAGCCGAATGTGGTGCTGCGCGGCACACTGGTCACTTTTTTGTGGTGCTGCGCGGACGCTCTTCACGCCTATATGAGTTTGGGGGAATTAGAACTCCTGGTGAACGTGCAGAGGTTTGTCGCAAGCCTTCAGTCAGTCCAAACATGACATGACAATGGGCACCGGCACCATTTGCCTTTTGATGATTGAAGTACCGCTATCATCCGTTTTGGCATAATATCACAGTTCCCACGGTATAGCACCGTGAGTGTTACGGGGAATGGCCCATTAACACTCAGTCAAGAGGGTAATCGATAACTCAACGGTATCCCATTAACACCCCGGTAATGTTGTCCTTCTTAGGAAGACAATGTCGGGCGCATGCTGAACTTGATGTTATCTTATGAATGCTGGTATTTTTAAGTGTGCGTTCTCCAGCTTAAGTAATGCATATCCCGGTAGTAAGTCCGTCACTTTGTGCACGTCTTTCAGAAATAGACATCCTTTTATCAGGAAACTTCTCGATGGATCTCGAGATAGCTTAATGGTTAAGGTGTGAATTATTGACCGGAAGGTCCGTGACTCGCACCCAATCTTTGCACCTCTTGCCTAGGTTTCGGTAACCTGGCATTGTCACATCCGTTGTGCTTCCTTCAGGTAGCATGGCGGCCAGGAACGGGAAAGGTGTTACACCTGAACGATAAGAGACCACTCTTCATAACCCGTTATTTCCCTGAAGACTTTGGGGATGTTTGGCGTCCACTCAGGAGAGATCATGTAATATATCCAGAGAGGGCGACTAAAACGCTTCATCACCTGTCGAGTTTATATGTTCACTCAACCCTACAAGGACGTTTGCAATCCGGGTGCCAAGCTCGGCGAACAGACGAACAACGCAGCGCATGCGAGCTCCCCACATTTCGTAGCATCGCCAGGGACATCTAAAGTTGTGTCATGGAGATGAAAGTTAGTTGGAAACCCCCAACCAGCTGCCTCGGTTGGTTGTAAGTTTGCAATAAGGTCAGTCTCAGACGTACGTGGTTCCGAGCAATAAGAAAATTCTGTCCGTGAACTGCAACTTGTCGTAACCATTCATTTGAGTCTATGGTTTTTCATGCCTTGTAGTTTTCAGCACCCGGTGCGGGCTCACAAAACACAGATGTTTTGGAAATAGAGCGAGATACCGCTTAACCAAAGCCCCCATGGAATTATTGTTATTTCTCTTCAGAGTGCGAAAATACAGTGGATCCGTCCTCTGTCATTCTGTCTAGCTGGCTTACTAAGCAGAATAGCTTAGTGTTAAGTTCATTGTTTTGTATGCCAACTCTGAAGCAGCGAAAAACTCCTACAGTCAATGGTTAGATGAATTCTTGTATCGATTTAAACTCGACACAGGCGATTACTCGGGTCCGAATCTGAACTTTGATGTTATCATGATGAGGCTCGTGAATCTACCCGGGAGCTAAGCTTGGTTCAAGACACCTGCTTTTCCCAAGGTCGCCACTTATTTGGGTCATGCGAGGGTCTGTTTTGGCTGGGCCAGGCTCATCTATCACGCAAATGAATCTCAGAGTTGGACAAAGTATTTATGCTTTGAGTCACTTTCGCTCGATGTAAGTAGGGCATATGCCCACCCATTCAACCTCAAATCGGGAGTACTTAGTATATGATAATTCTGTTACTCTGACTCACCCTAATCTCCGTATTCGTGTTTAGCAAATGGTGTCTTTTTATCACTTACAGCTCTGTCCTCAGTTTCTCAGCCTGTGGACAGTCTTCAATGGTTGATAAGTGTTATTTTCTTATGTACAGTTGCTTGTAATTGAAAATTAATTTGTAGGGTTTCACTTTGTGATGCGTCTCGACTGTAGTCAATCTTACGTGCGCCGCCAGAGTCATATTTCACCCTGAACAACCTCTGCTCCGTCCGTCTGATATGAGTACTGGACACCAGTTGGACAGTTAGCTTTGTTCCAGCTGCTTAAGGTTTCGGCTTCATGCTTAAGCTCCAGTTCGGCTGTGTTTGATCGACGGCATGACATCAGCTCCAACGTGTGCGGTACTTAGCTAAATCTTGCTGCGGAAGAGTCCGTCCGAAGGATATCGGTATGATGTGTATCGGGAATTGGACGCGAGTTACGTTCTCGATGTCTCATACTCCAGAGCACGAGAAAACCCGCTGCGCTTACGTTCATTTTCATCGCGGATCTGATCGTGCGTCACACATATCGCTTTACTGATATAGAGACATTATGGAGGGTGGTCGCATACCACACCTAGATTTATTCTATCAAACTTGTTGCATATTGTGTTTACCTCCACTATAGTAGTCTCTCGAAAGTGACCTTTTCCCTAACTATAACCATTCCAAACCGGGGTTTGGCTTGAACTTGGTACAGTTCGAGAGACTACCTCATGATTCCCAACGAAGACTGCCACGAATGTCCCATTATTTTCAATTTTCTCCCCAATATAGACCAAAATGAAAATTATATGCACCCAGTCTTCTCATATTCCAAAAGCAAGTAGGTATTTAGGCAGTCACACTCGGATGAAATTGCTCCTGAAGTGGTTGCGTACCTAGAAGTATGATTTTTCTGTATCGCACGAACGCTACACTTCGTCCTTCTGTAGAAACCCTTCAATGGGTAATACTCGACCGATCGTTTAGCTTTTATTGCCTAACATCCATGCCACCTGAAGTAATCACGAGGGCTGGGATACTGCCAGTTTGCCCAAGCCGAGACAAGGAAAGTTAAGAAGCAGAGGTCGGGTTCAAACCACGGACTTCCGGTCAGTAAATTCGCGCTCTAGCCACTGTAGCAGCATGTTAGATTTTGTCGCAGAAATATTCATGCAAAAGTATACCGAACTAGCCGCTGGTATTTTTGAAGATGAAGATTTGAAGGCACAAGCTTTTGCTTAAAAGTGATGCTTGTACAGCGGTGACAATGGTTTTCGTTGAGCATGCAAGTACCATTTGCAAGGTGGCTTTCCTCGTATAGGAAGTCTTCTAAAGGAGGGTAGCGTTATGATAATAGCCTCATTATTTTATTATGTTACCATGACAAATGGGGTTTTTCTACCACTGTTTACTTTCACGATTAGTGAAGCATTACGGCTCATACAAGAAGGACCATTTTTTCCAAATTTGAGCTGTTAGGTTATTTCCTATGAAGGACTCCTATATGTCATTGAAGGGTTTCACTATTCGCGAACCACCATGTACTTAGATTGATTTTATCTTTCACCAAAGTATGTACGGTAGCCTTTCTTGGAGAGTTGGTGGCTAAATGCCATCAACTGGGACTAAGGAACACTGTGTCGCTGTAGTGGTTTACTATACTCAGGATCCCGGCCCTTTTACCAAGCATACTTCAACACGTGGTGACCATCTACGGAAGATTGTTCTTCTTTCTTCAGATCTGTGCTATTGAATTAGGAATTCCGAGTATGAAAAACACTAGTCTCGGGGTGAACTCGAACCATCCGCGAACTTTACTGACTGAGCTACTGTAGGTGCCTGCTCCTCATCACGGTTATGCATGTCCTACGTGATTCATCGGATCTCTGTATTAGTAGTTGCTATCTGTCAGCATGATTTCCACAATAGGCCGAATGTTGGTACAGCCCAGATACTCGAACTGCTTTTGTGGTAATTGTTAGATATTAGAAGGGAGTTTGGGAGAACTGGAATTGAGAGATCCAAATGCATGCGGCATGAGAGAATAGGCTTGTCCGCCCCCAGATTGGCCTTTTCGTTCATACTAGGAGCACTGGCAGTCCCCGTTTGAAGTTCTATCTGAGTCTCCTCTACGTCTTAGCAACTGTATGTTCGACATGTTGATTTGTGGGCTGCGGGACACAGTTTGAGACAATAACGATTTGCCAAATATTGTATGAAATCTGAGTACTCTCTCACATGAAAGCAATCTGTCTTGACGCACCTAGTGGCCAGACTTCGATTTGCAGCGTGAAACCGAGACTTTCTTACATTTCAGTTTGAACGTTTTTTATGGAAACTTCTAGACTTCACCTTAATTATTTGGTGTGGTTCAAATTTTCCACGTTTACAAATTCGTCGTATCATGGCTGCTTTTTTATTCCATAGGTTCATTGTATCCGTGACATTCTAAACGCGTTAAAAGACCCGAAAGCACCTTTCTTCAACCATGTCAATCATAGACAGCTCCAGTGGTGTAGCTCGACGGCGGGGCTTTCAGGGACCAGTGATTCATTTTATGAATATCTGCTCAAAGAGTGGATTCGTACCAATCGCCAGGATGCTCAGGCTCGTCAAATGTATGATGCCGGTATCAAAGCGCTGGACGAGCACGGGTTGTTCAAAATCAGCGACGGTGGTCATTTGTACATTGGTACATACACTAGTTCCGGTGTGTCCAATACAATGGATCATCTAGCTTGCTTTGCCGGTGAGTGTATTAATGTGCCTTCTCTTCATAAAGCCAATTTCAACGTTCCCTTAAACAAGTTCGGATTGCCCCAACAGCGTCTTCAAACGCTTTTCTCCAACCGTTGATACCCCAAGCTTATTTTAAAATTGTGAATTGTTACTTTTAGTTACTTTTAGTATTTCATTTGATGCTGACTGACGTTCTGGTTTGGCTGTCGGGTGATCCGGATGAATGCTTGTCAAGGTTTGTTCCTCCAAGGCTTCTCTCATTTGACATTCCTGGTTGGGTTTCAGTGCTAGCTAGTTTGGATGTAGCGGGGTTTATCCCGAGTGGAATGGGATTGGGTGAGAAAATCAAGCTCGCATGAATCATTGCTCATGCTAATGGCTTAACCCCACACGTTGTAATGGTTTCCGTGTCGTTTGGCTGGTTCGATTTCACAAACAGAATTCTGTATTCTGTAGTCGCTTTATGACGGGTTGTTAGCTTGTATTCGATAATATTATCGTGAGCACAAGTTGACGGGATCTTGTTGTCAGGTCAAAACATATCCAGTGGTTAAACTAATGGTGGTATTCAAAGTGAGCAGTTAATATTGGTTCGGTGATCAAGATAGAGATAGACTATGACGGGGAATGAACTAGGAGAAAAATATGGTTTTATATCATTGGCCAGAGCTTGTTCTCAGGGTGTGTTGGTTGAGTGGGTCTATCAGCATGTATCACATGACCAAGACAAGTTCAAAGCTTGTTCGAATCGCTTTTGACGACATGGTACAGGGTACAGTAGACGTATTGCGACTGCCTCAGTTGTAGATCAGCAACGTCGACAACCTACGGAGTATTCTATACATGGCTTGAGACGATTCATTTGAGTTAATCGCGTGATCATTCTCAATGGTATGCGACGCGACCGAACTTTGGACCAAGTCAGAAGGTCTTGTTATTCGGAAATCGCAGGTGCTCGCGTATTCTCTTGATAGTTTGCCGTGCCATGTTTTGCTCTACAAAAACAATAAAAAGTATAAGCAACCCTACAGTTGTAATACACTACTCATAAGTTTGCTGAAAACTCCGACATCCCACGACCGATTTTGCCTTTGTTGGGGCTCATCAAGTATGCGCAGTCCCCAGTTTCTGCTAGCCTTATGTTCCACTTGAACCCAAATTGCACGAACTTAACGAACTACAATCATTTGCATACCAATTTGGTTTTGACGGGAGACTCACCCGGAACCCAGCTGAATCTCTCGTTTGTGATGTTTTTATAAACAACCGTATTCTCCTTATAGACGAGCATTTTATTTCTCACCTCTATGTAATAGCATATTTTCTAGATCAACGCTTTACGATTGTACTGCTCTGTTGCAACGAAGCCAGCATTTGATGTGAAGGGAAACGACTTTTGCTCTGGATTCATCCTTCTTGCTTATTTCTGCCTTTTCCAATACAGGTGGAATGTTCGTACTCGGAGCAACCAGTCCGCAAGATCCCTGGTTCCAGCGGGGCGTGGAAATTACGCGAACATGCAACTACACTTACGCCGCGTCTGTGACTCAACTTGGACCCGAGTCGTTCACTTTTGATTCTGGTGTGGAGGGCGTACCGTTGAAATCTGGCCATAAGCCTTACTTGTTGCGGCCCGAAACAGTGGAGTCTTACTTCTATTTGTGGCGCTTCACAAAGGACGAAGCCTATCGGATAGCGGCTCTGAAAGTTGTTCAGGTAAGTCGATTTTATGCGTACCAGCTCAGTCAAGATTACTTCTATTTGCTGAGCACAGTATCTGGTCACTTCGTGCATTCCGTGTAATTACTACAATCTGTTTTTGGTAAGCACTTGGATTAGCATGTTTTTTCTTCTGACAGCACTGACAGTACATATTTGAGCATGCGCTTGGGTTCAGACAGTGGATGGAGCGATTGTGATCCACTATCCAAGCCTTCATTCACTCCACTTCTTTGCGTTTGTAGCTGGGTAAGACCTTGTTCTTCGACCTTTATTTGCTAATCAACCTTGATCTTTCGGATTATATTCGGAGCGGCACTCTGTTCCACTCGTGGGATTTGTGACTGCGTGGGCTGTGATCACAGATGCAATATTATCGACAATTATACCGAGGGGATTATTGTACTCGCGGGATACACTCATTTGCACGGCAATTCGGTTTTAACGCGAGACTCAAATTGATCCCTTTTATGGGATCCTTCAATTGAATGTGCCTTTGTGCAGCACACGCAGTTGAAGAATATCATAAATGAAAGATTCAGTTGGAATTCAGCCAAGTCTACCTCTAAAACATAAAATTGACGTAAACTCGGGGACTGCGCCTGCATGATGAGCTCCAAGAAGGACGAAATCGGCCATAGGCTGTCGGAAAGTTTTCAGTGATCTTATGGCTAGTGTTCTTTCAAGGGCTGTTTTACTGTTTACACATATGTCTCGCAGGTTACCTGATTCTACCTTGTTTGTCTTCCAGGCTCTCGAAAAGTACGCCAGAACTCCTGGTGGTTATTCCGGATTGAAGGACGTGAACTCCCCGGAGGCCGGCCATGATGATGTGCAACAATCATTTTTCATTGCGGAGACTTTGAAATATCTTTATCTGATTTTCTCGGAAGATACCCTATTCCCCTTGGATCGATGGGTCTTCAATTCGGAAGGACATCCACTTCCAGTTCACAATGAAGTGTGGTTGGGCAATGACATCTGGCCTAAGCCTTTTGCCCAGCCCACCTCTTGTAGTCGGCTTTCAGGTCACTGATTATTGTTATTGTTATTCTTTTCATTATCACTATTCTTTCATCTATCCATATTCTGGTGGCATTTTCACGAGATATTTGTGCCTCATCCCTGTGCTCGCCCTTCGCCCTTAAACACGAACAGTGTTTCTTTTTCGTTTGTTTTTTGACTTCAACACTTTCATGTGCACTTTGCTGTGATACACACTAATTTCCAAAGTTCGAAGTCCCCTTGGTTTGGTTGAGGTTCTTCGTGTTTCCTTTTCCTGCATCTCTATCCTGCTCCCTTTATTCCCCCATATATTCACTTTTTCTGTGTACAAAGAGCTTTTTCTAGAGTAGATTATAAGCAATACTACTCTCTATTTTGTGGGCAGAGAACTTTTCATCTTTTGCAGTGACCTACTCACGTGCGGCTCTTGTGACTTCTCTCTGCTACCCCCCACCCTTCCTGTACGCAAAGCTTCAATGTACTGGCTGAAATGTCCTGTTTTGCCGTATTGGCCGAGCTATATAAATCGATCAAAGGTTGTTTCTTAATCGCACTGGCTGTGCGGGACACTTTTCGAGTTTTGATTCTGGGCTAATCTAACTTAACACAACACGTTGGGCTTTCTTCGTGGCTCACAACAGTGCTGTGCTAAACGTAACATTGTTTCTTGACGGAACACACTACTCATGTGGCTGTTGTAGTGCACGACGTAGAGCGAGTATTTTATCAGTGCAGCCTTTGCGTGGACGAAGACCTGTGCGGTTTTGTGTCTTTTGCTAGTGAACCACTTAATAGGAAAGACGATGAGTAATCTTGAAGATACATCTAACAGGCTTATGGCACCATTGCTTTCACAAACAGAAGAACAGTGGTGTTCCAATCTCAGAAACGTGCCGGTGTCTCAGTCCGAACAGATTAACGATAGAACCGTGCGAAAAAGAATGTGACACATAGGTATTATATACCTGGATGATTACCCTCACCAAGAGTTTCATGGTTCTTCAGTCGATCGATAGGTTATTTCTTTTGTTGAAAAAACCACAGTCAGAGTCGTCCGAATCGGTTAATCGGGTTCAAAATTGTCGGGAAGGTCAGATTCCTGAAAATGACCTTGGAAACTTATTGGGAACAGTCAGCTCCGAAAAAACCGTTTCGCGAAGGTCGCTAACTCTCACGACCGAAAGGCCAGGTACCGATTGAACGTTTGGACAACCAGTCAGCGACGACTGACGATGCCTGAGTGCTCAGGCATATGCTGGAAGCGATGTCAATGAATCAACCAACACTGACCAGCTAAAATGGACCTTAAGTATCGCAACACCTCAAATAAAGCCGTTGTTTTGTTGTTGGGTGAGTTTTTCCCATTGCTAAGGTCCTCGAGCCGGGATTTGCAGTCAGTTACCAGCAAACCATCCTACCAGTATCAGGCTGGCTTGTGGAGGGTGAAATAGTTTCGTCCAGACGCAACTATACGGGTCGGCATGTTGGGCCAGTGCAATAGTTCGGCATGCTGGATAATCTCACCTCAGCCTGGCTTGACAATCGCGCTTCCTGTCATGAGATCTGGTTCTGCCGAAGTAGCGTATTGTCCTGATGGCCGGTAGCAGCATCCTGAGTCGTACTCTTTTTAGGCAAACATTGTGTATTGATATCATCGAGCCTTGCGGCACATCTTAGGATTATTTGTGGTCGGTGTCTGATAGAGATTGTTGCTTAGTCGAGACTTCGAAAAGGGTGGGTTTTTACTCCCTAAAAGGAGGATCTTCAAATGGTTCTTCAAGTGTAATCCAAGCTGTGTCCTTACGAGAGTGTGATCTAGTCCTTCTGGGTTCTCTGCTTCTGCTCTTCTGAAGGACCTGGAATCGTCTACAGATTTAACTATGATGTAGGCAAACAGGTGACGTGTCGCCGTCGTTTGAAGACCCTGTTAACGGATGCTTCTTAGACTGTTAAAAGCACGTGTTGGTGAAGCAAAACCTTTTGAAGCCAGTGGTGTTAACAAATAGTAATTTCCAGGAATATGGCACGCTGATGTATTGCATGGCCCGGTACGAGCATTCCAGTCGCCAGGGTACCGGGACCTTTTCGAAAGCCTCTTGGAGCGTGTAGAAAGTCCGTCTTTATTGTGCTGTTCAGGACCAGGTGCAGCTGCGTACAGTCCTGAGACGGCGATATGAAATGACAAGCTATTTAAACTCTCCATTGCACTTGTCGAATCGGTGGGTTCGAACTGTATTAGTTGACTTTTAAACCCGAAGCTTAATTGCTGCACCATATTGACCAGAACAGTGAAATATGCAGAAGAGACTCTGTTCCAGGAAGAGAATATTATTATAGGAAGTATAAACATATCATAGAACATGCATGGTGATGAGTTCATTGTCTTGCCAGGGATGTGGTGGTACCAGCTGTTGCTCTGCAAAACACTGCGTTTATTGTGGAAGAATAAATATATCTTGTCTGGTGCGTAATCGGGCCAAGGCGTAAATCGATAAGCCAGAATGTTCAATTACTAAGAGGGTAGAATCGTGACTGAACTGACGGCTACCGTGATCTCAGAAGCATACCATCCGGGGTATTGATTCCTTCTTACTGATCGAAACGACATAATCTTGTTTCTTACTCAGTTACTTGCATGATGCTCTCGGACGAATGCATGATAACGGGGAATGGCATGAAAGAACGAGGAATAACGATTGTTACGTGAGCATCCCTGACATTGCTATGCAGACCGCTCTTATATCAGACTTATCTGGCTGGGTATGATATAGAGCCTTCTATTTCGCCCTCCTTCCTCCCACATTTCTTCGGCTCAGATTTTCTGAGCATCTTTATTCTGAACATTAATTCTAAAGAATGTTTGGCAAACATTCTGATCACTGGAAACCTTTATTATTTTATCATGACTCAATCAGATGTAAGGATCTGATCCGCAGATCACGCCCGAAGGATTCAGCTTTGTCAACTTAATCACCACTGTTCTGAGCCACCGAAATGATCCACCATCATTCTTAGACAGAAGAAATTCCATCGCATTGAGAAAGGCCCATCATACTCTTGAAATCCACCAGATAAATCTCTTTACCTCTTTCTTAATAGTCATTTTCATAGGTAATATTAACACCAACATTGATGGGAAGGAACTAACCCGCCATCCGACATTGGACTCTCACCTTGTCGAGATTTTAGACCTGGGCAGTCATGTTGACATTCGGCAAAATGGGAGGTATTGTCGCTAGAGGATCTCACGAGACCAACTGCTAAGTAATCTTGCCTATAATAGCACTTCTTTGTAATGAATTCGGAATCATTACACGAAAATAACCAAATAAGAGAGTGCGGGATCAGACGGACGATCAAATACTATCCAGCGTGTAACCTGGTTTTCTTGCCAGTCCTGGGTCATTAGGTAAAGATGATGCGGTGACCTTCATTTGGAGGGAACCTTATAAGAGAGATTCCTCACAGGGCGAACGGCTTCCGTTCCCAATTATTTTACCGCTGAATACTATTTGGAGAGGACAACTCGGACGAGAAATCGCTGGGCTAAAAATCGATCGATGCTAATAATGCTCAGTTTGGATAATCTTAGACACAGACAGACGGTCTGAACAGATCGAGCAAACTCACTGTTCAGCCGCAGTAAGTTTCATCCAGCAACGATAAGTGAGTGAAGGGAACATCCGTATCTGGTGGACTGCTCCATTTTAGTACCGATCGACAGTTCGCTCCACCCAAATCCGAGTTGAACTGCTTATGCTAACCTACGCTTCTAAAAACATCAGACGAATTGTAATGAAATTTCGATTTCACGTCACTCCCGGGCGACCAGTCGCAGCTTCAAACTTTTCCCGTTTTGTGAAATCTGCTTACTCACAAGGATAAAAAAAGTAGGGATGGGCACCAGTCGCCAGATTGAAGGGGTGAAAAACGAACTAACCTTTCAGTGAAATCTGGGCAGTGGGATGCAATTAGAATCAAGGTAATAGTTTATCGTACGTTGTACGTACGGGTATCAATGTACCAGTTAGGCTTTTAGTTGCTTTTTGCGGCTTTCGACGGTCCTTTTGGTAGCTGGTCTTACCTAGCGGCGTGTGGCTTTTCAGGCGGTAGATGACCCGGAAATCTCCCCCCCCCCGGTTTGGGAGGAACGGGCCATGAAGTACACTTTAATTATTGTCGATAAGTTATTAGTCAACAGAGAGTTCTCGTCCGAACTCAAACTTTTCTTTCAGGCGATCGACCCGAAATCACATTTTGGTAGTGGGCATTTTACTAAGCTCAGGGATGGTTTTGCTAGCCTATGTGAACGAAGGGTCCCTTGATTCAAAGAATCAGATTCGGAGACCAAGAATGCCCCACTCCTACGACCTATGTGCGCTACCATGGATCTCAGTCTTCCTTAAAGCTTTCGGCAATCCATGTGGTTTCTGATACCTGATCGACCAAATGGAATTCTGCATAAAAACTCCAGCAGTTGGAGAGTTAAAAAATTCTGTCTCCGGTCTTTTTTCATGGATGTAGCCTTCGACATTGTATAAAAAAAGTGTCTTCCGATGCACGCTGAAAAGGGTGACATCGAGCTAAAGCGTTTCTGGGTTAACCGGCTGCATTTCTTGCGTTACGTGGGTTCTGTGTGGTTGATGTGCCCGCTTATTCCTTTTTGCGCACATCGCTTCATGATCTGAGTCCACCTAATTGTTCCACTAGGTACGACAGCTTTCCACTACAGTACGCAACTATGGCGACTGTAAAGTGATATATACACGTCCAGTGCTGTGTTATGTTTTTCTGGCAGTAATGTGACGAAGTATCACTTACCGTCTATAGTTTCGGCTTGCCAAATACAGACTTTGGTCAGTGCGTAAGCCCGGGAGTCGTTGACCGTCATAAATCCATTTTGGAACATGACTGCGCGGACATCCAAGACTCATTTCGCATTACGCATAGTCGACCGATATGTGCACTCAAGACGTCGGTCAGTATGTACGGGAAGCTTGAGTGAAGCAAACCTAGACATCCGAATTGACGAACGAACATGTCTTTGAGTTTCTTGTCCTGCTAACTTTTCCAAACCCCGCTACCCTCGTGGTGCGTGGCCAGTTGTGGATAACTACTTAATCAAGCATCTCGGTTTTGACACACGACTGAGTGCAATTTCTATACATGCCAGTCTAGGTGACATCACTACAAGGTTTCTAGAGTAAACTGGTTGGTTTATGTTTGTGAATTCTAGCACTCGGAATTCCAGGTTCTATGCAGCACTAGAAGCCTATTGGTGTATTTCTAAATGGCGAAGTGGATGGAATTTATTACTGTACAAGTTATCGAATTGTGTACCTTGTTGTCAGACATATATCAATGTGTGGATGTTGAAGCAGCCAAGTTTACAATGTTCACACAGGTCGAAGAAAGATATTCTGGACGTGCTGTGTACGCGCAAATTTTGTTGATGCTTATTCTCTTTAATGTCCTATGAGCTGAAACTGTGAGGAATTCGAAGGTTTTTGTCACTTGTTGCTTCCGTTTTCAGGGGTCAAGGTAGAACTACAGTGCACATTTTGTGTTGATGTGACTTTATGTTCGTCTACGCCATACCAACTGAATCTAGCGGGTCAAAGATGATTGCCAAAAATGTTCCAGAATTAACAGAAAACAAAAAGTCAAAGTCGCCCCTGAGAATTTTACAAAGATGTAGGTCATCCCTAAAATACTGCACAGATGTCGCCTCGTCAGACTCTCTTGTATGCCTAGTAGGGTTACTCGCATCTTCGTCCGAGGGTTTTGACCAATAGCTCGTAAAACACTGCCATTATCAGAACGAATAAGTTTTGCCCTGATTAGGGTACATTTTGTTTTGTCTGGTGTATACCTGCAAGACATGCCACTTGATCGCATTTTATTTCGTCCATTCGTTTGACTAAACAGCCGTCCCAGTTATTGATGTGTGGAAGGCCATTCGCCGGCACTCCATCCACATTCCATTGGCTTGAAAATGTTTGTCAAAACTAGTGTTTAACACAGCCTTTACTATCATTGGTGATCGGAGTGAAGTGACACTTCCGTTCAAGCTTACACGTGATACTTTTTTCAAATTGGTACACAAGGTTTTCCAGTTCCCTCCTGTCACAATGCATCGTAATGTTGTTTTTCCTCCTGAGAGGACTGTTGGGTTTCGAACTTTGTAGAAGTCCACGCATGTATCTTCTTAACCTTAGACATTCCTCCATAAGGAAGACAGCGAGATGCAAAGGTCATTATCTGTTATCCAATGTCTTTAGCTGCAAAGAAAATCGATTCCAGATTGTGGTTCCCGGTGAATTCCCTTCTCAGCCACTGTGATCTTTGAGATATCAAAAGTATAAGAAATCTCTGGAGGGTGACGAAGGCTGTAGTGTAAGTTAGAGGTGAGACAAGTGAGCCTATAGTTCAAATTGCCGAAATTAAAGGGTGAACAATCGGATACTGTTAAACTAAACTGCTAAATTCTTCACTACAAAGGCTAGATAGATTTGGCCAAAAATGACGATTTGCGACTCAAACACTTCAAGTAACGAAAATCGTACGAATTTGTTCCATCCAGGTAGTTTTTGAACATTTTTCCAACCAAAAAATTACAACCTGGTCGACAGAGATGGAACACGCATATTTTCTCGTTCTGATAAATTTACAACGGTCTCTTATCACATATCGTCCACTATACGACGGATAAAATTCGGTTTCCAGATGCTGTTTTGCACATATAACCAACGTGGGTCAGTTCGTGAAAAAACGGGGTAGATTTTACAGCCTCATCCACTAGGAACAACTTAAAGCACTTATTTGCCTAATGCGAGTTACCCGGCCAATGTTTGGGCTTATGATTGATGACTACAGTTCAGACAGACGTGACTCAATCGTAGGTAAATCGCGAATAACAAAGTGAAAGTTTTTTTCAGACTCCAATTCCTCACTGAAAAAAATTTCTAGGTAGGACAGCGTAACATATACTTTAATAATGTTATTGTAGACGCATCCAGTTTGTAACTGATTTATTTGGACGGCTTTCGTTTATGTCAGTGGTCCAGGATCGATCAACAACCCTACCGTTCAGCATAATATCTGCTGTACCAACCTAAACGTGAACTGTTCTGTTTTAGTAGGCTTTGAATGAGGCAACCGCAGACACAGAAACACTGTCAATAAACTGTTTGGTATATGAGACCAAAAATCTTCAGAGAATGACTGCACCCAAAAATTGATCCGACACAATAAAAGTTAGTGAACTGTTCAACGTCACCGATGTCCAGTATTCCGTTATGCCGATGACCGATGAGCCCATGTCATGGAGAAACACGGATGTGGTGCATTGGCTGTACATGATCTCAACTTCACTTAGAATCCTAAACTCATTTCTCCCACGATGTCAAAATCAGTGTAGCATGTAAGCTTTCCGCATTGCAACGCGGAATCTGTTGGCTTGACGCATCAGGCTGCTCTGTCTTGGTTTGTTGCTACTCGCTAAACGAGCGGGGAAATATTTTACGATCAGTCTAAACTGAGCAAAAAACTATGCACAATTCGCGGAATGCAATTCCTTTTATTATTATTCAGTAAAAGATAACTAGTTTAGACACCCTGTGTAAGTAACGCAGCTGTCTGTCCTTGAACTTCAACTAGGATTCTTGTCTTTAAACGGGCCAATGTGTGAAACAGCCTGCTTCACATCTATGCACCGCATAGTTTTGAACGGGTTCACACCGGTACATCCGTTCAGCGCATTCTGCTAATCAGATATCGTCGAGAATGTTATCATAAATTAAGAAGTGTGAGTTTGAGCAGTGCCATGTTTAAAATTGAGGCTTAGACCAACGAAAAGGGCTGTAATTTTTAGTTTGGTGTAACCGGTTGTGGTTCACCTACAATAGAAGTGAAGTATCAAATCACGGTGACTAAGGTTATCTCTCTTTCCTTCTCTTTATGTTCCGTTCCATAGCAAGCCAATTGATTCGTCCATATCGTACTTTTCATCACCACTGAACAGCACCTTTTTCTCCTATGATTTTTGCTTGGTACGGCATTCAGTTGACCTACCAATGAGCTTTGTGCCCATTCAGATCAATAAGCAAGACTATATCTCGTTTGCAAATACGTAATTTCGCTGGAGATGTCTGATACGTGAGTGCAAATCGGGCCAACTGTTTTATCTACGGAATGTTTATTATCTAGTGATTTGTGGTCCTTCGCAACGAAGCCGCTTTGCATTCAGGGTTCCCGTAAAACCTCGGTAGTTTGATACTCTTTTCAGAAAGAATTGAGGGGAAAATCTTCTTTAATATCTCCGAAACACAAGTTCAAACGTTCCAGACGGATTTTCACCACTTATGGGGCGTTTGAAAACAATTCGAATTCAGTTAGTGTTGCAAATAAATACACCATTGTTTCGAATATGTTTTCTACACAGTTATGGCAAAAACAGCTTACGTGGTCTCAACGCGAAATTGCGTTCTTTAATCCTGATTGTTAACCGGTCTTTTCTTTTAGTGTTCTGTGATATATTGTAGGAGAGTACATGCTGAGGATCACATTGAGACTGTCAGGGTAGTCAACTGCGGTCAATGTGACGCAACACTAAGTTGTCCTCACAAAAGATTTACAAAATCAATGACGGACGGCCTTGTATCTAAGGTAGCAAGTGCATGGACGAATGCGGCATTCCCACCTCATTTTTTCATGAGTATTGCTTTCAGCGGTCAGTGGCTTTTTGCACTGCGTGCGTATGTGCCGTGAATCAGTTAAACGGTTGGATTTTTGTGTAGTAATTTTGAAACCTAAGTGAATATCACTTATGTAGTTATATCTAACGGTTTACGCATTGAGGGAGAAGTTCACGAATGATCGAGTCAACAATAGCCGGTCAACGATTACCTGCGCGAATCGTTGGCGCAACATCTAAATACTGATAGCACTATGCGTGACGTATGTGTTGTTTCTTTTCTCTGATACTGTACAAACAATACTTTACTATAGATGTAGTTCAGTGCTTTGCATTTTGGATACTTCAGCCTAGTCATCCTGACGAATCCAAGGGTTATACTTTACAGCCTATCATATTTCCCAATAATTTGTCCCCAAATGCTTCCTCAATCTCCGACACTGTGGGAAAAAATAAACAAAGACGAAAAAATAGACAAACATCAATTTCTTCGTGGCGTGGAGCAGGTGAAAAAACGAGTTTCTCAGCCGAAAAACAAGTGAATCTATTCACTATCTGATTTTCCGACGCACACCTCAAAACATAAAACTTTAGTCTACTCAGCCGCGTTCAATTTAGAAGTTTCGACAAACTAAAATTCATTATTTGTGTGGAATATCCACCACAAATGCGAATAAATGAAGTGCTTTAAATTGGGAAGAAGGTTTTTAAAGGTGGATATCTTTAGTAGAATTTGGATTAAACCTTTCAAAACAGCTAGCTGGGTCGACATTCAAACATTTTCTTGCTTTCTTTCGCTCACTAAAAACCTTCAAAAGCGGATAATATATATGCTGGCCAGTCCGATGGTTATTTCATAATCCTAACTACCTCCATGAAATATAACTGAGCAAAACGGAACATCCAAACATAGTAGCGTTAATCCCACGATTGCAACTACATTTTATGTTGGGAAAGTGAGCAAACAATGTTTAGGCATTTGATTATACAAGCACAGTGACTGTAACAACAGGGACGATGTGGAATTAGACATAGGCTATCGGCCATTAGGGAGACAGTCAACCGAAAGTGGGCGCCAAAATTTGGTTTTGGATATGTCAGTTTCACCGACGTTTCCAGCCGCAATAAGTTTAATTCATCGATATTTCTTCTGCCAATTCAGATAGAACAAAACTGGCGGGACATGTTCTAAACTATCCCGGATTCTGCAGTTTGTTGTGTTTGACATGAAATCGATGTTTTAGTTCAAAATACATCGAGAATAGGTGTTCTTATTTCAAAAACGAATCCAGAGAAGCAATTGGTTTAGTCGGGTACTTTGCCACAAACATGACGCACTGACCAGTAGAAATGTAAACACGAAATTTGATATTGTTCTTGTTTAAAGGACGAAGATATCAGTATGCTTTTGGTTTACCAAGCTTAGTCTGTAGCTCTCGTTCTAATCTAAGTACCTTGATCACATACAAATAAAATATCTGAGCACAGTCTAACTGCTTGGACCAAAAGCCACATTTTCTAAATACAATACCAGTCTAGCGGACGCGTTCTCAAAAGTCATTTAGGAGACCCATCTCATTTCAGATTCTTATAAGGACGAATGGAAACGTGCAATGGGACTTTCTAATCGCGCAACTTGCAGAATATTCAGTAGCTTGCTGTTCACTGGCCGGGGCATGAAGGTTATTCGTAAGGTGATTGCAAGTCCAACAAACTGTACTAGACCACGGGGTTTTTGTTGCTTGTAAATACCGAGGGTTCCTTGCTTCGCGCACAAATCGCCAACCTGATTTTGCAATATCTTCAACTTCATATCAGCTGAGCTTATATTCATTTGCAGTGCAGCTAGCTCGGAATTCTATGAAATGAGACTCGTCTATGTGCACTGTTGTTTTTGGTTTGAAGCAGCGTTGTAGATCTTGCTGATCACGCTGCTGAGAGAAACAGAAACTAGATAAGATCGCTGAGTAACACTTGCGGCACGGAATTGAGAAAAAAGAGCAAAACCAGTTATGATCAAAAAGAGGAATTTCTGTGAAATACATGCATTTGCAAACAAATTTGGTTTTACGAGAGACTCACCTGGAACCCAGCTGAATCTATCGTTTGTGTTGCAGGCAACTGAATGTGTCGCACCAGGCCGCCTCATGTTTCAACTGGTACGATAGTCGAGATGTTACGATAAATCTATATACGTAATGCACCACTCATAAGGTCGCTGAAAACCCCTCGACAGCCCACGACTTGTTTCGTCCTACTTTGGGCTCATCAGGTACTTACAGTCCCCAAGCTTCAAGTAGAACATAAGGTCGATGGAAACTCGGGGACTGCGCCTACCTGATGAGCCTCAAGTAGGGCGAAACCAGTCGTGGGCTGTCGAAGAAATTTTAGCAACCTTATGAGTATGATACATTACGTATATATATAAATTTCTGTCCTTTTTTCCACGAGACACAGCTTCGGGTGTCAGCAACATGTTTTACTTCAAGAGTGTTGCCTATTATGAGGATAATGTGAAAGGCTTTTGGGCAAGAAAGGTGTTGAATTATACCGGCGTAACAAAGGAAAGAACTGCTTCGTATTGTTTTCTTTTACAATGTGCATAGGGCTTCCTCCGTACCGTCATAATGACGAATTATTCCAAATTAGGAAACTTCGTGATGTTTGCATTGTCATTGGCGGAGGCATTCACCCATCCTGCGTGTAGACCGGTTCAAATGTGTAAATAGTGCCGCAATCCAGCGGCTGCGCATTCGAAGCCTGGTAAGCAACAGCTTACAGATTGCGAAACAACCGCACAAATCAACATCAACAGCAACGACAGAACATTCAGGTTTGTACTAGGGATTCGGTGTTTCAGTTTTACAAACAGCATAAAGGATTCTGCTTTACGCAAGCACTTTGGTTAAGCTATCAATGATTCAACAAGTTGTCTTGTTCAATGAAGCAGACGTGGTTTTTCTTTGACCTCTAGAGACTGTCTCCCAAACTGTGTTGCAACAGCATATCAGAGCGAAGATTTCCCACTTCTGTACGAATCCGCTAGTGTGTCACCAAAATGAAGAATGTTTTCAATGTTTTTTATTACCAGTAAACACGTTTGGTGAATGAAAAATTTGCAACAGAGCTTTTGAAAGTTTTATGGCAAGCCACCCCCTCCGTAAAAGGATAACCAAGGTCTGTTTCATAATTGTTTGTAATTATATGCAGGATCTACGTAGTGAGTCCCACAGTTTGCTTCTGAAATATCTCCGGGTGTACCGTTCTTTTAAGATGCGCGAATGATTTTCTGGATCCAGATTCCTCTCCCAGCACATGAAAGTTCCCATACGGGAAGAAGCGTTTGACTTCTAGGGTTTCGGGTTTCGTTCTTCAGCAGAGACCTTACCCCAGAATACGAATTGTGGAGCATAGCTTTAAGTCACTTACAGCTTTTTTGTTGACCTATATTCCAACGACTAAATGTTGCTCTTACCAGTCTCTTCAAAGCGCAGGCATCAGAGCAAATGGCCTGGCCTGTATACTGAAAAAGAGAGGCGCACTATTGTCATGCACTAATTAATAGTCGATCATTGCATGACTGTACGTTAATGGTCCGCTGTCAGCTGAAAGATGCGGAACCCAAAAAAAAACGAAATCACGTTGTAAGTTGGATTTCAGGCGATTTCCGGTTCGCTCTGTCAAGATGGTACGCAGTTAGCACAAAACACATCAACTTACACTCCAGATTAGTTGTTACAGTGGAAAAGGGATAAACTAGACATTTGACAGATGATGGCATTGCGTTGTTATCTGCTTAGGCCATATTCCAATGTCCAGAAGGACGTTTGTATAAAAAACCACACCAGTTAGAAAAAATATCCCAATTTTATCTTACTGTACTACAGGATAGTCTGTCAGTTCGGACAATGACTCATTGCAGTCTTTCAAAAGAATCCATTAGGCATTCGAGAGGTAAATCTGGACAAATGGTTTATCAAACTACATAAAAAAAACTACATAAAAAGCGGTGTACACTAGATACAGAAAGGTTCAAAAGGACGCCTGAGAATGTTCAATTTTCAAAATTCCTGTGCAGATGAGAGATTGGCTTTCACATCTAGCAGCTTGTAACCACTTGGTTCGTGTATGTTTATGGACGACTCCGTAGCGAAGGGTGTTTCTGATTTCATTTGGTGCCGTCGCCAGGATACAGATTCGGGGGGCAGCGCTTGGACACCAGACCAGGCAACATTCACGTGCTTCATGAGTAATATACATCCTTTTAGAAGGATTGTTAAAGCTATTTTCTGAACAGAACGCACTACTCATAGGGTTGCGGAAAACATCGACAGTTCACTAGCTGTTCCGCCGTTCTGGATGCTCACCAGGAAAACGCGCTTCCCAAGTTTCCCTCAGGCCTATTTTCTTTGAACTATGTTTCTGAAACATATATAGTGAGTCATTCTAACTGACTTGTTCTCATTCATTCCGGTACAAGCTCACGTTTAACATATATATAAATCCGACGTTAGCGTTCAGCTGTGATACCCTTTCTGCACCTAGCTGTTACGCCACCCGAAGGAAGCACGAAGGCTGAGATACCGCTACGCTGCCATGGTCTACACAGAAGCGGTCTAGATGCGTGGGTAAGGTTCGAACCACGTGCATTCGGGTCGGTAATTTCACACCTTATCCACTAGGTTACCTCAAGCTTGTTTACCAAATATGCGCTTACCTGATGTGATTTTCTTTTCGTGTCTTGCATAACCGACAAAGCATTCCGGCAGCGAAGTTTGTATCAAATAGATGTGTCGTTTTTACACACTGAGGGGGCGAGAAATACTGCGCTAATCAAGACACAAAATATAGGAAGATTGCTTACACTATCCATTGAATGCAGAAAAGTTAGGCAATTCCACACATCCTCTAGAATCGCTAAATAACAGACAATTCATCATGAGTGGAATAAGTCCACTTTATTTTGAACTAAAAGGACCAGACTAGTTCTTTCTAATCTGCCTGGGATTGAAAACATTACGTATTTTCCGCAGAGACCAATCCTTGGAGTGTCTATAGTTGGAAATGATACCACAACCAAACCAGTCCCACTTGGATCCCCGACTTTTTTCCCGGAGTTCTGTTCAAAATCCAACTACCAGTCAGAATCCTTTGCTGCGCGGCTGAAAACATCAGCTCATTAAGAAGAAGGATGACTGTCTATAATCCCAACCTCTCCGCATTTTCGTCTCCACCCAAGGTTACCTGTTCAAACAATTTCCATCGAATTCGACAGATTATTGTCTATATTGCTGAAATGGTTCCGGGCGATACACGGAATTCAGGTGGCTAGCGGCTCAGACAAAAACTTAAATCAGCCTTCTAAATAGGATTTACGATCAGATTGAACATAACATGACAAACTGTCATGGTTTTGCTGACACTTCAACAGCAACTTTTATAGGGAAAAGGATGCTCCAAGCAAAATCTGTGATTCTGATCTTGACTAACCTCTACTACTGGAATTGATATCCTCAGCGATCCTGTTTTAGTTCTGCTCAGAAGTTGTTTCACCAGCAACAAGAGCTGAAAATCTATGAACATAACTCCCCTGTCTACAAAAAGGGTCTGAAAACATCATCCGTACTTTTCAAAGTGTTTACATGTATTATCTCATCGAGACCAAATTCCACTCAGCCGGCTGAGAATACACACCAGCTTGGTTATTTTATAAGCTTGCTGTCGTTGAATGTCTTTTGCACTCGGTTTTAGAAGCAGTTGATAGGAAAGCCAAAACGATGCATGGACTCGTCCTAGAGTATAAGGATGCGTTTCACAGTTTTAGTCTTAGTTTCCCATCTGACGGAATGCACTGAGATATGCTCGATCGATCTAGTGCGTGATGATTTTCCTAATCGAACTTAGGTTTCAAATATGGGTAAACAAAATATCTCATTAGTGAAAATGCAGAGTAATGTTTTGCAAGGTGCCGTCCTTTCATTGTTTTTTGCCTTGTACGTCGATGTTCTATCCTATCCTGATTCTTTCAATCTGTCCATGCACGAAGGCGACAGTATCAAATATCGGAGTCTAGTAACGAGCGTGTAGTTACAAAAAGGACCGATTGAAGTGACTGGGTGCTCCGGACTCCTTTCATTGTTTTTTGCCTTATACGTCGATCTTCTACCCTATCCTGATTCTTTCAATCTGTCCATGTAC
This sequence comes from Clonorchis sinensis, assembly GCA_003604175.2. NCBI lineage: Eukaryota > Metazoa > Platyhelminthes > Trematoda > Opisthorchiida > Opisthorchiidae > Clonorchis > Clonorchis sinensis. The sequence continues at coordinate 62,106,980 of CM030370.1, forward strand.
GAAGACGACAGTATCAACAATCGGAGTCTAGTAACCAGCGTGTAGTTACAAACGGGACCGATTGAAGTGACTGGGTGCTCCGGAGAACACACCGCTTATTCCTAATGAGTTAGTTTCTCACATGAAGTGAGTGCAATTAATTCTTCGCTCCTAGCTTGTCACCTTTTATCTTCTAAGGTGAACTGTTTGAAACAGCTCGAAGTCATCTCACTTTCAATCTATCTTTACCAAGGTAAGGAAGCATGCTTCTGAAGGAGGGAGTGTTGAGGGCTAATGCCTCTCAACTAATACTCTCCCACCAGAAAACACTCCTGCGCACTCAGTATGGGACGATTTCAAAGGCCTAAACGGTTAACATATTTTTCAACAGAAGAGATCATGTTTTCAGCTCGTAGCCATAAGCAGAGTCATAACGATTTTCGGTATCACATGCACAGCTACCTTTCTACTCTAAAGCATCAGTGTGTTATTCTGGATATCAGGTTATATGACCTAGTGGTCTTCTCAGAAACAATATTTTTCAGTGTATTACACGTTGTCGATACGGACTTAAGAAAAACAAGCCATAAAATGGGATGAAACGTCACACCCTCTTCCTGTACTTACTTGTTTTTGGTCCACAACTTTCTTATATCATTCCAATATTGCTTCCAGATAAAATTTAACTTACTATTTGTTCCGTGAGTCCAGTCGATGAAATGGTACTGGAAGAGTGTTCAGTACACCTACGGTAAGCTGTTGAAAAGATCACGTGATCAAAGATCGTGTGAAATTCTTAGACTCCATATAGGTGTTTGCGTTCAACACGTTGGAAATGGTCAGAGAGAGCTTGTGGTCTAAGAATTCAATGCTTGTTTTCTATGATCCAAAGATACTGATGAGTAGAAGACTTTTAGACTGTCCAGACGATTTGGCAAACTATTTTCTTCCTGCCTGTATTTATTTGTACGAAACGCGTGCATCCATTCAACTCCTTGAAGTTTTGTGTGACCACAAAATCAAGTCTTCCAAGCAATGGATGTTCTAAAAGCCACCAGTTCTGTAAAAATAACAACTATGCTTAAACAACCCCATTCTCACACACTTGCGGTACATCGAAGTTCAGCTTAAATTTTTTTCCTTTGATCCTTAAAAAATCCTTATCTTTAACCTTCCAACAAAGACTTGTAAGATTTGTAAGACCTGTATCTTACTTCCACCGAAGAGCGGAATAACGTTGTTAATTTGGCTCAGGTCTCTAACTGTGGCACACCATGTTGAAAGCCATCTAGGCTTCTGAAAGCAAGATTCGAAGAAAGTGAAAGACATTCACAACGCTACTCAAAGTGCAGCGCGGCACAAATACTGTAGCTGAACTCAGTCGCTTTAGCAGGGAAAAGTATAGCACAGCTAAAAAGCATGCTCCAATCTAGACCAAGATTTCACGCAACATGCAGGCGTAGAAACTTTGATTGTAATCACTCACACTGAGGGCATCATCCGTAATGTTAACCGAAACCTTTCTTATGTCAAGACAGAGTTGAACGATGTTTTGGTCACCTGATCAGCGATGCTTACCACTGAATGCGCTACTAAAAAGTTCCAGGCTTGCCCAACCCTAGTGAACCAATCTCTGCAGGCTTCACCTGAACGTTACCGGGGTCGACCCATTCATACAACTCGTGTCAAGTAAACGGTATGTGTTTTGCTCATTTACTGCGTTTTCTCAGTCATTTCTTGACTCTGCTCAACAGAGTTGACCCTCATTTGCTAAAGACTACGAGTAAAACTATGAGTCGGATTACCCGGGGTTCGTGGATAATTCATACATGACATGTAGGTTGTTCGACTTAAACCCAAAGGAATGCGATCCAACATTCTGTGTCTCCTCAAACGCCACCAGACAATCCTTGACCATTCCAAAACCGAGTGAATGTTTTTTATGAAGATTTTTGACGCGTAAAAGCGAATGCAACATCACATTTGCTGGTTATTGTATACATAATAAGACAAACAAAGTCGTGCGGTTGCTGAACGTCAGCTGCGAACGTTTCTGTTCAGTTAATTTGTTTGAAAGTACTTTTTTAACAGGGATTTTGTCGCGTAAATGAAGCTAGTTAGTGGACACACCATATCCGTATTGCGACTCAGCAAGAGTGCTCATTCTACAAAATACTATGGAGATCGGAACTGATCTCCCGTTAGGTGTTGATTACTAAATCATCCACCAGTAACAGCTGACCAACAGTGTGGGTAATTCGCACTTAGCTGGTGCCGTTGTGGAATGAACTAGATTTGGCTAAATTAGTTTCTTCACTCGGGTTGAAAAAATACTAATAGCCTTTTTGTCTAGCAATACATGGGGTTGCTAACAGCTTTTCGACAACTCACGACCGGTTTCACCACTCTTCGGGCTTGTCAGGTAAATGCAGTTATCGAGTTTCCGTCAGCCTTATGTTCTACCTGAACTCAAATTAGGGGATCTAGAAAAAACTTATTTGCACACGAATTTGGTTTTGACAGGAGACTCAACTGCATCCAAATGGGTCTGTCGTTTATGACGGTTCAGTTTAACCGAATATGCTTCATCAGGTTGTCTAAAGTTTCATTTGGTACGATATTCGCGATGTCGCAGTACGTTGTTGTATAGATTTAACACACTGCTCATTGGGTTGCTGAAATTTCCTCAACAGTTCACGGCCAGTTTCGCTCTTCATGCGCTTTATCAGGAAGGCGTAATTCCCAGTTTCCGTCAAATTTATATACTATTTGCACACAAACTGGACCATAATAAACGGGAGATTTAGCTGGATTCAGTTTAGTCTCCTTTCAAAACAAAATTATTGTTAAAAAAGAGTGTGTCAAAAACTAATAAGTTGATATTATCGGTCAAGAATTTTGTAGAAGTGACTCTTTCTGGTTACTGATAGTGTGTGTTGGGAAATTCTGCAAACTCATTCGACATTTATGTTTCTTACTTTTGCGGAAAATTTCCAAATTTATGATTTTTTTAAATTGTAGTTACCTGGCAATAGTCTTATGTTGGTTGTATTTACTGCTGACCTAACTCTCACGCTAGACAGTTTGAATAGAACGTCAGTGTTTTCACGGGTACACGCTGCTCTAAAAATGCTATGTGCAGCTTAATAGCTCATTCCCCGCACTTCTTTCGAGCATATCATTCTTGATTTTTCTAAAATGCGTTCAGGAGTGCGTCGTATTGCAACTCAATCCTGTTTGGTAAAAGTCACTTTGAGGAACATTTGTCTTCTACGTCGGCTAGCAACCACAGATGTATGTGTAAAACACGACTCATACGACTGTGATGTAAGTTATGGAGTTTTATCCATTAGGAAGGAAAGTCTCAAGAGTCGGGTCCAGTTACTTCACTGCTGAAATTGCAAACGACAAGGTTCCGCTGACGCTCCACTGTGCATGAGATTAACAGATGGTCCTAGTACGTAGAGTCCTAACTGATTTTTCACACTTAGATTTTTATTCCTCAAGCATGATGTCACAGGTACAAACGAACACTTACCAGCTAGCCACGTGTCGACTTAGGTCATTGCAGGAGTGCAATCATCTTCTCATCACCAAAATAGACCTGTTCTTGTAAAACGGGTTTACTGTACAATAAGGATGGATTAAATGCTCTCAAAAAGGAGAAGAAATAAGGCTGAAAGGGAGAAGATTATGGTTACTAGAGAGGATAATTCACTTTCCAGTAGGTATAGAAGGCCGGTATCTGCATATCAAAAGCAAAAACACCATTAGAAGTCTTGTTGTACACACTCCACAAGACATGGTAGAGCGCGAAAATCATAACAACAGGAATTTGTGGCCTGTCTGAAGCCAGGAAAGGCCAACAGTTTTGTCCTACTGAAGATCAGTTTACATTTACCATGGTGATATCATTTCATTCTTTAGAACACATCGGTTGGACGTTGGACAGACTCATCGACGACGTACGTGGGCGTCACTACTGAAGAAATTGGTGCTAGTAATCGCTACATCAAATGTTACCCATCACTGTGCCCTGGTATGCAGATGCATTTACACTGACAGGAAAACGGGGCATATTGGAAAACGAATAACTGAGTACCTACCTGAATAGCGCGGAAATTCCTAGAATAGAAACTAAAAGTGCCCATACAAAGCATCCACTGAACAGCAATTATCAATTTTACTTCCAAAATATCAGTGTTCTTTGAATATCATAGATGATATCGCAATGCGTCGTTCCCAACCGTATTTATTAAAGTAACTTATGCATTAGCATGGAGTCGTAACTTTGTTTACTAATCTACATTTAGTACGTATTCTTAGGCTCCTTTGGAACTGGTTACGAAATCCTCCTTGCAATTTATTCTTTATTCTATGTTCAACCTAGGGTTATTTCTTATGAGGTACATTGTAAGCCACGAAATTCCATTTTTTCAGTCTCCAAACTCTACAAAAGCTTGTACTGTGCCAACCATCTACATGTATCAAAGAATCATGTGACTTGTTCTTACGAATGCCGATTGCCCGAATTTCTTCGACTCGAGGTCGCGTGATACTATTCCTGTCTGAGAAATCATAATCTAAATCTAAAGCACATCACATGAATAACTGATGGGCCATAAGTGAGATTATCTCAAATTATCTTCAGCAATGACCCTGGTTGTTTTTACTTTCATTCTCTCTCCTTCACTACGCTCTTCTTTGCTCTCCTCCACAGTGCTTCTCTTCGCCTCCATCCGCATTTGTTTACAAGACACTAACTAAGAAAATCCTCTCTGGTAACCACAATCGTTGCCCGCCTGCGGACAATTTGAAACGAAATGTCTGTTTCTATTGCACAGGCACCGAATTCCGGTTCCGTTTTAATTTGTTGGCAATTTTTACTCTGGATTTTGAGTGATAGTGAGTTCACATGTGAAAGGAGGAAAAATTTCAACATTCACACCCGACATTTTCTCCAACGGTGTGCAATTTTTATAGCTCGATCAGACTGAGATTAACATTCCGCCGAGCGAAAATCCCGAGGCGGGTTCAAGCCCAGACTTAGAATGTTCACACTAACGGAGTTGAATACACGTGCTGGCATTGTAGTAACACGATGGACGTATCAATGATGAGTTCAGTGAGATTTTAGTTGGTACACTCAACGGACCTAAAGAGGCCTTCGATGAGCAATAAAAAAACCCGCCCCTCTATAAAAAAACAAGAACGCTAAAATCGTCAGGTTGAAGACTTTCAGCAACAATTCAACTGGTCCCCTGCAATGGTTCACCCGGATGCCAGACGGCTTCGGAAATAAGGTCATGTCATTTGTCCCTCAAGCACCACCGAGTTGCCAGTCTTGACAAACTCCCAACTGCTCTGGTTAAACACAGAGTTGAAACCCTCATCCGATGGCCGTCTAATTTATCTACCATTATCTGGGCGAAAGAGTCCAACCCAGCCAAATTGGATGGGTCGCCATCGGTGCCCATTTTCAACAAGAGGGCTCGGATTGTTTTTTGGCACTCAAAGAAGAAACAGTTTGATCCTCGCTGTAGTCGAAATCCCTGCTTCACTTTTTCAAGTCGTCTTACGAAGGCCGATGAGGACGAAGCAGAGGACGGCAAGCAGAATTCCGGCCAGGTGTGGGCTGTGCAGGCCATATCGCAACAATCTCTCAAGTGTTAGAGCATGCACATTAGCGCCCTGAAATCTAAGTGTTTCTTGTCCCTGAACATGCGTTGGATTCAGTTAACCGGTTTGTTGATTTCAATACGTTTATTTAAATGTCTGCAAATATCGTGCGCTGTTTCTATTGATATATTTGGGGATGCGTAAGGGTGTATACTGACTTCTGTAAAAGCTTTCTTACAGCTAGTGACGTCCGACAAGGATGCCCACTTTTTATATTTTTGCTTAATTTAGTCATTAAAAAAGTAGTTATGCGAACACTGGAAGGTCTCCGATATTCGGAGTCCCGCGAAAGAGAACCTTGTCGACCTGGAAAGTGGAGACGATATCGCTCCCATTATTAAAGAAGGGTAAGACATGTAAAGAGTACTAAAATATCCGAGCGATTTCATCCCGTCGGCCGGCGTTTGCTTCATACCTACAACTTGCAAGTCATGCTGCCCGGCGTTCAGTCTCTAAACATATTCCTAAGAATTGAAGGAGTGTCACTGAATGTTGTGAAAGAGTACATGTATCTCGGAAGTTGCATCATCTCTGATTGTAGTGTGATAGACGAAGTAAACGCACGAATCTCAAAGGACAGATTGAGTTTCCTAATTTGCGCAACTTATGGCATCATAAAGTGACTCACTGTGTCTCAGAGGGCGCGTATATCCGACAACAGTATTGATGGATGGCTGCATGACTTAGCAACATGGAGTGAAGGATGTGAGAGATCTTCAGGTCTCCGACCACCAGTGTCTCGTAAGTATGACTGAAATCGGTTGAAACCAGCGAATCCGTCAGGAGGTGATCAGGAAACGGGTTTTTATTGAAGCTAAAAGTACTTTCTTCAAAGAATACATTGAGCACTGCAAGCTAATTTGAATGGGTGTTGTGTTACGCATGCCAAGATACCGCTTAACAAGACGACCGCGGTATTCCTACTCCTGAGTGGCGGAGACCTCAAGGTGAACAGAATTTAACATTGCAGAGGAGGATGAAAGGAATTACGAAAAGTTTGGGTGTTATTCACCCTCCAGTGTGGCGACCACGTGATTGTTCGTCTGCCTGTTCATTGATATTGTACGATGTGGCGGCTAACCAATGTTATCAAGATCTATTCAGATTGTCTGACTGAATGTTAGATGTGCAAGCACCTGTGTCGTTTCTGGTAGGCTAGTTCTATGCCCTCCTCCATTCAGTGAAGCTCAACTGGTTTGCTGTCAACGTTGAGGATGACGATGAGCACAGAAATGTTGCTGAAACTAAGGTGCGCCTCGTCTGCACATCAATGATTAACCGTGTCACATTTGTCTTTGCGAAGGCGGACAACATTGTGCATACTGGACACAGATGATTTCCACTAAAATCACTTCAGTTGAAAAAAATATTTCTTCCGTTGTTAAACATCTGCGTAAGCCTTACAATGCATGCTTGTAATGATGTGCCCGAAAGCGTTCAAAGGTGTTAGGCCTATATCTTCACCTTTTATCATCTCCACCGTTCAATATTCCACACAATACTTTAGCGATAAGTGCATATCTAATGTTCACATTCAGGTCAGCTTGGACCAATTTCTGTAGTGAGTGCATCTAAATGAAAACAAAATACCTGGTCAAATAGTTCTTTAAACGAAGGCGGTGCGTGTCGATTAATGCAAACACACAAAATAGGCTGGAACATATTGACCTAAACATTCACTGCGTTTACGGCTAATGATCGTTCTGACGGGAACTTTTATTAGATTACCAGAAACTTTTGCGATCGTCAGTTTATCTGTTCGTATTTTAGACTGATTCTACTAGAAGGACCATCTGCTCAAGTGGTTTTTCTAGAAATTCCGTTTAGTTTCCTTCAACATGAGTGTCCAGACTGGGTTAGACAAAAATGATATGCAGTCACCAAGGTTAACACCAGGCTGACGACTGACGGAAGCAATTGTTGGGTTGCTGGCACCTTCCGTGCAAACCCTTTATGAAGACGACATAAACGATAATGAATGGGATGTCGTCTTTGGCTAGAAAGTGGTGTTTCATTTTTCTCCGCTGTGGTTCCCACCAAGGCTGTGATTTTACTAGAACAGTAAAAATGAGGTTGCGTAAATGAAAAAAAGACAAAGAACCAGCAGGCTTTGTCGTCTGTCGTCGTAATCTCATCATTAAAAATATGCAAGTGTTTTAAAGTAAGAAAAAAAGAGTGGACTTGAATTCACACCTCTGCTGTTTGGACGGCCTTCCTGCTGTCTTGGCATGGTTACACCGGTTGGTCACCATCAAACAGGGGAAAACTGAACATGTGTTGTGTTCTTTTAGAACTGATTCGCAGTCCAGTAGTCTTAAGTTTAGATGCGTCTAGAGTGGGTTGATGAAGTGTCGGTAACAGGTTTGTATCGAATTTCAGATGTCCTGGGTTCAAATCCGCTCACGACTAGGGAGGAGTTCTACCAAGTTAGATACTTTGGTCTACAGCTTCTGCTCTTTGGATTGCACTCAACAGAACAATAACACCAGGACAACAAAAGGGCTAGTCAAGACAGAGTGGCAACCATTTGCAACGCAAAGTGTGAACACTGGCAAACTGAAGATACTCACGGCAAGTTTGTATATGACCACTACGTTACTGTTAAAGGTTGCCGAAATTCAGTGTGATTTGCTGGCGTCCTCCAAACAACATTTTTCCCACAAAATGATGGTTAACTACATTCGTCAATGGTTTATGGATGAAAAATCAGGAACACTGTTAAGGAATTGAAGAATGAATTGTGTTACTGGTTTCCCATCGAAAAGGGTTAACCTCAGTCGAGTAACCGATTTGCTTGTTCTGTACAAGCTGGCCATAAACTACAGTGATAATCCATGTTCACTTGTGGACTTTCTAATAAATACGCTGTAAATTGTGTAATGAATAGTTAATTTGGTTCAGTTGTGTCGCCGAACGCGAAGTAAAAGTTTCTGTCCCTTGCTTGAAACGATGTCGATCAAAGAGTTCTTGTTGTACTATGCGACGAATAGAATCATTCACTCTAATGGAAGAGATTAGGTCGGCGCACTTCGCTCCGTAGCAGAGAATCAGTGGAGAGCTGTCGGTCAATTAAGCGCGAGTTAGATAATCATGTTTTTGCCATCACTTGTAAACCAACTGGATGGTTAATTTAAACGAATGTATCGGTCGATCGCTAGTGTGGTTCAGTATATTAGTCACCATAAAATAGAGAACTCAACGTAACTAAATTTTGGACCTGCGGCTCTGTAAAACTACACACGACACCACTAAGACGAAAGCTCAGAACACAAACATTGAGTTTACAAATTGACCAGAGAGCGACGGAATTTCCCGTGCACTGCGCAGCTCACCTATTCGGTTTTATGACAGTTTTTAGCACATGTCAACCTGACAGCAACGTATGGATCCCGTTTTAGCCGTCTTACTCTATATGTGCATTTGGCATATGTCACCCAGTGTACCAGACGTTAACAGTTGATTGGGATTGTGTGGTACATTTGCAAAGGATGTATCACAAAATGATGCTCACATTAACTAGTCGAATTAAAACGAAGTCACTGAACAACAATTTAGGAAAGAAAAATTTTACACAACGGGTGAATGGAAATTCCAAAACAACAAGTAATCTTACTGGAATTTCCCCAGTATTTCTTTTCAGAGTTCATTTGGCCCATAGAATACGAATGATCGGGAAAACAACATAATAAGACCTCACAAGGTAAATTGAAATTGAATTTATCAAGGCGGTTTCCACCGCTTAACTCTAGTGTTTCTTTTCCGAGTGAACAGCTAACTCAGCCAGATACTATACATTTTTCCTAATCCTAAGAAGATGGAGTTTTATTCTTGAGGAAACACGTGTGGACGCTGATTAAACTTAGTGTCTCTGGAGAGTCGAGCTCTTCCGGGAGAGCAGTAAAACCTAAAAATTACACATAAGCGAACGACGGCATAATAAATGATGCCAAGTATACTGGCAGTTGATCAGATGGCTGTTAGTCTGCCTTACGAACCTTGCAATTAACCTGCAAATGATTCGGCTCCAATAGAGAGGAGGTCAACAGTGCAGCACTGGTTACTCACTCTGGTGATGTTTCTCGTTCGATGACTACAAGTTTACAAGCTAATTCACAAGCTAGGCGGACAGGTCAACATCCACCTGAGGAACTACCGGTGAACGCACCCTGGCTACCAGTATTCCGGTATGCGAAGTATGGGGAACACATCAGAATGCAAAATTCTCACTCTAACCGGTTCTAATTTCCAGTACGGTCGAGCGCGTCGGTCCTAAACATAAATCATTCTGGGACATGCATCTGAGGTAAAATGTGTGAGTTTTTCTTTGAACTTGCAAATTCACATGTGGGGGAGTGTTATGAGCTAGACATAAAACAAACAAGCATAGTTACTTTGTCAAGTTCAGTCAACATGCTGGAAGATTGGTTATTTCTGCCCTGTGTAACAAGTCCTCTTGGAAGCTTGCATTTTAACGTTAAAAAGCGCCAGATGTACTCTTAATGATGTAAGCAACTGGGTAATATTTAGGAAGCCAACAATTCAAACTTGTGTCAGTTGGCGCACGATGACGCGCGATGACGCATGGTGAGTTGGTAATTGTCACTGGTGCCTTTATCCTCCCACCATACAATCTCTTTACGATGGGCTCCCACCACCACTCTTGATGCGCCCATTCATAAATTTCCCACTTATTAAGGAGACTTTTAGCCCATCTGCAAGAATAAATAAATCCAAGCTAAATCCCAAGGCGCTTTCACGCAGTTTCGACTTTGTTGAAATTTGACAACAATGTACACCTGGCATATAAACAAATATCCTAATTATCCTTGCTCGACAAACATAGCAAATTACCATACCGTCGAGTTCTTTCTCATCGTTGTTCTGATAGCTGATATAATTAGTGGCTCAGAAACAGACACTTGTCATCATTTTAAACCGATCAATAATTAAGAAGTTACATTTAGAAACTATTAAGAAACTGTATAAGCAAAGACAGAAGAGAAGAAATTTCCTCCCCTCTCAACCCCTCATTGATGATACCTATTAGACTGGTGATGGAGCATTCTCAGTCCGACTGTCAAGCTTGGCGAACAGACCGACAACCAAGCAGCTCATCTGAGCTACCTATAGTTCGCAAAATTGCCAACAATATTTTCGAAAATAGGGTAGGGATGCCTGTAGGATAGGAAGCCAAGTAAACAACAATGCAGACTTACAGAAATCTCACTTGATCGATAGGCATTCTAAGACAGATGTGGTGTTAAATCCTAATTACGCCCAACAATATGGACAACACTACATTCCCCTTTCTCCCAACATCAGGAAGTAGTAGTATTTACCATTGTAAAGACGGGTTTGTTGGATACAACAACGTAAGCGTAACCCGCAAAAATGCTTTTCGGTTTATTATCTGGGCGAATCATAGATGAAGTCAAAAAAAGTCATCGGTGTTTGGTACTGACAGTTCACATAGGCCAGCTGTCGATTTGAGTGACAGGTGTGTGGAATGTTAGTGGCCAGAGTTTCTGCATACAAATTTTCCACACCAACTAAATTTCTTTGTAAGTTTTCCATACTAACTAAATCCATGAATTCAGTTCATCTGACTACGACAATCTTTATTAACTACGTTGCGCATGTTACACGTACGTGACGCTGAGGAAGAAACCTTGATTTATTGGACGCCATCCCAAGTGAACTCCGGGTCATCTTCAGAACTGTCTGTTTCGTTGAACATCACCAGAAAAGAAACAAATTTATTTCAATTTAACACTTCATTTAACAAGTGGGTGCTCAGACCCACATGCTCAGTTGTCTAATACGACGGTCCAAGCAATGGACACATCTTTTTAGGGGGCTCGGGTAATCTTTGGAATGTTTTTCACTGAACCGTCTTAAGATAGAACAGCATGAAGACCACTGTGTGCAGACTTTAACTAAAAACGAGCATTGATCGCCACAGCTGAATCTCAGGGTGAGTTGCATGAAGCAACCGCTCGAAGCTGCACCACATCTGAAGTGCGGAAATTCAAACGATTTTCCCGGATAAATTGCATTGGTTTACAACAGAAGGTTAAATGGGTTATTGAGTAAGTCGCCTAGAACTTTTTCATGTTATTTGCCCCATAGTGACGAGAAAGTTTTCTTTGCTAGATCGGTTGAACAGATATGGCTTGCGGAAAATAGTAGGACTTCAGATATTCAGGGTGTGTTAGTGGCTGTGTACATGTATACGATGTACTTGTTAGCAGTAGGGACTTTACCCGGAGATTCTGTGACATAAGCTGTCCACCGGTTTACCCGATAGAGTCTTGACTGTTTTCGAACACGGAAACTGACTAGGAAGGATAAATCTGGAAGGAGAAATGTAGAAACTAAATAGCAGATAGGACCTTTTCCCAACTAGTTCCCTTCTGTGTTCGGCTGAATCAAAACTGCACATCAGTCAGCTCAAATTCCTGACTTGGAATCCGTGGAGTTTCGGAATCGACCTGCTAACACTGGTCAAGGGAATGGTCTCATCTCTCGTACAGCACACGAAGTGGTGCGTGTGAAAATTGAGTGAAGTCGAAGTAATTTTGATTGGGAGTTTTTTCAATGATGTGTTTTACTCAAAACTGATGGGTGTTGGCTATCCGTTCACAGCGTTTGCGATAACGTGTTGCACTTCTTTGGCATATTGAGTAATCGACCAGGTTTGAACAAAATAAGGGGCTCGGTAATCGATATGCCAGAATTACGCCAAAAATTAGATCCAGATTACCCTCTTTTACACAGTGACAGCAGTTGCCATCCCCATGTGTACGCAAAAGATTTAGGTACTCCTGTCTGTTAAGTTGGTCCACGTAAACGGATTTTCGCACATGAATAAAAGATAACATCTTTGTACCTTGGTGAAAAACCAGACCAAATTTTGGCTGACCACTTAAACTGTACGAACAATGCACATGTTATCTTTTTGATGAGGCATATCACCTCTTTGAGATCAAACTGTATTTTGCCGCTACTTTAGGATAAATTGATTCACACATGTGCATGGTGAATTGACCCATGATAACAATCTGACAATCCATATCTTTGGAATATGGGCACACGTGTTATTGTCCTTGATTAAATGTTTTCTTAATCGAAAAAAAGAAGACCTGAAGCTCGCGCATGTTTTGCGCTCAAAAATGTACATTTCAAAGGTGCTCTCATCATGGCGAAAGTCTGCAACTGCGGTAAAAACGACGAATTTAGAAGCATGAATGCGAATATATTTGTGCTACTTGGAGTCTAAATGGGTTATTCCTGCATGTCATCAGGGAATAGCCACTTGTGAGAGATATTGTCGCCCAAATGCAGGGATGATCAATAAGACAGCGGTAGTTAGATATGACAGTCAAACGATGAGGCGACTTGATCCAAACTCAAGCTGAAATTGAACAATACTCGGTGTAGCAGGAGTGTGTCATCCATCTATACTTGAAATCTTGGAATTATCTCCTTAACTGAAATGCTCAGCAATCGAGACAACAACTGTTAACCATCAATCACCGGTCGATACTGAAGAACGGCCGTTGACTTCGCCAGCCACTCAGCCACTCCACAGGAGAAAAGGCTTGGACGGAACTGTTTTCAAAACAGATCAACATAATGAAAAGCTGTCTATTGGACTGTGAAAACATTTTTGTGTTACGCAGTTCTAAGATGTCCCAAAACTTCAGTGGCCCAGGCTGAAACGAAGAAGATTACCTACCAGTGACTTACGAAATTCTGCTATGCTTACTAAATCTTGTCGCACTATGACGTTCTCTAGTTACTTGAAATGTTTATTGAACTTCTGTTGCTATTCATACCCATTCACCGTTTTTTTGCCACAGCTCGTGATTATTGCAGTGGTTGCATTCTTCCAACTATACGCAGCTTACATTCTCTAGTGTCACAGGCGCTCTGAGAGGACACGTCACTCTTTGGGAGATGCACGAAATCATAACAGCACATCTTGGTTGTTAGTTTGAGATACATGCCGCTGAATTTCAGACGTGGTTCAGAGTCCATATGCAAACAGATAACGCAGGTAGTACTTAAAAATATTTCAAACGTGACCTGCGTAATTCCGATCATTCATTCTGTCTTAGCCATATGACCCATCGCCTTTATTTCTACCAGACCACATATAAACCTGTCATACTTAACACACGTAATCACGTGAAGTCGCCACGCTTCAGAACCCACTAGATTTAGTGATTTTAAGCATATTCACGTGATGGTTTGACGAACAGCGCCATTTTAAACGATTCCACATTAAGCACACTAGAGCTTTACTTCTACTTGTTGTTTCTTCAGAACCAGTTTATTAACCTCTAACTAAATGTCATTTTATGAAGAATTTTTTGATCGTATATGTAGGCCATAGAAGTTTTCGGACCAGTTTTTGAGGCTTTTGTTAGAACTGCTTCTCTGTTACGAAACATCTACATGATGATTAGCCGCGGACCTCTTAGTGGTTAACAATTACGGTGGAAACTAGTTTTTTGCTTGCTCAAGTCCGGATTTTGTTTCGCCAAACATATCACAAAATGCCGGACACTTGTATCCTGTCGGCGATTTTATTTTGAAAACAAGTTTACTGAATAAGCGTAATACACTACTCATAAGGTTGCTGAAAATTCTTCGACAGCCCACGACGTGGAAACATCACCAACCGGAACTTCAGCTGGGTTCCAGGCGAGTCTCCCGCAAAACCAAATTAGTTTGCAAATGAGTGTATTTATCTAAATCATTCCAATTTGGGTTCAAGTAGTACATAAGTTTAACGGGAACTCGAGGACTGCGCCTATCTGATGAGTCCCAAGAAGGACGAAACCGGTCGTGGGCTGTCGAAGAATTTTCAGCAACCTTATGGACATGTACATGTATATATGTACGTATATACATGTATCGCGATTTCTCGAACATCGTAGCAACTGGAACATCAGGCGGCCTGGTGCAGCACATTCAGTTGCCTGGAAACATCACAAACGGGAGATTCAGCTGGGTTCCACTTCTCAGTGTTAATGAACGGTAATTTCCTCAGCTGCTCCGTATGAGAAAACACTAAATACTGAGATGCCAAATTTTGTCAGTCCCTAGAGTACCCATCTGTTTAATGCCTCCTCCGAAAAGGACTCCTTCAATTAGGTATCTGTGTTAAGTATGTATATCTTTTGAGCATCAATTCCCACACAAACACTGGCAAAATAGTCAGTGAATCAAGAATAGGAGGATACTTGGAGTTTGGAGCTTGTTCTTCTTCACCTATAGATGTGGAAAACCAAATCTCTATCGGTAGCGGGGCCAGTGTCTTACGGATAGCCACGAAACAGTTTTGTCTGGGATTTGTTGTGATATGGAAAGAGCAAAGAGGAATGTGTGATTTTCAAGGAACGACTGTTATTTTACCGTAGTGTGCCAAAAATATATTCCACTAAAAACGCTATCAAATGTTCTTAGAATAGTCTGGGGACGGTTACGAATAAACTCACACAGGTGATTTTCTCAGGTCACTGTGTTCTTAGTGTGCTTATTGCTAACAAGCACTGTGGACTCATCACACGATCAGATGGTTGCATCAAAAGGGCGGTGGTGCTTGCACACTTTGGAAGGTTTTCTTCGGTCCGTCATAAGTTGTTAGATTACAAGTGAGGTAAGGAAGCCTACTTAAGTATTCAATAAAGGGTATTAGAACGTGCACTTCAAAGCATCAGCTCCACAGTGAAAAGTTTAGTGCTTGAGCGGCTGTAGTAACCCTGGACTGAAGCTGATCACGTCATATTTTCATCTATCGACGTTGAGACGCGCATTTCCCTGCTCCAATGGAACACTGCCCTACCAACTTGAAGTTGAACTACGAAACGTTGACAGCATTCTAGCAAAGAACTAAAAACACATTTATTTTCATCTTTGATTAGTAAAGGCGCATATGTATACCATTTGCATCTCAGATGGCAGATAATCATAAGCTGATTAACGTAACCTTGAGGTCAATAAGTGTTGAACACTTAAGTGAATGAAAATGAAGGGTAAGCCTTTGACCGTAGCAATTATCAAGTGAAATGACATGAAGTTGAGATATTTTGATAAATGAGTGAATTTATAGGTTCGGCGAAAAATGGCCACTCAGCCTCTAATAGTATCACACGTTTATGATTGAATGGAAGAATTTCATTTCAGCCGGGGGGATATCTGGAAATACAAATATGCGTAGGAAAAAGTGAGTACTTGAATTGCAACCTGTCCAGTATTACATTGAATTAAGCGGCAGTTCGACCCTCGGATTAGGAGGGATTAATATGACCTAATCACATAGGTGGCTCAGATTATGGGATCTCTTGACTGAAGACTGAAGAACGCCATTGAGACAACCACTTCCTTGTAACAGAGTTATTCCTCAAACTCTAACTGATCCAGTCAGTCACACCGATTCCCAGCAGTAAAATGACCTGGTTCATCACAAGTGTTATTGTGCGCTGTTTGGAAGTCAAACAATTACTATATTAAAAACCGTGTTTCAATGTACCCACATCCTACCTCAACATCAAAAAGCAGAAATCGTTCACTTTCAGTGAAGTTGGTGGCCGTCTCCACAAGGTCAGAGAACAATGTTCATCTGTTAAAAGCACGCTGTTAGGTACGCCACTCATGTCTGTCGTGGATATCAGAAGCGCCCAAAATTAGTTGTTCACAATCACGCATTCGTTGTGTGGATCCCGACCAAGGAGACACACACAGCTATAAGCTGCTTAAATCACAAACCACAATATATTTATCTATCATCATTCTAACTAGCACCATCGGTACAGCCACAGTCCCAAAGCCACTGTAAACTGGTATTTGCCATTAGGTACGTTAGTTGGCCGAAAGGCAATCTGCTTTGGTTTGCCCTCTCAGCGGCATTTGAAAGTTTGAAAGCCTCTTGCTTCATCACCTCAGGTGAGCAGTCCAAAAGTGGCAAAATGAAGCATAGAGAAAATTAAACCCTTATATTAACAAATAGACTCATTGGCATATCAATTTGGTTTTCAACTAAATCTTCCGATTAGTCTATTCTTTATATGTTTCGGTCTACCGAACTAGAACAGCGATATTCACTAATCAATCCATGGGAAGCGTTTTTCCACTTGTGAAATTCGGTAAACTTGTCCTGTTTGAGCCCGATAGAATTGTCAGATATTTTTGGTAAACTCAGAAAACCATTGAAACCATCTTGTTCATCGTATTCCATAACAGGTTTGAGCAAACCTGGATATGCTTGGAAGAGCAGACTACGCACGTACAGCGCCTGACGGGAGTTTACACTGAGTAGGATTCGCCCTGATTCTTCGCATATTATGGATTTCACAGTGTGTCGCCTGGGTGTGAAAGGAACTTTGAGTTGGTGACTATTTCAGCGGAGCATCTACTGTTGTCTCCTAGTTTCTCTCATTCGCCATCGGTAATCTCACTGTTGTATTTTAAAACCGGAAGCTATCGGTGACATTCTAGTGCGTGCGCTTTGGCGAATGGTGACGGTTGCCAGGGTTACAAAAACCATACTGCACGTGTCTCGTCGACCAATGATTCTCGCTAACATCAGGTCCAGACACATTTTTCATGATGATGAGCATTTTATTAAGTATATTGTTTTTTAAGTCTACCCGTACGGCAAAGGAGTGTGCAAGCTGCGCGGGGTGGGAAAGCTTATTCGGACAATGGACGCTGAGTGGTGAAAGCACATTGTTAATCAAGTTTGCCCATTCGGCTATCACACATCAGAACTGTATTTCCCACAATGCATGGCTGTGAGGTAAAAAGCTCTCGGGCAACAAAATTTCTCAATTTATCAGCTGCAAAGAATTAGCTCCAAATAATTTGCGCTAGAGCAGAAAACGACGGAAGCAGATGCGCACAAAAAACGAGCAGCTCTGCAGACAATAGATGAAAGTGTCACAAGCACAGAATGTCTCAAAAAAAAACACTCCTGAGCGATGGGAACTTGAACTTGGAAACAGTCCTTTTGGTACAGCAGGATGGTTTGGCACACTACTCAATGTTTGCAAACCTATCATGATCCGATTTGCGAGATTTTCTTTTAGAAAGAGTACAGAAATGCAAGGTTTGTGGTAGAATTTCGGTATGGTTGTCAGTTATCGTGTTTCTTTAATATCGCACTGGGAACAACGCGAACAGCTCAGTGTCCGGGAAATCCAGTAGTAACCGGAGCGACCAAGGTATAACCCTGTCCAATAGAAGATGGCGTCTTCCCCGAGGTGTATATCCGTTGGTTAGGAGGCTAGTGTCCGTACGAGTAAATGGGTTATTGGTGAGAACAAAGACATCATCAAAGTGCCAGAAATCGCTTCTGGAAAAATGTTTAATGATGAATCCTTTGTAGAAACTGTAAAGTGTTGATTCATACTTAAACACTTTTGCACAATTGTTTTTTTTTGTTTTTGGGGATTCTTCCAACTTCCGATTAGATGCTTGCATTACGTGAAGTCTGATAACGAAAGGTATACAGCAAATGCACTTCTGGGTGCAACATTTCGTCCAAAACGATGGAGTGATTTTGATAGATTTTTCAGGGTTGACTGTACAACGTAATAGCATGACTCGGTCATCAGTTTGACTTGTTTTTCCTAACCAAACTGGTACTAAAATGACATACCTCATTAGGACATAGGCCAAGGCCAGGCAAATCAAACAAATGTGTAATTTCATCAATTCCAAGACTTAAATATAAATGGCTTCAGCTGCTTCGCCAGTACACCTAGTTATCTAATCGTGACAGTAGATAGAATAATGTGCATCTTGTGCAACACTTAGGTTTTATGCCTAAATACTCAATCCACAAACACTGCTGGTAGCTATATATACACAAACACCGAAACATAGTAAATATGAAAGTGCATATGATATCTTCGAAAAAGGAGGCGTTTGTGTTTTTTGTTGGTTGAACGAGTAGCATAAATTCCAAATGGTAATGTGACTATCCAGACGTACAGAATAGGCGTTGTTTTGCAAGTCAGATGTGAACAGATTCTTTTGTGGTTGATTCTTAACAGCGAATCTTCTGTATATTCCTAGTAATCGGAACCACGGCCAATCATCGGTGTTTCCATTCACAATAAGCAGCATGACATTGTCAGGCAGGATTCGTCGTTGGCATAGAGTATTCGCACCTGCGTGGACCTTGGTGCTTTAAGGTCATAAAATTGTACCAGTGCTTAGCATGGCAAATCATTCAGCATGTATTATCGATTGATGAGCTGTGAAAACATAAAAACTTGCAGTGTCCAATTATTGATAGCTTGGGCTCGCCATGCTTCTTAGCTGACTGTTGAGAAGTTCATCAAGCTCGACAGTCAGCTTGCAATTTCTCGCTAGTCCAGGAGTCCCTATTTCAACCCAGACCCACTCTACTGCGCTCCGATTATGTCTCGTTGAATGGTGACAAAAGATTTGCAAAGATTGACATGCATTCTTCTTTGCAATTAGAGAAGGAGTGAATTGAGTATACTATCTATTAAATTATCTGCACCCCAAAGCTTGCACATCAGACTGTTCAGTCATTCTGAACGGAGACGAAACGATTATTCATCCTTGTTGTCTCAAAGAGAAAATTGAAGTGCCGCTAACCATAGTATGATGAAAGTACAAGTGGATACAGCGTTCAAGAAAGATTGTCCAGTGCTTGCACAGTTCAGCATGGTGTATTTGCATTCGCATCCTCCCAGCAAACTAATTCGAATTTACAAATGACTCTAAAGTAAAAACCATAACTGCCAAGGAGTGTTCGGTTCGGCGTCCTCATACCCCATTAAATCCACCATTTCTCCAAGGTCAATAAGCCGAAATGGCAAATCAGATTGTCAGTAGGTTTTAATCATCAGCGCGGAAGGTGTGAGATTGGCGCGTTTGGTGTGGTCGATAAATCTAGGCCAAAGCAAAATGCGCATTTAGTTTTGTGTTGGTTGTCCGGAGATTCCAAATTTTCGAAAAACCAAAAGTCTCGCATGTCATTTTAACCTTTTTTCTAAGGTAAAAAAGAGCAAACTTTCCTGAAAACGTTAAGTAGGTTTAACTTGTCGTTCTTTGTTCTGTCAAAGTTTATTCCCTCCTTGGCTAGAAAATTTATCATCTTTGCCTCTTCTAAGCTGGATCACTAAGAGGTTTTCTACGTGTGAACCCCATCAACTGCTAGACAGACTGGTCGTGCTAGGAGCGCCTCAAGGTATGCCGGTATTAAATCAAGTTGTACCGAATACTTATGCTGGTATTACATTACAAAAGCGCTGTTTTTGAGTGAAAATCGTTTCGGTGAACAGGCTTTCAGTCAAGACGCTCAGATTGACTAGATAACCCAATAGTTTGTCTTATAAAGAGTTCAGAAGGAAATGACTGTTATGATTGTGACGAAAATGTGAAGTTTTCTTTTGAGCTTGACTTGCTTACATGCCAGTTTAGGTAGACCGAACAATTTTAGAAGCTGACAAAATTTTACAAAAGTAAAAAAGGAGTATAATGTTCAGAGTTTGCAATGAACATGAGACTAGTTGAATATGATAAAATCTCTCCCCACGAATGAACGAGCAACAGGAGAAAATGAAACAATGGACTCATGTATGTAAAAAGAACTCGTTTACAAGCTTAGATAATCTAAACGTGAAGTCAGCAATGAAGCACCTCAGTAGATTTCTCTTCTTATTTAGCTCGACAGGCATACGTTCAAGTACGTATGTAAACTCATACGTATTCTCGTGAAACACACACAAGTCATGTAAACGTGTGACACTAATGAATTTCTCTTTTAAGGCATAATCCGATAGATGTGCGACGTAGATGACAACTAAAGTTTTGTTTCAGCTCCTATTTATGATATCAGGATCTTTTTTAAAGCCGGGACTTTTTGCTCGGTGGTCGCAATAAAGACAAGACTGATACTCCATATAGCTCAAACAAGGAATCCTTTCTGGCTAGACCGAGCTTGTCTTGGCCAAAAATCCAGCGGCCTGCTAACAGGCCGACCTGTTACGCAAGGCCGCCCCCAGGATATCTCGAGTTGTGACTGCAGATTCGTAAAAGAATCTTCAATCTCAGTGAGGGAATAGACCCTCAGTAGGTGATATAGTGAAGGAAGTCAGTCGAACATCAGGACGTTGGAAGTATGAGCCTACTCGAGCATCAGTCCTACGGACAATGGATGTGAGTATCAAGAAAGCTATAATATACACACTCACATGTCTCAACTTTTGTAGGTGCTGATAGTATTAGGACCACTCCTTGATAAGTTGTTTTGGGACTTCACTTAAATAACTGACCATATTTGAGAAAAGAACTGTTGAAGTCTTCATTCTGGCAGGCAGCTAAGGTGATTGCAACTTGTGGTCGATGTCATTTCAGATCATATCAGTCTGGAGTGCAATTAATTTAGGCTAAAATTCGACGAAGATTTAGTGGTGGCTAGCGTAATAACTGATAAATAACTCGCGAAATGGGCTCCGTTATAAATTATGATATGAATGGCTGAATGTGTTTCTACATTCAATGAAACAGACATATTCCAAGTTGCCGCCAATTGTTTGTTTTATAGTGGGTTACTTGGTAAAACTATGCATTAGTTGTTTTGATGTAGAAGTATCATCTACAGGTACCCCAAGCAAAACGTAATAGAAAAAACGGTGTACCATATTTCGTACTCTATAGAATCAGGTTCAAGAATCCCATGGTGATAACGTCTCAGAATTTAGGATTTCCAATGGAAGTGATTCTCGTATGAACCTCAGGACCAATTCAAACATAATCCCTCGAAAACTTTCGATCGCAGTTAACTTGATTCCAGTTTACGACCGATTCGTTGCACCAGGTTGTTTTTTGATACATATTACTATACGTTGCTTTATATTGCTATGTATACTACTAGTTACATATATATATAGTACTGAACAGTCCAGTAACCGTTCTTGGCGATTCTGAGTCACCACAATTGAATGGACTTTTGGTGTCCATTGTTTTTAGAGAAGTGGGCGTTTTGTTGGTCGATACAATGGAGGACAGGTCAGGTTTACATGATATAAATGCATTCGTGATAGTGTAGAGAGTGAGAAGGTCGAAGTACCAATCAGAAACTGACAGGTAACGTGATGAACGAGGGATGATAACCGAAATTTCACGCACAGCAGGTTTCGGTATACATCACTGCCGGTAGCTCAATATCGATTTTCCGGAAACGGGAGCAAACCTGCTGCACCATGTTCGATGCAGGTTTCGGAGAGTGGTTGCATAATAGCTTTGTGCCCATTCATTCAGCCCTTTGAAGATGTCCTGGAATCCGTCTCAATCGGAAAACCGGCTGCCTGTAAACACCTCCTATGCAAGTAAAAACTGGACAAGTTCCTTCATGATTTTCGGACCGTGGAAGCTTAGAAAGCCAGTGTGATGTCGGACTACTTAGCTTACGAGATCGAAACAAATTTATGTGCAGTGAAAATCACTAACAAGCAGGCTTAAGAGGATGATTCATATAGAGCCTTTTGTTAAAATCCAATTTTTAGCGGTTCTGTGCATAAAATCGTCCTTTTTGAACAGTTCCAATGTTCCAGAGCAATGCTCGACAGTTCGTTCTTTGAGAACCAAGTACTGAAGATACTTAAAGCAATCTTAGAAGGAGAGGTTTGTCCAGAACTGGGGTGCAATCTAGGTTAATATATTAAATCTTTTGCCGACTAACGCAACGCATGGCTCGGCATCGTTCTAAATAGTCCTTCGTACAGTCCAAACTTTAATATCGTATATATTTTAAAAGGCAAGTTGTCAGCTCCAAGTGTGACAGATGATAAAATAATGTGTATTATTTGCTATCTTTGTTGTTTCATACAATAACTGCTTCATCACCAGTAAGGGTAGATGTGATTGCTCAGATGAACGGGCAACTGTGTCACAGCTTCCAATGAGGAATGGTTTTCTTTTCGTTTCTGATACATACCGATCATCCCTATCTTCAAAAGATAACACAACAATCCAAACAAACAGAATTTGCGTTGCCTGGCAAGTCAAAATCAAGTTAGTTTGTCCACCGTTGGTTTAGAGCCGCATATTCATTGCGTATTCCTAGTTATCAAATTCGAAGGCGCAAATAATTCGAAATAAAGCTTCGAATTCGGATGACCAGTTCATCTGACAGGCTTTAATATTCACACAGTGAGACAGGCTAGACAACAGACTGCCTTTTGCACCAAGCTTGACTGGTTTTCCATTGATGTGTGCTGTCTGTCTGAGAGGAGGACTAAAGACCGAAATAGGGTTGTTGAACTGACCTTCCTATTGGTTTCCTCTCGCTTCTGCTTGCGCAGCTCTGGTGGATGCTTCTCTTAAATTAATTTTCCTTCTTTTTTGCAGACCTCACAGACAGTTGATAAAAACGTCCAGTTTTGCCACTGTTTGGAGAAGCTGAATCCCCAGCAATTACGTTTCCACCAAAATTCATATGGGCGCTAACACTGTGAGCGTCCATATGTCCCAACATTTGCATCCTCTGTGTCCTCTAAACCAAATGGAAGCACTGAGAACACAGACTCGCCAAGTTTGAAACATATCTCATTTTTCACACTTACAAGGTCCATGAGTCGATGCAGCGAATCCTACGGATCACGCTCACTAAAATTCAAAGTGGAAGATCACAAGCGAGAGATTCAGCCAGAATTGAGGTGAACTTACCGTAGAAACCAAATTGGTGTGTACATGAGCGTATTTATCGATCAAGGATCCTTTCACTGACACAGTTTGCAATCACGAGAGCATATTTTTAAAACAAAAATCCTTCACATTAGTACCGTATCTTTCTTCTGTTAACTACTGTCATATCTTATATACTCTCTAAATGGGAGTAGAAGCATCGTTTTAGGTATGCAACTTATTTTTTCCAAGGTTTTTTGCCAAAGAAACGTATACAGCTTATCTGCTCCTTCATCAGATCACTTTCAGAAGACGAAAAATCGTTATTGCGCGCACTGATTAGGTCTTCTCGATTGGTAACGAAAAGCTTTCAAGCTACTCAGGAAACAAATCAACGGGTTTCTGACCAAAAGATCTTAAACGCACTGGACGCATTTTCAACATAATGAGTAGGTCAGAAGTGCGATTTTAAGTCGATTAACAGTCTAAATCTCCCGAGAAGCACTCACTGGAGTATGCTAGTGACAAGTTCAGTTGTTTTGTTTATGTAAGCAAGTGATACAACAAACCTCAAATACATCCGTCTAAAGGAACAAAAGTAAGGGAAATAAGGCATGTTTCTCATGTGTTCCACCAGTCTAAATTTGTCATGAATTTGTATAAAATTGCCAGCAGTCATGTGTAATTGTTTCATCGGACGAAGGGAACAATGGTGGTAACTTTAATCGAATCAAATTTTAAAGTCAAAACACAGCGCAGTGGAGGAATCCGACGTCTCGACTGCCGTAGGCAAACTGTTTCCAGGACTACCTACAATCAGATGTAGGTTGTTCATAAATTGTAGACCAGTTGTACGGCAGTGAAGCATCAGTGTCAACGCTGATGTTGCTGTCTTTGATGATGATGATGATGATGAGACCAGTTGATGGCAGAAACCCTTGAAAAATGTACCCAGGGCAGCCAAAACGTCGGATTGTAATATACTGTTCCACTACACTAAGTTTTACCTTTGAAGCTCCCATATTATTGTTCACCACATGGTGCTTTTTAACAACAACCGAGCAGAATTTGACCCGGAATTCCTAAGCCTTTTCAACAATTTGACCGAAATTGTCTATGCAGCTAATAGAAATGACGTAACTGGCAAAATTGAAAACGCAGCTGGAATGATTGCACGCCAAGAGAAATTGCTTGTCAGCTTTTCTGAACATGCAACTCTGAATTGCGTAACCAACATCAACTTCCTCGTTAACCGAAAACCTCCCGAGTGACCCAGTCGTGATTGACTTAAGGGTTCCCGGTAAATTACTTGGAAGGCACAGTCGCTTCACCTAAGTTAATCCATGTTGACCATGCATGCCGCAATAGCCTTGAACTACGATTCTGTTTTTCAAAGCCAACTGAGAGGAAGTTTTATTCATGCATTCTGTCTGACAAAAATATATGATACTTGGCACTAGCACACGACTCATCACAGACGGAGAACAGATGATAGGTTCTTTAGTTAAAACTTGATGGCATGGATGGAACTAAAACTGAAGCACAGACTGATGTCGATGTAGGCAAAACCAAGGATATTCAACTATATTCTGGTAATTGCGTCCGGATTCAAATGCCACTCAAGGTTGGCAAGTGCGATATGTTGTTCCTTCCCTGCGAAGGGTGCCTTCGACCTTTGTTTCATGAACTGCATAGTTTTCACTGTAAGATATTATGTATACGATTCACGATATAAATTTGATCCGAAAATTTTGAATCCGCTAGTAACTGCTATCATCGAAATATACCTTCCTCGACCGCCGAGTTATACACTGTGTTAGTTGCCTTTTAGTTCCAGTGGGGCAAGATTACCAGAGTGAACATACTGTCCTGGTCAGGTTTACTTGACATAGATCTTACCCCTAATAACTTTGTTTCTTTTTCTACGGATAACAATATCAAGAAACGTTAGATGCTGCGTTTTATTTCTACTTTATACTAGATACTAGGATCAAGTGAATCAAATACAAGACAACCAAAGAGCCGATCCCATCTTTGCTACCAAAAAAGGTCGTCTATGTAGCGTTGGTGGAACGTAAACTGTTCATTTGGTTAATTCCCTGGCGCGGTCTCGAGTTTATTCTACAGATCATTTTGCCTATTAGGAGTAATTCAAGTTTAATCAAACTTTCGGACTTAGGAGACTACTTTACAGTTTCTGTAATGTTCGTCGCGTCAAAACATATAACTGCACTCGAAGTAGGACATTCATCTCGTTGATAATTACCACTATCAGTTCATGTTTCGGTATTCTTTTAGAGCTGACACGTTGGGGTCACTTTGAGTGTGGTGTCAGATGGAAGGTTAGTTCTACATAGTTGTAGCTGTAAAGAGCACCAAGCGGATGGTAAGAATGGTGAAGCAGCGCAGATGAAAAATACATGTGAATTCGTACTCAATAGGGCCCGGTGTACAACTCTGTCAGTAAACCAGTGTGGACTCTCCAGAAATGAGTGCAAACAAGCAAACGTTTGGTGTGGGCTTTGAGAACTGGTCACTTAGTATTTGAGTGTGTGTTCATTAAGTCGTTTGAACTTTACTTAGGTTTCTTGATTTCAGTTGTATCCATCTGTGTTGAATTAAATGTTTAACTTCGAAAAAACAAAATGTTTTACTTTCAGTCTGATTTCTCTAATCAGGTGTCAAAGACGCATCCGCTGTATTCTTGTGTCTTTACAAATCTCCGTTGTTTGCATTCTGCTGAGTGGTCAAGAAAAAACAACGCAAAGTTAACTGTTGATCGTATCATAATATCGACCCTGAAATTCGAATTGAACTTAATCTGGGAAACAATTCGTTTCATCAAGTCTCTGTTCTTTTATTGTTCTACAAGAATTTGAAAAAAAATTTCTATAATGCTAGAAAATTCTGGGGCTAAAGGTTTCCGATTATTAGCATGGTCCTGTAAGATTTCCCAGAGGGCAGTTGGAAAGTTGAGTAAGTTGTTTCGCAACTTACCGTGCACATCCAACAACGTCAGTAGAAATGGTTTTGTGTATTTCTGTGTGATTTCACGAGGCATTGTTAGAGAGATCCTGAGTGGGTTTGTTGGTTATAGCCTGAAAAACAACTTACCACGTGGTATGGACGTCTATTGCCACAGTGAAGTATGCCAGTGAGACCGTGTTACCAGTCAAAATGCAAGGAGTGCAAAGAACACAACTGTCATTTTTAAGCAGAATGACGGCGTTGCTTCATTTCTAGTAACAGCTACGAACGACCGCCAGGGGGGCTCACCATTAGTAAAAGTTGTCCTCTGGCTCGAAAAATAGGTTTCTGTTTTAGTTTTTTAACTTCTTCACTCACTCTTGCCAGTACCTGTAGTTTCAGGTTCCGTTTCAATCAAAACAGCTGCCTTTCCCAGTAAAACTCGAATTATTATCTGGAAGGACAGATCACGAAATGCTGCTACAGCTCCTATGGTTTTCCTTAGTCAAAGTTCGGTGATTAAGATGAGGGAACTTCTAACGTTTGTTTCGTCTCACCAAGTCAAATAAAACACAGAATTTTCCTGGTTGCTGGACTCAGATTGGTTAAATTCTTATAAATTCTTTTGCACCGGGTGGTGCGTCATGTTGTCGCTACTAACCTTCACGAAAAATTCCACGTTCTAAAACCAACCTCTTTTGAGTGCATATAGTTAGGCACTTTATCCATAGTGTATGATGAGACGTCTTTCAAGATGATTTTATAGCCTGAAAGTTGACTTGCAAACGAAATTAAGGCACACAAATTGGTTGTAAATTTTTTGACAACAGCTACGATCGGATGCCAGAGGTATCTCCATTTTGGGACCAATTTTAATGTGGCAGTCCGAAGATCGTAGAGATGAGCTCCACGGTTTCGCTAATTTAGGTCGATATAGTATGATAGGTTACCCTCTTTGGTTTGTTAAAACCCAGTGGGCACGTCTTGAGTGAGGCAAACCAAAAGCTGATCTCCGTAATTTTATTGCTTAGCTGCTTTATTGCTTAGTTTGTTGAATATACACTGCACGTAATAATGGATGGGTCACGTTTTCAATAAGTCAGAGTGCTGGTGATATTCAGTATCCCCCGAGTACCTTATGTGACCTAATCTCTCGAAAAAATGTTCATATTTGTCAGACCCGTTTTTGGTTCTAATGAATATAATGAATAATGAAGTGAACAACGAATAATAATGAATAATGAATAATACTGGTTTGAGCTTCAAAAGCATTTGTTCCCTTCTGAGAAAGAGGCAGCTTCCACTCTCGTTTGCTGAGCAGTCTGATTGGATTCCCCTGGTGTACGTGTTGGAGTTCTGCCGCAGATGTTTAAGTTCCTGATTTCTGAATACCACACACAGCATGAGCAAGTGAAATTTTATAAACACTACAAAGGTACTCACCTCCGTGCAAATTTCAGATCGTTTAACGGGGTCGCGGAGGTATCAGAGCCACAGTCTGCGGTCCTTTTCTGAGGAGCATGCTTTCGGGCGCCAGTGGAACAAAGAATCAGCAAAAAAAGTTGCCTGTTTGTTGATACCCTGTACACAAAGCCCAATGAGCAGCTCTGGCGTCCACCAGTTTCAGCACTTATTACCATTTGGCTCTTTTTAACGGTAAGCCAGAAGAAAATCACTTTGCAAAGAAAAACGTGCAAGTTAGTTCCTTTGCTGTTAGCCCTAATTGCATGCAAATACACACGTGGCCGGCCCTCCATTCCTAGGCAAAACAGGCTGCATTTGGTTTCGTCAAACGAAAACGGCTTTACTCTATTCGGCCTCCAAATGCACGACCTTCAGAACCTAACTCATTCATTGTCGCTTGTTCTTGAATGAGCTCGTTGTTGCACATATGGGATGTAAATCCTTCACCCAAGCAGACACGTGTCAACGTGTTTGGCCAGCGTCACCTAAATCATCTTTGTCGAATTCGACGAAAAGTCGCAGATGCAACGTCAAAAATGCCATTCCATGGTTATCTATTTTGGCTTCTGTTCTATTTAGGCTTCGCCGTTCTATTGTTTTACTTTCCTGAGGAGCAGCTCTGCCCCCATCCCAGACTATTATCCAGTTTTCAGGCAACTATCACTTTACACCAACTAATGCCTCAACTGGCTCAAATTCTTCAATGCCTTTGAACGCCGGATGCATTTCTCATTGTAATTCGCTAGACTGTTCTTCATCCGGACCTCGTGATTGTCCGACTTTCTGGTGTTGTGCCGCGATGAGCAAATTTAGCACGACACTACCCTAAATAAGACGGCTGCTTCCTTCATGCTACGTTCAAAACAATCCAGTTCCAGAACCTCGAATAAAGTTGGCGCGGTCCCACAAGCCAGCAGGCGAACCGTGGCGAGCAGACCATGTGCAGATTCCTCGTCCTTTCGGTAACGCAGTTATCTAGTTACGTTTTGCTCAGGTGTGGTGGTTGTCATTTAAAACCCACCATTGACTGGCGAAAGCATCGCGTGAAGTGACAGTTAACAAATACTCTGCAGTAATTTCAGTTCATCATACAGTGCTAAGTGACGCTCAACTGTGTGACACCTGTCGATTTCAGGATCAAAGATGATTGCGAATGACGCTAAATCATTCTGTGTTAGGGGTGACATTGACAACTTTCTAGCTTGCCAAAACAAGATAAATATGCAGAACAGCGCTGTCCTAGTTTGATCAACGTCAAATAATTGAGCTTCAGGTGAGCTAGCAACCGGAAAATAGCAAATTGGCACAAGTTACCAACGGCATTCTCATCAACTTCACCTGATATATGTAGTATGTATGTATGTATGTAAGCAATTAGGAGAAACACATCCAAAGGGCATAAAATAACAGCGGCCGCTGCCTGGATATAACCAACCACTGTAACGCACTTACAGAGATCTTTGGGTTCGAACATAATTCTCCAGAGTGTGTTTCATACCAAGCACAGGAATGGACGAGATTTTCCACTAAGTACTGGCTACTTTCAGAAGTTACCAAAACTTGGTTTAAAATCGCACCACGGGGAACTTTGAGGGGAAGATGAAAAAAAATGTTTTATTCCGAATACCGTGTTGGATGGACGCCTGTATGGAAACGCGGTGAAAACCTGAAAGAGACATTTCGGCTACGAAAGCTCAGTCGGCATTTTCATTAGAAAAGCCGAAAGTTGCTTTAAACGTCCAGGCATTGGCGGTCTGTCCTCTCCAGATGCCATAAGGACGTTGGATGTTATCATGCTTCTTTTTCACAACAACGCGGTAAGGTACATCATTTGGTATAGGGTTATTTAGGGTTACACACAGTAGGGGTTTTAGTCTAGTGTAGGCTAGTGCGGGTGGGCGTGTCGCCCGTACACTGCTCGAAGTGAGATCTCTCGGGAATTACGCAAATTCGAAAGTCGAAAATCTACCAAATTTTGTCGAAAGCCTAATATACAAATATAGTGTATCTGGACACCCTATAAGGAGCTTTGACCAGATATTCATGTTCTTCACCCAACAGAGTAGTTCATTTGATATTTCGCAAAATTAGCTCACTCTATCCATGAGAAATGTGTTTTGTGGGGCCAGATTCCAGCCCATATAGGCGGGCGATCTAATAAATGTTTTGATATCATCATTCCAACATTCACCGCGGTGATGTTGGAGTATTTTTTGCAAGTGAAAGGAAGCAGAATGATTCGAGAAACATTTGGTGCATTTTGCCGCGTTTAACTGCCGTTTATATGAGCCCGGTCTTGTAAGGTTCAGGTCAGTTTTTGCGGTCAGAATTGTCCAAATCACTGAGACGGCACACGATTGTTCGTGTGTTGTCGTTTCATCCAATTTACCGTTAAGACGTCAAAAAGATATTAATCGCGGGATGAATCATTACAAAAGATCCTCTCAACAGTCATTTCGCCAGAACACGTAAACAAATGGGGCAGAAATTATTAGACTCTTGAGGACCACTTGAAGACTGAAATGCAAAGCAGAAAATCAGTAAGAATATCGTCGGTGAAAAATTATTCGGCCTTGTAAGAGTACCATTTGAATGCACACAATTGGTCAAATTCGTCTGACAGACAAGACAATTTACTGACTACCAAATGGACATGCTCGTGTTGGTTAGCACCATGAACATCATCGCGAACATCAAGATCATCCTTATCGTCATCAGCATTGTTAACATGAGTACAGCATACTGGTGCTTACTGCCATATTGCCTTGAGGATCGAAATCCATGACAAAGACAGGAAAGGGGGCGAAGAGGCCCTAGGCCCGACCTAATGAAGCGACTCTGTGGGTTAGGTTAACGACCCGTCTGAATGAAGAAAATAACGATGTACAAGTGATCTACAGCCGTGTAAACTGGCAGATTTCTGGATTGGCTTCCTTAAACGTGACTCCAGTCATTTCGGAAAAGACTATCGACCATTCAGAAGTTTCTGTTTTACTCATCTTTTAGTAATATTCATGTAGTCTGACAAAGTAAACCTGCATTATACACTTGGATCACAACTCATATTGGTTCACAGTGGTTCATATTGGTTCATCCCAGAAGAGTACACTGGCATATCATATAGATTTTTCATTAGTTGGCAAACCATCCCAGGTCCATTCATTTGGTCGTCAAAAACCGTTTTCTTTTCCATCCGTTAGGATCATTACTCTGGCAAGATATCAAGATGGTGCAACTATCAGGCAGAGAACTTCGTTATTCCTTATGACACTTCATAAACAATGGCCTTCGCACAGGTCATTATTGACAGCACATGAATGGTTCATGGTCTTAACTTTGAAGTTTATATTGGTGATAGAAACCCGAAGAAGCTTGCTAGACGTTTTCTTGCATATAATGTCATATACACGTCTTGTCAAGTCTATTATTCCTGCCGAACATTTTCACTTTGTTGTTTGTGTTCGCGCTACTACACTCAATGCAGAAAGATCACTTCGGTTACCATCCGTTAAGCACACTATTCTCAACGTCCGCTTCAATTTCAAAACATTGCGGTACGCCTATTCTGAGTGCATCTATGTGTGCTAAAAATCAAGTGTTCGTCACCAATGCTTGTTTAACTATGTGGTTTGAACATACTTTATGACTTGTTCTACTGTGTGGTTTGTTTTTGGGCCACGTACGCGTTACACTCAATAGATTTTCATGTGTATGATAGCGCTTCTAAAAAAGCACGAAGTAGGGCTGGTGAGAGTCGGAACATCTAGACTAGGCGCACAACGTTAGTTTGAATCGTTAAAAAGATGTACTTTCCCCCAGTCGAGGATTTCTTCCTGAAAAAGTAGGATCGTTATGTAGAACATTTATTCAGCGTGCAGTTAACTTTTTGTTGCAACATTTTTTATGGAATAGATCAATAGATGTCAGTTTTACCACGTCAAGATTCAGCATCACAATTCTATTTTGTTTTGACCCGACGTAATCGGTCAACTCAAATAGCTGATAACAATGCCACCACATCAAGCATAAAACTAGCAGTTAATTGTAATCTAACCTCATATGTGATGATCTCAGGAACGGTGGCAATCGCTGAATGCATCGCATAATACCACTGTGGCACGGAGGCATGATTCTTAAACAGTTGTTAGCTGGTGAAATTGACTTCCATTGAGATTTCGTCCTGCCAGTGAAGCCAATCTATGTTAAAAAACCAAGAAGCACTGTACAGCTGTTTCATCTTTATTAGAAATCACCAGTGCGCACTTCAAGAAACCGACGAATTTCGAACCGGTGACCTCACAGGGTTATCTCATTTCTTTCTCGAACTCTCCGATGTAACAAAACAGTTATTCGTTGTAAGTTATCCGGAATACTGGTTCGCCATGAAGACAAACTTGCACATGCGAAAGGTTTTTAGGCACCTAGAACAGCATAATAAATGGAAGTAACTTTTGGGCGCATATGCAAACAATTAGAATTCCACCGACCGAAACGAAAGTGTTTGATCGGCAGTGAGACAATTCGTCACACAACTAACTTGGTATTCAATGAAGCTACTTTGCCGTTTGAGAGGGTCGGTATATCCGAACATATCAAAAGCGTAGAAAAACGCACAAGAATCCTGAACCATAATGGGGTGGCATATCCATCTAACTGTAGGCAATGATAAACCTCTGCCTCACAATGTATATTCAAGACTAGCATTCATGAATTGGAGGATCATGTGACAATTTGGCTATTCATCGAGCCCACCGAAATAGTTTGCACAAAATAGAGGTCACTATTGGAAGAAACGTTCGGGCCTTTGTTTTATGCAACAACTCAACAGCTCAACCTGGTTCTCCGGATTCTCTTGTGTGTTGTGATGTGCTGTTTAATCGTAACAAGAATAAGTCAGCCAGTTTTCTGCCCTTCATCTTTCTAACCTCGTGAGCTGACCTTATTATACTGTAGTTTATGATATCCGCGGATGCTTTTTGAAGTTTGATGCACACGACTATCACAACGTAGCTAAATCAAAAATTGTGAACTGTGACTAGGTCGACGCTCAGCCGGTCAGATTAAAGTACCCAGTTCGACTGATCACCACGAAGATTTAGGGAGTGTAACACTTTTCTGGCGTGATATGGTTTAACACACTCTCTAGATTTACACAGGTATAAAACGGAGCATGATTTGGAAGAGGAGGTTGGCGGGTAAGGGGATGTAGTTATTGGTCGGTTTTTTCTTGACAATGTCAAGCGCAGCGAGCAATGCGGCCAGCGTAGTAGTACAACAGTGACAGTCCTGTAAAACGTGCCTGAAATGTCCGTTCCACTGTCGTTCTGTTCTACATAATCCCTCAAGTAAAAGAATTGCAGCCAGACATCCATTTACTAAAGGGCTGAAAATAAAATGAGTCAAGACCACATTTCTTCTGAATTACTTTTCGAGATATTCTTCACCAACGCCACGAGAATTACGTATTGGACAGCTACATTTTAGTGCGTACGTACTAAGACGGGTTCGTACTACTGGAGCGGCTGATAACCAGTGGTTTGCAAAACAGGTTCACAAATCACAGCTCTGTAGTTTGTGTAGCAGAAAACAACCGCAACAACACTTTGTGTTACAGCGTAGTGGAAGGAAGGATGAGGTCCTTTTATGAAGTGTTATGAAATGTTTTTAAATGGTTCTTCGTTGTGTATTCCATTCAGATCAAAGACCTGCACGTTCCGGATAACTTTGAAAGGTTTCTATTAGTGACAATGTATCGATGACAATAATTTTGCATTTCTGCGTAGCGCTTTTACTAGGAAAGAATGCCAGTGCAATAAAACTTGAGACACAGTGGAAGTGGCTCTATTCTTCTCCAAAGAAAGGAACAAGCAGTGTCACGAAGTGAACGAATTGCTAAAAACAGTTTGCAAGGTATTTAACTAGAAATTTCATCCTACTTCTGAGACAAAGACGCCTAATTTTACGGTCTATTTATGGTAAATTTTAGTCGAGAAAAACTTCTCTGTTTCAGATTTTCCAACTTTGGAGTCAATGAGCGTTGTTTTGATTTCCATAGAGAAATGTAAACGAGTTCCCTTGCTTGCTGTTATAGTTTGATAGTGCACGCAAACCTTCTACGCGAAACCTCTAAGTGACCGCTCATACCGGGAATTCAAGGGTGCTGAAACAATAGTTAACTAAATGAGCATTACTCGAATATTCTTGCATGGATTCAACCTAGGTTGAATACAAAAGTGAAGACCATTTTACCAGATATTCTTCCTTCGGGCGTGAGAAATACATTTTTACATACAAGATGCGGCTGCTTTAATACCCAAATGTCATCACGCGGTGTATAACTTGAACTATTTGTACCTATTAGCTTGGTTTCATGAGCAAAAAAATTTCTACTGGGTTGATGGTCACAAAAAAATAAAATGGGCAAATAAACCCAAATGATGAAAGGATCAGACCATCAGGGGTTATCCAGTATTCTCGAGACAAAATATTCCATAATTGTGCTTTAAAAGTATGGTGACAAATAGAACGTCAAATGAAATCATATGGCAAACTTTTCGATGGTGTTAGCTTTGTGGTAAGCAGATAGCTTGAATCAAAACATGCACATAGCTGTGATTACCATGTTCTTATTGACATCGCTTTACAAAATGGCATAACGACTTTGGTTTCGAATCGCTCAACGGAATCTTGAAGGATTGAGAAGGGTCAAATATATAAACAGTTCCACAGAGGTTTTTTGCAAATGAGGAGTCCCACTTACATGAAGCTTTTTTCAAACTGTTATCTACCAGCCGCATGGTCCATAAGAAGTTCTTAGCCGATTTCTGAGGAAAGCGCCGGTCCACTCCGCCTACCTATGTTTCTCTGGTAGATGACATGCGTAGAGGTATCAGTCACACGCTGAGACTTGTTCTTCTTCCAAATGAAACAATACAGCTGGACTATTTTGATGACGTTGTTGGCAACGTAACTGTTCTTTAGCGGTAAGCATAGAGTGGCTTCTTTCTATGAGACGGTGATAATCTTATCAGAGGATGTCTGATTTACTGTGAAGGATGGTGAAGCCCTGCTGGTAGTCGTTTGCAATCAACCTATGTTCCATGGACGCTTCTTCTTCAGCAGTAAGCCTGCAGTGTGTATGTTTCTAGCTCTGAGAATTGGTTTTATTCACTAGCCATGTCAGTAAGAACACAATAACCCAGGCTATGTGGACAAAATGTTTTGATGCAGGCACCTACTTGTCCTTGAGCCAACCCTCTCCCAAGATCTTATTTGACATTCGAAGTCCAGTGTTTGTTATTATACATTTGACGCATAAATGTGGAATGTTATACACCTGACCGATGAAAACAATATATAATCTCAGCATCTCGCAACCTCTTAATTCTGTTTTGTTGACGAGGACGAGGGACCAGATATTTCGAAGGCAGCATTCGAGATCGAACCTCCATGATGGAAACTTTAGGTTTTTTCTCCATAAAATAACCTAGCTACCTAATTTAACGAGGCAAATAATAGGAATTTTTGTTCAAATAGCTAGCTGGCATGGAACACGTTACAACTCCGCTGAGCTATGAACAAAGTTAATGCAACTTCTGCCGATATCCTGAATCTCACGTCTCCAATCAAACGACGAGTCATAACCTCGTTGGTACCCTAGACTAAAATATCTGTAGTTTCAAAATTATAGTAAATTCTCGCGTACGCTGCACAACCAGGTTGTCCGCCGTTAATTAATATGACCATTCAAACAGTTATCTTTAGAAGTGATCACCAATAACCATCTCCCTCATAAACGCTACACAACGCAACGAATTTATTCATCTTATAGTGATTTGGCCGAGTAGCTAACCAACTGGAAACTGTGGAAACGGATTGTGCGAACTTCTAAGAAAACCGCACGCAAAGCCCTGTCAGGATTGCAGTCTAAATCAAAGTGATTTGCCATAAAATCTCAGTCAGTTTTCTCCCAATCAGAGCCTGACTGGTCTAGAGCACGTTTGTGAGAGCATGTCCACTGAATGAAGTCCTAGTTTCCACTCATGAATGCTGGTGGCTATCATTAGATCAGCCTCCCAGTGTTCGAAGAAGTAAAACCCTTGCAGAAGAAGCGGAAATTCGATTAGCTTAGGTTTTAGTCGCACATGAACCAATCCCGACTTGGGTCAGGCTATTTTAGACAGGAGTTGAAATTAGAAGAAATGTTTCTGAGGAAATATGGTTATCAGTACAGATTCCTTTACTAGTGATTTACAACATGTATTTTAGCGAGCATCTCTTTCGGCAGGTCGAAAAGTCATTTTCTTCTCCAAACTTTGCTGACACAAACCCAACCCTCTAATTACTAAAACACTACTTGCAAAATTTGTCTGAAAACAACCTGCAAACTGGCAATCAAGAAAACTGGAACGTTAGACGCTTAAAACAAAGATGTCAGCTAAATGGGATCGTTTTTTCCTAACCGGTCCCATTAAACGCAGTAAGTACTTCTAACTCCGTACTTCTAGCTCCGTTTATTTCTTTACTTCAATCCATAAGGAATATCTGACACAGTAAAAATCCATGAATTCGTGCATATACTGTTCTCAAATCCTCCACTTTTAAAAAATGAAATCCCAGGTTGCCCAAGTGAAATGTTGTTGAAGTTCGACGCAAAAAATATGATCGTTGGGACCATCCGACTACCTGTAGAAAGTGTCAGTGATGTTCAGCGAGTACGGAGTGTGCAGTCAATTTCCAAAATTCGGGAGATATGAAGACATCAGCGCAAATCCCTCTTACCCTTTTGTGATCTACTGATCTCATTTCAGTCACCAGCTGTCCTCTTCGAGGTAGGAGCCAGGACTGGCTCGATTTCTCCCCACAGAATTTCCAAGTCCAAACGAGCAATTCGCATATAGTCGCACAAAATGATGACGCTTAATGGGGCAAATTAAGTGGGAATAACCTTACAAGGACTGCCTTTAGGCTACTCTGGATGGCACAGCCAACAGAAGAATGGTGAGAAGCTGATAAAAGACCTTAATTTTTCAATTAATATGGACACTTAGGAGACCATGTGCCCTTGTCCATCGAACAACCTCGGACAACCGCACAGCAATTCCTACGTGTCTTCGCAAACAGCACATTCCATGACACTGACAATTGTCAAGGACCTTGTTCCAACAAGGATGGTCAAAACAACTTGGTATAAGGAGACCAGTCGTATTGATGACAATCAAAGATTAAAAAAACGAACACGACATCAGAAAGTGGGTTGGTGAAATGTAACATAATCTCCAAGCCAGAGCAGGATATGTCACGTAAAGGCCCCACAAGTTCATCCAGTACACTCAGAAGATGCTTGTCCGCCATGCTCGATAGACCAGTGAGAGTCATCAGTGTTGTGATTGCCTTCTATTTCCCCTACATATTCTGACAATCAACTTAGGGAACCTATGGAAACACTGTTTGTTAACTGGTCTTTTTTCGACAGTGATTAGAATATTGTGTTCCGCATGTAACAATAGAAGGACCAATGTGGAACGTTAGATCTTCCATCCGCGACGCTAATGCATGTTATCAAATCTGGCACCGACATGTCCTGTACTGCAACAACCAGTAATGAATGAGAGGCCCTAGGCCCGACCTAATGAAGCGACTCTGTGGGTTAGGTTAACGACCCGTCTGAATGAAGAAAATAACGATGTACAAGTGATCTACAGCCGTGTAAACTGGCAGATTTCTGGATTGGCTTCCTTAAACGTGACTCCAGTCATTTCGGAAAAGACTATCGACCATTCAGAAGTTTCTGTTTTACTCATCTTTTAGTAATATTCATGTAGTCTGACAAAGTAAACCTGCATTATACACTTGGATCACAACTCATATTGGTTCACAGTGGTTCATATTGGTTCATCCCAGAAGAGTACACTGGCATATCATATAGATTTTTCATTAGTTGGCAAACCATCCCAGGTCCATTCATTTGGTCGTCAAAAACCGTTTTCTTTTCCATCCGTTAGGATCATTACTCTGGCAAGATATCAAGATGGTGCAACTATCAGGCAGAGAACTTCGTTATTCCTTATGACACTTCATAAACAATGGCCTTCGCACAGGTCATTATTGACAGCACATGAATGGTTCATGGTCTTAACTTTGAAGTTTATATTGGTGATAGAAACCCGAAGAAGCTTGCTAGACGTTTTCTTGCATATAATGTCATATACACGTCTTGTCAAGTCTATTATTCCTGCCGAACATTTTCACTTTGTTGTTTGTGTTCGCGCTACTACACTCAATGCAGAAAGATCACTTCGGTTACCATCCGTTAAGCACACTATTCTCAACGTCCGCTTCAATTTCAAAACATTGCGGTACGCCTATTCTGAGTGCATCTATGTGTGCTAAAAATCAAGTGTTCGTCACCAATGCTTGTTTAACTATGTGGTTTGAACATACTTTATGACTTGTTCTACTGTGTGGTTTGTTTTTGGGCCACGTACGCGTTACACTCAATAGATTTTCATGTGTATGATAGCGCTTCTAAAAAAGCACGAAGTAGGGCTGGTGAGAGTCGGAACATCTAGACTAGGCGCACAACGTTAGTTTGAATCGTTAAAAAGATGTACTTTCCCCCAGTCGAGGATTTCTTCCTGAAAAAGTAGGATCGTTATGTAGAACATTTATTCAGCGTGCAGTTAACTTTTTGTTGCAACATTTTTTATGGAATAGATCAATAGATGTCAGTTTTACCACGTCAAGATTCAGCATCACAATTCTATTTTGTTTTGACCCGACGTAATCGGTCAACTCAAATAGCTGATAACAATGCCACCACATCAAGCATAAAACTAGCAGTTAATTGTAATCTAACCTCATATGTGATGATCTCAGGAACGGTGGCAATCGCTGAATGCATCGCATAATACCACTGTGGCACGGAGGCATGATTCAGGAAATGAATATTCAGCGAAGAGGAACTGTCAACAATCTGATGATCATGCAGTCTGCCTGAAATTTATACCTATGATTTCTGGTAATAACTAGTCTTTTTCAGCTAGCACTGAGCTTCTCATTCCTTACCACCCCCTTATTCCAACTCATCAAGTGATGACGATCCCTTGAGATGATAGAATACATACGAAGAAAAAGCTGGGCAGTTCAGAATTTGTGTGCGTGTGAAACAGAGTTTTGTTACAACAACTAATCTCATGGGATGATAGACTTGCTGTTGGAATCTGGAACAGGGGTCTATCGGCAAAATAGACTATACAAATTTCAGCCGCCATCAGGGCAATAATCAGGTCATTGGCACAATCTCACGGATGTCGAACTTTAGGACCATTTTGTTTTCATCAGCCGACAACCGTTGGCAGCTGCCGTGGAGGCGCCTAACTTTTCAGTCGTTATATACTCGTCCTAGGGTATGGGAATTATTAAGCAAATGTTATTCCTACCATTGTGTATATCGAACCATCCATAACAGACATCCGAAAACCTAAAAATACCTAACTGAAATAATGCGCGGTATTATTTAGTTAAGGAGCATTGTTGTCCTCTGGTCTGGACAAGAATAATTCACCCGTAGTCAAGATACCTGGCAGGTACGAATTACACTCAAAAGGTAATTGCACATCACACGCACAGCTTCGTCTTGGGCGCAGCAGGAGAAGATAATGAAATCTTGCTAACACGGATTACTTCAGTTTTCTTCCTCAGTACGTTCCGTCCTCACCAACTCTGCTAGTTGTTTGCTTTACCTCTGTATAAAAGTTAAGCAGCTGGTAAAACTGACAAATGAATTGACCGCTAAACTCTACAAGTCTGTCGGCCATTGACCTGGGATCATTAGTGGGCACTGGCATGCTTGTGACTTGGCATGTGTGCCTACACATAAATCAACAATCAATTCACCTATCGGCCTCACAAATTGTGCTACTAACTGTCTGTTCCACACCAAGTCACAATAACGCCGCTTACAATGGCACAGAGAACATGAACTTACATATACGGACTTAATTTGTTCCCAGGCAAGATTAGGAATGTACGAACCGGTCCAACCACCATGCGCATTCCTTGCAAACAGGTCACCAGAGATTAGCGAAATACATTCATTTGCAAACAGATTTGGTTTTTCGGGAGATCCACCTAGAACCCAGCTGAATCTCCCTTTTGTGATGTTTCCAGACAACTAAATGTGCTGCACTAGGCCACCTCATGTTCCAGTTGCTACGATATTCGAGATATCGCGATACATGTATAGACTTAATGCACTACTCATAAGGTTGCTGAAAATTCTTCGACAGCCCACGACCGGTTTGGCCATTTTTCGGGACTTGCGCCTCGGGGACTGCGAAACCGGTTGTGGACTGTCGAAGAATTTTCAGCAACCTTATGAGTAGTGCATTTACGATTAGCTCACAAGAGAAGTTCGAACACGTCTGAATCTTACTTTGGATTTGTATACCACATATTCTTTGTTCCAGTCAATTAGATAAAGGTTTGTGCATGGAACATCGGCTCTACATTGTAACTAAAGCTTTAATTGTCCACCAAGACAGCATTTCTTCACTTCACACACACTTTTAAAGTATATCAGAAGCACACATTTCTTTTGAAATTTGAGTTACAGCTTGAAGTAATGAAACCAGTCGCATCGTTTGTGTGTGTGCGAATTTGAATGTAAGTTTCTCATTGTTTGAATCCAGAGACGCTCAGCAATGATAAGCGCAAAACTTCCATCCGACACTTAGTTTCACTGTGGGATAACCGGAACTCTTACATCACGACAGGGGAAGGGATATTTAAAGGAGAGTGACGTTAATGCGACATTGACGTCTTTTGAAACACAGAGATAAGATTCCTATCATCTCGTTGATCAACAAGCTCAGCCATACACAACGCATAACTAGATGTTCAACTTCAATATCTTTACACCGTCCTTATACTTGCCGAGCATCAAGTGAAGCAGATTTAGTGTAAACAACAACTGTGAGCACCAAGTACACGAGCAATACACCACTAAAAAGCAAGAAATTACCTTTTTAACTCAGACCCTAAATTACTGTCGAATTTATCAGGAGCACCTTTTTCACGATAGAATTTTGTACCAAATCAGTCGTCGTCCCTTAGGAAACTTTGTACCTCGATAAAATATGACTGCTTCTCGTAAAACGCATCGGTAGCTTTAAGGACTGAGATTTTTTCTAACTAACGCTCCACGAAGTGACTCAAACGACAGCCTGCTTTTTCAAGTAATCAAAAATTGAATTTATTAGTTGGCAAAAACTTTCTTGCGACCAAGAGTTAACCTATGATATGGAATGCACCCCAGATTTCCTTCACTGAACACCACCCGAGGTTACTGCAATCCGCTCAAGTTGTGGCTATCGTACTTAAAGTACGCCAACGCTGTTTTCCAAAGAGTCGGATTTCGAACTCCATGACTCTATGATTTGATGCAGTTTAACGCAGTCTCTGTTCTGTGTGCGCCGAGGTCCTTCTCGTCCCTTTACAGCAATGGGCAGGAAACCATGCTTCTGATTGGCTGAATGATACTGAGTATTGACTTGGATTTTGAGATTGCTTTTTTTTCGTACTGGAATCGGAAGCGCTATTGTTGCAACCTCCTTCTGAAGAACTTAATACCAACTGAACAACCAACGTCACACAAAATTCAAGTAAACAAGCATTTACACTAAAAAATATATTTACCAGATCATCTTTGTCTGGGTGTTTTTTTGGGAACATAAGATATATGTGGCATATAAGAAACCTCAAGGTTTCCACCCTCCCATGATCTTTTTTACTACTTTGTAGAGTCTTTCAGAAATGTGGATGGTCCAAAACACGTGAAGTACTGTTTTAAAGAGGACAATGAGTTCAGTCTCACTTGGGACGCAGGGCCGAGAAGCCCCTAAACCTGTCATTTAGAGGTGGTTGCACTAGGAGTGCAATGATTCGTTGATCCATATTTATAGACAGATGTTCCTTTTCATGAATTTTAATAAAGCTCATCAACAGCAGGCTGTGATGTTGACATTTATTACACAATCTGTACTCACGAAAAAAAGATAGGGCTACATTTATATTCCTATATGCAAATGAGCCAGTTGGTTTACTGAAGAATCTGGTTGAACAGATGGATCTAAGTAGTAGTGAAGCCCCAAACTAGATTAAGCATACACTGATAACAGTAGCATAAATCGATTCATGCAAACTGGAAAAAAAAGTTTCAAACAACGAAAACATCAATGAGATCAAATCCACCGCAGTTTTACTGCGGCATCCACTAGATATGAATCACTTTCTTACGTCAATCAATCACATGTGAGTGACAGAACCCAGTCTTTTTGCAAACGCGGTTTCTGTTATTCTCAAAATTGATGGTTGCGACCAACTGTGAATTAGTTTGCGTCATAAAGTCATACATGAGCAATAAGAGTATTGCGTAACTTGTAACTATCCTTCAATTTGTGGGTGCTGATTATGGTTTTAGACCTGTTGTCTGTGGAATTCTAGAAGGCCTCTATTGGAGAAATTATCAAGAGACGACGACTGTTGCCAGGCATCTCACAGGACATGAAATACAAGAAGAACATGTGAGAAAAAATTTAGCGAGGAGAAAAATGGTCTATTTTGTTTTACAAGGAAAACTGTGTAGAAAATCACAAACTCGCCCCAGAGAAAGGCGGTCATCTCGAGGACAACGTTCTGCATAGAGGGAACACGAGCTCCCCATATCAGCTGCTATTCAGAGTGAGTTCCCGTCCAGGATAAACTATTCCAAGTGAGGCTAAACATACTTTGCCCCGTTCACGTTCTCACGTCAGTCATGTCTGGATCTGTCGCTGGCAAACAAAACTATGGATTGCGTCAACAAGTCCCACTGTACATACGGCCTCCTGTGAGTGAGCGTTTGCACACCCACACTCTGTTTACCAAGCGATAGTCGCACCGTCTGTTGCAAGTTATAAGAGTAACACATACGCTATTTTACCAGTTTTACTTTACTAAATTCTAGAGAGGGTTTTCATTGAGTTGTTCCAATCATGGAGACACAGATAATTTAACTTTTTAAAGCAAAAGTTCATTAGATTTACGGTCAAATTCTACTTATTGAGGACCAATCACAAGAAAGATAAAAATAGGTGCTGACAATTTGTGATACGGTATTAGGAGCACGTCATTAATTCGAACCATAAAAGCCGCTGGGTGCAACTTACAATTGGAATGCCTCAAGCCCAACGGACGATGGTCTTATTTCAAAAAGCAGTGCTAATGAGCGTGAATAACATCAGTTCTTGACCTGAAAAACATAATATTCAGTGTGGTTTATTTTGCAGGTAGCTTGCAAATATTTCGATTATCAGTGGAAGCAAACATTTTGCAGAAATGTTTGCACGAATGTCCGTAAAAAAAGCAAAG
The DNA here is from genome assembly GCA_003604175.2 of Clonorchis sinensis. Taxonomy (NCBI): domain Eukaryota; kingdom Metazoa; phylum Platyhelminthes; class Trematoda; order Opisthorchiida; family Opisthorchiidae; genus Clonorchis; species Clonorchis sinensis. Next base: position 62,150,153 of record CM030370.1, read on the forward strand.
TACGCATCACGCGAGAAGTTACTTGACTTTAAGATTTATATAAGCCACCAAAAGGACGTACGGAAAACTTTGTATGTCATTTCTAATCAGCAAACACAGGCTAAAACGAAGAACACATTCGTCTTATATAAACCAGGTACAACACAATAAAGAACGTGAAGCTTTATGCAAGTAGTTTTGGATGATATAAATAACCTTTATTACACTGGGGCACGTAATCCATCGGTTCAACAATTCTGCCCGTATTTAGGCAAATCCGTATGAAAATTTAGGGGAAACCGCCTGGATTTTGCGTTGCTGGAAAGATGAATTCGGTCGGACGCGCAACTAATGAAAAGAGAGAATAACTATTACAGTTTTGTACACCATAATGATTTTCTCACTTCAGTTGTTCGGCATAATACTATATAAATATGCTATCATGCAAATGGAAAAGTAACTAATCACATGAGGTTTTCTAAAGATTAAATAAAAAGTAAACGTCATTTTAGGTAACAGGATAGAGTTGGTCTCTGGGTTAAAGCACCCACTACAATAATATTTTCCAGATGTACCCTTTCAAGCGTATGAGCCTGAGTTCGTCTTTCCTTTGGCCAAAATCTTCCGGTTTACTATCTGGACAATCTGGACAATTATTCGAATGAGTAAAATTAATATCGTTTGCTTTGAGTAAGGTCTACGTTTGAGAAAGCCAAGCCTCGAAATTCAAAGACTCCTTGTTTTGTTGTTCTATTAGCGGCATTGTGGAGCGGGTTTGCTATATTTTTAACGCGTTTCAGAATCTCAAATTTACTTATGTGCATAACAAAAAAAGCGGATACCTGTGGGTAATCACGTTATGAGTCCACTTCCGGTTAGCAGTAAATTTTCGACGAGATCTACAACGAGCGGCAGACCTAGCTGACACTGCAGTTCAAGTCTTCAAATGTAATGCACCCAGCAAAATTGTGCGGTGTTACAGTATGCAGATGGACTCACAATCCCGGCATTTTGCAGTAACCTTGTTGTTTAGTAACCTCAGGTACAAGTTATATCGATTCCGTGTATAGACTATAGCACGGACTGCGTCATGTGGTGCTTAAACAATTTGATTACTTTTTTCTGAGACATACCACCAACCTTGGATAGGGTTTTCGATCAGGAAAGATCAGAAGCCAGATTATAGCTGACTGACAACATTTTTTTGTCCTTTGTGCGACTGTATTACATGCCTTTCTAGTTAGTGCACAAACTAACATTTGTCACACAGTTAGTATTGGTGGGAAAATTCCTTCATCAAGTAATGCCTTTCTGACCACAATTTTTGTTCATTTTGATAACCTTTCGTATTGCATGTTCCTTGGGCACACTGTGTCAGTAACTAGGCCAAAACAAGGCTGCGATACACAATTGCTTTTCCAGATGTGTTTCGGAAGGTAGTTCATCACACCTACGTTTGAATGCCTGTCTAACAGCTTTTCCGACCTGTCTGCATTTGGAAGCACATTGTACTGGTCAAGAAATAAGCCAGCTGTCCGAAAGGATAACAGAAACATCTCTTGCCTATGCACTCCAAAGTTGCAGATAATTCACTGATCCGCTTGCCAGATCATAAAATGATACGTGCCTCACAAGGAGTAGTTGTGCGTGGAGAAATTGCCTTGTGTCGGATTAGGCTGAACTGGATTTGCATAACTCTCTAGTCGTTAGATCGAAATCGAAAGTAATAGATGCTGTTCTTCACCATTAGAAATGATTAGATCCGAACCTACGACGAGGACAGCGACAAAAACTGTTACAACTTTCGACAGTTTGGTTTCCACAGAAGACTCATCTGGAACCGGAACCCAACTGTGTCTCCAACCGAATGAACATAAGGTTGACGGAGAATAAAAGACTGTGCCTAACGGATGAGCTCCAAGAAGATCGAAGTTGGTCTTGGGCTTTCGAAAAATTTTCGGCAAACCGCTGGGCAGCATATTACCCCGTTGTGTTGTTAGTTGTGATGTCATGTTCGGTACTCTTGGAAGTGATGTCAAAAATGGTTGGCAGTAGCTTGAAGTGTAAGCGAGATAGTATTGACACATCCCTCATGTAATACGTTGGAGATTCATAGGTCATCCAGCTTTGAAAATGTTTACGTCCAATGCATCAACAAACACCAGATTGTGTACTCATTACAGGAAGCAAATATCTGGAATGAGTGACTGGAATGCACACATTACTGCAATAGAAAACCACAGATATTTCAGGGGTTTTAATAGCATACCTGAAGGCAGGTGTTACAATGTTAAAGGAGAGGCTTTATTCAAAATGGACCAAAGTGGAAACTGACCATTGAATTTGGATCATTACGTGGCCATCCAGGGCATCGGATTTAACCTTAAGGTACAATAATCAGATTCTCACTGTCTGGAGATACCCAATCAGACACACCTATGACGAATGAAAGTGCTGCACACTGAAACCGTGAGTTGTGGTAACTAATGCAAACTTATGTTGAAGGCCCTAAATAGTCATATTTCCGGTGAACCAATAAAGCGTACGGGCCGGCTCAACACGATATGCTCTTGGCTGTTGATTGTTGGCACTTGGCCAAATTATCACGGTAAATATTCCCGGGTCTTTCTACACTAGCTTGCCTGGCAGTCTAATGCGCTTCGCACCAGCGGTATATAATTACTTAATCAGACGAAATATCTCAGTAGTCGCTCACCTGATCCATTGAAAGATCACATATTTCTCTGCTCGAAAAAACAGCTGTTTCGGCTTTGAAAATGTTACCTATCTTCGGATTGACGATATTCTTTGGGTGACATATTCCCACCTATTCTTATCTATGACATGGAGGCAAGTTTCTGATGAGTTTTGAAACGCACACTTTAGGCTGCTGTACACTAACTTTTACTTCAAAGCAGTATTATGAATAACAAGTCCTGCCAAGAAAACATTTCGGTTTATTTTTGTCCTAATAATATTCAAACCAGTTAATCCACTTGCAACTAACCAGATCGTTTGGACAGAGCACACTACTCACAAGGTTGCTGACGACTTTTCAGTAACCCGCCAATTTTTGTGCCCTTCTTAGGGCTCATCGGATAAACTAATTCCCCTGCTTCACAACAGAAATGTGTTCTGTTTCAACCCGAGTTGTACGCAGTTTGCAACCGACATTTGTTTACAACCTTGGTAACTTTTCAGCCGCTACCGAGAAACAACTCTGGTACACTGAATGAATAAAATTCATTAAGAAAGAGTGATTGGAAAACCTCAAGAAAAGCGTCACCGTGCCACCACGTGACACACTGCTTACGTACACTTTCAATGAGGGCAATATGTTTGTGGTTCACGGTTACGAAATGTGTGTAGACACAATGTTTACCATCAACACATTTATTAGGTTATCAAACCTTCTCACTTGTCAGCACGTATAAAACCATGCTTCCCGCGGTTAATTTTCCTTTAATTGCCCAGGATCGGCCTGGACAGGACCTTTATACTCAACAGAAAACTGTCCATTCTCTCTAATGGCGGGCGAAGTGTGTGCTACACTATCAGACTATCCAGAAACATTTGCTGGTGTGAACCCAGTCCCTTACTTGACTGGGTTCTATGCTGCTATATACAACGACCGTATTCAAACCTTACGTTTTCAAGTCCAGTGAGCAGTTAATCCATTACATCTTTTGCATGGGAATTTTTTGTAGCATGAACTGTCATGTATGGTAGCTAAAGTTCAGAATTCTTGAGTGCATTTAAGGGCCAAGTTGGAAGGCGTAGTTACCGTGAAGATAAATACGTCGACAACAGTGTGTGGAGTTTCCTTTTCTGATTTACATTATCGGATATCGGATGCGATTGGTAGGGTACTCAAAGTGATGAAATTCTCTAGGAATGGTCTCTATTCGAAGGGTTATCTCATTGAATCATGTGTCATCCACAGAAGAGCAACCGTCATTCGGTGCACATTGTTAGGCGTACTAACGGGATGAATAATCACCCTAGTTACACGGGTTGCGTATTATTTAGGAGGTTGGAGATGATTGCTCAGTTTGCTGTAAGCCAACTAACGCTGAGGTAAGATTTTGAAAGCCATTGACCGATACGAAAACCTGGAAATTTTTCTGTTACTAAAACACATCTGTATTGTGCTGGTCTACAAATATTGCTGCATTTCTCAGGTTGGGCCAGACTTCATTGATATCTCCCTTGTTACCCTTGTACATTAAAATATACTGTCAAAATGGGTATTTTTAATCTCATTCGTCTTGGATGACGGAAAATTCTGCTGTTCTGCGTTCGAGAAAATAATCCTTTTTTGGGGAGGCAACTATATTTCGGAAATATTGCAGTACATAAACTTCATATGGTTGACAGTCATATTGAAGAAGTTATCCCCCCTGAAAACAAAGATATGTGTACAGCGATTAGTCTACTTGGTGTCCTAATGTGAAAAAATCCAAAACACGCATTTTTACATCTTATTGTTTCCGAAAGGAAAGACTGCTTCTTGGACACGTCGAGAGTAGTTTTCGTGGGCAGTTGGGGGTGGTCTTTGAAATTACACGAATTCCAAGCCAAAATTAACGGGACCGGAGTGAAGTGGGTTTGATTAACGGATGAGTTTCTTGTTATGGACAAATGCATTTTCTTTTCTACCTCTTCTTTTCCAGCTCCGGCTTAGTTAAAAACTTGTTCTTTCTGAGCTATGAAGGTTGTGGTATGCGCAATTCGTCAACAAGTACGAAGACGAAAAATCACGTGTAATCGATCATCCAAGAAAAAGTGGGCATTATTAAAGGTGTTACTTTCCACGCACTTAACTGAAAACTGTTTACAGGTTACAGAGAAGATCAACTATAAAACAAAAATAGATCACAACAACAGTCGCAACACATTTTAGTGAGTTCTTAACCTAATTTTGTGGGCCTGTTATTTCGTATAAACTAATATTACCCGACGAAATCGGGACGTGGTAAGCCCTACCTCATCTTCATGTTAAAATCAGCACTTTTCAGGAAAAATGTTTTCTCTAAAGCAAATAATTTCCAAACACACGTGTAGAAGAAAAATCGCCAAGCGTAAGTTAAAAAATTCCTCATTCAGTATCAGTGGGGGCGGGCCAGTAGTGAAACTGATGTTTACCGCCATCTACTGGCATTCGGGTTGGAATGGGAGCATTCACGAACTAAGGTATTTCTAAATAAGGTTTCTAAATGAGGTTTATCTTTTGACACCCTCACTTAAAGTCCAGAAGAAAATCACTGGAAACTTACAGATAAAGCACATGGAAGGAGACATTCAGTCTCTCTAATCCGCTGAACCTCAGCGTCGTATCACTTGGAATTTGCTTCTCCACCACATCGTTGCGGATAGATACAGTTTTGGTCGATTCCTTTGGATACAACGAATCTTTCACGTTCGAAGTTCTACTGCCATCCTCGTCTTCCACATATAGCAGATTAGTATTCACTAGCCGACACATCTCTCTATTTTTTTTGTGGACGAACAATAAAGTGCTACCAAGATGTTGTATTCCGAATGTTCACACCAAAGACGTAGAAGATCCCGCTGTAAATTTCATCGAAAATTTACACTAATAAGTGTGGTAGCATCCATGAAATCTCAGCTTGTGAGGATCCATCCAATAATTAAAAATTGCATTTAATGTGCTCAGAACCCGCACTTGTCCCCCTATCCGTTTGAGACACATAGAATGAAGCAAAGGCGTGGTAGCACGGCTTAGCTACCTTTTATCCCAATGGGGATTTAGAAACAAAACAATTTGCTGAGGAGGGAATCAGGAGTGGGAGCGGCTACATATCACCAACATTTTGGTCGCAACTTCGTGGAGTGATGTGTGTGACTTGGGTTTGCTTTGCATGTTACCAAAGAAAGACGAGGTGTTGCGTTCTAAGCTTCTCGATCCCGACCTCTGCCTCTCGACTTTCCCTGTCTAGGCTTGGGAAACCTGGCAGTATCCCAGCCCTCGTGCTTCCCTCGGGTGGCATGGCAGCTAGGCATCGAAAGGGTGCTACAGGTGAACAGTTTTTTTCTCTGAGGGGAGCTTAGTCAAAATATCAGGTATTTTGTAGCTGGAAGCCACAATTCTATTCGGTCTGTCCAAAATCCTAACACCATTAACCCCCCCCCATGAAACTTCTCAGAAGTGGTTGTTTTTGTAAGATATCATTTTAACCGGTAGACTGCAAAACCCATCCTGATGTAGATACTGTTGCCAAGAGGAAAGAGAGCGACTTAGTCAAACCGAAAAGACTTGCTTTTATCAAGTTCATAGATAAAAATATTCTATAAAAGCACCTGCATTGGGCAACGAATGTTTCCGGTTTGCGTTTGCATTCTTGGAAGGAAAGGATGATGCAATAAATTAAACATCGCAATAGCTACGAATCTGAAATGTTTAATCGATCGGTTGGTGAAACCAATTGTATCATCTTAATACCAGCCTCTGGTCTCGCGCTGTCATATGAAAATCAAAATATCGTTTTGAACTTACTGTGTGACGGCAGCATAAACTTGCTCAATGTGCACTTTGCTGAATTTCTAGGTGAACCAAGTTGCGCACTAGTTTTTTCTGAATTCGGTTTCCATTGCTACTCGTCCCCCTATTAAGTAACTATCGTCTTGCTTCAAGCTCATAACTGCAGCTGAAAATCGCGCAACTGCTTAAGAGTAACACTAGCACTGGTCAGAAGACTAAAGATGTATACCAAAAGTGATGTTTGCTCTGGCCCTCCGTACGTCCAACGCACTGATGCCACAGGAGAAATGAATGTCAGTGAGAAGTTTGCTCACCTGAGCATCCATAAAACTTTCTTGGTTGACCACCTGAAGCAATCAAATCACAGAAAATGTGATTTGTAAGCCATCTTGGTGAAGGAGGACTGATATGACTGCTATGTTTCGTGCGCAGCAGTAGCGTCACCAGAGCTGTCTAGTTCCCTGCTCCAAACCATCATTAAAAGTTGAAATGCTTTCTAGCCAAATTTACGAGGGTTTCGGTGGCACAAATTTTAGTGTGAATGCTTTCTCAAAAAAACTGGTAAGCAGGTCTATCGAGTTCTTGATGTCTGAAATGACAAGCTCGGCAAGCAAACCAAGGATCAGTCTGTCGACTTGGGGAAATTAAAGTGGAAAATATATATAAATCCATCAACGTTTGCTGTGTTTAATCCAGTTGGGTCATCCCAGTCGATCAAATATTATCTCCAGGTGATTCTTTCCATCCTTCCTCGAGTTTTAAAAACTGAAAGGCCGATCAGGCTCCATCTCCATTTTTTCTGCGCAAAATGCTTGAACTAAGCTGGCCTGACGTAACGACACGAAAATTATTAGTAATTGAATGGAAAAGTCATTTCTATGGATTACTTTACGTTCGTTACGTAAGCTTAAATTTGCCCCTTGATAGAAAAATGTTCGAGAAAGGAAATCAACAGAACCAAAAAAGTTACCCGTGTGTGTCCGAAATGGACCCAACATGAAAGAAACACAGGAAACAGAAGTAAACGAATGTGAAAAATGCATATTCAAACTGTAACCGGGGCTCTTGAGGCACCTGAGATCCTCAGATTATAAACAAATCATTTAGCAGCAGGTTAAGCAGTCTGCTTGCACATTGGCTCCACCTACTGATTCTGCGAACAACTGAAGTGAAAGACCTTTCAACTTATATTTTCTAAACAAAACTAGCTGACAGTCCACCTGCCGTACCCTTTAATGGCAGTCACTGGTAGGTAGGGGAAGGTGTGGTCTGCACTTTCCAGACTTGGCGTTTATAATTTATTGATTTGATATGGCATGAGGGGAAGAAAAATTGTTTTTTTTAACGGGAGATTGCTTCAGGTTTTAAGGAACGTAGTAACCAAGTAGCCCAATGGAACTGGAAAACTAGATTTTCGTGAGTGATGTGTGGATTTCGACCAGTTTTCTCACACCCCATGACACCAGTTACAATAAAGTCTCATGCGACATTAATACTTCTCCACATTCGTAATTAGGTAAATTGCTGTATGATAGAAGCAAATCTAGTCGGGTAAGATTTCGTTTGAAATTGAACGTTTTTTGGTATTTTCAGTCTTTCCGTTAATGGGAAAATGATTTTACCTTGAAACGAGATATTCAAATGTGCAATCCATTTCTGTCTTCAACCAATACGTATGCAAGTGCATGTGATTTTAGAGGTAGAATGCTGTACCAGTGTTTGAATGACCCTAAACTAAGGTCTTGTTTATATGCTATACTGACAGGTGAATAATGTCTCCACACGGAACAGCGGACGATGAAGGTTTAGAAGCAAATTTGACCCATTTTAAATCAATAACTCAGTGACCTCGGTTTCCCGTCAGTCTGAATGATCGGGTACAAAACTAGCACTGTCGATTTCAGATAGGTCCCTTGCTCTGATGCGCTCAAGTGACGGTAGTGTAGAAACTCATAAGTTCCCCTTCATTTTAGTGACTGAATAATCCTTCGCACATCAAACTTCTCACTAAATTAGTCACAGCCCATTTGGGACTTCGGCAAATCGAGGGACCTCAAAATCACGGTAATAGCGTTAGATATTTTATTAACCAGCAACATCCCTAATACCAATAACCCACAATATCTGGTGACGCATGATTATTCAGACAGCATTCAAGCGGCCAGGAAAAATCAACTCATTGTAACCAAGTCTGTAAATCATATAATAGAAAGATGTCTATGGCTTTCTAGTGATATTTATACTCTTTAATAGTAACGCTGTGTTAAAAAGGATGTATACAAAAGGGTATGAGTTCTTCAAAGTCCTAACCTACTTGCACTTTATTGTGACAAAAAACTGGGTGCAATGGAATGCTGTAGTCGCTCCATGTTTATCCTCTCTGAAGCAGACAAGCCCACTTTCGTCACTGTGTTAGGAATGGACGTTTGTTACCTTACTGACAAAAGCGTGGTCAAACTAGTACTTAGTAGTTATCTCATTGCTGGGCCTTCTCCATAATACAAGTAGGATGTTTTAGAATTTTCGAAGAACCAGTTGTAATTTCCGGTTGGGCCACCGAAATACTAGTGAGTGGGAAGTAACACTTAGCTTGAAAACTGGTTCGGTAGTCAAGGTAAACAAAATGACTCATATGTACTGTGGGATGAGACAGTGGATATGTTACTTACTCTTTTTTATTTTCAAAGCTCTGTTTCTAAGGCTTACAAGTGATTCAGCGTTTCTAGTGTTACTCCTAAACGTTGTGAACTACAAGGCTGTTTTTAAATATCCTTACACGAACTTTAACGATACTATTTTTTCAAAAATTCTGATGTTTTCTCCTTCGGCAGCTGAAATTAAAGATGTGAAAATGCTTCATTCCTAAACGGCATGAACATCCCGCTGGACAGGTAGTGTCAATATGTTGTAAACTCTACCTATGCTATCCAGAAATGTCTGTTCGGTGTTTTAACGCCTAACAAAGATTGACTACCTAGCGATATGGGCAACACCGTTACTCAGTCAGGTGTTCGTGATCTGTTAAGAGTAGAGCATTCCATCAAGATTCGGAAAAGAGGTGACGGAGTCATTACTTAATATAAACAAAAACGACGTTGCTGTTCACGTTAGGTGAGTACGACTCATTCAAAAACTTTCAGCTATGTAGGTTTGAGATAAAAAGCTCGCTCATCGATCGCATCATCTAGCAAGACAGTACGTCTTGCTTTAGATTGTTACCCATGGCTGTTTTTAAGCTTTTTCTCTGATGGATAGCTGAAATGTGTGCTTTGTCAGTGAATTTGGGCAATTCAGACGTTTTTTCATACATTCAGTGGTTCAATGATATTTTCAACTTTTCCACAATGCAGGATCTTCACTTTGATCGCGTTTTACTGGTACAGCAATATCTCTGCTCTATGGTGTCCAAAAGGTGCATAGACCCACTCTGGAGCTAGGTCTCATTCTCGATATTCTAATTCTTCTTATCTCAGCTTGGCCTGTTGAAACCAATCAGTGGAGGGATGCGAACTCACAGCCTGAGGAGGGCTGATCATGTAGCAAGTTAGAGTTTGAAAGGTCAGTAAATGATGCATTTTCTTGAAAACCAGTATAAGGGTAACCCTCTCTGGAAACCTTATCCGATCTCTTCACAACAAAGCAGTGTGTTCCAAACGCCACCATTACCCTTTTATCTACTCAAAATGAAGCTGCTGTCTGTGACACAAGACCTAATTATAGGAACTATAACCAGGTGTATTTTCCCACACTGGATGCCTTGTTGTCCTTGTGTATTCCGTGGGCTGTGAGGGAACCTTCTACTTGATTACAAGGTCACTCATGCAAGTTTCAGTTTCAACAGGTAACAAATACTGTGACGGTTTTTCAAAGGCCCCTTGTTCTGCCTTAAAGCTACTCAACGCTTCGTTTACCCCGTTTTGTCCGAAGCCAGTTCCGTTTCTAAAAGGTCATCCAAATTAACATTGTTTCCTGGCTGTAATAGACACACAGCAATTCCGTTGTTACCTACACAAATCAAAATCTGGTGTTAAGTCGTCTGTGCTCCAGATTCTTCCTTATCTTAGCCTCCTTTCCGCATAGTCTTTTTGGTGTCTGTAGGTTTCTGTAGGCCGGCGTAAATGTCCACAGTGTTAACATTGTGAAGGTGGTGTTTTATTTGGGCCTCTGTTTTGCCTCGGACCAGAATACTGTTAGGCCAATTTGATCGGGCCAGAATGTTGCGTAGCCTGGTGGATTGCGTGAACTTCGGAACCACCATGACCCCAAGTTGGACCATCGCGGTGTCATGCTTCAGGTTAAGCCATCGTTGACATTCCGAGGTGATGGCCTGCAGCGTCATTGATGGGACCTGCTCGATGCGGCTGAGGAGTCCGGTACTGATTTCTGCGTCCTTCGGGGATTGTAGACCGCATATGAAAATCAGCGACTTGAACTGATCTTCCGTTAATTATCCGAGTTTGAACCGGTTCACGATGACAGAATAAGTTGGAAAGTCTTCCGTGTCACTTTCTACCGGCTTCAGGTATCGATAACGGATGTTAAAAATTACCGTTTGCTCACCGAATATTTGCGAAAGCGTGTGAGCTGTTTCGTCAAACGTCAAGTCACGTGGGTTCTCTGAAAAAGCATAGTTTACGTACATATCATGCTCTGTGGGTCCAAGTTTGCGGAGCAGAAGGCGAACCTTCCAACTATCATCCTGAATTGAAAAGCCAACCCTGAACAGGTCTTCATAGGGACGAAACCAAGCATCAAACGTTATGCCAGCCAAGGGTCCATGGCAGAACTGGTTGCTACTGCCAGCGATTCCGTCAACTGACTGTGGGACGTTCGACGCAGCCGGTGAAGCCAAAGATGTAGTTGGTAGTTGCTTCGTAAGTACTTTTATGAGTTGCAGTTGTTGTTCAAACATTACTTTGAGTTTATCTGCCTCCATCTTGCTTCGGCAAGATGTTTTGATCACGCAGCGAGCAAACGATAATATGAGCGGACTGTGACGATATTCTATCCCCAGCTAAGTTGCCTGATCTCGACTCCTAGTACAGCGGAATAGTAGGAAGGTGAAGCCTTGGACACAACTGAAATGCTCCAAACAACAGGCGATTAACAGGCGATTTTCAGAAAAGTGAGACTGAATATATATATATCCTTAGCGTGACCTTGAAAATTTATCAGAAGTTCGTCCCCACACATAAAGATACAGAGTTTTGGAGGATATTGATATCCCCAATACCAGAGGCACCAACACAGTTTCTCTTTCGATACAACCAGCTTAGAGACATTTCTGCTTTATGATGCTCTACACGGTAGAAAATAGCAGTCAGTTGATTGATATCGATTCATTAAATATTTGAAATGAATTTGTCGGTCAGAAATTGGATTGATGTACCAAGCGTCTGAGCACTAAACGTGTCACACCGTTATCCAGTCCTGAGACAATCTATAAATCTCCGTTGTTTTCCCATCCTTTAAATGACAGAAACCAACTTCATTCCAATTGAAGAATCCTGAAATAATTATTTGCCATATTTGTCGATCTATAACTTCCGAACAGCTCGGTGGACTAAATCATGGTTCTCGAGATATATATCCCGAAAACAATTGTGCTGTCAAACTACCGTCCAATAGTACAGACTAAACAGTGCTGGGATAAGGAGTCAAACCCGCGTAACCCCTGAATAAACTTCGAATTTCGCTGAGGTAACTGGGTGGGTCGTTTTTTATCACGGCGTAAAAGGCTCGACGGGCTTGGGAAATTTGTCTGGACAGCCAAGCATTCTTATGAAAACCTGTGATACTTCTCTGCTGCGAGTGGGAAAATGATATTTCTAATATTTAATGTTCTCCCGCTCACTTCAGTCGAAGTTCGTAGTTGTTTACTGATATTTAATGCATTCTCCCTTTCAAGAGAAACTGTACTTATAGATAGTCAATTTCCCGTAAGTGTGGCCTAACAGAAATCCATCCCGGAACGGGTCATTCTTGGTCTGTCTCTTACAGTGGATCGCATTCCAAGACCGTTGTATAAAAATTCATGGATAGTGAGGAACTTCTCGAATTTCAATCAAAATCCCATCCTATCAGTGAAATCCGCACATTTTGTAGAGCTGAAAAATCAGCTATCTTCCTTTCTGGGGATTAACAGCAGTATACCTGATGGTTTTCAGTTATTACCTCGTATTACAATGAATTCTTTATGTGGATTCAAAGTTCTGATCGGTCATCTAGCGTAGAATTCGTTCCAGCCTTGAAATACTTCATTCTGCTTGTAGGGTAGAGCACCCAGTGGTCTACAATTTGAACACTGTGTAGCTAGCAAAAAACGGTGCATTATACAGACTTCACTAGCACGTCTAAAATTTCGCACACACACACCTCTTGGCTTAATCCACATCTGCTCTTCGGCTTTACCCTCTCAGACAAACTTTACCCGACTACAAGTTTATGAGTGCTAATCTCCGTGATTCGTTTGTTGTCGACGAACTCCACCCATAATCACAAAGTTAGTGTGTCTTCCTAATCTTGTTTTGAACAGTTTAGGCGTAACACTTCCTGGTTTCACCATTAAGGTACCGAAAGCGGGTTGATCGATCGTAGTTCCGACATGTTTATTCGTCCCGTTCGATCACTGCCCTCCAAGCGAATTTGTTCCCTAAACTCCGCAAGTGAAATACACAACCTAAAAATTTCCCAGTCGTCTATTTCTTATGTGATACAAATCTTCACTCGACTGAGTGTCAAGTGACAAGTTGGAGAGGAAGAACTGACATCTGAATCGCCTGTTTCTCATCCTATCTGGAGGTGTTCACTGTGAACCTAACCGGGATTAGGTTTGGCTTTCATCGTCGGCTTTTCTGAGATTCTTGAACGACCATCCAGAAATCTGATGAAAAAATAAAGGCCATGGATAAATTAGTGTGTTTTTGACAAACAGAACAAGGAGTAAGGATTTATTTCAGCATAGGCGGTTGCCTTGGACTTTCATCCCCAACCCGTCATACTCCTATTTTTTTACACAGTATTTGTCTTTTTTTCCCATGGGACACAGCAAAAGAGTACTCCAAGTGTGTAGAACAGCCCATCACTTTTTGGTAACTTACTATTTGTGGGGTTACTAAGAAAATTCCAGCAATTAATCCTAGTTTTTCTATTCTTGAGGCTCATCATGTGAATGTAATCCTTGCATTTCCACGAACCACGCTGTAAGCAAGTTGTACCCAAAAGACGAAAGAAATTCATTTACAAATTAAATTGCTGTAGCTTTCACCGCTAACAGCAGCTTGATTTAGAAATGGATGTATCAGGAAGGTCAGGTCAGGTCATTGCTCATTGACCAGGTATCAGGTCAGGTCATTGCTCACACATTCCCTGATGGTACGCAAAAGGCGATCGCTCATGCCGCAAGGTCGCTGGCTCCAACTGAACGGAATTACGGTCAAATCGAGAAGGAAGCACTAGCCATCATTTTTGGGGTGAAAAAGTTCCATAAAATGCTTTACGGCCGACACTTCACGCTTGTGACGGATCACAAACCACTGATGGCTGTATTCGGTTCTAAGAAAGGTATCCCGGTATACACAGCCAACCGTCTACAACGATGGGGCACGATTTTGCTCGGCTACAACTTTACTATAAAATATGCCTCAACCGAGAAAATTGGACAGGCTGATGCGCTAACGCGTCTAATTGCTTCCCACGAAATGGAACCAGAAGATACCGTCATAGCAGCCGTTGCCGTCGAACCGGAAGTCCGTGCTGTGGTGTTGGAGACCATGAACCAACTACCCGTGACTTTTGATGCGGTCAGAGATGCCACCAAAAATGACAACATATTACAAAAGGCAATGGAGTACCACCAATCAACTTGGCCAATAACCTGTCCATCAGGGGAACTCCGGAATCTTTTTCAGCGACGGAGTTCATTATCTGTTGTCAATGGCTGTCTTCTCTTTGGTGACCGAATCGTCATTCCCACCGAACTTCGTCAACGGGTCCTAGCACAGTTCCACTGTGGACATCCAGGGATAAGCCGCATGAAGGCTCTTGCTCGCAGCTATGTCTACTGGCCCGGTATGGATGAACACATGGAGCAGGTATGTCGGAGTTGTTTCCGTTGCGCAGCTGCCCAGAAGTTACCCAACCGACAGTCGCCACAGCCTTGGCCACAGCCAGAAAAACCATGGTCGCGCATTCATGTGGATTTTGCCGGACCAATTAACGGACAAAGCTTCCTCATCGTTGTCGATGCATTCAGTAAGTGGCCTGAAGTCCTTATTATGTCTGAGACAACAACGATGGCAACCATCACTAAACTGCGGCATTTGTTTTCAACATTCGGTATCCCGGAAACTATTGTGTCAGACAATGGTACTCAGTTCACATCCCATCAGTTTAGTGAATTCGTTCGAAGACATGGCATCACACATGTTACTTCTCCACCATTCCATCCCCAATCTAACGGCCAAGCTGAACGGTTCGTTGACACCTTTAAACGAGCACTGACAAAAGCAGAAGGGGAAGGAACCACGACAGAAGTGCTGGATACGTTTCTGCTAAATTATAGAGCAACACCTAATCCACAGTCTCCGGACGGTCGCTCTCCAGCAGAAGTTATGATGAACAGACGGTTGAGACTTACGCATGACGCTATCCTACCAACACTCACGTGCTTTCAATCACCGACAAGAGGGAAGCCAACATTCCGGCCTGGCAACCGTGTGCTTGTCAGGGACTATCGCCCCGGGCACCGAAGATGGATTGTTGGAGTCGTCCTCAAGAGAATCGGTCAGGTGATTTACAACGTTCAGGTGGGATCATTGGTATGGAAACGACATGTCAATCAATTACGGCCGACTGAGTGTCCGATCCCAAGGGCAGACGGACATTTACTAGATCTCAACCTGCTGCTTGAAACCTTTGATCTTCCAAGACCAGCACCCGTAGCCACTGCCTCGCATGGACCGCCAAAGACAGATCCATTGCTGCAACCCAGACGCCGTACCGGTCGCACTAGAAAAAGGGTGGAACCTTTACAACTTGATCCGCGTCGACAATCTTACGTTGAACGGCCAAAAGGGGGAGGTATCAGGAAGGTCAGATTCCTGAAAACAACTACTGAATGCCCGAGATCTACTGAGACCCTCAGCTCTGCTAGGTGTTGACCAGCCAGACAACGCCCCCTCAATATACAGCGCCTCACAGCTTTCTATCAAACCCAGACAGCGCGTGTCAGCGCTGCTCAAGGTCAGACAACGCCCCCGCAGTATGCAGCGAGTCGCAGCCTATACCAAGACCAGACCGAGTGCGTCAGCATTGGACCAAGTTAGACAGTGTCCCACCAATGACTAGCTTGAGTTGTATTCTCGCACTCGCACGTACTCACACTCTCGCGCTCGCTTGTTCGGAATATAGCTGTTGTGTTCCCTTCTGTGAGTCTTTTTTCCCGGCATTAGGCACTGGAGCGGGTCAGCAATCAGATACAGCAGATAGCGAATCAGCAGACATAACAGGATGCATCTAATAAAAGGAAAACAAGTAAACTGGTTTTCTACGTAGTCTGATCGTTTGGACCCAATACTACACTGTTGTAAAATGTGTGCGGATTTATGCAGGCAACTTTGAAGTCCATTGCTACCAAATTGTTTAGACGAACTGGTGGGAAATTGCGACAGAAAGTTGGTCATGAAGGGGTGGAACTGTGGCGGTAGAATGCGGTGAAGCATAAAATCAGAGTACTCAAGTTGTCACTCATTGAATATGTCGAGGTGGTGCTACTTAGTGACCTTAATTAGTAAAATATTTTGTGGCTTCCTACTCGATATATAAGGAAGCTCCTGCAAATGTCTACCCTACAGTCTTTCTGGCTAGATTCTCTTAATTCTCTCTTCTTTCTGTTACTAAACCCAAATGTTCAAGCCCATCTTATTGGTTGCTTGACCGATTCCTGATATTCAGTTTGTGGCCATCAGTTAGGCACCGCTCAAGATAGCTCTCCCCACTACAACAGATTCTTCCTTTAACTACAATGGCTATAAAACCGGAGAGAAGCTCTTCTGAATAGTAAGAAGTTTGTTACCCGGCACACCACTTCTTAGCCACTTTGTTAACCGGATTTTCGGTTGATCATCCTGCTTACAAATGAGGCCCAGCTTTCCTCAAACACCAAACTGACGTGTTGTCGATGTTGACGAAACTGCAATTGTGCATTCGCAACTGACGTATAAACACGAACGGAATGATCAATACACTGGGTTGAATAATTGGTCCGCCGTGTCGCTCAGTGCAGGTGAGAATTGTTATGCGCAACTATGTGCGTGTAATCACACGACTGCCTCCTATTACCATTATCTGCTCTTAGAGAACACTATCTGGGTGACCTTTAAGACTGTATATTCTAGTGTTTTGTTACCGCCGATGCGCGTCATCAGTGTTGAGCTTCAATAAAATACATATTATCGGCAGTTTCGAAGTAGCTAGGATGTTGATTCGCGGACGATTGTACATCCCACAACAATTACGTATGATTTTCAAGAATATCCTTATCGGAAAAATTACCCAATAAGCAAAGAACGTGCTGAATTCTTATTCGAATGCCTTGGATAAATTTGAGTCTGTGCGCAGGAGAATGGGTTCTAACGTGAGTGAGTATCGCAGTCTAAAGTGATCCGCCCAGTCTGTCTGTTCTCAGTCAGTGGTCTGACTCTTGAGTATTGCCTCCACTTAACTCTGTCGGCTTCGATCTTATGTTTGAGCCTGCCACCCTTTCTTAGAATAAACCCTGCGTTGAGTGAATCCGTATTTTTGAGGCTCACACTTCGGCATTCCGTTTTACACACTGGATCAAACCAATGCAGCTTTAAGTCATTCAGTTTGTTTATCAGTTTATGTTGTATTGAAGTAAACATAAGACTACAGTCATCATCATTATCAACTTGGATGAGGAGTATAAGCTCTGGCCAGTCAGCATGCTAAGCCTATGTTTCGGAAGAACAGGTAAGACGTTCAATCCATTCAGGTGTTTAGCTAGTCTAATACTCAATACCATGTAGAATCAAGTTATTTTTACCTGCCCGAGCATAGGAAGACTGTGTGTTCTGCCCAGCAATCTTCCAATTAAGACCATATTCCCTACTGAATTACAAAACACCGTGCTGCAAACATTCCTTTGCTCATCTGCTTGGAAAGTTTGAGTGGCGCACACCAGCATCCCATTCGCTGTAACAACACGTCCGTCAGTTAATTTTCTACTTACAGATCCTGCACTGTGTAGTTGAATACTGTGACACCCAAAGTTGAGTTTTCACATTATTCCAATTCAAATTAACTCTGCCGTTTTATAATACCTCAAGAAGAAACTGAAGTTTTCTAATAAAGAATAACAATCTGTGCAAAAAATGCAGTTAGGTTGACCGACATTATTTACAGCTTTTACAACCGTCAACCCACTCATTCCAATTACGACCCCAAGCACATAAATTTGTGATAATGAATCTGTGACAAAATTTAGCATAAGACCTTTCATTTTGCTTTTCCAGGCAGCCAGTATGTTGCAAACATTTCATCATTAACTGAAGTCAAGTTCTCGGTGCACTCTCTCACTATCTGCATCACTGATGAAGAAAGGTTTGAATAAACTAGCAGTTGTCCGCCTCTGAACAATGGCCTTTTCCATAACAGAATTCTTATTTCAAACAATGTGCATAATGCCATATTATGTTACCGATCATTGAACGGACGTTTGACCATACTAATCGACTACATAGACACAAAATCTGGAAATCGTTCAGTTCCAAAAAGGGTAACCGTGTTGTTTTGAGTTCACTAGGTTTAAGTATTGATCTTCTGATAAAAACACACATTTGGACCATTTCTCACAAAAACTTAAGGCGTCAAAATCTCTATTGCATTATTAGTGTTTTAATGAATGTATGGTAGTCCCCGCAGCGAGCAGTGCTCCACAAAATCTTTTGTTGTTTTTCTACTAGTAGATATTACATGCTGAGGTAAATGTCACATAGGTTGCATTCCTGACATGATTTTTATCTAGTCAGCAATAAAATATGAAAAATATCTCTGGGAACAGGTGATGATCACCCATTAGGATTTTTTAAAGATACATTCACTGACCACATCCCCTCTAATAGCAACCGGCATCAGGAACATGTGTGGCGATTACATCGAGGAGGTTCGTTAAAATCTCGAATTCTGCTCCTCCTGAATTTCGGGCACATTTGTAGTGGACGTACAGTTTAAAAATGGCCTACCTCATAAATTCAATTATGTCACGAACCAGCCCGTCTTTTCTTACAGGTATGTGTACAAGTGGGTGGTTAATCAGACTTTGTCCACCTACTTGCTGGACAGGATTGCACACTATCCCCAGGTGGAGACCAGGGATTTAGGCAGCCCGTGCCACGACGCCTGACTGCTCCTAACACCCAAGAATGCACCTGGCCAGAAGTAAAAATTTCAAAACGTCAAACAAAGGCAGCATTTAAGCAACAAGTCGCCGGTTGGTGATCGGAGTGCTTAGCATACGCCAGAAGGCAAGCAAAACTTGCGCCGGGTGGAAAAAGCACAATCCGCCACCTAAGAATGAAATTATTTCTGGACACCTTGAACCCTATCATGTAGTACATGTACATCAAAATACGTTCCAAATGTTTAATTTTCCAGGAAGCAAGCAATGGTACCATTCCTCATTTTTATCGCCAAGAGCCATAACAGATCTTACGCAATAAAACAACCGTTGTTATTTTCGGTCGTCCAACCTATAAAGGTTTTATTGTGAGGTACTGACTAAATCTGTATTTGATACCAAAACAGCTGTAAGGGATTTTTGGAGCTAATTCGCTTCCGTATGTTAGTAGGTGCATACAGGTTAAACACAGATTTCTGCACCCCGAGTTTCTCAATTGCCTCGCCGTCTCATCTGTCTTGCAGGGACTGTTACAACGGAGCATAGTGACTGGCTACATGACTGCGACGGGAAGATATCTCATACTTTACGCATTTTTCGTAAATCAGTCCAAATCAGAGTGTAAGGTCAGTCCCTAGGTACGACATCTCTTGTCATCCTCTTGAGGTATATTAGTTCATGCTGTACGGCCACGCTGTGTGTTCCTAGTACGGCCTTCCCTTTTGTAGTGAAACACTGGCAAAACTGATCCTTCAATGGAATGGTAGGTATGTACGAAGCTGAACGAAACGTGCAACACAGTCCTGACACAATCAGAGTTTCTGAAGCAGCACACTTGAGAACTCATGTGCAAATTGTAAGTTTCTTTGTCAGTTAAGAACCTATTTTTCCTAGTTACCGGCAGACCTGAGATTAACACTTAACACGCACCATAAACCTTACTGGATCTGAACGTTCTAACATGATACTGATTCCACCAGATGCCTGCAAGACGAACAAATATACTGAGATATATGTGACCCGAAAAGAGATTTGAATTTGACCGATAGAACTCTGCAAGTGACTCTCGAAAATGGGTTCACATAAACAAGCGTTCGTTAGCCTGTACTTTATGAATCACAAAGTCTACGAGTCTCCCTTAGATTTTAACCTGACGCCTACTACGTCGTTCATCGTCCGTTTTCTACGCCCTTGTGTAAACCTGTATGTTCTAACGTCACTTGACTTTCAATGGATTGGTATCCGTTTGCATGAAAACATCCGCTTCAGTTTGACAGTAAAGGAGTGTTAGCATTCTTGATTCGAGTTGTTTGGCTGAACGAGGCTGTAACCAAGGCTGAGTTGATAAATTACAGATACCTCACTTCTGAATATGGTACACCTGAATCTGATGCAGGGTAATAAATCTTTTAACGAAGTCACTACTTCATCAACTGGTTATCTCACACACATAACCTACAGGGAATTGTTTGACGTTTAGGGTGCTGGTTGCTACAGGCAGACAAAAAGGTAGATCAGAAATAGAGGAACAGAATATAAATGCATTAAACTGAACTGATGAATAGCTTGTAAAACAAAATAAACGAGATAATCATGAATGTGACTTGTAGCGGAACGGGGAATTGTAATATAGGCAATCGTTCCACCGTAGTAAGCTAGAAGCCGTAAAAAACCGACAACACCGGTTGCGATTTGTTTGGTATATACTTCTACTGAGGTTTCCATGACAGCCTTTTTAGCAAACATTATGAGCAATATAAGTAATTATCTTTATCTATCGCGTGCAACAGCAAACACCTGGTCACATATGGGCTGCTGTTCCCAAATCTCAAATTGCCAGGTGTATCTCACACTAAATAATGTCTGAACGGATCGGAATTGATTTCGGAACTGCTGGGTTGAAATTTGCGAAAGGCGAATCGATAAATGTCTAGGGTTGTGCTGACGCCTGAAACGACCGCAAACGACTCCACTGAAGATTCTATCAACTACACAATTCGTCGTTTCATAATCCGCTCTATACACACCATTCATTTTCCCCTGCCACTGACGTCGAAGAAAATGGTTTACTGCGGTAGTCACAATAGTGTGTCCGGCCCGACCAGCTCCACTCCGATTTGCCTTGTGTCACCACGGTCCTTGAACGATTGAGTATTCAGGATTTTCAGTCCCATGCCTTTTTGGTCCATTTTTCTCCATCAAGACTTTGAGGTCTCCAACAAACCTCAAGTAAATTTGAGTCCACCGGCTGGCCTTTTGTGCCTAAGCGGACTGATGACGGAGAGCAGCTAGTTCTGCTGCTCAAGTTATACATGCCTTCCAGTAGTTCCGTACTCAAGTGAAGCGTTTTAAAAAATAGAATCAGGTTTTGCTCATTTGCCAGCGAACTTTATAATTGCAGAGCAACCAAGGAATTTCAGTCACAATAATTCATTTTGGCTTTTATTTTAACGGAGTACAAAAAGCCGACTGTTAGATTGTATTAGTCGGTGCGTAGTTTTGAAGACATTCCTAGAGTTCTTCATAATTCAGAAGCGCCTGCTTTCGTATACATAAAGCCAGCATCAAATCTTTTCACCTGTAGGCTTTGTCAGTCCTTAAATGCCTTTCGCGATGGAAATGGAGTAAATAAGCAACTTAGAAATGGTGTTTCTTCTAAGCCCACTCAAATCGTTCAGATAAAAGCGTTCAAAGTGATTTGACTGCTTACTTTGCGCAATCTCGCTTCGTATTTTGGCGGTTACTATCTGTGAACAACACACATGATGGCGTCAGACGTTAACGATCACCAACCCTCTTATTTCAACAGGTTATCCCAAAACTTTGAGGAAGCGGAATTTTCCACAGGATAACCGGTCATGCGATTTAAAATCCAGCAGCTTATCTGAAGCGTCTCCCACTGTTGGCAAGTACTGGAAGGCCAAAACTTTTCACGACCAGAACACCCGAAGAAGGAGTGTTTTGAGGTAAAATATATGCGATTTTAATGGTACGACCAAAGTTCCGGTAACGAATGACTAATGACGATATCCGGCCACTGATTTTCCACTTCATAGCGCCTAACCACACAAAGTTGAGTGTCACGTTTCTTGGGAACAAGAGTAGATGACTGCTGAAACTCAGCGATCTTGGAGGTCAAATAAGCACACATAATGACCAGTCTAGCCGCATTTTCATTCCTAAATGACTATTAAAACCAAAGTTCACAGGTTTTATGCATGAATGCTAACACAGTGAGCGAGTAGACTTCAAAAAGCTGACAAGACGACAAAAACCCGAAAAGACCACTTACGCGTATCTAATGCAGTGGATACAGTTGGTTGGCTTTATTCGGCCAGTGCGAGATGGCTCATTGGCTAGAGCGCGAATTCACTGACCGGAGGTCCTGGTTCGTAACCGACCTCTACATCTCGACTTCCCCTGTCTAGGCTTGGGCAATCTGGCAGTATCCCAGCCCTCGTATTTCATTCTGGTGGCACGGCAGTTGGGCACCGAAAAGGTGCTACAACTGAACGAGAATTTTTTTTGTTCGACCATGCTGACGAAATTTTTGGAACATTGTGCCTATGTAAAAGATCCTACTTTCATCTCTCACTGAATGACTGGAAAACAGCTATTGCTGCGCTGAGTGGCTAAGTGAGGTTTTCATCAAAATCCTCATTGCTGCAAACCGATAAATCCAGTGAAGTTTGAGAGTTTGGCCTAATACTCCTAAGAAATCAGCTCCCTCTTCCAACCCACTTATCAATGTGACATTCATCTTAGGTTGTAACTGGTAGGATTTTGGACTCAGAAAATCATCCTGCCTGTGTACGTGTTGATGTGGCTCTACCGACAGTTTACATAAGGTAATGCAACATACTTACTATCACAAGATTCATTTGGTGTGTGACAAACTGCGTTCGGTTTCGCAGTGAAATGTAAAAAAAGACCTCCCCAAAGCCACGGGCAATCAACCACTTGTTAAGCACTAGTCTGAACTCACCGGTTACACCAAATAACTGAAATCTGAATTTCTAATCTCGCTGCTGATGCTGTCTTTGCACTGCTTTTTGAGTAATATTTTGCAGTAACATCCTCCGCTAGGTTTGGATCTTCATTAGTCAGCCAAATAAGTGAAATCTACTCTACACAGGCCTAATTCCCATCTCCACCTGAACACCCTTGCACTAAAAACTGTTTTGAGAATCAGGCTTCGTGCATATATTTGGTAGTATAGTAGACCAAACGCCGAATGCTGGTGAAAGTGAACTCCCTCTTTCAAGGGCGAAAACACACTAGGCATCTACGTCTTTGCTAATTCTGAGCTTCTAATTTTATTGGAAGCAGTGATCATTTTGGGGGTATAATAAAACTATTCCAATAATTTATGGGGTTCCTAAAACACAGGATTGATTTTTATTTCTAGATAATATTGATTTCGATGACCTTTAAGTGGTGTCAGCCCTGGGTGGCATTTTATGTTTTTCAACGTATTTTAGACAATTCATCCAAGCAGGTTTATTTGGAAATCAGAAACTCCTGCTTCCGCCCACTGTAAATGTGGCCAGTGGAGAAGATCGTGTTGCATAGTTGGTGCTCCACATTTTCTTGTAGTGCACCATTATATTGTCTACGGCAATAGAATGCCGAATTCAGCGAGGTGGCTAATTGATGAACCAGTAGCCGACCCGGGCCGATTTTTCCTCTATTTAATTGCTATCCCTCTGAGACTGAACAGCTCCTGAAGTCATACCTTCATTAGCCACTCGTTTTGTCAAAACTCAACGCAATCACGCCTTGCAGAAAGTTTTAGGGAAAGCCTGATGGAACATCTGAGGTTTCGGGAACATGTAAAAGTGAGTAATTTGGGGACCCTGTATGGTACATACTTCAACTGTCTACAACCTCCTGTACCACGTCTGCCTAGTGAAACTGGCAGTAGCATACACCAAACGCTGCTGTGGAATCGAAATTGGTTCCTCAACTTTTGGCCAGTCAGCTGATCACGTGTCCTCGAAGGTGATGGGAACCTAATTGAGCAAGTCGGGGCAATTGTTTTAGTATTAATGTTCAAGCAGACGTTGTACTTGGAACACATGCCTCATCAACTGATGCAAAATGCCATACGGAAACCTCCGCAGTGAAAAAGGGTTTTGTGGGCTTGACAGCGCTCTGAACACATGCATCTTCCGACTATTAGGCCAAATGGGAAAACCACCGACTGATATTTTCCGAGATAAACGCACACTCCAATAAACAGTATCGTTAGTTAGCAGCCGACTATATAGCATTCCGCAAAAACAATGAAGGATCCCTAGCACTTAACTTCTGTCCTCAGTTGGCATGTGCGCGGCTCCCAGATAATTAACCTCTCTCTAAGGCCTTTTTAAAGTTTTACTCAGACACATTACTGAGCTCGGCATAAGTCACGATCAAAATCTGCAATCCTGTTGGAGGAGAGTCAGAGTGGTTTATGTTCCATAGAGGACAATTTGTATTATTTTTGGGGCTGATCTCTTATTGGAGTCATGCTATAATATAGATTCATTACCCAAAGGGGAAGTGCTGCATGCTAAAATGAATCTGGTTACTGAAGAGAATACCTCATCTCTTCAGTTAACAAAGTTGGCTATTTTCTACCGAATCTAGCTGTGTTTATTCTGAAATGATAAAGTCTGGATAAATCATGAACAACGCTTTCTGTGCTCTTTAAAACCCGGTAGTCTCACCAAATTCACCAAACGTAACGGTGATTTCTCCCGCACACACTTTTTGTGGTTAAGCATGCCCCAAAATTATTTTTGGAGAGATGTGTCCATGGATCGAAATATCGATTAATAGTACAAGAGCTCCGGAAAGAAATCAGCGACGGTATGTCAAATGGAAACATGATATTGTGACAAACTCAGGATTTCTAGTCACTGTTGTGTAGCTCGTTGATTGTACCGTTGTATGTTGCTACGCACACTATCTGTTCTTAGGCGTACACTTGGTTGCTGTTAGCCTATTCAGACAATCAACTGACCACTGGTGAACGGTCAGAATTACTTGCACCAAAAGCCATCGGCTCTTTTCGAGAAAGTGGCAGTTACTAAGTGTTTGGCCTGAGCGTTACTGAAGGTTTCATTGAGGATGAGATGAAAGCTGGAAACGCCGAGCCACATAAGTGTTCTAATCCTGTTTGGCACTCATAAACCATACATTTTGTCAGCAGCGCAAGCTGGTGGAGGCGTGGTCCGGAAGGCTAGAGCCCAAAGCTCCCAATCAGGGTAACTTTTTCCTGAAGAGCCTCAAAGGGGACAAAAAAGGTGCTGTGGTATTCAGTCACATTCTCCTTATGCCTCCCCATCTGTAGCGAAAATTAGGAACACTAGATTAGACTACTTATTTTGGTTTGGCGTGAACCTTTTTAGACGCTATCCTCTTTCGGAAAACTTTACCGATTTTGTTTCTCATTCCTACGCTGAATGTCAGTATCGACCGTGGTCTTCTACTGTCTACATACTGGAAACCCGACAAAACCACAATCCTGTCTTTTTACTTTATTGACCATATTGGTAGTGTTTGCCTTTGAAAATACAAGGTTGAAACAATAGTATCATCCACCGATTTCCGTCTTCTCATGTGTCGTTTGGAAGGAATTTGTA
Organism: Clonorchis sinensis; assembly: GCA_003604175.2. Lineage (NCBI taxonomy): Eukaryota > Metazoa > Platyhelminthes > Trematoda > Opisthorchiida > Opisthorchiidae > Clonorchis > Clonorchis sinensis. The sequence goes on from CM030370.1 coordinate 62,175,681, forward strand.
AATAGTGGTCCATGGACAAACTTCGCGTAATAAAGCCAACTAGCACACCTCTTATCTTACCATATATTCACTGTGAAATTGCTACATGCCCCAGCAAGAAAGTTAACATCTCAAGTAAACTAGTAACTCAGCTCCTAACTTTTTCAGAGTATTTGGTTAATTGTTTTTTTTTCAAGTTTTCTCAGTGATCTAACGCCTGGTAGCCACCAATTTTGATATGCGATGAATACCAATGCCTTTAGAACGAGCAGACCACCCTGTGATCAATTAGGACAAAGCCAAACGCAACGGATCTAATTAAGTTCTCAGACCAATTCGTCTTCTTCTATGATCCTCTGTAGACCGTTCATCTAGTTGGTGAACCCGCTCGAAAATGAAGGTAATAAAATTAATCACTGGGAGAAAAGCGACTAGACTTCAAAAACTGGTGTCTACAATTCTTTGTCAGTTGGATCGTATTTCCGCTGAGAAAAATGACGGACGAGAACTTGGTGGAGGCTCTATACTTTCGTGCACCCACTCGTGTTTCAATTCATCAATATGCTATTTACCACATTGTGGAGACAAGTTGAATAATTCTGCAAATGTTGATAGATAGATAGATAGATAGATAGATAGATAGATAGATAGATAGATAGATAGACACACATACAGAGGTGATAGATGATTGATGAAGAAAGAAGCCTTATTTACAGTACTTCCCCGAAATATGAAAGTACCCTATTACTTCTCGGAAAAGCGCAACATGTAGACTATTTCCTGCCACACAGTGTTTGGAGTAGTTTCGACGGCAGATAAAACTGGTCTTATACAGAATTCTATCTTACTTTATCACCGAGTTAGCTCTCTGATAACCCCAAAATATAAACCACGGGCATTCCTCCTTAGGAACACTGAGTGTTCCAGTTTGCAGGATGACACGTGTTCGGCGATCTTTAGGGCTCGGCATCGTGTCATTCGTCCCAAATTGTTTGCAGGACGCTAGCAGAAAAGGAATAAATCAACACACCTGAGTCTTGGGCAAACCCCCTGACCTGTAAGTAAGTGTTGAACATTTGACAAATAATGAAATGTTTTATCGATTGTGCGATACTGAATGATCTCCCGATATCGGGGGTAAACATTTTAGAGGACCCGTCATTTGTATAGCGCAGTCGAAGGTACACAGATTTCTTTTCTGACGAATTGCTGCGTGGTTTTACATAGTTGCTCGGCCGTCTCATTTGCGAACGAAATGCCCCGCGTGGCCATTCTCCAACAGGGTTTCTGAAGTGAGGCAGCTGGTGCGTCTGGTATGACTTTGGTGTAGACTTTGAACGCCCCGTCGACCGAACACTTCATTAAGTTTCATTTATATCTCAACTCCACAAAAAATTGAGAGTTTGTTTGTTGGCCGAACCAAATAGCATTCATCTCTGAATCCTGCTTTTCTGTACTGGACTAAGTACATCCAGAAAATGTACTTTCCTATTCCGCGATAATTTACAGTGCCGTGAGTGCTGAAATAAAATTTTGAAGAAGCTTCCCAGCTGTAGCGCGAGTAATGCGGGATAACATCATCAGCATGGCGTTTACAAAATGGAAGCTGGAATTGTCGATGTTGCCTAGTTACTGGCCTGTTCGCCTAGCTTGGCAGTTTGATTGCAAATGTTTCATCACCAATCGATGTGACATCGTCAGTGCAAGGTGTTGCGCGAGTATAGTCCTCCTATTTGCCCGTGCCTATACAGTTACTAAACAATATCTAAGAAATCTAAGGCGATTAGTTACTTCCGAAGTGGTTTTTGCGTATTTTGGCTTGCCAGTTTGAAATGTGCGTTGCGTTGTGATCTCACTTCCTTGTATCTGGTTGGTTCATTGGGAATTTATTTTTCCGGTTGTGACTGCGCCATGGTGGTCTGCTTTCCTTTCACTTGATTGGTTTAGTGAATAACCCCCTGTTTTCAGTATTTTTCCCTCTTTGGTCCGATTGGTCTGTTGGTTTTTTCTTCAGGTTGTTCAGTTTTGTATGTGGTTTAAAGTCTCACAACTGTGTAATTCTTCTGGTCGTAGAGGCCGATAAGCTTGGTCTATTTCGATGTTTTTATTGATAGATTTATGTGTGGAGTTTTACGCCTCGCAAGCTCCTGTTCTACGTCTGCTCCCGCATGAGCAAGTATTTGAACATTATTCCAATTTAATTGATGTTTTTCTCTGTCTTCCCGAACTGAAACAAGTGACATTGGGTAATATATTCTGCTGGCAAGCTTGTGTTCGTGTATTCTGGTGGCACGCTTTCTTCCCGCCTGCTCAACAGCGTTTTTCGCAGTCGTTACATTGAAGTTTATAGATCACGTTCGTCTTCTTCGTTGCGTCCAGTCTGTCTTATTTTTTCAAGCTGATTCTTCGCAAATTAATTACAGGTTCGGAGGCGGCTGTCATTCCATGTTACTGTAAATATCTTGCAGCCATTTCTGCGACGTTTTTGATACAAGGAGGCGTAGTCCCTCCCAGTTTTGGTTGTGTTGTCATAGCAGATGGCGCTGATTTCGTAAGCATCTTCATATGAGGTTCCTTAAGTAGCCATCGTTTTACGGTGTCTGAAAAAGTCTTTGTTATCCTTTCTCCTTCGACTCCGTTGGGTTTCAGTGCGTCTCGATCCGCTTGCATGTGATTCCAACACAGCTTCTTTTGTGACAGGTGGGATGGTTGTCGAAGTAATACACAATCTGGTCTGTGTGAGTTTTTTCGTCTACATTTCAGTTTGCAGCTGGTCGTCTGTTTGCCTTGTGTCCGGCGCATCTAGAAACGCACTTTTATTTTAAAGAGGATGTCAAAAAACACAATGTTCAGCGTTTGATTCGCTCGTACACAGACCATTTTTTCTTTACAACGACAAATGTGTCGTCCACATATTGCACTGATATTTTCGGTTTACTGTCTATTAGCACATTCGGCTGCAGTTTTTTTTTGGGTTGTAATTTCCGCGGTGAATCCATTGATGGATGATTCCGTTTGCGCTACTTTCAGTTTGTTCATAATATTTTCCAAAGTAGGTTATCAAACTAGGTTGTCAACCACATATCTTATAGTTCGCTGATTGTGGATTACCAATCTCTGGATGGAAGATAGTGTTAGTTGTGTCAAGTTTAAGCCGCGAAGGGTAGTCAGGTCTATGACTCTTATGAATACTGCGATGATTTTTTAGACCCGTTGAGTTTGGGCAAGCTTACTGTTATTTCTGGTACAACCGTTGTTCTTTAGACGGCTCAACCACTTATACCACATATTAGTTCAGTCTGACAGAGAGGATTTGAGTTCCTGGTCTCAAGAGACCGTGGTTTGGACTGGTCATATGGCTTCGAAGAATTTCCTACCAGCAGTTCTTCGACAGGGGTTAGTTAACCCGGGTCAGTCGCGCAACCGAATAGAATCACACCTTTCTGGATTCCATTCTAATCGCCTTCCCACCCCTATTCCTCAAAGAGGCGTACAATGAGCATCACTTGCCAAATAGTAGAAGTGGTTGAGGATTACGCCTGTACTTCTACTAACTCTTATGCGCCTCCAGGATGGTCACTGCCTCAGCATCTACCTGAGTATCCCAGTACATATGGCATCTCGGCCAGCTTAACTGCTTCGGTTGTAGCTTGGGTGGCCAGAAAGGCAGATGGATTGGACGTTCACAAAGATGCAATGACGGCGCACACCGTTTCCGAAATGTGCAGATATAGAGACCGCACATGGATCACACATCCGCAGTGGTAGGGTGATGCGAAAGGGAAGAATGAAGGGCAACAACAATGTGCGCGTGCTGGAAAAAGAGACGGTGGCAACAGGTCGAGTAAGATATGGAAATAGTTCAAGGGCACTCAGGGGATGTACAAGCTGTGTACTGTCGAAGGCTCCTGGTAGCTCAGTGAGGGCACCTGTAGTACACAAAGACTGATACGCACATTAATTCGTACGGTATACTCGTGTTAGCAAGTGCAATCATAGTTTCAAATACCTTATGGTCTGTAACGATGATATCAGAGGGCTACCTGCGGTCAGTCTCTTGGAACAAAGTAGGCTGACAACTTGAGGACTGACGTCATTGTCTTTTCTGCTAAAACATCAAGGTAAAACATAAGATAAGGCATACTAGAAAAGGTTTCCCTGTCTTCAAAGAGTGACCTGGTAAACCATGTCAGAAAAATAGTCTGAAAATTTCCGGGTTAAAGAATTGAGTGTCTCCTAAGTAGAAGACGAATTCGCATTTATGTGCATCGCCGGCCATCACCTCGCTCAATCGCTCAAGGACGTCTCAGAAGTAAGAGGTCGGAAGACTGTACTCGTTTCATAACTGGATAAGATTCAGCTAATCTATATCGTTCACCCTTTAGAGGAAGTAACCCGACATATATAGTCAGCTAAAACAAAGCGGAGAAAAAACAAGAGACAATCCGACAACCCAAACCAAGAGCGCTGATGAACCACATTTTACGCCTATAGACTAGGGTGGTGGTACTTCCTTGAAGAACTTGGTACACATTCTTAAATTAAACCCTCCAAACAGAAATAAACCATACGGTTGTCATAAATTTATACCTTCTTACTAGTAGGTGAAAGCAACTCCCTGGTCTATCGAAATTTTTATGGTTGACCTTAATGTATTCAGTCAGACTGGGTCCCTATTCCATGTGAGTATATTAAATTCCAGGTATAGATGTATCCGTATTTTGTAAAATGATGCACACAAGCACAGAGCCACCGTCGTAAGTTCTGACGATGGGTTTGAGTTTACGCAGTTCGCCATAGATCTTCACTTACTCAAATGTCTCAGTTGCTCTCCAGAAAATAGGAGTGTCTTTTTGCGTCACACAGAAATAGACTGAAGTTAGTGTAGTTATGTGTTTTTCAAAGTCCCTGAATTATGTGGTCAAGTCCTTTACTTTCTCCATAAATGGCGGCAGAGTCAGATTACGGTTTCTAACCATTCTTCGCTGGTTCGGATTTTATTTTTCTTTGCTTACATAATTTCAGTGTTAAGTGAATTCGGTTAGTGGTAGCAAAGAAACAAAAATATTCATTAAAATAGCTGTAAATTTTTTTTTTGAGTTCAGAATTTCACTTTTAAGCAATACTCAGTTTTCTTATCCGTCAGACACAATCACAGAACGTACTCCACTGCCACGTGGCTGAATTAAAAAGGCCGTCGAGAGTATCGATTTTAAGCTGCGTCAAAAGCCACGACCATCGATTTGACGGATTTTGCGACTAACTTGGTTTCCCATAAGGTTTCTTGGTTTAATAGTTGAGCAAGACTCCTGGCTAACCAATGCATTCATATTAGGAGATTGGAATTTGTTCTCAAAACTAGAATAAGACCGTTCATAGCTAACTTGATTTTGGTCACAAAACCAAAAGCTTTTCTGACTGTTTCATACAAATCAGTAGGTTACGTAAGCTTTATACCAATCAGAGTGTGCCGCGTTTTTCAAAAACCGCTTAATAGCCAGCAATCAATAATCAACACTTGAGTCAGTATTCAGTGGACGTCTCGGAGACAGAAAACTTGTGATCATAGACTACCTCAAAACCCATGTGCAAGTGGCCCAGACTCTGGTGCGCAACAAAATAGGCATTAAATACCTTTGATAGCCTGTGATATCTGTAATAAACCTCTAAGTACTTGGGGGCTTTATGGACACCGGATTCGTTGCAGTGTGTGGGAACAGTAAAAACGTTTACAAAACGTTGCTATGAGCCCAATTAATTGACTGTATTCGCTCAAACAAAATCCGTGTTTTTAATTCAGAAAATCGATGACCTTAGAGGGCTTTGGAGCACAGAACAGTCTGAACATTTCCTGTGAATCTAACCGGTAAAATGCTTTCGCTTCCTGTCGTGACTAATATGGAGTAATTTACAGGCTGAACTCACGTCAACGTAATAGGAAACTGTTTGTCCTGCTAACAAATGGTCCTTTTACGTTACCCGATGAGCTCTAAATAGAATTGCCAATGAATCATGCACACTGTTTCATGCTTGGCATTTTGCGTAGCGTGGCTGGTCCAAACTGCATTCCTCGAGTCACGTCGTACTCTTACTTTTGTAAGAATCCTGACGACTATTTTTAAAAGGAGCAAACCGGTTACGTTGACAGTAAACGAGAAGAACCCAAATGAAACAGGAAGCATCCCATTTACATAACACATTATTTCCACCTTAATAGCAGTGCCATCGGGAAAAAATTGTTCCATTACGAAATGAAGGGTACTTAATGTGCTTAATGTCAGGTTTTTTAGGCTGATACAAAACGTTCTGCCGCATATATCTGCTCATAATAACAATCAAAATAAAAACTTGAACAGGATATCCCAGATCGATCCACTTTAATCTTTTGGATAAAAAGCCAATTCCGATTAGCTCAGAGAGGAAGCAAACAATTCACTGAAAACGCTGGCAACAATAACAACAAATGATGTGCCCACCTGCGGCACCTCAGCATGATAAAATTGGAGGGAGAAGTTCTGACCAAACTCTTAATAAAGTCGAGTAAACAGTTTTATCCTCGATAAAAAGCGATGGTTTTGTAATCAAATAACCGGGCCATAAACCACGATTTAGCCTCTAACCATCGAGAGATGTCAAGCCGAAGAAACCAAATGATGGGTTGACCAACAGGAAACGTGTCGAATTATTTTTTAAGGATTGCCTAAAACGCTTCGATCGTTGAAGCATACTACATGCAAAAGGATCTTCTTGGTTTTGTTTGAGTCTCCTGTCAAAAACAAAGTTGGTGAACAAATGTGTGTAGTTCGCAAACTCCATACAAATTGGATTCAGGCAGGTTGATGTAAACAAAGGGACTGCGGCCGTCTAATGAACCATATGCAAAGAGAAATGCGACAAGAACTGTCGAAAAATTTTCACCAACCTGATGAGTAATTTTTTTTGAAAACACTTTGATTCCTCGAATTTTGTGCCAACAGCAAAACACAGTGGCCGCTGTGCCGCACCTCCTGGTAAATGACAGCAAAAACCAGCGATTCAGTTGGGTCTTTTGCGAACAGTCCCAGGCGCTTTCTTTAATGAGTTAAGAAAGTTTCATTGAATTTCGGGTGCCTTCCAAAAGCTGTGACGGGAATAGGCTTGAGTGGATGATGAATACCTTAAACTCAGTACTCTTGCATACCAGTGTTGTAGGCGTACTCGAGTATCATTACAAACTTTTTGCAGCCTCTTATCACTAGAAAATAAGGTTCCATTCATCCAGCTAAAACTGAAAAGAAAACACTAATATGATAATTACTACTAAAAAGTGGGTCTTATGTGAAAAATAAAAGAGTAACGATCACTGGATGAGCACGTGACCACCACGCGGCCGACTCGATTGCAATGTCCACAGAGCTGAATAAGGCTGGAAAACATAAAGGGTTTGGAGAGCAATGACTGACAAAATAAAGTAAGTTCTATGACTACTTCTGCAGCTGGATCCAAGTGAGGTGGTACTCAAGAATAATGTGGATCTAGGGTCTACCCAATCAGGTAGAATTATCCAAGATAAGTGGCGGTGCGTGAAACAATTTCGGACATCACTTTTTACAAGGTGAATGTCACTGCCGAAAAAAGAAGCCACACAGCATCTTGCTTACAAATTGAGAGGCCCAATGGATATCTTGACCACAGTAGAAAAATGCGAAACGTGCTGTAACTCCGGAATCATTTTTTATTAAGCAAAATGAGTAGAGCTTCATTTTTGTAAACCGCAGTCCTAGATGCCGTTTTGAACTCGGTGTTGTTTGATTTCTCTCGATTGCGATTGGTTGTTTGGTTGCCTATGTGCGGTTGTGAGGCTCCGGTTACTTACCTGTTAAATAAAGCAAATGAACTTTGCTGACCGGCCTTGAACTCTACATTATGAGGTACTCATACGAGTGGTTGGCGGACTCAGGATGGACTTCGGGCGGTTAGTGACTATGTCACCTTGAAACTTGTTGCTGTCACCGTAGGTTCTGCATCCCCCTACCCCTGCCGTAGTTAAATTAGCTTGTCAGTTGGCAGATGATCCAGCATCTGTGAACCCCAGGTAAGGGGCTGGAGTTTCCGGAGTTTACACCTCCACTGCATTCGCTGGAACTAAAGACCATTGATTTATTGAATATTTGATTGGCAGAACGATGCTTGTACCCTTGAAGTAATTACGCGTATCTCATGCCACCTAATGCTTTTCAACCGTTTAAGTGGTTCCGTTCAAGCAAAGAAACTTATGAACAACCGCTTTTCGGGTGACTGACAGCCATTCCTACAATCACCAAGACTTTCCTTCGAAAGTTTTCATACTTCGTCGTACACCATTATTTCTGTGCATTGTTGAAGACTTGGTTGGTTACTTCCGCAACCACATCCACAGCATTCGACCAGTGAAACGGCGCCCGTTGGGCAATAACATCCGATTGAAATGGAAATTATTAACCTGAAGGACGAGTGGAAACCCCGTGACCATTTGTAACATCGCCCAAAGCAATGAACCAAATTAGCTGTCTAGACAAATTGATTGATTGATTATTGTCTAATCAGTGGCGTTTTCAGTGTTTCAGGATAAGGAAAGTGTTGATGTAAAACTGATGTCAGATAACCCTCGGAGCACAACTAACAAGCAACTTCCCGTTGGACTGGCTTAGCGCCGGTACAACAATAAAAAACAATTCATACCTTAGGAAAACTATCGAGATTTCAACTGAGATTTTGTTCGGTCACTGAGCTCAATCTGTACTAAAAAGCCCAGAGGAAATGTAGAGCTGTTCCATCCCAAATGAGAATCATAAGCAATGCGCATCTCATGAAATTGTGGAACTCTGTGTTTTCAGTCTTAATCACACTGCCTGAAGATAGGCGGAAGAGGGCAATAAAAACCACTTTCTCCTTTAAGTTTTCCTGTTACAATTAATTCGTCTTCTCAGTTACATAGAACTTAACTTCAAAATTGTTGTAAATTCCGGTTTCATGTTCAGCTTTGGGTGTTCCCTACTTAAAGTCGCATGCGTTCAACCATAAGTGAAGTTTAAGGTATGCTGCCTTTATTCGGAGATATGGTTATTTTTTCTAGTACGGTAACTAATACTGTGTGGACGCTAACGGTTCTTGATAACAGTTGGTTCAAAGGCCTCCATCTCTGATAAATTCAAGTGCACCCATGCACTTCTCGCTTAAGCGACTGGCGTCTTGTTAAAGCGAGAGATTTTCCCGAAAGTAAACTTTAACAGAAGAGGTCAAAAAGTGCGCAGAAATGACCAGGCACCGGGACATGTAACAGTAATATACTGACAACATTTGCAACGCGACTGACCCAATAATTCTGTTTTCCTTATCCCCCACTTTCTAGGCAATCTTTATCCCTTGAAATAAAACCAGGGACTGAAGTTTTTCTGCAAACGACGTGAATTTCACCCCAGGAGAGTGAGAACCTAGCAACCTAGCAACCTAGACTAGCAACCCAATTCAGCCAGGCTGCAGGAAGTGCACGCAACGTTAGTTTCGCCTCGCCACATTTTTTTCAAGGAATCGAATCAATCCATTGAATCCGCACAAAATTAGGAACTTACGAACGCAAATGTCCTCACTAAGGTATATTGTCCCCTAAAGTAATACATGGCCGTTAAACGTACAGACGAGCAAGAGGAATAAAGTACATTTGCTCGAATGGTCGAAAGGCCGTTCGAATTTACCATTTTCCGGTTGGCCAGTACTCACTGGATTATGTGTTTCTTCTATTGGTTCAAAAACCTCTGTGGACAAATTTATCATCGCTTTGGCGTGTTACTTCATCCGCTTGGTCATCAGAATACGAGAAGATGTTGCGTATTTCGTTAATATTGTGTTTCCATTCCTCTTAGCACAACACCGTGCCCTGCAAATTGATGAGTCGAGTTATGCGCCAATCCACGTGAACGCTTACGTCAACAAAACTTGAGCGTCACTCAGAAGGTGCACAATAAAAAAGGAATCAATGTGTGTATTGTTGAGAGGCTCACCTGTCCGTCGTTTAGCAACATGTCTCCATTTATACAAAGGCACAATGTTACGGCTTTAACAGCAAGTATCCTGGAATTACGATACATTAAAATACAACCGAGTTTGTAACGATGAATGATGGCGGTAAATTTGAGGCAGATCAACCACGTAACGGAGTACCAAATTGCCTGTCTGTGATGAACCTTCACAAGAGAGAAACCGGTATTCGATTGTTAAAAAGTTTTCACCGGTAATCAATGCAATGCCTTATCAATGCGAATTTTGTGTACTTATCGGTGGTGTATTGTGCTTGAAGCAATAAGCTTCCAGTTCAACACATGTATTTCTTCTTTATTCTTCAGTGCCTGTCTAGGAATCACTGTCCCTTCAACACGCTGATGGAACACTGTGCGGTCAGCGGATTTTCAACCATGGTTGTTCACTATAGTGACATAGTCTGCTGAACTGGACAGCGCGAGAATAATAACATTTCGCTGTGCCGTCCACAGCTGACGTATCATTTAGCTCAACACTAAATATTAATCAGCTGATCCAAACCGTGAGAGGAATCAATGGAATTAGCTTGAACAATTAGCTCATGTCAACTTTAATACTCAGTTTTAGTATTACTATTATTATTATTATTACTCCCCCCAAAAAAACGCCTGGCTCAGTTGATTTCCCAGCAATCCCCTTGACATTTGATATTTATCTAAGGAGATCAAAATAGAATACCCACATCAGGGGTGACTTCTGCAAAAGCGGGACAAACGTGGTTTGCAAAAGCAAAATCATTACTACCTCTCTGAAGCACTCGAGCATCATGAATGAGACATTCTGTACTACAAGGCATACTCTTCTCTCGAGAACTTCTAAATGTTACCTGAACTATACGTAATGCACTACTCATAAGGTTGCTGAAAATTCTTCGACAGCCCACGGCCGGTTTTGCCCCTCTTGGGGCTCATCAGGTAGGCGCAGTCCCCGAGTTTCCGTCAGCCTTATGTTCTACTTGAACCCAAATTGGACTGATTTCGAGAAATACACTAATTTGTCAATCAATTTGGTTTTTGTGAGAGACTCACCTGGAACCCAGCTGAATCTCCCGTCTTTGATGTTTCCTGAACTAGTTATTTGAACTGGTTACACCAACCTTGATTCCAATATATTGAGGGCCGATTAACACATCTGTGAGTTTTCCTGAGGTTCAATGTCAAAGCCATCCTGGGTAATCGATTTCAGATACCACCACGTGGAATTGTGGATAGCGGAGTTGTGTTTTGCACGCAACCAGACAATATTTACATATTTAGGTAACGAATGCTTACCAAACAGACACAGTCTGATGCTCTTTTGACAACTGAATTTTTGTAAGCTCATTCAAATTACACCTGCTTTTCAGGCGACGCACCTGAAGTCCAAAATAGGACAGAAACGTCGGCGGTCTTTGTGAGGTGAGGGGGTGTGCCCCGCAGTCTTAAGACCTTCACATTCTCTTGGGGATAAAAGGAGTTAAGCATCCAGGAACAATGGCTTTGTCTGTTATCAGTGTTCTCTAATAAACACCGGGCTTTAACGGATATGGCTCGCTTTCATCCGCAGTTGTTCTAACCCAAATATGTGTATTTCATAATGAAACAATAACAATGAAAAGTTAGGAAGCATGCTAAAGAAAAAATCAGTCCTGATAACTGCATGATCATATTAGTTAGGCAGACATGAATATATTTCTACACATTGAGCTTGTATAGCCAAATAAAACTAAACAGCCAATGGTAAGCTTTGAGACAATCTATTTTATCACAGTTGAACAGTTCCTAATTCATTTATGGAGAAATTCATTGAGTGATTGCCCTCCAGTGGTACTTCCGTACCTTTGAACCACTCAGCGCAATTCAATTATTACCAAAACGCGGTAATAATGACCAAGGTTTGTGACGCGTAAGAATCATTATGAATAATAAAGTACTTTGAAATGATGGGGAAGCTGCAAAATTTGGAAATCTGATTGCTTGTTGAGCAAGCAATCATTTTTGATGATTTGGAGTTATTCACCTTCCTCGGGTGTGAGACTACTGTAATTCATTGTGCAAGAAACAGAAGTAAAGAGCAAGAAGGCCTTTTGATCATTAGATAACGCCACTGAACCTGTAGGCAAACTCAACACCAAAATGTTTGCAAGAATCTTATGGATGGGGAAGCAGTGGTGGTGAGTTTTAAGGCTAGATTGTCTGTCATGATGCGTGCAAATTTCATGAGAAACATCTAGATGGGATACAACAAGGCAAAAAATATCAAGTGTCACGAGCCGTATGGGTTAGAAAAGGTCTGCGAAACTAATCATGTTTTCATTCTAACACCTTGATGGCCCTGTTCACTGTTTACTTATACAAAGGCATTTTTGTTTTGGTATATCCGTGAATAGTCTTACTACGAATCAGCCTTGCCTTCCAAAGACAAGGACTTCATGTTGCTGAAAATGCACTGGAGCTTAGAGTGAAGCCAAAAATAAAACAAGTAATAGACCCCCATATTAACTAACTATCCTCCCCGAAGAACACCATTCCTGGAGAGAAGCCTAAGGGCACTACACTCCGTCAAATTATAGTTGCATCCTTTTTCATTGCATGCAGAAATTCATTGAGGTCTATGTACTCCGCACCAACATAACTCTCGGATCCTAATTCTGTTAGCTGACTGTGTACGGCAAAGAAATATTGCGTTCGTTCCCGTGTACTTTTAGGCGAAACCATTTGTTAGAACACATTACTTCCAGTCGGTCGCTCTCAGATACTTCGGAATGGAGAGGAACGGATGATTACATTTGATCGGCCAATTAAATTGTTTCTCCTGCGGGTGGACAAACACAATTTTAAGGTACAATTCGACTAACCTACGACAACTCCTGAGTACTATGAAAATCACACCTTGAACCCTTTGCTTTTCAATTTTGCTCATTTCCACCTAAATTTAGTCCACCAGTCCCTAGGTTGTCCTGATGAGTGACATTTAGCGAATCGGCTTTCCCCAGGACGCAGTAGGACGCCTTTAACCTGTTATTCTTGTTCGGAAGAAATCTCAGTTTTTGTTATCAGATTTACCGACGCGAGTGACGGTTGACTGACCTAGTCCAATAACGGTTTCACCCCGACTAATAACGAAATTTTTCCTCTCACATGTCTGAGGTTTTTAAACGTTTGAGCGGATATTTTGTTTGCAAGTTACAACTTCAATTAATTCTTGTAAAATGATACGAATGCTGATTGAATATTTTTCTTCCATCCTCGTCACCGACTTCAGTTTGGTCAGAAATTGTATCAATTACAGTGGGTATTCTGAGTGAAAATGAAATTACTATGCAGCGATGATGCCGCGAATTTTGTGAAGGGCTTCGTGAATATTTACCCTCTGAGTAATTAATCAATCGTCACTATATCCATCCATCAATTGAGTAACCTACAAGTCTTTATACCAGATGCAAGACTCGATTTAATTATGAACGGAGTTGAATGAAATTGAACAGTCACTCCTGGCCTCTTAAATGAAAATTTGCAGTTATGAATCCTCACCGGCAGAACCAGGTAACCCCAACTTAATTAAATGTGAGCTTGTGGAATTACTTATAAGGTATCCCTCTTCGTAAATAAGAGAAGGTGAACCTCGAGACATCTCATGAAAGGAATATGTCTTTGGAATCCTTTGCGTCAAACTCCTGAGAGTTTCATCAGCTTTGAACTGAGATCAAACCCTTGGCCTGATGGTCGAGCATTTGTACTTTGAGAACTAATGAAGCTAACTCGGTTCACCATGTTCTTTAGTTTATTTTAAAAAATTCAACGCTCAGGTATGCATATGTTCTTCGATTCTGGGTTCATTTAGACATATAATCGACTGTTTCTGAGGCAGGGGCACCAGAAGCTTAAATAAGTCTCCATAGCATCTTAGGACTAAGTAAGCAGAAAAACTTTCCCGACATCTGGAATTCAGTACTTCCAGGGTATGCATAAGCAAATCTTAGTTAACATAGCAACTAGACTTGCAAGCAATCAAAGGTCAGTTTTACAATCCCTTGAGAACGAAGTATATCTTCTGCTTATAGATTTCTTCCTGTAAGTGAAGTCACTCTGTGCTGGAATGCCGAGGTGCACAGTACAGCTGTTACATCGTCGACGGTAAGTATCCCACGACCGGCGACCTTCCGGTTAGTGGTTGAGCTCCTACCAGTTAGGCCATTGATCATCAGTGTGTCCACCTAGTGAGAGTTAAGTATCCTGAGGTGCGTGGGCGCTTTCCATCCTTCAGTCACCGGATCCACATCAAGTGGTCATACGCGTTAGCTTCCTCCTCTCATACGAAAGGTTTAATGTTCATGTGAATTCATCCCCTTCTGAGCTACGTATAGTTTGTCGGAAAGTTGAGGAGACTTGAGGATTTATAGTGGAGATTTCCGGCAAGACACACTGCTCAGTAGAAACTCGCTGCCGAATATTTAAGTGGTCAGCTACAAACCGGGAACCTGCGGTTTCAAGACCTCCTGAATTTTCGTGAGTTGCTCACTACTGATGATCCTCAATAAGAATTACACAGCTACAGAGTGCTTTTCAGGTTTCCAGCTCAGATTGGTTTTATTAACAGAGTAGAACCTCCATTGAAAATCTCAAAATATCCTCACACTAATAACACATTAAGTTATATTGCATGCAAGTTATTCTGACATCTGGAATCAGATCAATAAATTCGACATATTCCTAGGAAAATAGCTTCCAGCCTTTCAGTGTCCTTGACATGCCTCCGGTAAGCTGCTGGTCCTATTTTGAGTCTGCGTTTCTCATTAGTCATACCTAGTGGTTCCCGAAAATCCACTTCACTGCTGCAAGAAATATGGATAAATCTTTGATCTCAAACGTCATCGCTATTGGAGTAGTTCCTGTGCATGACTCTGCTTGCTGCTGCCGTTGATGTAACAGGGCCTCAACATTTCTTACCATATATCTTGATGGGTTGTATGCTACGGTGCAGCGTTATTCACCGGAATTTGTGAACCCGCCACCCCCCGCCCCCTAATGAGTCAAAACTGATCACTATTCTCAACATCAGTGAGTCAGTCGTTAAATTTTCACAAGATCATTTCAGTCTGTTCTCAGGCAAGCTTCTTTTTCGTCAGGATAGCTGGAAGTTCCACCAAGTTTTTCATGACACAGTCACATGTGTGGTTGTGAAGGCATCATCACATCAGTTGCGAAACTGGGCACAAATAGCATGTTCAAAGAGAATGTTCGAATTTTCACTGCCGACGATTTTATTTTTCTTTACTTCTTTCTCCCTTTCAGTACAAACCCACCTCATGAATAAGGCCACTCCGGATAGTATTATTCAATATATTTCCCATAAGTAGACAAAGGGCCAGGAATAAGCTGAGCTTGTCAGTTGTGCCACATTTGCATTGAGATATATTCTCAGTGCCTTGATTTTGCACGCAATACACTGTGAACAACTTTTTTCGACAAACCGTTAAAAGAACTCACGGGTTGCGTGGAATTAATTAGCTAGCAGGTGAAAAGGACTGAATAGGTGGCAATCGATGACAAACGAAAACGAATACATCCCATAACCCAGTTGGGTGTCCTTCATCTTGGGTTAATCGGTTGTCTTGGTAGTTTTGCAGACAGAGCGGCTACAATAAACATTCTGAACTCTGCACTAAAATATATCATCAGAAAGCTTTCTTCATTACAGACTGAAAGAGTTTGAATTTCTACACAATTAAACTTCATTAACGATGTGTTTTCCAAAGTCACTGTTTCACCTCATGGCCAGGTGGCTAGTCTGTATAGTCGGGCGACGGCTAAACACCCACTGCATACACACTGATCTGTCCATCCCCTGTATTAGGCCTCTTTTGAAAGCAGCTCTGATTACCTATATAAAGTGAGCTTGTGTTCAGAGTAAGTTGCGACAGCCAACCAGAAACCTCATTGCAAGCCGCTTTTGAAAGCGCCCTTGATATGCTCATCCTTACAGACTGAAAATAAGTCATAGTCACCACTATTCTGTGAATAATGAAAGATTACTCTCCCATAGTCGTAATACAATAATCACAGGGTTGCTGGAAATTCTTCGACAGTCAACGACTGGTTTCGCCCTTCCTGAGGCCCATCAGGTAAGCGCAGTCTCCAAGTTTCCGTCAACCTTATGTCCTACTTGAACCCAAACTGCACAAACTTAGCGAAATGCACCCACAATTCGTTTTAACGGGAGAGTCACCTGGAAACCAGCTGAATCTTTCGTTCGTGATGTATTAGATAACTGAGTGTGCTACACCGCACTTAAAACATCATAAATGGGAGATTTAGTTGGGTTCCGGGTGAGTCTCCCATCAAAATCAAATTACTGTACAAATGAGTGCATTTCGCTACGTTGTAGGCCTGGTATATTTCGGGAGGCTAAAAAGCAAACTGGCTTTTTAATTTATAAGAGGCCTGTACTAAGACAGACTATCATTCTGAAAAGTCCACAAGGGAAATTTGTCATCTAGAAGGCCAGCCTTAATTCTTCATCGTCAGAGGCGAAACCCCAGCGTAGGCCGATAACTTGGTCGCCGCTATCGCGGATCTCTACAGCCGACTAGTTTTACTGTCCTTAAAAACACATGAATCGTGCATGGCGGAGGGGTATGTGGTCGGTCTGACCCAGTCTAGGCGTTGAAGTCAACGGACGCTCACGTCAATGCAAAACAAAAGAGTAACATTGAGAAAATCAATACGGATATGTCTGTCAGTGCATACAGTATGACACATCTAACAGTTTAGATCCGCAGTCAGTTACTCATGGCTTGTGTAGTCAGTTTGGATTATATTTGATGGTAACTTCACTTGCGCCCCTAATGCTGTTATTGATTTCGGTCACATTGATAAGTTCATTGTGTCGCCAGCTTGACTTAGTCAACTAAACAAAATAAAGGTTCCAAGCATCTTTCAACTGATTGAACATACCTACGGACTTCATGTTCGAAAAATGTCAAGCGAGTACGTTCGATTGGCGGGACTGGAGGCAAAATGGGAGAACCATCGCGTATTCAATATTAGATGCTTAAAGAACAATATCATCCCTACATCCCTGATTGTGAAGCCACCGGATACGTCAGCTGCTTCCGCGTTCCGGGTGAGTCTCCCATCAAAATCAAATTACTGTACAAATGAGTGCATTTCGCTACGTTGTAGGCCTGGTATATTTCGGGAGGCTAAAAAGCAAACTGGCTTTTTAATTTATAAGAGGCCTGTACTAAGACAGACTATCATTCTGAAAAGTCCACAAGGGAAATTTGTCATCTAGAAGGCCAGCCTTAATTCTTCATCGTCAGAGGCGAAACCCCAGCGTAGGCCGATAACTTGGTCGCCGCTATCGCGGATCTCTACAGCCGACTAGTTTTACTGTCCTTAAAAACACATGAATCGTGCATGGCGGAGGGGTATGTGGTCGGTCTGACCCAGTCTAGGCGTTGAAGTCAACGGACGCTCACGTCAATGCAAAACAAAAGAGTAACATTGAGAAAATCAATACGGATATGTCTGTCAGTGCATACAGTATGACACATCTAACAGTTTAGATCCGCAGTCAGTTACTCATGGCTTGTGTAGTCAGTTTGGATTATATTTGATGGTAACTTCACTTGCGCCCCTAATGCTGTTATTGATTTCGGTCACATTGATAAGTTCATTGTGTCGCCAGCTTGACTTAGTCAACTAAACAAAATAAAGGTAGATTTGCCTTCTTGAGCACTCCGGAGCGTACTGGTGGTTCCCTGCGTCGTCAACGTGGTAGTGTGACTTGATCATAACCAGGTTGACAACTCTGACAGAGAAGAGGTGGTGTCTGTATGAATGTTGACCAACAGCTGAACAGTGATGAACAGCTCTTGACTTCGCACACGTGTGCATCCACAATCGTTGTCTCTGTGACGGTTACAGAGCCGCTTGCAAGGGTCGCTAGCTTTATAAGATTTTTCACATGCGTAAGTATAGATGTATTGTCTGCAAATGTAATTTCTATGGCTTAATTGCGCAGGATGTGTCAAATTATTACTCGTCCAAGGAGTAGAACTAATTCAAGGTGCATGCCCGATAGTTTTGTCGGCGAAATTTTTTAGAAAATCTGATTATCATGTATTCACTTAGAACTTCACCCTGAATTCAACCCAATTTGAAAAGCCAACAAACACCACACAGCCGTTACATTACATTTAGGAGTCATTAGCAGTTCGCATATTACGAATTCCTCGGGTGATTCCTTAGCTGTTCATTAGCTGAACATCATACGACAACCGGCTAATTAGCGGTCTCATTGGTGCGGGTTTGGTCAACAGTATCCTTTAATTACACGGTTCATGCCACGTGGTCCATTGTTGATGGGCTCTTTTGCTGAAGAATTCTAAGAACAAAGGTCTGTGTGACATGTAGTATATTCGCTTTTCCTGGGCGGATTGTAGTTTAGACAGTGTGGGGAACGCTATCAAGACCACCCGTTTTTTTCTAATTTTCTTCGCTTCAGTTTTCAGTCTCCAAGGTAGTAATTCGCTGAATCTGTGATTGATGGTGATTCACGCATGGCAGCCCAAATATCAGGTTGCTTGTCGAGTGGGTCTGAAATGAGCACAAAGTCGGCGTAATTCTGCAGTGTGGTTGCGTTTATCATTCAACGGCAGGAGGTAATGCTTTTGGTTGAATTATGGAAACGTTCCTGCCTCTAATCGCACTATACGACGATTCTCATCTTTAGTGTATCCGTGGTACCGAAGAGACTGTTTCAGCCATACAGAACCCGTGTCACTGTGCCTCATATGGTATTTGCGTATGTTTGTAGGACAATCGGACAGGCGAATTCCCGGAGGAGAAAAACGGACCCGTAAATGAGATGAAGTGTTACCACAGCCAAAGGTCATATTTCTTATGTGCACTTCATATATGAAAGAAACTAGCTAATTGTCAATTGTCCTATAGCAGGAATCAGCTATGAGTTTTGTGTCTGATTCAATCGCACGACCTTCATCTGCCGCGAGAAACAGTCGTAAACCACAAAAATCATCGACTGTGACCCCCTTCTTCACAAGCCTTGCAATAACTGGACTGCGCCATCTGAATTGCCCACATAATCAGCGAATTCCATTTGTATTAGTTGGTGACTTCAAAGAGGATGGCACTCCGCTAACCTGTGTTTTGTGTTGATGCAAGTCAACAAAGAAAGCCTCCTCATGCTCCTATTTTCCATGCGCGATGAAGCATGCAACACTTGATATGCCCATCTCTCAGGTGAAAACCGAAGGACCTGTTTCAAGTTTGAGACAATTTTCATCTAGTCATTCACGGCCCCTAGTAACAGCCCCCCCTCCACATCACCGTAAAGAGATGTAAATAAACCTACATAGTTGTCATCCCAACAGCTCGACTTGTCAGTCGGTGCTGGTAGCCATCCAGAACATTTTGGTTGTGGTGCTTTGTGGAACCTATGTTCATCACATATACCAAGTTTAACTCAAGGGTACCTAACGATTAAATCAGTGAGGTGGCCCAACAGTCCTTCGCAGTCGCGCGGCACGGAACATGATATCTTAGGCTTTATCTCCACCCGGGACCAAAGCCAAGAATTTCAGTGAACAGCTGCCTTGAATGAGATACTGTGCATTCTAAAGTTCTTAGCTCTGGATTCTTCTGCCAAGGTGTTTTTGTTATAAAAATGTTGCCTCTGAATTACAAACATTAGGGTTCCTTGATTGATGCCTATAACAGCCTTGAAGTTAGTTAAAAGTGGCAGTCAAAGTTACATCTGCCACGAACAGCTTACGGAGCCACAATAGTGGTTCAGCATCACGGTTGCTATGACGATCGTGCACCAATGATACAATGCTCCTGGCCCATTTTTATTTCTGAGTCGTCAAGTTTTTTGTACAGCTTGGAAATTTCGGCTTGCTGTCTGGCAACATGTCCGTATCCCTAAAAATAAGAACAGTTTAAGGATAAATATCATCAGTGCGTTCATGTTGGGGCTTACGCTGATTCGGCATTAATTTCGTTGAGTTGGGAAAACAAGAATTACCAAGCCCAAGTTTTTTTCTACTTTGTTGTCTTATGAAACATTTTTGTATGTTATCCGGAATTTTATGGTGTAAAAGCCCAACTTAAAGGTGTAGATGACGTGGAACGAAGCCTTTTGGAGTTCAGGTTGCTTTATTTGGAGGATTCTAGGCAGTCAGACACCTCCAACAAAGTTGTAACACATCTGTTTTTGAAGCATCTGGAGACAGAAAATGAACTATTCCAAAAATATACAGGAAAAAAAGGTCACCAGACTTCAAATACACGCGGACAAAAAAACTAACGTCAACGATCTTTCTTCACAAAATGTGTAACAATGTCTGGCGACGTAACAATCGGGATGGATTCGGCCGAGAACGGATGTTCTGGATTATCCAGCGTGCGCTAATTGGGGTGAAGTGAGAGGAACGATTGCGGTAGGTCAGAAAGAGGACTGTTGGAGAAAATTCATTTGATTTCTCAAACACAGAATTCGGGTATTTTCGAATGGGGATTACCTTGGTATGATCTAAGAATAAATTCTCAGTGAAAGCGACCAACACAAGCCGTCCTTCAACTATTCTGCTTTTCGGTGAGAAAATTTATTTGCGTAGCAGATGTCGGCCTTGCTGAAAGTGACTTATATTTATGAAGGTAAATGTGAGACTAAGGCGGAAAAGCGAATCAATATAGTTTATGACCGAATGGTCATATCTCTTGCAGTAAACCCAAAACGAGTTTTAAATCGAAAACTCTGGAGGCCGAGGAAACTTCCAATGTTTAGTAGGGCTTCTGGTAAACTTGGACCTATCTTTCTGCGTACATTTGCTCTTTCGTTTAAAGGCATTAAGGTGAACCACTTCACTATATAGTAAACACATGCCGCCTGAGTCATTACAATAAGTAAATTGCCACAATATAATTGCACTCAGCTTGTGCTATTTTCATTTAGCCCCACCAAGTGAAAACAGTTAACGCTCAACGAACTAATTCAAACCAAGACAACAAATATTCCGAAACAGTTAAACCCTCAATATACCATTTACTAATTTTTTTTAGCTTTTGCTTTACTCAGCTAATGTTTTAGCTCTGCGACCGAAGACATATCGTCAGTCCAATCACACCGCAACAAGTCTTTTATCCATCCCGAACATAACTAACATTTCGGTTCACCAGAGAATCGGAAACTTATTTATGACAAGAACTAAAATAGACTGATTTTTCTAAACGTATTTGAGCGGATGTTATCTACGCAGTTGTTTAAAAAAAATTTGTGATCGATTGTTAACAAATACGCAGAGAATTCATCGGACATAAGTCAATCCAAAAAATAATTTCATATGTACCTAAATTAGACAAGACTGAGATTATTAAATGATACTAGCCGTATATTTTTCCCTTTAAGCAACCTGAAGGGGTTTTATTGCAAACTAGGCACCTTGAGGACAAGTGAATTTCATCAGGCTTATTATGATAAGGAGATCAATCCCGAACTCGGCTATCAAATTATGCACTGTTACCTTGACACACTCTGACCTCCTGTGGCTTGGGAGACTTTCGAATCTGTGTGGATTTTTTCGCAAGACAGTCCATTTGCGTGAAAGACTAATTTAGTGGTAAGCGGAAAACATCGGTTGTCTGGACACGGTTCGTTCCAGTTCTCCAACTGTAAAAATCCTGGGTTGAATTAGCCCTCAAAGTAACCAAGATAGCGTGACACCTGGCGTTGATCTATACTACTTCAACTTGTCACTAACTTCTTGGGCTTCAATACAACCCGTGGGATTAGAATCGCGAAGCATTGATTTCTTATGGGAGCAAAAACACATAAACTATGTATTTTCTCATGTTTTCACTGTTACCTGATATTTGCTTGATAAATCTACTGAATACAGAACTATCTGAACGGGACCTTTGGATGTCTCTATGCTGATAGGTAAGAGTAGGCTGGAGCTACCATACAACATGAGCGGCGAAGATTTGTGCTAAACGGAAGAATGGCGAATGCCAAACTTTGCAAGTGAAAAGTGTTAGTCGTGATATTTTTGGCAGTTGGATGCCTTTTACCACAGGACGAATAAATAGCGAGTCCATCTGTGTCACCACACACGGGAATTGGGCGCCATATTGACCACATATGACATGAAAGATTCCACTTCACTCCAAGGATGCACATCTACTTCCACTACACTAAAATTTATCCGGCATTTTTATCGACCGGTCCGAATCGATTTTGTGCGACCGAACGCGCCAAAAATGTTTGGCTCAGCTTGGTGGATGTTGTAAAATGCTAGGATGTAGGTCTGTTATTTTCGTTTCCTTATAATCACCGAACTCTACTGGATAGGCATGGTGACCGTATAATCTAGTAATTGGTCGCGCTTAATCAGTCTGAGTACTGGAATAAAGTGAGTACACTTCAAAATTCAAGTCAGAAGAAGATATGAGTTAGATGAAAACAAAACTAACAGTGGGTCCGGTCATTGATTTGTTCGCTGACCTGAGCAGTTTGATTGCAAATGGTTCATCACCAATCGAGGATACATCATCCGTGCGTTGTCAGAGGGCGTAGTTGGAGCAAAGAGATGGTTGTTCAACAGTGCTGCGTGTGTGGTAATAATCGTCTTGCTCGCCGGGACTGACGTTCGACTACGATTACGTGTTCGGTCGGGCGGTTCCGTTCGTTTTTCTGTTATCCCGTGTCCTGATTTGTCGATGAGCATGTGACATTTGAGCTCTCGTACACTGGTCGGTGCTGTAGTGTCCTCTATCCTTGACCTCTCTGGGTTCAAGCTTGTGACATTTGGTGATCTGACTCCAAAGAGTTTCTCGTTTCTTCGTTTGTTAATCCGCTATTCGGCTCTCGTTGAGTATTTCCTCGAGATATTGGTCCTTTGCACGTGGTGGTGCCTAAACTGGATCTAGTTTGATGCATAGGCTGTTCGGATACGCCATGGAGTACTATGCTTCCAGAAATTCTCCTCCGTGTTCTGTGCACCCGTATGCCAGGATTTCTGCGTTTCCCTTACTGAATTTGTGGGCTTCATGTATGGATATCAAGGATAGGGGTTCATGTTTCCTGACGGCAGCGTTTTGCTTCTTTATTCGTGCGCATTATTTCCTCCAAATTTGTTCAACATGGAACTCGCTACAGTCGATTTTGGACATCATATTATTCCTCTTGGTTTTGCCTTGATTATCCTTCGGTCTAGATGTCAGTTTCCCTAAAGTGGCACTCGGTTTGTTGGCTACATGAATTCCTTTTCGAGATATATTCTTGATGTAAAGCAGAAATACCCGTCTAGCCGCTACTCTTCCGCAACCACATGAGAATATTGCTCAACTGGCAACTACATGATTCTGATGCATTGTTGCCTACTCAGTCAGAGGCCGATTTGCAGATCAGGATTGTCGTAAAATTACCCACCGCATTTGAAAACATTTTTCAAGTTTGACCGGCACCGTAATTTTTCTTTCACTCCCGAGTGCAGCCGAAAGTGCCCACTCTCTGCCGTTAAAATCCTAAAAGCTATAGTAGCACTTCTATAGGGCACACTTCAGTACTTGCGTGGCTGCTGTGCTCTGTATGAGACTTGGGCTGACAAAGATTCAAGGAGAATTCGCCAATGCTCCTAGCCATATAGGCTATGGCTGTCCTGAAGAGAATAGAATGGGGTAAGTCAATGTTGATGATGACTTTCTTCTTAACTGCATTTAACCACATAACTCAAAAGGGAGATGGAGGAAAATATGCTCGCACCAAACAAATTGATGTTAACTGTTAACTCATAGCATATCATCTCAATATCGCTTGAAGATTTCTATATACAAGAGGTTCAGCGGATATTCAGCTGAGTCTCTAATTAACGCCAGGTTAATTTGCAAATGGATGTTTAACTTCCGAATACCCTAGTATTTGTGCCTTTTTCATAGTAAAGGAACCGTTGTCAGCATACGAGTCACAGGTATAACTTTGAGATTCTTATTTGTTCCATTTGTAGGACCGTTTGTCCACAGAATTAACAATAGAAAGTTAGCACTAGAGTGGTATACTTTATTGTCCACATGATGACAGATATAAATAACCAAAAAAACACCTGTGAACACCAGGCTAACGTTTCGACGGCTGGCAAAGACCGCCCCTCAACACTAACATCTTTGATTCAAAAGGATCCCATCAATAAACACAGATGTTTCTTGCCAAGAAAGACGAACCTACAACGGTGTAATTATTGGACACTTGTTTCAAGATCGGACAAGTTCCTAGCAAATATCTACTACCTGTATTTCATACGTTTTCCGCTGTTTGACAGGCGACCTGTCCAGTAAGTAGTGAGGGAAAAGAGCGCAATGCAAATGTTTGACATTTATCATGAATTGCAATAGGTGTGTAGCACACAAGCTAGGTCAAGACCAATGTGGATATGTATCGAGAGAACAGTAAGTATTGATAAAACGTATCGGAAATAGGGCAATCCGAGTTTCTCAGGTAAATGTGTACAGATCTGTTCAACCAGTGGGTAGCTATTTTGCAAGTGAGGTTCTTGCCAGCTGACCAATAGTATCATAATGCAATGGAGCTTGAAATGTACATGCGACGAGAAGAAATAACCTTATAGATGAGTAGTGCATTACGTATATAACTTTATAGATCTTACAATCTTATTTGGCTCATTTTAACGAACGAAAGATGCATGCTCCGATATGACTACACTGATTCTACTACCCTTGATCAAAACATAATACACGTTGTTTTGTTACAATGGGAAATTAAGACACTAACGAAAAGAAAGTGGCTAGTGAATTTCTAAGGGTTGCCTCGTGAGTGCCGTGGCTTGATCAGCAGTGCTACGTTGACATCAGAAATCTCGGAGCTCGTGCTGTGTAACAAAAAAAATCAGCAAGATTTCATGAAGTTTCGTATATATATATATATATATATATATATATATATATATGTATATGGCAACTGAGGATGTCGGTTTACTGGTCAACCGTAGATCTTTTAACTGTTGTCCTGAAAATTCCTAACCACACAGTTCGGGATATGTTCACCTGTGCACTCCACAAGAAACCTGTCCGCTTTGCCAAGGTAATCGCTGTAGTGGTTGTAAGGGAATTTGTGTACACACAGTCTGGCACTGAGTTTACGGAGAATCAACATTCTGATGATATGAGATAAAACTGGCCTACCGCAAGCACACGCTGGAGGGCCAAACTTAGCTGCTGCTTGATTCCGTTGCTTAAATTCTCGCCTTTCAATGAAGAGACAGCAGATAGCTGTGTTCTTTGCTCAGTAAATCTTGTCCTTGCTTCGACTGTGAGTCTTAATGAGACGCTTGTACACTAGTTATTTTGTTTATACCCAAGTGTTTTATTGTAAGGCATTCCCTACTCGAATACTGGAGGCCTTCAATATCGCAAGGAAAACTGCACCATAAACTTACTGTCTTCAAATCGCCATCCGGTTGATTTCTAATGGCGGGATAACTCTAGCTTCACAAACTGATATGGACCGCCCGAACCGTTCCTTCCTTTTGGTTAGTAACCAGGCGAAAGTTTTATGGTACGGAAGTACCCCATATGAGTATTATACTACAATATATGGATATTATAAAAGATGGGCTAATCAAAAAATGAACAGATGAATAAATAAACATGTGTCCAAAATCCTTACTGGTAAGGGATACTTTCCGTTGGGAGGCCTATCAACAAATCGGTCACCGACTCTCGTTGAGAAAAAACAAGACTGAATGAAATCCACTGACCTATGCTAGAGAAATTACTAAACTTGGCGGAGGTAGTTGTTCCAAGATCATCGTAGCAAATCATCAAAACCCGATCAGAATCCAAATGATGAATTTATTGCGATTGAAATTTCGCAACTTATCAGGCCATCCTCACACGTTCAATTTACCAAGTAATTCCGAGTTGGACGACGAGAACATACTTTGCGTTCCAATGCCGTGTTACGGATAAACTGAAATCAGGTATATCAGTGCCGAATTCAACAATGAAGACAAATGGAAACATTGGAAAATAAAAAAGACACAGGTTATTTGCGGTCAAATCCTTTGAGCTACGAGCTCAAAACTCTGAATCGGGATTTCACCTCTCAGGTGAAGGCAGTTTATTCGGCAAGTCTAATAAGCCATGAAGCATTTTCGTCCCTGTTTGGAATTATCATCAGTGCGCATGCTACGAAACTCTAAGAGGATGTTAATCCGCGAGCATCCGGTTAGCAGGTGAATACTACCATCCGGTCGATCAGCACTATTCATTTTTCAGGCACGCAGCCCGTACCACGTGATGTGGTGATGCCTGACCGCTGACTCGAATCTCGCTCCTAGTTACTTGTAAGTCTGACAAACAGTTGATTAGCCACTGTGGCGGAATTTCGGAATATTCGGACGCCGTTTCAAATCATTCAACAAGTTAGTTGGATGTAAAATGCTGATGATTCCAGAAAAGGCTGCAATAACTGTAAACCGCTTTTCACCACCGAGTGGCATCCCAAGTTGATACGCGAGGATAGCTCGATCGTTTACTCGGAATACATATCAATTTTCACGATATACTCTCCAACTAATAGGTCGTGCAATCTTAATTCAGCCAGTTGTTAGTTACGAAACGTGTGGCTGATTTCTGCAAATTCCAGCAAACAAGATATGAAAGGATGAATACTAATGAAGGTTGTACTTTTCGGAATGTTTACGCTTTTCTCTAATGATCATGCAGGTAGCTTTTGTGAATACCAGTGATTAGTGGACACAACCTGATTATTCAACACTCATTTGACGAGTTTGAGAAAAAACGGCAAGGGTTGGTAGTCAGTGTGATTATTTATTCTGAACCGTGAATTACTTGGTTTCAACCTTCGACGATCTTGATGGAGGTCCTCCTCAGTAGCTAGCTCTCGAAGTTTGAATTTGGAGACAAGGTGTGTTTCGTTGCAAGTGTATACTGAGCAACAGATTCTCTATGAGTATCATCAGAGTTTAGGAATAACTACGGGCCGCTTACACGTGGTCAGATTTCCTCATTGATAAAGTGAACCGCCTAAGGCGAAACATCACACCATGCACGCAACTGTGGTTTGTGACGGTTAACAGCTTAAGACTGGTTACTGAAGCGCCGCAAAACTATTGCTTGTCCACCTATCTGAAACAGAATGAAACGCACAGTGGACAAACAGCTTTCCGCCTCAACTGTGACTGGATCTCCTGATAACCCATCAGTTATGTCGTATCAGAGGGAAGACAGGCGTCTAGAAAATTTCAGTTGGATTTACCGTAAAAAAACAGATCTCAAAGTGGACAAATGTGTTTTACGTAGTACTCAGCGAGGTAAGGAAACGGCGAGTCTAATTAATGGGACCAGAATGCCTCAACCACAAAACACGTGGATAAACAATTAGATGACATGTTCACCTCCATATGAAGACTTTTCGTCCACATTGGATTTGTTTTAGTGTTTCATATGGAGACCTTTCGTCCACATTGGATTTGTTTTAGTGTTTTATAGCCACGACACAGTTTTAATCGACATAACTGAGTGAATCCAACTATGGCAAGCTGATAACGATGAGGATGTGTATTTCGACGAATCAATGTCTAGACATCGTGGTAAAAGTGAATTTACACGCCCGAAACAAAATGGAGCGCTTGAAGACACAACCATCTTCAGAACAGAGACGCACGGCTGCACTCGTTATAGTGCGCACCGTGAAGAAAGTCTGAAGCCGTATGAGGTATGTGAAACCAAAAATGGACATAGCTGGTCTGCTATAGGCAGCAGTCGTCTGATAACCATGGACGAACTAAACAGACTGGGCAGACCGGTACCCGGTGTCTATCATTTATGGGACATTCCCTGCTCCACCAGTCAATAGCGTGCCACACGCAGACAGCGACAGACATGCTTCACAGGAAGTGTTAGCACACTTCTCCCAAACCGTTTGGTGAAAACGGGACAGTAAAATAATTAAACAAACGTCACGAATTATGACAAACTACTTGAGTAAAATGATCGTTGTTGACTTGATGAACTTGACCATTCAAAGACGAGTATTGCTGGAATCCGGTCCAGTACATCGCATTCCCAGCGCAACTCCCAGATCATAGATATCGTTGCATCAGGACCGCCAGACAGTCGAAGAGTGAGGTTTGAGAAACATGGGCTCATCACAAGTAGTTTCAAGTCTGAATTCTTATATGCGTGATTCGGAGGTATACTTTACAACATTGATCGGAGGGCAATGTCCCAGTAGAAGCTGCTTGTTGCTCAATTCCAACGCGTACTGACGATGAAAATTGCATTGTGGAATAGACCCCTGGAGTCTAATGAATTATTTTGGTTTGTTTTACTGTGCAGAAGTTTGCATACGGAGTAACGCTTACAAATCAGGAGGGTTTAGTTGAACTACTTCATGATCGGCCGGGCTAAAGAAGGTGGTTGTGGTTGTGGTTGAGGTACCTCACCTTGAACCTTCGGCTTAAAAGTTTGACTACAAGGAAAAGTGAAGGGTGTGGGACTTTGCTGGGGAACCCTTCTCCTAGCCTCTAACTCATAAGTCCGGATCGCAAGGCAGCAGCCGTTAGGGGACCCTTTACAGAGCAAATGACTTAAGAGTCTGAAGTACTTGATTGCAGGGAGACAGTTTGGCTCGAGTGTGCACATACTAAGATACAGACGTTTAACTCCTGATGCTACCACGCATAACAGATGCTTTGGGAGCCACACCAGGCTCTTGGAAAGATGTATTTGTTTCTCGGTCGAGTTGGAAAACTCGCCTGCGGTCACAGTCAACCGTTGGACGATTGGAGTATACGGATTTTAGGACCACCCTTTTCTAAACTGTCTTTCTTCAGAAGAAGGCAGCACCGCTGCTTTCATAAACAAGGAACCTGTGGGGTCGCCTGGAGAAAACGCCTTAGTGGTAACACCTCTTTGCAGAGCGAACTCGTAACATCTCTTGCTGTAAGCGGGATCGCAGCTTTTCGTCAGACTAGATAAGTAGCTTTCCTGGCGCGGTTGAGCTTAAACTGATTTCGAGCAGGCGTAGTCCCCGATATAGATAGAGGAGCAGGAACTGAATATCGAAGGCGTACAGTGGGTCACCCTCCTGAACACCTGAATGACGTACTCACAGCTGGTATCTAGGGAAGACGGACTAAAAAACGGCACAACAGGGGAGTTGGGGGTGAGAATGAAGAAAACTGAGGCATCAGCAGTTGCTACACTGCCCTGGTGTATTCAGTAACTAAGATGACAGCTCAAGACAAGACGTGAAGGCCGAGGTGATATGAAAGTACTTTTGCTTGTGTACTATATGGCTGCGCGCGTACGCCAAACCTAGGCAGGAGGACGTTTGGGACCCTCGACCAGTTTTTGGGTGAAAAGTCTGACTGCAAGGCAGCAGCGATTTGCGAGACTTCTGGAGCGCTCTAACTTCTTAAGGAACAAAGGAACATGTAGGCTCCAACTGTCAATCTAAATAACCAGAGAAATCTCATTTTCAGATCCCAATCAACTGAACAGCCTGGATGCTCTATTGGCATCGTCCGATACAGTTCCGTGAGTTGCTGAGGTTCGCAAACCGTTGTTGCAACACAAGTTACATTATCTGGAGACTGATAAATGCAATATTTTGTCCGATTGCGAGGAAGTTCGCCCTTCAGGAAGTGCTTCATGCTTGCACTGTTCAGACAGTCATATCCTCCTTTGAATAGAAGACATGAGTTCGTACCTTAAAGATGTTGCATACCAGCAGACTAATAATGTTCGCGCGAACAATCTCATAGGAACTAACGTATATACACGATGGTAGGTCATACTACTATCGCAATCGTATCATCCCCAGTCCTATGAAAAAATTCAAATGCAACCTTACTTTCCTTTGGTATATAAGGGTCCTAGGAAGCGGGAGTATAGGGCCGGTGCCCTTTGAGTATGAACTACGACCGAACCGAGTAATCGCGGCACCAAAACAAAATATCTCAGAGTAACGCACGACTTCATGGGATCCTGACACTATTCGTTCTTGGGGAAGCTAATACACAAACCGAAAGACGCCCAGATAGTACCCTCGTCCAACGTAAAAGCAGTTTGTACGGCCAGTAAATAGTCAGTTGCTTGATATAACCAAAGAGCTCGAAACGCCAAAACACGAGGGAGTTTCTAAAGCAATTGCACGCAGCTTGGAACTTGTCTAATAAGTTCATTAGGAATCGTATAGAATGACATGTTGTATCAACCGCAGCTTAGCAACTGCCCATATGAAAGCTGAAAGGGAATTACTATTTGCACCAGGAATCCACCCAAAAAGTAAGCAGCAAAAACGTAACAAAACAGTCGACTTGTTGCACACCCAGGGCGTTTTCCCGTCCGACTGTTTTCTTTCACCTCGTTAGGTATGCAAAACTGCATCACACAAACTCGCCAACACGTTGGTGGGCAGTCTCATGAAATCAGAATAATGTGAACCCCCTACACAAAGCATGCTACCGTAGGAAGAAATGTCTACAAGTCTCCCACAGTTCGACGGTACAACAGCTATGCGCTAATTGAAAACAAACGCCGAGAGGTGGTTTTACAAGATAACTGGTGTAATTGTATAATTGTCCCCCGGAGAGAATAAAACAGGAATACCATTTCTGGTTGGTGCCTGGAAGTATTTTTGTCGATGACGTCAGCCACAGATATTACTACTCAAACAAGGGTACTTTTCGTCGATCCGTTCGGTTCTACCCCGACCGCCCCCCTCCCACCATAGAAGGGAAAGGATGTCTACCGACGGTTGTGAGCGTGCAACATCGGCAAACATGTGAACTAATGGTCTTTGAAAAAATGTCAAAGCACAAACAGAATATATTGACCGGGCAGATGTCCAGCCCAATGAAAAACACACTGAACCGAGATTGAGGGAAAATATTATTTAACTCATAAGGGGGGAAATGCGGAGTGGTTGGAATAGGGTAAAGCTTGTCACTCGGGATCAAGCCGGCGACGAACGATCGCCAAATGCTCTTTTAAATAGTCTTCATGTGGAGCCATCTGAATTGCCTGCAAGAGACATTCCTCACTAGCTTCGAGATCGTCCTGTTCAGCCAGGGCGATACATAGGTTGTGCTTTGCTTGTACGTTCGTAGGATCCAATTCCAAAGCCCGGCGAAACAACTAAATTAGGTTTAAAAGTAGAAGTATAACGGCATGGGTCAGGGAACAAAGTGAACACACCCATAACGGGAGCTGAATGAATAAGTCCTTCGTAATATAATAGGGTGAACCATTTCCTTTTCTCCCGATCTCTGAACACGATAGGACAAATAATGGCACAAATACAGATGCAAAAAGCAATTGCCGCAGTATATAGTAGGCCAAAAGATCACTTACATGTGAGGGTACCAGTGGTGCTAGGTGCCGGATAAAAAAAGTAGTGTGGGTGCAACTTAGAGGTCGAAGCAAGCCCACGAATTTGGCGAATTATTTGTGAAAACCGGTAACGTGCTATATATATATATATATATATATATATATATATATATGGAGACAGTGGAGACTAAAAACTGCCAGGCATATAAAAGCAATGGCCGCTAGAGTTTCCGTGTGCACCGAGCAGACTTCACTGACAAATAAAGTATCATGGAATCCAGTTGTTCATATCAACCCGACGCGATGAACGATCAGCTCGTAGGCGAGTCTGCATCAATAGATAGGAATAATAAACCGGAGGTCCTAACTGACAGTCCACATGGTATCTTGGAAATCAAAATATCCGTCAAAAATACGTGGAAAAAAACTATGGAAGTTACTGCTGCCTTAAGCAATGATGGATGGTTCGGTCTTAAGTCAACGACGGAGGATATACGGAACAATTCTCAATGCGGTATACAATCTTTTGGACGCTCGAATAGGATAACAAGGAGCTCGATCTGTACATCCATCCTCAGAAGTAATCGATCATTTTACTCGGCTTATCCTGAGTGTACTTACTTTCCCTTCCCTCGCTTGTCTGAGCCTGCTGTTTACTTCCTCTACTTCATAGACTCGATGTACATTTGTAACCCCTCATGAACTTTTAACCCTTGACCTGTCGAACCAGTTTGGTCGATTATTTTTACGCGCGCTTTTTGACCGTTTTGCGTTACCACGTGTTGTGCACAGGCGTGTGTCGCTAACTAAGATCGATTTGCCGTCTTCTCCGGGCTTTCTTTGGACTTGCACTACTTCGTGCAACAATTTAGACGGAAACCCCCATAATTTGAGGTTTGTAACCCTTGTTACGCATTTTATACATGTAGTACCGCTTTTCATTGATAAATCTCAAGAATCCACAATTTCTGGCTTGTGATTTTGCGCGTCACTCAGTTGGGCTTTCCTGAATACGTCGAAGTATTCTACAGTACTCAAATTGGACCAATTCCTCTTGGACCCCGGGAAGACTATCTCCAACGAAGATGTACAATCTTAGAAGCAAATCTTGTGAAAGAGCCAAAATTCAATCGCCTCTTGGAGCACCCTTGACGCTCATCACACGCCGTCCACATCCCAGGTGAACCGTGTTACGAGCCCATGTTTTGTTTCCCCATGTCATTGCCCACCAAAGTCCAGTAAGGCTAGTAGCATTAGGTCTAATAGGTTTCCTGCGCGGCAGTTAGACGCTAAGCTTGAGCGAGACGTTTTAGAAGGAGACTTAGCAGAGAGTTTGCGGCAACTTGAAATCAGTAAGAAGAAGGTTGAATGTAAACGTAAAGCATTGGCCAGTCTACATCTGGAAAGCCACCAGAGCTACTCGTCGGAGGATGAACTGCAATCGGATGACACCTCCACGAAACAGAAGGCTGGCGCTCTAGAGGATACATTTATTCGTGATAAAGTCTCTCTGCAGTCTCTTATATCTACTATGGCGTTACCTAAAATAGAAACAGATAAATTCGACGGGACTCCGCGTAAATTTTGGAAGTTTATGAAAAGCTTCCAAGTGAACGTCGCTAGCAGGCTTGCTGACGACACACAGCGACTAATGTATCTTATTCACTATTGCACCGGCGAAGCCAAGGCAGCAATAGAAGACTGTGTGCTGCTACCAGAAAGCGACGGCTTCGTAAAGGCAATGGATATCCTTCATAAGGAGTTCGGACGGGCCCATGACATAGCGCAAAGCTTCATTGATAGTATACTGGTCGGAGGTCCCATTGCTGCTGAAGACACTGACGCACTAAGGAAACTGGTACGTGAAATGCATAGTTGCGAGATCGCTCTCACCCAGATGGGTTACACTGCCGACTTGAATTGCTCGACAAACCTGAAGCGGATTGTGATGCGTCTCCCCAGGCATCTCCAACGAGAGTGGGCGAAGGTAGCTGACAATATTCTATACGAACAAAAGGAACCTTCCTTTCGCCAGCTGAATCAGTTCCTTGAAAGAACTCTGTCCGCAGCGACAAACGTGTACGGGCAGCTAGCTAGTGGTGCTTACCGTGTGTCCAGTAGGGGTGTGGATGATATTATTCGACGCAGCAAGCTCCCTCGTCCACACGTTAACGCCGTTGCATCTAAGGCTTTGAGTTGTCCGGTGTGTACAGCCCACCACTCCTTATGCGATTGTGTCGCATTCCAGGCCAAATCTCCAGAAGAGAAACTTCAGGCGTTGAGGGAACGTAAGCTGTGCTTTAACTGTCTGAAACCTAACCACCGAGCAGACAAATGCCGAGCCCCAAATCACTGCGACGTGCCAAGATGTGGTAAACGCCATCACCGATTGCTGCACGTGGACAGCTACGTGAAGCCACCCACTTCGTCCACTGCTAATATAAACTCGAATTCAGTGGATGTTACGCCAGCATTCCTAGGGTTTCTTCCAGTGCGCCTCGTGGGTCCCCATGGCACTGTACTATGCTATGCACTTCTGGACAGTGGATCAGACTCTACTTTGGTGTCGCTCGAAGTCGCTGACCGGATTGGGCTGAAGGGTACCCCAACAGAAGTGGAGTTTAATTCAATCAACGGAGCGTCGAAAAGGAGTACAACAGCTTTTAGCTTGACCATTGAGTCCTTGAACAACGATTATCAGACGCATGTGGAAACCGCATATTCAACGGACCAGCTACCCTTGATGAAGCCAACCGTACCGTCTCGAGAGTTCCTTCGTCGCTGGTCTCATCTACGCCTCCCAAATCTCATCCCAAAAGGTGTCTATTCTAATAGGTACGAATGTACCAGATGCACACTGGGTGATAGAACAGCGTATTGGAACCAGTAAGCAACCGTATGCATCGTTGACAGTATTCGGCTGGGTCGTCCTTGGTCCATCGGGTGTTAGCGGTAGCAAAACCACCACAATAAACTGCCTGAACGCACAGGAGACTATAGAAAGCGATATAATACGTTTGTTTGAACTCGAATTTAATGATCAAAGACCCAAAAGGGATATATCTATGTCGATCGAGGACAAACAAGTGATAAGTCTAGCGAAGCAGTCAATCAGCCTCTTGAACGGTCACTATCAGATCCGGCTCCCATGGAAACGTGATTGGCATGACCTACCGGAAAACAAACACATAGCCGAGAAGCGGTTGAAGTACCTTCGGCTCCGCCTACTAAAGGACCCGAATCTCTTGCGGCTGTATACAAACACTATATCGGAACATGAGGCCAAGGGTTACGTC
Organism: Clonorchis sinensis; assembly: GCA_003604175.2. Classification (NCBI taxonomy): domain Eukaryota; kingdom Metazoa; phylum Platyhelminthes; class Trematoda; order Opisthorchiida; family Opisthorchiidae; genus Clonorchis; species Clonorchis sinensis. The sequence goes on from CM030370.1 coordinate 62,210,395, forward strand.
AGAAGGGCCCCGACTGACCAGGATGAGGTACGTCGATTCGTCCCTCACCATCCTGTTTTTAATCCGCACAAACCAGGCAAGGTGAGGATAGTGTTTGACTTTGCGGCGAAGTCTGGAAAACTGTCACTGAATGACTGTTTATATTCCGGACCAGATTTGACGAATGATATCACCGGGGTTTTGCTACGATTTCGTTTGAACGATATTGCGTTGTCCGCAGACATTGAAGAAATGTTCTTGCAAGTTCATTTGAAGTCAGAAGATAGAGCACCACTAAGCTTTCTATGGTACGCCGACGGTAATTTAGATCAAACCCCAGAGGTCTACGAAATCAATGTTCACCCGTTTGGCGCGACGTCCTCGCCATTTTGCGCAACGTTTGCCTTGAGACAAACTGCCTATGACAACTGTGAATCGTTCGATGAAAACACCATTAGAGTTGTGGAGAAGAACTTTTACGTTGATGACTGCTTGGTGTCGGTCGATTCTGCCCAGCAAGCCCTTAGGCTAGTCGACCAGCTGTCTAGGTTGTTGAAAAGGGGCGGCTTCCATCTGCACAATGGATAAGCAACAGCGACGAGGTTTCCTCCCAGATACCGGAACACGAGCGTGCGACTGACCTGGTGTCTTTGAACTCATTACATCCTGACATACACAAGACGTTAGGACTCTATTGGTGTGTCAAGACTGACAGCTTCAAGTTTAAATTAACCATGCCGGAGCGTCCAGTGACCAAGCGAGGTATTCTGTCGTGCGCGGCTTCTTTATATGACCCGTTGGGATACGTCGCGCCCTTGCTGTTACAACCGAAACAGTTGCTACAAGAGCTTTGTCGATCAAAATGTGGCTGGGACGAAGAAGTTAATCAAACTATCCAAGATGCCTGGAAGAAATGGAGAAATGATATTCAAATTGTCGAGTCATTAGTGATCCCTAGATGTGTCAAACCTAAACACTTTGTTATCGAACACCAGTCTTTGCATATTTTCTCTGACGCATCCGAGGTTGGTTATGGAGCCGTAGCTTACCTAAGATGTGAGTCGCTACAACAAGTTCATTGCAGCCTTTTGATGGGAAAATCAAGAGTAGCACCTATCAAGTCAGTTACTATCCCGCGCCTCGAACTTCAGGCTGCTGTATTAGCGGTTAGATTAATGTGCCACCTGTTGAAGCAGCTCGAAGTCCGGTTCGACAACATATACTTTTGGACAGACTCAATGATTGTGCTGCATTATATTTTTAGCACAAGTTTGAGATTTAAAACCTTTGTGGCCAACAGAATTAGCTTCATACACGAAAATACTAACACTTCCCAATGGAGACATGTTCCGACCAACATGAACCCTGCCGATTGTGCCTCACGTGGCATCCGTACAAAACATTCTCAGCTATTGAAGCTTTGGATTCAAGGTCCCGAGTTTTTAAAGCTCGGTGAGCAGCAGTGGCCTAAAACCGACATCGAACAATTTCATCATAAGCCCACAGACCCAGAGTTGAAGAGAGCCGCCACAGTTTTAGTTACCGCGACAACCGACCTTCCAACAGATGTGTTGTTCTCCTACTATTCATCGTGGGTGAGGCTACGGCGAGCGGTTGCTTGGTTTACCAGGTTCAAGTCTTACCTCCACAGTAAACTAGTTGGTAAGGGTATTGAACTTAAGAACACTCTGCGGCTCGACGAACTGAACGAAGCAGAACGATCGGTACTGCGGTATGTTCAGCTAAAGACTTTTCCTCGGAGCTTAGTACAACTTCTAAGCTCGACTCGAAGACATGTAAAGGGCTATGTAGGAAATCGCCGATTTGCAAGTTGCATCCGATCGTTCTCAATGGTCTGCTGTGTGGGTGGTCGACTGGGCAATAGTACTCTGCCAGAATTCACAAAACACCCTATAATTCTCCCAGGAGATCACCCAGTAACGCGAAGCATCATCAATCACTATCATGAATTTGAAGGTCATATGGGCACTTCGCATACTCTAGCTGCTATACGACAACGGTATTGGATCTTAGGTGCTACCACAGCTGTCAAAAGAATCATCAGAGGATGCATGGGATGCAAAGTAAGGTCAGCTCTCCCAGCCGAACAATTAATGGCGGATCTCCCAGTTGCCAGAGTAAGGCCAGAATACCCTTTGCAGCGACAGGTCTAGACTACTTCGGACCGTTTCAAACTCGCGAAGGCCGTATTACGAGGAAGAGGTATGGCTGTGTCTTTACATGTTTGCAGACTCGTGCGATACATATAGAAGTGGCTTATTCGCTATCCATAGACTCATTTCTCATGGCATTTTCTCGATTCATCAATCGACGAGGAACTCCAAAGGAGTTGTACAGTGATAGAGGCACCAATTTTGTTGGGGCAGAAATGGAGTTGAAACAACTCTTGAAGACGTTGGATTGCAACAAAGTGAAGGACGATATGTTACGACAACAAGTCGATTGGCATTTTAATCCCCTTATGCTAGCCACAGAGGTGGCATCTGGGAGAGGATGATACGGTCAATTCGACGTGTTCTAAGTGCAGTTTCTCGGGAACAGGTGTTAACAGAAGAATCGCTGACGACATATCTAACGGAAGTTGAGCGAATACTGAACAACCGCCCATTGGTCCCAGTGCTAGATGATCCTGATAACATTGATGTATTGACCCCAAACCATCTACTGCTACCACGAGTATCATTCGTCCCTACTGACAAAGACCCAGGTCTACGACACCGATATACTCGACAGTGGAGGCAGAGTCAATTGATGGCCGACACGTTTTGCCGCTGGCTGAGAGAATACCTTCCACTGCTTCAATCGCGGCATAAGTGGACGAACCTCAGAAGAAACGTGAGAGTGGGTGATCTGGTGTTGATACTCGGAGAGCAACACACGCGCGGCACCTGGTCGAAAGGAGTTGTAACAGCCACTATACCTGGATCGGATGGGTGCGTCAGGACGGTCGTGCTCAAGACTCCCGATGGTTCAGTAACCAGAGATATACGGAAGATATGCATGCTAGAGGGAGTGGGTGAGCCATAGGAGCTCGGTCACCGGGGGACATGAAAAGCTGTGGGAGGTGACTGTGGCTAGAGTCAATTGTACCATTTTTACCTCTCATAGTCGCTTGTGTCCGATGCTGACTGAGGTTAGTTTAGGAAAGCCAAGCTGGCTTTGGTGGGGCGGTGTACTTACTTTCCCTTCCTTCGCTTGTCTGAGCCTGCTGTTTACTTCCTCTACTTCATAGAACTCGATGTACATTTGTAACCCCTCATGAACTTTTAACCCTTGACCTATCGAACCAGTTTGGTCGATTATTTTTACGCGCGCTTTTTGACCGTTTTGCGTTACCACGTGTTGTGCACAGGCGTGTGTCGCTAACTAAGATCGATTTGCCGTCTTCTCCGGGCTTTCTTTGGACTTGCACTACTTCGTGCAACAATTTAGACGGAAACCCCCATAATTTGAGGTTTGTAACCCTTTTGTTACGCATTTTATACATGTAGTACCGCTTTTCATTGATAAATCTCAAGAATCCACAATTTCTGGCTTGTGATTTTGCGAAAGTCTGGTATGAGTCTATGGCTGAGCAGAGTGGTTTCGCTAGATCCCACAGTCGGAATGACTCTTAGTTGGAAATAGACTCGGGTGGTATGTTTTTAAAGAAAAGATCGAAACCCAGTACTTCATAAGGTTCGGCTACTTGGAGTTCCAAGTGTGAGTCCAGCAGCTCTCCGTTCATCTTTGTGTAGAAACACCATCCAGAGGTTCACTGAACAGTTACAAACAGTTCACACCGGAACCAACACCAAACCTGGACCGAAAGATGAATCATCCTTAAAACAGAAATGGAAACAGAAACAGCGCGGAACTAACACCGAAAGTCTCTGCACACAAGTTGCATATGAGCACCCTTGGCTGGTCGCACTGACGTGGCCCAGTAACTGCAGGCCTTTTATGATATTACTCTATAATTCTGCCATTCATTGTAAACGTGTACTCGCTTACTGTCACCCGACACCTGTTATACCGTCACTCCTCCATATCCAAATCAGGAGCTTACTGAGTCACACGGGCCACACCATGATCTCGAGAAGTCACCTGTCATTGGAATAACGCATGTGCTATTGACAGAGTTGTTTTGAGTTTTAACTGCTACTAACATCACAAGTGAATCAGTCGGTAACCCGACCGCGCTTCATAAACTTCTGGGGTGGAAGATACGAGATGACACAAGCATGGTCGTTTGACGTAAGACGAAAACTAAACACAATCAAGATTAGGACAAATACACACTCATCTGCCTACCGATTTTGTTTTAACGAGAAAATCACATGAAACCGCGCCTACCCGATGAGCCCCAAAAAGAAGGGAAACTGGCCGTAGGTTGCCGAGGAGTTCTCACAAACATTGTGAGTAGTTTCTTTTACAACCAGGGTTAATTGTTGTGACGACAGTTGTGGTTGTGTAGGAGAACCCATGTTTTCTGGGAGCGACGAAAATTAACAACTGCCCCGGACTATTTGCCGCGTCATCACGACCAACCCAGCAGGGTTAATTCGTTTAATAGAGTGGGTCAGTGAACTTCGACAAACACACCGATTTGCATACCAATTTTGTTTTCACAAGAGACTCATCTTAATCTCAGCATCCTTATGAGTAGTGTGCTACGTCCAGAAAATGTACTGCCATATCTGGAACATCGTACCAACTGAGACATGAGGTGGCCTGACGCAGCACAATCAGTTGAAGAACGTCATTAACGAGAGATTCAGCTTAGACTCAAGTGTCTCCCGTGTAAACCAAATTGATATGCAAATGAGTGTATTTGTTGAATTTCGTGCAGTTTGGATTCAAATAAAACATAGGGTTGGCGGAAAATCAAGGGATCCGTCTGTTTGATGAGCTCCAGGAAGGACAAAACCGGTAGTGGGCTATCGAAGAGTTCCTGTCAACCTTATGAGTAGTGTGTTACGTATATACAATGAATCAGCTAACCCTTATGACAAGCGTCCTTCATCCAGAAGATATACAGAGCAAATACAGAGGACTTGATCCAGTTAAACTGAATGGCCGTAACTTATCTAGCAAAGCTACGTTGCTTCCAGCTCACCGAAGGATAAGAGATTAGAAGGCTAGGTATTGGAAGCAATGGCCTAATCGGCTTCCTTGCTGCTTTATGAAGAAAACATACAGGTACACACTGAAGGGGATAGTTGATGCAGGCGTATCACCGATGCGTGGACCAGCCATGTTTGTCCGTGTCAGTTGGTTGAGCTGACTTAAATTCCCAAAGAATCACCGGCGTATTCAGTATGCACAAGCAGACGTCCATAGAGCGTCACCACAGAATTTCAACCCTGAAGTTTTAGGGGCAGGCAAAGAAGCTTCAAGAAATATATCTATATCGAGGTGCAAGCTTACCTTGCACAAATGGCGGTGGTGAACCCGAGTGAAAGTTTTCCGTAGGGTCGTGGACGCCCACAGCAATTGGTTCACAGTGCCGCCTTTGACCACTAGTCACAAGCAGCTCTCATGAGAGAAGAGACGACCGTTGCTGGTCGCCTGAAAGAGTGGCGCCTCCTAAACACCTGAATCAGAGTTACGGATACATTGTATCCACGACAAGAGTGCAATTCAGTTTGATTCTTACGAAGCTGCGTAAGGTAATACCAGACAGCATCCCGAAGCTACGTATCACTCATGTCACTGAATCCACATCTGTATTTCGGTTATTCAACCGCTGTGGTATGTGTATAAATCGGTTGCTTGCATCATTGTGCAGACGGACGACATCACACGCACTCGTTCTCTTGCCATAGTGCTTAAGATCCGGAATCCGAATTTGTCGACGTGGATAAAGTAGCAGCTCGATACGATTCCATGGGGGGGACTTGAAGAATCCTGAACATGTTTCCTTTCCTCGTGGGTCAGCCAAACCCAAGGCAGACAAGAGAAACAGCAGAAACAATGCTACAGTTCTAAGAAGGCTATCGATGCAGCAGTTGTGGGAGACATCGATCCAAACACAAGTTTGAAGAAAAGAAGGACAAGCGCCGGAGACTGAATAACGTAGACAGTCCAAATAGGTCAGCACTTATGTGCTAAAGAGGCGTTCCATGAAGTTACGCAGTGGAATCAGTATTTGTTGTTCTGGCAATACGAAATTCATCGACGAGTACGAGCTCCATATTAATGTCCCTCACTTGCCGTCACCGTTTCCGTGAAAAAAGCGGAGATTGAAGTTATATACGGATGGTGTGCAGCGGATTAACAATACCAAGATTCTGTACACAAAGTAAGAAAATCAAGGGAACAAGTGAGCAATTAATCCGAACTTGTTCAGGAATGTTTAACAACAAGGTAAGCGGGAGGAACCGAAGATGAGTTCGGTGTGTTGCTTTGACGTGTTGCTGTTATGAAATACTGTTAGGAAACGGTCAAATTAAGTCTTGGACAGTCATAGACACCAACTTTTATCTCACCTTTAAAGCTAATTCAGGTTTTTTGCGTTCCGTGAGTTCAATATCGCCCAGTAACAAGTAGGACTTCACGTGATCCGGATAAACCTGACAACAAATAACGTGCAAAAATAGAGACCTGTCACTTACACCAACAATGAGGACAGCCTAATGAATTGATCTCGAAAACAACAAACATAGGAGAAGATGAGACAAAGTCGGTGAAATTCACCTCTGCGCAAAAAGAACGATAAATGGTGCGCAATCAAAAAGATATGAGAAGAAAACACCACTTGCATTAAAAGTGGGTAGAAGGCATTGAAATAAGAGGACAACGAAGAGTCATAATATCACATTCAAGCTGTTTGGCTCACATAGGAGTCGTTGGTCTATGGTGCAGGCGGGTAAACTCCGATAATGTAAGAACACCAAGGAATGGTTTCCATGGTAGTACTGCAAACGAATTAGAGAAGCAGGTTCTAGATTACAAGAAATGACAACGTGGTAAGTGGCAAGGCATAAAAAGCTTCACGAAAGACCTAGGTACTCTACGCTTAAACAGGCCGCAATTTGTTCATGTGAGGCGTGTTAGAATCCCCACTGCGGTAAATTCCGCACTAGCTTGAAGGTGATTTTCTCCGCCGCAGTAAACGGGAAAGTGAACTAACCTGAAGTATTCGCTTCAACAAAGGAATTGCACTGTCACAGTCGTTGAGCTGGTTTCTGGACAATAAAGCCAAGTTAAATAGAGCACTGCGATGATCTGGTTCGGCCTATAAAAAAATAAGTAGACAAAGCGTCTGGAGAGAAAAACTGAAGGGTTAGAACGCTAACGATGGAAACCGGAAAACGGGAAAGGTACGACCGGTGGGTTATACATCATGGAAGGAGTGTTCACACCATCGGTAAACTTATATCTATACTTATTTCCTCAATAGCCCTCTTTCCACCTTAGTTGAATTACGCTGATTAGTCGACATCAAGGGGAAGAAACACAAGACATGAGTATCACTCATACTGTGGTTCAACGGTAGCGCACATTATTGAGAATCCAGCACACTCACTACATCACCAGTGAACACTGAATAGAGGTGACCTGACCTGCATGTGCTGGTGAACATGTCCGTACTGAACTAAGGTGTGCGGTCTCCCAATACTTACAACGGACGACACACCTGTCAGGGTTTCCCAGTTAAACGACACCACAGATAATTTTTGAAGAACGACACAATCTAAGGTGGGACCGTAAGCTGACAAAACTATCAGACCATAGTGATACAGATTTGCGAAACCGCACTCCATTCCATGTATTCAACAGGAACGAGACAAAGGGATGTCCAAAAAGCTAATCATGTAATTCTTGATGAAACCGTCCTTCAGCCAAACAACTGAGGACGGGCTATCCCATACGCGGCGCTCAGTCAGTACTCCACTTTAAGACAATCAGGTACTTTGAACAAAGACCGACAGACCGCAAGCGCCTCAAAGCCAACGATATGTTGGCTTAATCACGAGCAAGCACATCCAGTGAAGCATACAAAAGGAGACGAACAATACTGCTTGCAATCCTTTAGAAACTAATTCATTTGTAATAATAGACTGACATTTCCCTCGAGTGAAGCGAGCTCTTTTTGGTAGATTTCAGGGAAGCACAACATTCCATTAAGGATGGTCGGTTGAATTATTTGGTAAATTTGCATCCACATCAAATTGGCGCACCACAAACATCAGGTTATTACAAACATGTTCACCTGCTCATGAGGGATGAATCCCATGTACCCATTATAAGCTGTTAAAGCCTTGTTCTTCATAAGACCAAAAAGATTCACTACTGGTGAGGTGTAATAAGTTCAGTGCTCTCACAGTTTGGTGGAAATATAGTGTGCCATGACAAGACTCGTATCACGAGAGTGGTGTGGATAACCAATCGAAGACCACCGCATGAATCCCCCACCCGAGAACCCTCTAGTGATATACAGTGATCAAACACAACAATGGCTATTACAATTGGATTAACAGTTCAGTTTAAAACGCCCTCTTAAGGCGTCCAATATGGGGCATTGTTAGAATCCCAAAATCTAGAAAACTCAAGAGTTACCGAATACCAACCAAATGCACACCAGGAATGGAAGTTACCTCGATCGTTTTGTAGTAATGTGAGGCTGCCTTTTTGTAATTCTTCAGATCCGTCTCCAGCATTCCCAAGGCGAAGTGTACTTTTGCAAATTCATACCTTCGTTCAGCCAAACTTTCGAGACTAGAGAAAAATAAAAGGAACTGCGAATGAATTCCATGGAACAGTACCATAAGCTATAACAAAAGGTAGTAAAAAAACGGTAACCAAAACGGTAAATAATCTACGGTTGAGGAAACTCCTCCCATACCTTTATAACTACAGTCACTAAGTTCCACTGAGGACAAACGAAGTGAACCTGCGGCGAAATGATTCGAATGGTGGTCCCTCTTTCGGGACGGCGAGTTGTGGTAATCGATAATTGCTGGAAGATTTCTCCAATGAGATGCACGGTCTCTTCGAGGGAAATATATTTATCAGTAGCCCACCTGCCAGTATACTTCCATGCGTCGATATGCTGAATATCGATCCGGCTGAAACATGAGCCGCCGCATACAAAGTGAAAAATACCAAACGAGAGATCCATTTGAGTCAAGTCAACACCAGTTCAAATTGAAAATCAGCGTTTGATGCAAACATAAGTCGGTTCTCATTACTACCCCCACAATGTGAACTCACAGATGTTTCCCACGTTCCCTGTCAACAGGGTCGGTCGTTTCTGTGAGGGTAGAAGCCATGGCGAACATTGTTGGCTGAAAACAAATGGAAATTTGATGCTTAAAATGACTTCGTTGACTACCAGCGGAAGGTAGACTAATATAAGTGTCCTTTTTCTGTACTGTGATCTCGAGAATCATATTGGGATAACGCTGTCGCACAGCGCGCCGGTGGTACACATATGAATGCTCTCAAGATCAATCGGTTTATAGAACAAGATACGTTTCGGGCAATGCTTCACGAACCATATCAGACAACTGAAGCGCAATGACGCCAACGTTACGCATTTGGAATTCCGCCAGTACCCTAACTCTAAGCACAGAACAACTAGAGAACAACCATAATGAAATCCGTCCTGCACTTTTTTCGACGTTACCGACCCGGTTAAATTGCTAGCATTAAGGAGCAAATAGACGGGAGCTAACAGAGGATTGAGAGTTGCCATGAATCGACAGTGTAAAGGGAAGCTGCAGTCACAACATGATTACTTCGACACACTTAGTGGCGGAAAACTTACCAGATGTTCCGGTTTGTACTTCAAGGCGTTGTTCAGATAAAACAGGCCTTCAGCCCGACGACCGGACTCCAACAGTACCACACCAAGCTGGAAATAGAAAGCGTGAAAAGCTGCGAACAGGTCCAAATTAGATACTCCAAAAGCTGTCCATCTAAAAAGATTTCAACCTCAAAACTTCGAGTCCTTATTGGATGGAGCGAATGACAACGCTATGGTGGTAGAATCACTGAGGGTTGCCTCAGCATTCAGAATACCAAGAAACCTCGTTCGAGAATCTGAAGCCCGACAACCACCTTGTGGTTGCGGCCGGCCCTCAATATTGCATTGATACCGCAAATCACACTGGCTTCAACTTCGTCGCATAAGATTTTACCACGCCAGGAAGAGTAATGGGAAGCATCCAACCAGAGAACAAAGAATCCCCGTACTATATATAGTTATAGTTGGGATCACGAATAGCTCGAAGGTACTGAAGATATGAAGAGCGCACCAGTTAGCGACCAGAAAAATAGTGGGGATACCAAATTCGACTCGATACCTGGGAAGTTAGGAGCTTCTTCGACAGGGTTGAAAGCGAAAGGCTCGAAATGCGCACTGGCCCTGTAGCCAACAAGCTAAGACGCTATTGCATGGAAACACAGCTATTCTAGGAGAAACTTAGTTGGCCGATCAAGAAAGATTACCAGGAGCTGAATGCAAAATTCTACTGGTTGAGAACTTTACAGGATAGGCGTTTGGTTTCAAAGGATCGATCATATGAATGGAAAAAAGTTAAATGAACTGAACTCCATTAGTACGTAGATAATGGCTATCCAACTTTGATTGTAAAAAAGGACTCTTCGGCACTTTTGTCCGTGTGTATGACTACACAATGTCTCACCGGACACTGAGCAGGAAGAATTCTACGAGCAACTGTTAGCTATCGACACATGTATTCCGTCACCTGATCGCCTACTTCTCCTGCGTAATCTCAAAGCCTGAATCGGACGTGAAAAACAGAGACGGAAAGGAGTAATCGAGCCATTCGGGGTCAGGAACATCAAGGTGAACGACCGGCGCCTATTAACGATGCGTGCGACTACAGAGCTGGCATTAAGTACCTTCCCCTTTCACTTTTATTCTTTCCTTCACAAGAAAGTATATAAACCATGAGTGTACGGCAGCAAAGCGTCAGTGTTGAATACTGATGTCATGTTGCCGATGATGATGGTGATGACGGAGCTCGCCATCAATAATGCATGTGACAATCCTGAGAAACCGCCTGCAAAAAGTGGATATACGTGTCTTTTGGATTACATCATTGTGCGACAAGGAGATCTCAGGGAAGTTCGCCAAACAAATGCTATGTGCGATGCCTACTGCAACTTAGACCATAAAATGGTGTGATCAAAAAGTGCGAATGGCCCGGGAGAGGCTTTTCCCTGTGGAGTGAAGTTGCCAACCAGTCTTAGCATCAAGCAGCTGTTGTACCAGTCAGTTCCGAGCTCACAGCTTGTCCAATTCGACGGCACGTCGGAGTGGATAAGATCAAGGAACATTTCAGGAAGGCTGAGATTAAAACCACTGGATTCGGGAGAAAAATGTGTCAAGTGATTCCATGAAAATGATGCATTTGTGTATTCACTCAATGATGAAAGAAGCACGCCTTTCATCAGTACACTCCAGCAATTGTCAGATTCTTTAACGCACGAAGAGCTTTGCAATCCAAGGACCGAACATTTCGAATCATTTACGCAGACTAGAAAATGAACGGTCAGTTCACAACAGTCAACAGGTTTAACCGTATGCGGGCAGATTGCAGTACAATAAATTCTCTGGAGCATTGAAGGAAACCTCTAGATCGATCCAAAACATCGAAGACACCCGTACCGACCGAACGCTCAATGATTCTGAAGACATACTGGCTGGTTGGAATACACATTTCTCGACACTGCTTAGCAACTCAGCTAACTTGGATTTGAAATAACTTGCACAGTTACCTCAAGCTTGACCTTTCCAACTCACGTAGGAAAGCTGAACTTCGAAGGGTTATAAGTGAACTACAACATGGATATGCTGCTGGAGAAGACGGAAACCCTGCCGAAATATTCAAAATGGGCAGACCAATATTCAGGTGGGATGACAGCAAAATTGTACAGCTGAAAGAGGAGAACTAGTAAGAGTTGGTTAATTAGTATGGAAAGTATCCAAAAAAAATCCAAGGAAGTCACGGTACTGTTGACTGGAAAAAAAAGCCGACAGAAAACAAACGACTATCAGGGAATCAGTCTTCAATGAACTACAGGCAAATCCTATATAGGCACCCCAACCAGTCGCCTGAGAGCAGATATTCTGGAACAAAACTGCCCTGAAGAATAATATGGATCCCAAAGCGGATGTGGCACGATTGACCGAACCTTTGCAGCTCGACAGCTGCAAAAAAGGGAACGGACAATATACGGTCTGTTTGTAGACTACACAAAAGCCTTCGGCCCCGTGACCAGGGAGGTGTTGTCCACCATCCTTCAAAACCTCTGCTTCCCGAGATTGTCAACATTATCGATTCCCTTCACTCCGGTATCAGGGCACATGTGGAACCACTCTTGCCGAGTCCAAAACTGACACCATAGTGGAACTAGTTTGCGCTCCGGTCCCAACTGCGACCTGTGCAAAGGTGTTTCGTGATTTAGAAGAGGGCGTACTGTCTAGACCGCTATCTCTTCCACGAAACGTTTTGTCGTCAAAACAAAGCTGCAGGATTCAATGATCCGCTTGCTGCTTTTTGAGGAGCACTGTGCTTTATTCGCCTATTCGGAGGTGGAAACACGGCTAATAATCGCAGTGTTAGCTTCTGTAGCATCCCAATTCGGCATAAATATAAGTGCCTCTAAAACGCTTGTATTTTACCAGACTGTCCGGATGTTAAAACACACATCCTGTATCCAAATTGATGGCCGCTGTATAGTGCACTGTGAAAACTTCCGCTGCCTTAGAAAGATCCTGTCCACAGACTTCGCGATCGATACTGAACTACATGCTCGGGTTGTCTAGGCAAGTGCTAGCCATTGAACAGGTTGGGAACAATCACAACCTGCACGTGGACACCAATGTCGCAGTGTTCCGAGCTGTCGTACCGTATAGCAGCGAAACGTTGGCCGTATACCGACGGCAGAGTGAGATGCTTGGCACATTTCACTGGCAATGCTTGCACGAGATACTGCGAAAGAAGTGATCTCCAATGAGCCAACACCAAGAGAATCAAATGTGCCTTGATGCATCCTCTGAGCGAACTGCGGGAGCAAATTCGTTTGAAGAGTCGGAATCGCATACTATGATATGAAGGTGATAGCAGTAATCCTACTACTGGTTTGCCGCCTGATTATTTCACTCTCACCTAAATGGCTCAATACTGGACGTCTTCTAGAGTGCATTGTTGTGGCAATATGTCTGAAGGAGAGTGCGATATCCCACTGGAGTTTGGAGGGATTTACTAGCAAATGCTCTAGTTTGAAGGAACTGGTGGTGGTGCACACGGTTATGCTATCACGCTTAGGCCGGTTGACGTCTTTCAACAGGCCCCTGCATGCATCAGTCTCTAGCAACTGGCCCCACATCGGGCTCCGTGCGAACTGCTTGCAGCTTACCTGCTTTGCACGAGTATCCGTATCGGATGCCAGCCAATATATATATATATATATATATATATATAATATATATATATATATATATATAAACAAGACATCTTGAAACACGAAGAACGTATGTGTTTATTTGATTAGCACTAAAACATGTAACAAGTTCACGTGTGTAAGCAGTGGTGGTTAGAATGTATATGAGGTTGACAAATAAGGAAATAACTTACATTGTAGTTCAAATCCGGGTTTCTCTCCTGGTAAGTGAGTGCAGTCCGATAGACCGTTTCAGCTTCGTCTGCTCTAAAACGTGGAAAAAATCGCTACTTCGAAAAACAAAATCGAATTACGTTCCGAATAGGCCTGTGTACCATGACTGCTTGATAGCAAACTAATACACGGAAGGTCATGGCATTGGATTTGCTGAGGGATTAATGTCGACTTGTAGACGGATGTTTACTATAAGCATATTGTTAAAACAGTATTGCAAGATAGAACTGTGGTATCGAAGACGGACTCGATACTCAATACCCTATGGTAACATCAGTGTTGTAATCCGGCGCCATATCATTAAGGGACCGATTAAGAGACGAAAAGTTGCTCCAGAAAGAAGACACTAGGGATAATGTAGTACATTACAACTGTCAGATTATGCGGGCCTCCAAGATGGGTTCAAAGTTCCCACTTCTGTGAACGCATCATGAGATGGAGTATGAATTATGTGGCTAATTGGAGCTATCATATTTTGTATGGTACTCAATACTGCAGGAGTCAAATCGTGTTTTTTTTACACCCTATGTGCAATTAGCCTTTCAAAAACCAGGTAGCCTCAGTGCACGCATCGCCTTTGTCTCTAAACGCAAGTCTCGTTTAAGCATACAAGATCTATGCCCTCCAATCGTAGGCACAAAATTCACCGAAAAATTACTCCCGTACGCAACTTGTACATCTGTACTAGGCCTTGGTCAGAACATCATAGTTACTGAAAGATACCAGCAGTTTGGTCTTGCCAAATACGTTATAGTCCATGCTCATACGAGGCTCTCGAAAAAAGCATGTGTTTTTTCATTCATTATGATATCCGTACATTTGCACCAGCTAAAAAAATTTGCCCATAAGAGAACAGGTTTTAAGGAAAATAATGAACTGTCTCACAATGAGGCATGATTCAAGGTGGAAGTGGAGCCGAAAATATTTTCGCATATTTATTAAGGAAGAAAGCTACCGTGCTACTATATGCGTTTTTCACCAAGATTCACTGGCAATAATAGTTTCAACGGTAGCCGGAAGTCCTCAATCGCTTACATTTACGACCGCCAAGTGCGGTGAAATCGGAGGGGACGCAAGCGTGCACTAGTACTTTAACGTAGCCAAACCGGATGAAACCGAATGAAACTTAATACCGGCGAAACCATTTTCAACATAAACTCAGTGCCCTTACCGATACAGTGTGCGAACAAACGTAAACCTGGGTTATGGACTAATACGGACTAATCATGGACTATGTGCGCTTACGGTTCCGGTCGGACGCACGCCTACTGGGCCGTCAAATGGCGAATGACAAGTTTGTCTACTCGTGAGTAGTCTGTGTATATTCAATTTTGCCGTGACAGCCCTTTGTCAGGGGTAAATTTTCGCGAATCGGCTGGGCGGTTAGTGAAAGCAAATTTCCTGAGAACGGTCCACGACTGAGTCGCAGTCAAAGACCTGAACTGCTCCGATGATCATTAAATGGATGTTCAGTCAATCTCGTTGGGTTCTTCGGCACTACATCCCCCTTTGGGGGACACACCTGCTGTGGGTAAACCGCTACTCATTGCGACCGTGCGTTCACTTTTCATTGTAAATTGAAGGGCGTCCAATATTCAATTCAGTCCAATTTGTCAGCTATAAACCGTGTACCGTAGACAAATTGGTTCCAGCTGCTACAGTTTCAATCACTGGGAAACTGGAAAGTGTGAGATATACAGCCAAGCCTTAGAGGCAATGGCAAATCTGGTTAGTTCGGGAACTGCGTAGCTACACACAGAAGGAGATAGCTTTGATGCACGAGTACCAATGACTGCGCGATTGGGCCATTTCCACCAATTTCATTAACCATTGGTGATTTGAGTCCCGGGGTCCCTACCCAGGGAGGCGGCAGTTGCCAACCCGTACTTCGTTGCCACGTCTCATACTGTCCACCGCTCGGTCGCTTCCAGGGCCAAGCAAAAAGAGCGCTGTGAGGTAGGTGGCTTTCTGGGGTGCGTAATACGTGTCCCAAACAGCGCATCCTATGAAGCGAGAGTAATTCACCTACCGCAGGAGAGTTCTTTCTTCCTAAGACCATCTGGCGTACCTCAGCACTGCTACTCCAGTGTTCCCACCAGACCTGACTAATGCTACGGGGACACCTATGGTCAAACACTGAAATCTTTCGTATGTCCTCTGCGGGTAGGGGCCACGTTTCTGACCCACAAAGCAGTACAGATCGCAGCACTGAAGTGTAAACTTTTCCACTGACAGACAAACTAACGTCACTTCGGTGCCCTTTTTGAAAATTGGGATGACGGTCAAGAAGCTCCATTCGGTTGGTATACTGTTTTCGTTCCAAATCTTCTGCAGCATGTTTGTCAGATTGTTCAACAGGATCTCGCCACCTTCTTTAAAAAGCGCGATTTAAAGACCGTCCGGGCCAGGTGCCCTGTCGCGCTTCAGGATTGAAATATCCCGTTGGATTTCGGTTGCTGATAGTGGGTTGGTGTCAATGCTCCATTCGGGCCTGCTTGGTTCTTCCAGTGGTTGTGTTGAAGGGGACCAGGTGAACTGTTCTTGGAAGTGCTCAGCCCACCGCTCATGACGGTGAATGAGGGAGTGAAAAGCTGTTCCGTCTTTTTCGCATATTGTCTCACCGACAACTGCTTCCTTATTACCGGTTGATCGAATCAGTTGAAACAGGGAGCGGCTGTTCCCTGCGGCAAAAGCCTTCTCCATCACCTGGACCTTGGAAATCCACCAGCGTTCTCTAACATTCTTCAAGTTCCTGATTATCCGGTGTTTCAGGGATCCGCGTGCGCCATCATAGTCGCTAGCTGTTGGTACGGCCTTTCTGACAACAAGTTGCGTTCCCCAGAAGGAATGGCAGTCCTCAACTGAGGTTCTCCATCGGTAACTGAGAGCCATATGGTCCAATTGAGTCCACGACTGTCTTGTGGTAGGTGGCCTACAATTAAGTCGATGTGAGCGTTTGTGTTGGAAGTTCGCACTGACCAGGAACAGACGATGATCTGCACACAACTGAAGAAGCCGCTCTCCATTATCCGCGATCAGCACCCATTCCAAATCTACCACCTAACTGTGTTTCTTCCGTACTTGGTCGTCCAACTTGGGCATTCATACCACCCACCAGAGTAACTATATCCGTCCTTCTTGCCGACCGAAGCAGTCGTGACAGATCTTGATAAAACTCGTCCTTCTCGTCCGTCTCAGAACCGTAGTCTGTTGGGACGTATACTGATACGACAAACAAACACCATTTACCGCACCGACCTGCATTGATCTTAATTGAGCCAGACAACCGCACAGCGCAAAGACGACTGGGATCCAGTCCCGTAAGGCACTTTCAGCCTTGGGGCTGAGTGGAACTCCGACATCGTGTATACCACAAGCCACCAAGATCACCGGTGACCCGAAGTGTGAAATGTGGAACATCTAAGCTCGTCCTGAGCACGACTGAAGTGGGAGTCTTGTATGCGTGTTTCTGAGACACAGCATAAACCTAGTAATACGATTAGTCACAGTATGGGGACTCGCTGTTCTTCGACGGGCTGCTCCCCGTTGACCCTCATGACATAGCTGAACCTTTAGGAACTGAGTTCCAGCCAGTATAGCCTGCAGGATCATTGCAGCACAGATCCCGACCACCAAGACAAGGTGACAGCTTTAGGTCGGGGGTGTCAAATATACAAAATTTCAAGTAATGGGAAGTGACACTGCTGAAGGACCCTTATTCAGGTGACCCAACAGTATGCCAACAAGCAGTATAATTTTAGTCTACACTTCATGCACCGTAATTCTCCAAGAAGACAAGAAACTCAGGACGAAAGTCCTTTTGGGCCTCCTCTCTAGAGTGACATCCCCCTGGTGAAATTCACAGCAAGTCGTTTCCAACAGGAAGCGCTCATACAGCCCCTCCATGGAGATGATTTATTTCCGCAAAGCCCTTCTTCAATTAGATTACCAAACGTGCTTACGGATTCTGGTAATTCTACAAATTAAGTGGTATCATTGCCATTATCATAAGTGACATCCATAGTTCAGTGGGGAGCATATGGATTACATAGTTTCGGATTCTTGTTCGGCAATGCAGCACTACTGCCCATCGAAAGTTAGCTTTCAGTAACTTGTTCCGATCAGGCTATTTGATCGAAAGACCTGTACAATGTAACAGCCGGCACGAGGTTGCCATGAACAGTTAATAGTAGGACAGCAAAGACCGCGAGGATTCCATTAATGAAAGCCGTAGGCGATGGCTAAATGCTCCAACCAGGGTCATCTGTTTTTCAGACAACTGGCAATTAGCGTGAAGTGAATATGCCTGGCTGCAGCTTCAGGAAAAACAGCTATTCAGAACCGACGGTTTAATTACACGTCAGTGACCATGGGTGACCCCTACCAGTGGCTGTAAACCGTGATGTGAGTATAGGCAAAAACAAAGCCGAAGCACCTGCTGGGTTTAGTCAGCGTTGTTTTAATTACCTCAGGAATGTTCGACGCCCAACCGAACGATATAAAAGTGTACAATAGGGGTATCATTCACGAAGGAACTAGCGTAGCCAGGGCTAGCTCATCACCTCTGTCCCGGAAAAGAAACAGCCAGACGAACTCAGTAGCAGAAAAGAAATGATCATTCTATGGAGGGACGAGTAGCCTAACAGATGTAGACAACCACACAGCTGTATTCGAGGAAGAAGGGTCGTCAGCTAGATATCATCATTCTATTTAGCGTATCAAAAGGTGAGCTAAAGCGCTGGTTATCCAGACACACCAAGGATGGGTGGTCGGAAACAAAGACCTTTTCACGTTTGTGTCGCTGGTCACTGATTACCATGTTTAGAGATTGAGAGTTCGTCAGAGGGTGTACAACAGAGGACGGGACTATGATCTTATCTAGAAGACAGGAAGAAATGGTGGACTGACGTGCAGCACAGCTTTCTGTCGAACACAGTTACGTTTTCCGCCTGTATTAGAGTCAAAAAATCCGCTGCAGGCGAGCTATCCTGATTCGTTTAATCAGCGGTCAAAATAAAAAGCTATCAGACTGCCTTCACAGGGAATTTAATGCACAAGTTAAAGAATAGATATCACACACGCACTCGCACTGTTAATAGTACCATCACCTTCGGTGATAACGACGCATGCAGACGACTGGTAAACCAAGGACCAAACATTGAAAGAAACAACGAGTAGAAATTAGGCTAATGTGTCGATGAACCTGACGAGGCAAGTTGTGAATATAAAGTTAATAGAATCTCAATACTAGGGGAATAGTCCGACTGAACTGCAAGGCAACCTTAAGACTTCATTGCAGCTGAACATCATCAACGGGAGATCGATCTGAGTGTCGCTTAAGAGAATTGCGTCGTATGGTTACACATAACTGTTAGTATTCAGAGGAAATAAACATATGACTCACTTTCCTTGTTTTATCAGCACACTGCCATAGTTTTGATATGCATCCACAAAGTCTGACCGTAGAGAAATGGCTCGGCGAAGTAGCCGTGCCGCATCCTCAAGCAGGGGAGGTGTCTTGTTCAGGTACAAATTTGCCAAATTGATAAAAACCATGAGATCCTTGGGTGCGACACGAGCATAGTAGGTTTGACCTAAAACGATAAGAATAGTGATGGTAAGCATGCCAAAATTTGGTAATGTATGTCTATTTACGGATTTTCGGTAAAAAAAACAAGTTGGAACTCTTGGTAGACAATAGAGCCCCTGAACTCGAAATTTTACTTGATAACATTTTATCATTAGACCGATGGCGTGAATATTCCCAAATTTTTCGGTGGCATTTCAGCCAAAAACAACTAATATAGAAAAATGGAACTGACTGCCACATAAAGTTCTCTCTAAATTGAATTTAACCTTTGTTTCAGAAGCGTTTGGGGGAAGATCTGTGGATTTATTGCAAGGCGACGTACGTTTCGCTTTCGACAGGCCCAGTGGTTAGGATACGAGGCTGGTCGAGTTTTATGGCACACGGGAAAACAACCGGCAGAATACTCTACTGACAGCACCTTTAATCAGTGTTACGTGTCGGCTAAGTGTTTTTTTTTAGTTATTGAGGACGAGCATACGTTGCATCAAAGGATTAAAGGGAATGGCTCTCGCGGATTTAGGGCCAGTTTTGCGGTCTGGGCCTTCTAGTTCGTAATAATTGGGTTGGAGATTTCTCCTCAATGTCGTGCATTCTTTTCGGCGGTCTCTGTAGCAAGTAAGGTTAGTGACATTTTACCTTAGATCTAAATCACTTTTTTGGTGGTCATATCATCACCACTGAAAGCAATACAAAAGTACTACTGCTACCGCTTAACTACCATACACCATGAGAGAAAGCTTTAGTAAAGAGTAGAAACAGCAAGAAAGGGTAGGGACTTAGAGTCGAGAAACCTCGCGTCCCGAAGGAAAACGATCAAGAATAAGGTGTCTACATCTCTGGAAAGCATTGAAATAGATACATCCGAGCACCTGGCCAAACTGAGGCACCATCAGCGGGACTGACCCAACGAACCTCACCCCACAAAAAAGCACAAACTTTGAATAAGGGTTATAAATAGTGGGATATTCGTAGTAAACCACTGACCTGATCCAGTTACGTTGATTCTTCTTTTGGCTCAAAATTAGACCAACCTCGTCACTTATTCATCCCGCCTGATGACGAAACTGTGTCGACGAAGAAATCTACCGACTTTTTTTAAACACTTCTAGAACGGTGACTCCTAGACCGGTTCTAGACTTTTCCCACATGATTGCATTTTGTCTTCTTGGCCGAGAATACATCCTAAAAACTCAGTAATAGGGTTGTTCGCCCCATTCTTTGGCTACTCATGGACCTCAACGGGTCTCGTTTAATTCACTGTTGCAGACTTACTTCACTAGAGCTAATTGGGCAAATGTGCGTACGACTCCTTCACTGCGCTTATCGTTGAATCGCGCTGGTCCGTATGAAGTGCAGTTTGCTGCACTAACGCCGCCTGCGCGGGTTGACGAGATTCACCGAAATGTAACAAGCTTGAACCCACGATTGCTCGATCGGCACTGATATCCGAAGAATGGAAAAACAGACAACCGGCTCTCTAATTAGCTGTTTAGATTCAGGCGTTCTTGACGGTGAGGTTGTTTGTCAGTACTGGGTTGGCGGGAACCTGCAATAATATGTTCGATGTAAGTGACCTCTTCACATAGTGTTGGTTGCCGAGCTTTCATGCTTAGCTGAAAGAGCAACGCTGATCCAGCCATTATTTTGGAGACTGAGAGGTCGAGTCAATCCATAGACAGCATTAAGTGCACAACGTAGTTTTCGTTCGAGGGTTCCTTCGCGTGGGACGTCCTCTCAAGAGAGGAAAGTTGAAAATAAGGGAAATCGTCCCGTGATATGAAGGATTCTGTCTGAGGGTGCCCCCTGTAATTCCCAGTTAGCGATCGAGATTTGGCAATCTATTATCGATCAGTTTCCGATTTGTGCCGCGTTGTGATTCATCTCCACTACATACATATTCGTTGCTGTGTGCTGACTGGAGCAGTCGTCGATACGAAATTTTTTTCGGATTTGTTGTGCATACTTGGAGATGTGTCAGTTTTACGATCCCATCCACGAGAATTCACATGAATCTTAGGTGAAACGGTTTATCTCACACCAATGTTTAGTATACGTTTGAGTGGTGTTCACTTCACAGTATAAGGTAGAGCCGGGACAGCATAAGCACAAAAATCCCTTGACAACTCAAAGAGTGCTACTTTGAAGTAGGAAAGAATAACGCTTATCCGGGGCTTACAATCACATACAATCAATCAGTTCGCTTCAAACATTCGCACAGTTTGTTACCAAAACCAAGTAGACAAGTACGGTTTCTTCCACGCCTAACATGAGGATTCAGGAGTTCATATTTTTATTATTACATGGAGTTGGAAACCACCTCAGGGTAGGTTGATGGAAAAAAAGATGGAAGAAAAGATATCGCTCACACACGTATCTATCGTGAGGTAAGGACATACTGAAGCAAAATCTTGCCGGCACCAAGCACAGCTTATGGCAAGCCTGTATTCCTTAAACGGACGCACCTTTCTTCGGCTTCGGAAAGTAATCAAGCGCTCCGAAGTAAGCTATCTCAGCTTCCTTTGGCATTTGCAGGTTGACGTAAGTTCGTCCAACATTGATACGAGCACCAATATCATTAGGCTGTACCCTGGAAGACAAGTATAACCAAGAAACACGCTGAATGATTGGGGAACAAAATTCAACTTATAAGACACGGCATGCAGTGGATATGCTAGCAGCGGAAACCACAAAACACACATGACTAGTTATCCAACCATAAGGGCTATTCATCAAACAAAACGCAGGCTCTCTCAATATACTTCTCAAAAGAATTGGAGGCCCACTCACTTGTGTACATGCCTTTGTTTGTCGTGATACAGCATGAACACTGTTAATAAGCGCAAAATATGAAACCGCTCGGGTGGCAAGCCCACATCTCAAGGATCCATTACTTCATCTTCACATTACACTCCAAGTCAATCGCTCAGCTTGCAGTACACCGGAGTGCCCGACCCATTCGTGAAAACAGGAAAGGTGGGTCGAAATCTAAGTGCAGTGATCATCAGATTGATTCAGAGAACGGCAGCCAGCTATTGCAACCCTCCTTTTTGTTATGTTTGGGAAAGTAGTAAATGCTGTACCCTTGCCAGCACATGCAGTTCATAATATCAAAACGAAATCTTGTTTCTGAAGAGTCTCTAGAAATTCAAAATGTAATTTCGAAGCGAAAATTATTGTTAACAGGGCGGATAGAGGAAGGAAGTAGGCTTCCAGAACTGGGAGGCCAAGCACACAAAGAGCAACCGAAAACACGCAAGAGAAAACAACCGGACGCCAAACGTGTAGCCTATCAGACCACTGTCCTGTTATCAAGGCCACCAAAAAGTGGACCACATATTGCACCAGCGTACAGAGAGAGGATCCCGATCACGGTACTAATGATGGGAATCATGACACTCCTGTTAAAACTGGGCCGTCACCATCGAGAATGAACACAGTAAGTTCAGCACTAACTAGTCCTTTCTCGCAGAAAGATAGTATCGTTGCTTTCGTAAATGTGGACATACTTGTCGCCTGGAGAGAAAATCATATTGCCTTCACACTCCTATCCCAGAGAACAATACAATTTTAAGCTCAGACGCCTGGTATGACGATTATCTGTTGTACTGTGGTATCGAAGCTCTTCGTCTGGCTACCCACTTTATGCCTTCCTGGCATGGTCAAACTTGGTGGAACGAAGAACCAACGAGCGTAACCGGCGGGATCACTGAAGCTTGACTACAAACACAGGGTACCTACTTTTGGCAGGGAACAACCCAAGAAAAATCGGTTGTCAAGAGTTTCCTGTAACTTCATCACCCGTCATACCAAACAGATAGCACCTAACTTCGGGCTTCGCACTGCGTCCGAAACAGCTGTTAAGTTCACATTGAAGTAGCTGAAGCAGAACACCACTTTTTATCGAAACAAACAACAGAGGTTCATCCAGAGTGTAACAGATCGTCTACCTCTGCAACAAACAAAAATGCTTGTAAATGATAAAAAACGTTCAGCTGTAACACCCTTTCAGTGCCCAGTTGCCATGCCACCCCAAGCAAGCACGAGGGCTGTAATACTGCCAGGTTGTTTAGACGGATACAGTCGAGATGTTGGGGTTGGGTTCGAACCACGAGCCTTCAGGTTAATGGGTTCACTTCTTAACCACTGAACTATCTCGAGCACAATCGTGATTAAGACCAAATGTTGTCTTTCCGGAGGGGACAAACGTATCAGCCTGTAGCAAATACACAATAACCAAACACTCCGAAAACCCCCAATAATGATATGGTTCATCACTTACTCAACTGCCTTTTGAAAATATCCCAAGGCCTGGCGAAATTCACCTCTGGCTTCCAGCGCATGTCCGACATTGTTCCACATTTTCGCATTTCGTGGATTGACTTTGAGGGCTGATGAAAACAGGTTGTACTCGTCTGTCCTAAACAGGAGTCAGAAAGGTTGGTTAATCAGCACTTACGGGAACTGTACGTGGATAAACCATTACCACAGAGTCAGACAGAGAAATAAATGACTAAATCGAATACGAGGACAATGACCGCTAACAAAGAGTAAGCATAGTATATTGAGCCTTTGAGATCAGACTTCCGACACCGTCAATTTAGACATAGGTTGTAAACTTTGGAGTAACTGACCCAGATTTATTTAGGATCCAAGTGTCGGTCACGACGAATTGAGTACTTATTCGGTTGGCTGAGTGCATTAAGGTGAAAACACCAAACTTACCAATCGAAATTTCGTCGAATTGTCTTCACAGAAAAGGCAATGATAACCATGGTGACCAGAACGCGCAACCGAAATTTATGCCGCCGGTTTGTCCTGGAAAAGTATTTTCAAAAAAAAAACAAGAAATACGTCCGCGTTTCCGTGTGATATTTAATTTATATCCGAAAAATAAATAGGTAAAATAGGTCATTTTGAAAAGATGTCGTACTACTACTCAACGAGAACAACCGTGTCTCGCACTGTCAGTCTTGTTCAACAATCTGTTGTCCTTTGATGTATGGGGATATCCTGTGGAGTGAGTTTGGAAAATGCAGCAGTTCGGTGAAGAAGAGATCGCTGTGTTGGATGTAGCTTCTGTCACAAATCACATACTCAATAAGGATATTATCATCAGTATCATCGGAGGCAACATCAGTACTGACACTGATGCTTGACCACCGTACAATCATAAAGTTCATCTAATTCTATTTAAAACTTTAAAGTGAAAGGAGAAAAAGAGTGCGTGAGGAAGAAGACCTATTGTTGGCCTATGTCAAGCATTCTGAGGTGCCTACACCACCAAGCGCTCAACCAATCTGGAAACTGCTAGCACGAACGCCACTGACATCGATCAGCCGACATTTCTTGCAATGTCTCCAGCCAAGCGCAGGCGGGATAACGGTGACCCCATCCTGGAAGGCGTACAGCACCAACAACACCCAAACTCTTCGTAATCTCTTTCACACCCTTTTGCCAAGTCATATGTTGTGCACGTTACGGTTTAGGCCAAACGTGAATGAGGTACGGAGAAAAACACTAGTCTCGAAAGACGGTGTTTCGGCATGTGTAGCGCATTACCGAGCCACAGTGGTTGGTGGTGCTGGACGTTTTGCGCGATTGAAGCACCTACTGCACAACCAAATACCCGTTTTCTAACCACCTCGTTACTAATCCGTTGACGCCATTTGACACCCGTAACGCTTCTGTGGCATCGGTGGTCAAAAATCTGAGGCCACCTCACATCATCTGTTCGCAGAGGCCATGCCTCGCACCCATACAACAATACAGCCCTTACTGTAGCCTGGTACACACGACCCTTAAGATCTAGTGAGATGCCTTTTTGACGCCACAAGTGACGCAAATTAGCAAACGTGATTCGAGCCTTTGAGATTCTTGCACTGACTTCACCAGACACACTTCCGTCAGAGCTAATACAACCACCGAGGTATGTAAAGTTTTCCACAATCTCCAGTGATTCTCCTTGAATTTTAAGGGATATGTCCGGAGACTGCACGTTCTGAAGCATGACTTTGCACTTTGAAGGTGCAAGGCGCATGCCAAAAGATGGTATGATGGTGGTCAGTCTGTTCAACAGGGCTTGTGCTTCACTTTCGTCTTCAAAGATGAGGGCGATATCATCTGCGTACTCCAGATCGACAAGGCTCTCACCAGCAACGATTTGAACACCGGGGTTTTGAAGACCTTCCAGCGTTCGCCTCATTATTTCATCAATGACGAAGTTGAACAAGAATGGAGAGAGTGGACATCCTTGTCTGACACCACTTTTTGTAGGGAAGCTTTTGGAGAGCTCGCCATACACTCTCACCCGCCCAGAAGTATGTGAATATAGGGATCGGATTATGTTTACAAACTTCTGGGGCATACCCTGTTGAGCAAGTATATTTAACAGCACTGACCGATCGACAGAATCAAACGCACCCTTGAAGTCAAGGAACACCAAGATTGTGGGTCGTCTGTACATGTGGCGTTGCTCTAACACCTGACGGAGTGTGAAGATGTGGTCAATGCAGCCTCTACCCGGTCGAAATCCCGCTTGATTCTCACGAGTCAAGGTTTCGCGTGCCATCGTAAGACGACGCAGAATCAGTGACGCCAGAAGTCTTGTCACAAAAGGAGTCAAACCAACATCTCTCTGGTTGCTACATTCATTGCGTGTACCCTTTTTGAAAATGGGCACTACTATCGATTCACCCCAGTTGTCTGGGACGGTCTCTTTCTCCCAGATAGACCCAAATAGTCTAGACAGGCACTGGCTGAGGAGCCCACCGCCATCCTTGAAAAGAGCAGGTGGAAGCTCGTCAGGACTAGCAGCA
This sequence comes from Clonorchis sinensis, assembly GCA_003604175.2. Lineage (NCBI taxonomy): Eukaryota > Metazoa > Platyhelminthes > Trematoda > Opisthorchiida > Opisthorchiidae > Clonorchis > Clonorchis sinensis. The sequence goes on from CM030370.1 coordinate 62,236,435, forward strand.
CGATGACGCTTGAGTAGGGAAATACACTCGGACACTTCTGAGACCGAAGGCGGCTCCATGTTTACGATCCATCTTTCTGTTGAAGGCCAGGGTTCTGGACTGCAGGTAGCAGTTGCTATTCGAAGTACTGTGCCTACCGGTCCAAACGTACTACTTTGCTGGATATCAGAGAGCCATTTTGGTGGCTGATGACTTCGGTGACAAGCTTTCGAGGATCAATCAAACGAATCAAGTGGGACAGCTTGCAGATGTTTCCAGCATTTTTCGCACCTTTTATTTCTTCGGGCTTTCGGCTCCGTCAAACTTCTTAGTCTGCACTCAGTTTCACCTGGTATCGGATGATGCGTCGGGTGGAGTTGTGGTGGCGGCCAGGGGGAATCTGTCTGTAAGCCTCAAGCAAAGACACGGTCCTATTAGATATCTAATGTTTGGATGGGTTGTATCGAAAACAGAAGTTCCGGCTCTGAGTAGCGCTTTGGATATCTTTTCCCAGTGGCCGTTCATATCCGACGTCGGAAAAGTGCAGCAGGCGTTCGAGGAGCCGGTTCTGAAAATTTCGTTTAGTTTCAGGTCCACTAACGTTTCAATTGCTAAACCAGGTGTGGGCGTTCGCGCAGACCTGAAAACCGCAATGAAAAGTAGCAGCGCAAAAGTGTATGGTCGGAGACCACGCTAGTACTCCAAAAGGAGTGGCAAGCAGTGGTCGACCCTCACCACTGGTAACCGACGGCGATGTGGTCTATTTGGATTCTGGACTGATTAGTTGATGGGCACCACGTTGTCAAGCAATTTCCGCCGTTCCAGAAATCGGTACTGCAAAGGAATAGTCTGTGGTCGGCACACATCTGAAGCAGATCGGAAAAGTGCAGCAGGCGTTCGAGGAGCCGGTTCTGAAAATTTCGTTTAGTTTCAGGTCCACTAACGTTTCAATTGCTAAACCAGGTGTGGGCGTTCGCGCAGACCTGAAAACCGCAATGAAAAGTAGCAGCGCAAAAGTGTATGGTCGGAGACCACGCTAGTACTCCAAAAGGAGTGGCAAGCAGTGGTCGACCCTCACCACTGGTAACCGACGGCGATGTGGTCTATTTGGATTCTGGACTGATTAGTTGATGGGCACCACGTTGTCAAGCAATTTCCGCCGTTCCAGAAATCGGTACTGCAAAGGAATAGTCTGTGGTCGGCACACATCTGAAGCAGACAATCTCCGTTGTCCGTGCATCTCGTGTCCAGTGCAAGACGACTACCCAACTGGGCCTCAGCAACGCTTCGTCTACCTAGCTGAGTGTTGCTGGTACCACCAAGCAGACTATGTCAGACTTCTAATCGTTGACCAACCTGGTATGAGACTCTGTGAGTATCGCATGGACACCATCCAGTATAGCTCAATGAGTCAAGGAGGCGCACAGACCGTCACACCACGGTAAGGTGCAGTCTCCTCGGAACGGTCCACCGCCTGCAGCCAGTAACACCTAAAAACAGTTAAAGACGTCACCTGGGGTGGTGGCAGCACACTACCCGTAGAAAATCTTTGTTATAGTAATCACAACCGTATTATACTTGAAGGAAAATGCACATATCCAACGTCGACGGCGGTAACCCAAACCCTTGTGGTTCCAGGTGCACAGCTAGCAAATGCCACGTAGCAAATTACAACCAAAACATCATAGTTGGCCAGAGGTTTGTAAAACTGAGTGGTCAGACTGATGGTTCTGCACACATATGTTGTATGAATGAGGACCGCTGTGCGCTCTTGTCAGTAAATGGGAGATCTGACAGTTACTCAACAAGTACGCTGCTTTCAATTAGACGCCAGTTATACACCAGAAAGTGTTCCGACTGAAGAGTTCGATATGAAAGGATATGCAGGTGAGCATACATACCTATGAGTTTGAGTGATTCCAAACTGACCGGAACTCGCAACTTGGTAACCGAGGCCCAGAAGTAGACAAAATCCGAGGCTGGGCGTATAAAGAACTCGTTCAGCAACAACGAATCCAACGTAAAAGAATAGATTGCTTGCCGGAAGGAAAGGCAACACAAGCAAGCCGAGTGCCTAAAAAAGTAAGCGCCAAGAGAGATCGTTATTGCATCCTAGAGATAGAAGAGACTATCACAACTAGAACACAAAGATAAACGAATACCTACCAGAGCCAATACCCGTGAACGCTTCATTCCAGTGCGTGGATCGAAGACCAGGAGGGCAGCAATGAAAAGCAAACCGAAGGCAACAATTGTGGACAGATTCCTTGGGTCTGTCCAACCATCAATCAAACGCAGGCTGCCAAGAGTCCAGTCAGCACACAGATCAGACGGGTAAACAAGGAGCCACAAGTTGACCGGAATCAAATAGAGGTGGGTAAGACGACGAATTAGCGGAGACGCGTGCGCCGCAGGATTGTCAAATCTTAAGGTAGCAACAGGAAATCAGACAACCGAAATAGAAGAATGCGTTTGGAGATTATTGAGAGAAAGTATGAGTTTACAACAGGCAGGAAATAGAAGGACGGCAAATCCCTACACATTCAACGAGTCACAACAGTGGATAACCATCTTCTACAGTAGGTGTCCTGCGACCCCACCGCAGTTCGCAAAAATCCGAAGAAAACGCGTACGGATCCTTACATGAAGTGCGGCCTACCTAGTGGTAACTCACATACTGGAACCATTTGCGCAATGATAGCCAAAATCCATACGCCATCCTATCTAGGTGAGAGTTATTCACACTGATAACCATCCGCTAGTGTCGAATATTATGGTACTTGAGTACTAAGTAGAAGGTCGCGGATGCGAGTTGTAGATGATTGACTTGCTTTGCAAGGTGAGGTACCGAATGAAACCCCATTTCCTCATTGATAACATTTATTCACACCCGACTAAGCTGTACTAGCATGAGAAATATTCGACACCTATTTATAAGATGTGACTACTTTAGTGAACAGATGGAAATTCGCTGTCGACCTCAGTTCGCTCTGAAACCTTGCTTCAATCTAGTCGTTTGGAACGCGACTGACAGCTAGAATTTACAAGAAAAACAGCTTACATTCCGGAAACTTGTCCAATGTGCATTGCTTTAGATGGCTTAGATAACATAGCGTTTCCAAGAGAACCACTTTAGTTCGATGAGTAAAAAACTTCGCATCTATTGATTGAAAACGCTTGGAGAGAAATCTTCAGCCGACTGTTTTTCAGCTGTAGATAAGGTAACAAAGCACAGTGGTTCCAACTGCTACAGTTTCGTTCTCCAAATACTGAGAGGTGAGTAATGAGTCGCGTTGGCGACGATGGCCCTATCAGTGATTGGCGTTAAATTGTTCTGTTTGTGCAATGTGTAAGGGAGTTGGATAGGGAAGGGCATCATCATCAGAAGGTATGATCCACTTTACTGCTGGTTGATCAGATGGCCGTTAACCCGTCTACCGAGCTTCATTGCTGGTTTGTGTTGCATTGTATTCTTTCTTCCTTGAATTTGGCTGCTCGTTAAGACAATTACTCCCTTTGATATTTTTCTTCGGTCTGCTCGGTCCGTTGTTAGGCTGTATCACAGTCTCGTCTTCCTGAGTTTGATTGGCCTGCCCTCAAATATACTCTCTTGTAGAGGCCACCTTTAGTGGGTGCAAAATAATAGGGCTTGTCTGAAGATCGCCCTTGTGTGGGAGGAGACGAAGTTCCCCACTAAATGAGGTACATTTAATTTGTGATTCTGTGTCCATGATGGTCCGGTTACTAATTTAACACCAACATACAAATATTGTATCGCTTCTACACACCTATCGCGCGATTACACTGGTAACTCCAGTCGGCTATACGAATGAAGGCAACCACTTAACGAAACAATTCATTTTTTTGAGGCACTGCTAAAAACTATTGAGTAATAACGGCCAGATGATTCATTTCCATTAGCACTGATTCCATCAGTAATAATGATTCAGCTGTAGCACTCTTTCGGTGCCTACCTGCCATGCCATTCGAGGGAAGCACGAGGGCCGGGATACCGCCAGGTTATCCAAGCGTAGACAGCGGAAATGGAGATGCAGAGTTGGGTTCGAATCACGCACCTTCCGGTAAGTGAGTTCGAGCCTTAATGACTGAGCCACCTCGAGCTCATTCCATCAGTAAAGACGAATAATGTAACCTAATGCGTTTAGCTACTACCAGTGAACTTGTGAAGTATTGACCGGAGGACAAAAGAGCAACCATGCAACTCATCAAACGAGTAGTTTTGTGTCCGTTTTCCTACAAAAACGGTGATCCCATCAGCTTTGATAGGATCTTCAAGAAGGCTGTAATTTTGCTGATCCTCAACGAAGCCAAGATACCGTTAAACGGACCAATATTTCTAATTCGTATCACTCACCTCCGTCCTGTTTTCCGGCGTACAGGAAACCTCGTTTTATTCCAATTCATAAAATAACTGCGATCTTCAATTGTGTGCTCAACACCCGACATACTTGCGAATTAATACATTCACGCCAGGATGGATGAACTCCACACTAATAGGGTGGCAGAGTTGGCAGGACCATGCACTCATTCTCCAAGCTGTACTGCTTTTCAGCGCACCAGTGCTGCTGGATCACAAATGCCCCAGGTATTCCCAGAATTCGAACTTTGGCAAACCTATTTCTCTTTGTCGCTGTTGTTTTCAAATGGGCGGGTCTGATGGTCACAATAATAATGAACAACAACCGTTCAGATGTAACACCCTTTCAGTGCCTAATAGGGAGGCAACGAGGGCTGAGGTACCGCACAAACGCCCGAGCCCAGACATGAACAATCGAGATGCCGAGGTTGGATTTGAGTCACGGACCTTCCGGACCGCAAGCTCGTGCCTTATCTCGAGCTCATTGACCATCTGACAACTCCACCACATATGCTTGTCCTAACACCGCCCGACCACAGCCTGAAGACAGGCCCCAGTGTGACGAACGGACCAACATGAGCTCTCCCTCGGTAGCGATGCTTAGCACAAAGGTATGACACTAATTTAGAAAAATTGGTATGTAGTTAAGGAATGTTAGACAAAGGCAGAAAAATGGTCAAATTTTCGCCGTAGAAACACGGTTCACGCAATATACACGTAATTAGTGCTCTGTGGTTACGGAAACATGAGAAAAATGGGTACTACAAATGAAACGGCTGCTAGTGGTGGACTTAGGTGACTGGCCTGTGTAAGTTACGTGTTCTGCGTAACTGGAAGGCCACAAGGTTGGGTAGCTTTTGAACGCGGGTTCCATCGAGAAACTCCCGGAAAAAATCTCTACGAGAGAACATCCTTATCTGGGAGGGTATTAAAAGGTTGTACCAGGTGAGTAACATTACCCAAAAGCTCGCATAGTCGCAGTATACTAGTTCGTTGATCCTCACTAGTCGACGGGACCATAATAAAAAATCGTGGGTTCGAAACCTGTCTGTCGGTCATCTTAGTCCACTAGAGTGACATTTAACTTCTTCCAGATGCATAGTCCATCCGTTGTATGAACAGCAAACGTGATCTGACTGCAGCAGAATAGTCAGTATAGTCGTTCATCTAAACCTATACAGGAACCTATACAGCAACAAGTCTTGTCAACAGTATAGACACGGAACAACTTACTCTGTAAAATGAGGCAGCTGTGAACCCATAATGCGGATTCTGAACAACATCATACAGGCAGCACACAGGAGAAGAACGATCAGCCGTTGAACCGGTCGACTTGCAATTAATGCACGAATAGTCTCATAATCCGATACCATCACCCGCTTGATAGAGCTGAAACGCGGAATTGGCCATGAGGCGATCGCAAGTGCGGCGCTCGAACTATTGGTGTCGGATTTCTTTCGCAATCGACCCAGGAAGGACTACGTTGTAAGCCAACAAATTCCGTGAGTGTTCACAAATAAGTTACCTGATATGCCAGCGTAAATTCATATACGAGCAGTATGCCAACCGTGGTGATGCATTGCTCCTTGCATAATGTACCAAGTGCCAACAGCAAACCAATCAGAAGAACACTGACCCAGTCTGTCATAGATGAAATAACAGAAGGCCATATAAGATGACGGAAAAAACGCTTGAATCGTCTCATCCCACAAGAAAGCTATAGCCTAAAGAACTATGGAACTAAACCATTGGCCGTGAGTCAAAGTCAGAGTGATGAAACCTCTCCTGTGTACTAGTGAATGATAGGGGGCTGATGACATCTGTCAATGCCAAGATCAAGCGAATTTCAACCAAGGACAGTTTTTAACGATTATGTCAAGCATCAAGTATGTAGTAATGCGCCAGAGCTTTTCGGGAAAACATACAAGACAATCTAACCTCCAGAAGTTTCCCAATGCTGACCGAACCAAAGCACACCCATTATTATGAGCGCTGCGCGGTACAGCAAATCCGTTACAATTCTAACTGTCAAAACGACAGCCTTGATGCGGTAGAGTAAACTGAAGTCGTTTGAAAATAGTATTTTGCGAGCAAAAGTTAGGGCGCCAATAGTCGGCCAATTCACGCCAGATGAACTGTTCGTTCCAGAAAGCATCTACTAGTCGAACAGCCGCCTGTTCAGCTGAAAATGGCAATAAAAAGTAGCGGAGTAATGCATCTTTGCCCTATCTTCCCCAACTCCTACTGATAAACAGTTCGCCGCTGTTGCTATAGAAGGGAAGTTAAATTGTTCTAGTTGTATGAATGGCTGTTGTGCTGTTCAATGAGCTGGGCACTTCTGTTGCAAACGCTTCGTCATTAATCGACGTGACGTCATCAGTGTGTATTAAGTTATCAGTAGTAACCGTTAAGCCAATGTTAAGCTAGATATATACTGCAACACGCTTACAACCACACTGCCCAGCTAGGCGAGTAGAATAACTATCTGTTGATTCTTCCGCCAAGTAACTAATGCTCAGCAGGAAGTCACGGAACCTAACTGGAAGTTTCTGGGGAAATGGTTTCTAATCCTTTCCGACACTGGGTGTTTTCCACACTAACGAAACAAGTAAGAACGGTAAAGTATCGGAAGTTATATTCTTAAGAATGTACAACAGCAGGTATTGCAAATTTTTCTTTGCCTCAGCTGTTTCCTGCGTGGAAAATGATCCAGCATGGTTAGGATATGAGGACTTTCTTTATTATTTGTTAGGGTTCATAGTTCAACGACCAATTATTGTTTTCCAAGAGTCATGTTGCGCTATGGTGCTCAACTAATACTTGCTCACCTATAAGTGTTGTCTGTATCAGTGACACACACAATAATACCTTCGAAAAAAATTCCATGTCAGTCATGGACTGAAGTTTATACATTGTAAAAGGTTGTCTCGCGTTCAGCCTCGATGGGCGGACATAAGGACACGTGGATGAGATATTTTTACGCCATGCTTACACTACTCGGCGGAATTAGTAGTTCACACTGCGGTAAAAGTGGAATGGAAGAAAAATCCTGCCGATAAACACCTTTGGTTGACAGCGGGATGCTACGCCGAGAGTATCCACGAGATTGAGAATGTTAGAAGACTGATACTATCACAGCTTACGGGAGCCACAAATCAGCTACCTTTGCGGCAACCTGGAGGAATGTGCTGGTGCTGGTAACAGTCGATACAGAACATTTGAGTGAGTAAATGGCTAACATACGAGCTCGTAGATGATGTATCTGAGAATCACTGCGTGTTTTAGTTTTCGTCGCTGTAAAACAAAGGTTTTTTTCGCTCAACTGTAACACCTTTTCAGTACCTAGATGCAATGCCACTGGAAGGGAGCACGAAGGCTGAGATACTGCTAGCTTACCCAAGCCTACACAGGAACAGTCGAGATGCTCTGGTTGCGTTCAAACCGCGGACCTTCCGGTCATTAACTTCGCGCCTTGACCACTGAGCCATCTCGAACTCAAAGATATAAAGTGCATACTTAGAAATGCAGCTGTAGGACACGTTATCGAACCCGCCTGACATAATCATAGGGTGTTATCAAACAGAGCAGCTAACAGGCTTGATGGTCCTCCAATTTACAGCACTCTTCCACTTTTGTAAGTAACTCTTTCGACCGTGACCCATTTGAAGAAACAACCCCGAAAAACGGAAAAGGAGATATATTCTGAGCCCATGAATTGCAATGGAAGTGTTCACTATCATCGACACAGATGTGCTATTGGATTACCGGTTTAGGACTGCTGACACTCGGATTTTCTTCACAGAGTTCACAGTTATCTCCATCGGTTGGTTCGCCTCACATATCGCATAACCACTATGGTCACCCATTAGTGGGTTTAAAGAGTTATAAGGAAATGTCCAGCCAAAGAAGCTAATTCTCATCAATTCCGCATCCGGCTCGCTATAACAGATATAGGTCGGACCTCGTACACAAAACAACCAGGAACCAATGAGAGAGCCTATTTAGCTTGGTAGTTAAGGCATGAGACTACAGACTGGAAGGCCTGTGGTACGAATTCGACCCTGGCTTTCCGACTGTTTCAGTCCATGCTTAATCGACAGTATCTCCTAGTTGCACGAAAAGTATGCATTGAAAAATGTCACCGAGGAAAGACTATTTATTATCTCTTATTTCAGCCGAGCCGCACTCTCAGTGCGATTGTTAGGCAGACGATAGCACTTATTTGACATCAAATAGCTGAGTACGCCCGTTACCTGCAGTTTATCTGCCCTGAAAAACCTATCACCGTGTTAGTTTGCATCGCGCAAGCGTCTATTTACACATCGCGACAGGGGGACATTGAGATAATGCTGCCATAAACTGCTAGGGGATGATCAGCAAGCTTGTGCCCACTACCACTGTGTATAACAGAGAAACAAGGCTTCGTGGATTTAAGACTTGAATCAAGGCGAAAAATCACCGTAAATTACTTAAATGATGAACGCTAGATAGATGCAAATTCCAAGGAAGAGTGCATTCATAAGGAAAGAATGTGAAATGGTTAAGCGCAATGGTAAATCAGTAAACAGAGGACTGTTTTCAACAGCATTTGGACAGTCAGACCGTGTCAGTACTTATTATACAAACCCACCAAAAGTGGAGTTGCAGCTACGGATTCGCAAAATAGATGAATATATGGAGGACTCACTAAAGACGGGGTAAACTGTTCTATTTCACACAGAAAAGCCAGTTAAAGCACCCAGACACAGCTCGTATTTGATTAAGCCGTTGTGGAAAATGAGATACGCCCTTACAAGCCAACTGTCCCCGTCGAGAAAGTATTATGGTGCTCCCCAACAAACACACGAGTAGGTTTTAGCCATTATATAAGAAACTTTCAGGATCAACCTAGCGATTAAATCGTGTAGAATTACTTCGTAACAGAGAAACTATGTTTGTCTATACTATGTCTATGTCTATACTATAAAAAAATTAACACCTTGGAACCACACACTCAGGGTGAACAGTGTGCAACTTGTTTAAAAATGTGCAACAGGAAAATTTTCACTACACGAGAATTGGTGACAGTCAGTAGGAAAACCACGTGCTTACGGAAAATCCCACTCGAAGAGCGAACACATTCATAATACATCAGGATGACCAATGTTATAAGGGCAGAAAGTAGCTCGGCTCTTCCAACGACTCCCGTAACCTGGAATTAAGAAGACACCATGATTCATAAAAGCGCTTACGGCTTCCGTGTGCACCGGATGCACGGCGAAATAAAGACTGCTGACGAGCGCAGCATCCGGTTCGAGAAATTTCGTACAGAGCCTAAGCAGCTGCCTTAGGGAATAAATCATTACCTGTGGAAGGCGATGCAAACGGCTGAATGTAATACAACATTGACAGCATGATATCCAACAGGATCAAGCTGGTGCAGTAAATAGTTGAATCGAAAAGTCAGAACAGTCACTGGTCTGTAGGATTTGTGGCTTCTTTCCTTTTTGAAAAATTCCGTTATACTGAAAAACACAACATTTACCTCCTTCATTGGGGTACCCCAAAAGTCATTGAAAAATAGATCGGTCCAATTGGTTGACGGTCGTAGATCAGGATTGTCTTTGATAGCGGATGCATCGTCGAATACAAACCCACAAAATAAAGCATTCCAATAGACGACAAAAGTGACAAGAGCAAGAAGGCTAGCTTCCCAATGAACCATCTTGTCCGAATGGCTATCTACGATCCAAATGCTTTGCAGATTCCGCAAAATCCATCGTCTTCAGAGATATGAAAATTATTGTGAACATACACGTACATCAGGAAGTCTGCTTCAGTTCCGTTTACTAGCTATAAACCATGTATCAAGGGCACGTTGTTTCCAGTTGTTACAACTTCTGTTACCCGAAAGTTGGGGAGGTGCAGATATAACCAAGCAGTGAAGGCGATAGTATAATCAGTTTGCTCCCATTGGTTATCTGAAAAAAAAACAGGAAATCGGGTAGCTGTGCATAGAGGGCACTAACAGTGATGTAGGGGCGCTACTGACTGCACGACTGAGCTATGACATCATTGTCATTATTCATTGATGAGTTGAACCCTGGGGACCCCATGCAGAGAGGCAGTAATAAACAACTGGCTGGTGCTTTCATGCCTCGTTGCCAAGTCATGGAAGGTCCACTTCTCAGTCACCTTCATGGAACATAGGGCCACGCGAAAAGACCTCTGTGAGATAGACGGTCCTCTGACATGTGAAGTAAATGTTCTAACCAATGTCCAAATGATGAATCTGAACACAGGTGTCTTTACTTAACCAGAACCTCCAGTGTCGTGTCTTGACCAAGGTTGCACAGCTTACTCGATGCAAAAGATGAGCTTCGTACGGAGTAATCCGAAAGAGTCAAAGAGGTCCATCTGACAAAGGTGCCCAAAAATTCATATCACGCCGACTGCAACTGTGGAGTATCATTGTGCAGGAAGCCGGTGCACAGAGGGGCGGAACGTGCCATCTATGGGGAATCCACCTCACGCTATGTGCTCAATTTTCCTGTGCGCGATTTCTTTGGACAAAGAGGGGGAGCGAAACCGTGATTGCGCAAGGTATGGAGGTGCACCCGTCTCTTTGGTGGCCAAATAGTAAGTCCTACATGCTGGGTCAAACCGTTTCGCGGCTTGGTGACAAACGTGCTCACTTGCCAGGGAAGAACTTCAACCCATCGAGCGTTCAAGCAATGCAAACGATTCAGAAAAACACAATTCCACTTGACAATACAAATCGTCCCACCTAACTCACGAGGAGATTAACAAATCCATTAATTCAGCACCAAAAACTAACCCTGGTTGCTCTATGGTGTGGAAACTTGGAGGCATACGTCAATAAACCCAACCACCCCCAAAAACCGGTCCTTTTGTCCCCGAAGTGCAAGCAGTCTAAACTATCAAAATCTTCCACTGTTATTCGTCTTAACACAACTTATTTACCTGGGCTATCACATGCAAACTATAGGATGCGGAAATAAAAACAACAGAGTCAGCACTGATAACCTACGGAAACAGGCACCAAGGCGAGTGTCCACGAGGCTCTCTTAAAACCAACCTACCACAAATCAGGGACCCACAACGACGAAGATTTTCAGGTTCACTGAAGACAAGAAACTAGTACTACAGGCAGCGTACAACCCAGATGTACCAGAATCTACACTAAAGACCATAGGAGCAGGCATTTAGCGGAATAATGCGGGTCTTTCCGCGGCTATCGTTGAAGGCAACAGCCGGGAATTATTCACCTACGTTCCGCTCTGAGTCAATCGTCTAAACGCCTCGGTTAAACACAGGCATGACTACTGTTGGTGAAACATCGTCCTTATGGTGTATTAGCTCCGAAATTAGTCCCACAGTCACTAACCACCAATGACATCTTCGGCAAACCACGTAGTCAGAAACCTGCATTGTCCCCCAACAAAATGACAGGTCACGGAGGGACTGTCTTTCCTGGACTATGGGTTTCCCTGGGTGCTCAATGCTGACAGCGAAATGACACCTCATATGAATAGTATAAACCCCCCACAATAAATGATTCAAATATCCGATAATACACGAGTGCAGCGAGATGCATGTACAAGAGAAGCCAACTAGCCGAACCGCGCAATAAACTGCAACCAACCTGCACTGCATAAAGCCACACTTTCCAAACGTTTCTACTTCCACCCCAAAACTTTTTTCGACAACCACATTGAATTTCAAAGGTACGAGCCGCAACACTGCTAAAATTGGGGTTCTTTGCGGCATCACCGAAACACAAATCTCCTTCCCGTGCACCCATCTAATTGAGTATAGGAAAACGGCAGCGAATTAAACCTTGAGGTAGCTGGAACCTTCTTCACATCCACAAAATTTGATTTCGTCCTACTACGGGATGCAGTCCAGGTCTATGGGAATAAAAAAGGTCAACAGTTCGGGAGCAACACCATATGAAAGACGCCCAAAACGAAAACGAAGTAAACGGGAAGGCAGGCAGCAACGGGGCGGAAGGGAACAACCGGCCAATAGATGACGTTATTGCCCATTAATGTTTGGCGAAGCGCCAAAGACAAACGTTCAAAGTCAAATAACACAAGGATGAAAGAGAGGGCACTATTAACCTCTCCTTCTAGAAGGCTCATAGACGGTGTCTTCGATGAGAAAACACAAGTGCAAGTAGAGGAAAGGGAAGTATGCCTAAACGGCGGATTAGAAAGGCACAACAAACTGAGGAGCCGCCACTCCCTGGATATTATTAGTCGACCTTCTTTTACCAGTAACATCTCAATTGACCGGTTGATGTTTTTTTGGCCCATCACAGCGGTCAAGATGTCAGCATTCGAACTGCACAGATGAACAAAGGACAAAAAGTTGTTGACCAGGTGCTGAAAAGCTATTTCGGCTACGCAGATGAAGTGGAGGGACCGCCACTCTCAATATCTATCCTCTGTGAATGCGTATCATGAAGACGACTGATGGGAACAAGGGGAGTACCAGCAGCCACATGTATGAAATCCAGGTGTTCTTAGACAAAGACACCGTTCATCAAACCAACCTTCAGAGTTTCGGAAAATGAGGTTATGGGGTGACCGCCTCAAGGGCCTGGGCAGGGGCGACGAGTGCTGTGCACTAACAGTCCAAGGCAGTATTGATGCCGGTGTGCGTAAGATACCGCGTGATGAGCATATGGGAGGTGCATATGAGTTCAAAAACTTGAAAAAGTGACCAGAGAGATGCTGATAGATTTCTAACACAGATTTACCAGAATACATTCAAGCACCTAAGGAATAACGGATGACATGTCCAATACAAACGGGTGTGTACAGAGATATAAGGGAACAGGCTGAAAAAGGAGTGACGCTGTCAGACGCCCTGGTGTATTGGTACTGTTTTCTGGGAAGCAGCTGGTGACGTCCTTTTTCATAATGCAAAACACTTCCGCGGTCGGATCGTGAATATAACCGTGACACTTGTAAGGTAGGGGTTTGTAGCAGGCTCTTGTGAAACGGGGTCCCAAACAAGTGGTCCTGTACTGCTAGTTAGCAGAGTGGAACTATGTGCTATAGTTATACAAAACGGAGTAGAGTGACGCCATTCTAAATGATGAGCATTGAAGGTGTCCTCAAATCTGACCATAAAACTTGTTGCTTATGTGTGGGTTGTTGGTGCCAAGGACATCATTAGGCACGTACGAAACGTCACACATAAACTAGTGGGACCAAATCCGTCGATGGAGCTTCAAGAGCACGCCAATGAAACGTCCTTATGTTTATATTGAGAAGGAAGTGACGGTGGCTTTGGAAATCAATTGTTTATTAGCGCGGTACCAGGTAGTTCAAGTTCGTAAGGCATCTTTTCCGACCAGTAGGGTAATGAAGACTTAGTACTGCTGCGCAACGGTGGGTGATGTTTCAACCAACCACTAACAATAAAGCCTGGGCGTCTGATGAGATAACCATAAAGATCGGCGGCAAACTCCGTTCCGCGGCTCGATCTTTTCGCCACAAGCGTCATAAGTCTTGAATTTCCTCATGGCTGCACGCCGTATACAATTTCTCCGTCACATGGTCAAACGGGTTTTCGCCCAGTGTAGTAAAGTGCATGCGTAATACATCCACTTTAGCTCCGAACGTTGGCTGCACTTCTCACAAAACGATTCTTTTGGTGCATTTGTACTTACCTTCTTGTCAGATCTAGGGCTGATGTGTCGAACGGCGAGCATGATCGTGCGGCCAAATGACAGAACTTCTGGCCCTCCTAAGGTATAGTGCAGTCTTCAAGTAACATGAAGCAAACCATCTGGACCCAAATGCGCAAATTCAGAGGCGCTGGGAGGAGATGCGTATTTAGTCAGTAGTACTATTAATACAATAGGTGCATGCGTCCCCATCTCATCGCCAAAAACAAAACAATGGGGAAAGTACGAGACGAAGTGATATTGAAAATTTGACAGTACCGTGACAAAGCCCAAAATACCAAGCTGAAACGAACTCACCGAAATATAGAAAACGCGCTTCGTAACTAGGACCGACCAGTGAATGAATTCGCTACGACCCAGTGGAAGACGCACGTCAGTATCGCGGAAATGAAGCGTTTGGGAGCAATGCTCATCAGTATACCGTAGACGAAGGTTCACGCGGATCTTAACTGTAAGGGCGGAAATTAAACAAACACCACACAGCAGTCAGTACAATACTTTGATGCGAACACGGCGAAGCGTGAAGTTCAGTTCAGAGGCAGCTAATCAGGAAGAAAAGGACAAGTACACCGGGAATCACCCAATTGCTCCATCACGCAATGGCTTAGGTAAATTTTATAAATTTATTTTTATTACTATTTATTATTTATTATTTATTTTTTTATAATCGAGTGCGCAAAACCAAAGGACGTCCACAATAATGGACTGATAACCTGGGTTGCAGGAAGCTGCGTTTAACCCCCAAAAGATGTAGCGATGAAAACGAATGAGGTAATGATTTGAAGCATATTTGATTTGAAGTATATTATGCCGTGTGAGGAAAAACGATTATGTTTTGCTAATTCAGTCTTATGAGCCGGTCAGCGCCAGCCAATCTATCAACGCAATGGTGTAACAGTTGACCCTCGCCAAGTCACATAAACACGGCGACTTTCCCGAACAAAAACCAAGCTGCCTAGGTCCACAATGGCTTCAAAGGCACGGATTACGGACGCTAACGTCGCTTTTCTTGTGCTAGTTTCTAATTTTAAGACGCAACACTCGCACCATGCCAACCTAAGTGGCACGTGCTACCAAATGTTGACGTCTTCGTACCGCGCAAGTGGAAGACAAAACACTGAAGATTGCTACTTTCGGAATAGGCCTCTCAGGTTTTTAAGCCACGGCAATTTTCGCCGCTTTGTACACAAGCGATCAGGTTTACGGGGCAGGTCAGAAAAACGTGCTGTCAGTCGAACAAGTGCCAAACTTATTCAGTGCGAATGCACCTGTTCCTCTTGAAGTTCGCTTCGTTAAAGTTACCTGGTATCAGTGCCCGAGATGGTTATACATTATCTGTCGCAGTTGTTCACCCAAACCAACAGATGTCATGCTCTCTCAATAACGAAGATACAGTACACGTTGTGTATCATTACCGAATAAACATTGCGCAAATGGATTCAACTCAATCTATAACGGCAGGCCAGATAGGCAGAAGATCAAGGATAACGAACAAACAATATTTGATTCACTCAAGTCAAGTCAACAAGAGACATTCACATGGAAAATATAAATGGATTGCAAAAAAACGGAATTTTCGTACAAAAGGCTGATAAGGCGCAAAAGAACCAGGGAACGGGGTCAGGAACAGGAATATTTACTTAAGATACAAATGTCATTCAGGCTCTGGTTTGAGTGCATCAAAGGCTGGACCGAGAACGAATTCACTTGGATCATTGGTAAATTCTGAAAGCATGGGTTCAGTCGCAGATGAATCGGGAGATTCTGGTGAATTTCGGCATGTTGAAGATGCGTCAAGTTTTTCTGTATGATACCTACGATGGGCTACAAGAGCCTGTTTGTTAAAATACATTCTTTCGCAACCAGGAAACCCACAAGCGATTAAACATTCAGGATGAGATGCTTGTACGTGAAATCTTAACGAATGTCGATCAGCGAAAGACTGATGGCAGCTAGAAATGCTGCATGGAAAGCGAGAAGAATCCAACTTCGACATTCCAGTAGTTTTATTGATGTGCATTTTGAGATGATTACGATATTCGGTGTTAGTGGCGCATCCTTTACCGCATCCCGGATATTCACAAAAGAAAGGATACTCTCCTGTGTGCTTGTAAGAGTGCACTCGAAGTGAACGCTCCGAAAGTAAAACGCTGGAACAGGCAGGATGTGGACAGGGATAGCTCGGCCGTTCGTGTTTTTTTAAATGAACTAAAGCGTGTTCTTTAAGATGTATACTTTGCCGAAAACTCAATCCACAACCTGGGTAGGTGCAGACATGAGGTCGATGGTCTCTATGTCCTCTCAAGTGGTCACGCAAAGAAGAGCGTTGCATGTACACTTTGAAGCAACCGGGCTGATTGCAGTAGTAACGAGGACGGTCGCGCGGGTCTAAATGCAGCTCCCGGTGATTATTGAGGTTCGCCGGGTTCCGACATCGAAAGCTACAGCCGGCGAACCCACATTCAAAGGGTTGTTCACCGGTATGCTGCAGCATATGCTGTTTTAAGCTTTGAGGTGTTGACAGGACACGGCCACATCCTGGAAACGAGCAAGAACGTGGTTTCTGAGGTCGTCCTGACCGTCCAGTTGCAGCACGCCTCTGCATAACCATCGGATTAGTACTATCGTCTAACACGACGGTTCGAGGACGCCGAAGTTTACTCCGAACTTCGTTTTGTTTCGCTGACGGTTCCTCAATTTTCATTGCGAAGTCAATGAACTCTTTCAGTGACATCGTTCCGGATGGGTCGAAATCTTGTGTTTCCATCAGGAGGTTCTCGATGAGTAAGGGCAATGTATCAAACAGCTCACTCCTCGCATGAGAAGAAACCTCCAGGCTGTGAAAATATCAATCCGTAAATTGGCTTCATACGGAAGTAGACCTCGGAAAAGCCTCAGGGCAGGCTGCAAGGAGGAAAATAAGAAGGAAACACGATTGTTGAATACCAGATAAGTAGAGTGGCAGAGAGCATGCGAGTACATGATCGTTTGGGCTTGACGCCGGAATTACCCCAAAACTCCGTGCAACTGTTGGCACTTGTATACAAAATGCTATACCTGCATTTACGAGGCATTTTACGTACTACACCGACATAGCTGACAGAACATCAAGATATTATTGATGCACTGAAAATCCAAATGAGGGTTACGGATCAAGGCAGCAGAGGCTGACGCATGCCGCTCTGCGCCGCTGTCGGAAATTGCCTCTATGCCCTTTGACTGTAGCCTATCAGTTTCAACTCAGTCAGCTATAGGTCATTTAAATCTGTAATTAATAAAGTATTTCTATCATTCCCAATTATCGGAAGAAGTGTGGAAAGTTAACCTGGTCTTGTCTGAATTATTCATATGATTCACAGAAGTTGTACCGCTGATAGTTCGTTGCTTTCTCTATAGTAACAACACTAGATAATCCGAAAAAAAGTGTCTGAAAAAGTGTGGACACGCAGCCGTTCAACGATTACGTATGGTAAAATTTACCCCGAACGTTTTCCTCATTGGTATAGATAAATTTCTGGATTTGCGCACGATTTATATCCTGGATATTGGTTGATAATGTCAAATATCAGTATCTGTGAGGCCTATTGGTGATTAATTTATGATTATACATTTCAACATGCAACTTGTCGATACCCAAACGCTGAAAGTGTCCTACGTTTCAGTCGTCACATTTCTCAGCACCAGCCATGTGCTCGAAACTGGATAAGCAACGCAAAATGGGTTGTGATTTACCCACGTTTTTTAGAAACAGGATGCGAAAGACGCGAAAATGAGCACCTGACTCAGAATCAGTAGTAGCAATCGTAACCGAGGAAGGTATGAACACTCGCATGAAATGATTTAAAATTCAAGTGTAAGAAGTAGTAAAGAAGAGGGTGGGGGTCTCCGATCAGTTGAACAGTCATCATCATCATCATCATCATCGACAGCATGACATCAGTGTTCAACACCGATGCTTCGCTGCCGTACAACCATGATTTATTTGAAAGCCCTATTGTGAAGAAAAAGAATAAAGATGGACGGGGAGGGGACTTATTGCTGTCTTACTACAATCATTCCGAGGTGCCTACACCTCCAAACACTCATTCAGGCAATCTGGATAGGAACTGACAACAAGATCGCCACTGACATCGGTTGGCAGACATATCTTGCAGCGTCTCCAACCAGGCGCAGTGTGGATCACGCGGTCCCCATCCTGGAAGGCGAGTAGCACCAACAGCACCCAAGCGTTTCGTGATTTCTTTCATACTCTTCTGCCAGGTCAAGGGTTGGCCACCTCTCTGCTTACGCCACTCTGAATTGGGTATGGAAAACAGCACTCTCTTCGGCAAACGATGATTAGGCATGTGCAACACATGTCCCAACCAACGTAGCTTCTGGTGCTGGACACATTCTTCAATGGAAGTACCCGTTGCACAACCCAAAACTCGCTTTCTAACTGCCTCGTTACGGATTCGCCGACACCATCCCACACGAGCTATGGTTCTGAGACAACGATTGTCGAACACCTGAAGACGTCTCAGTTCCGCTGCTCGAACAGGCCAAGTCTCACAGCCATACAACAAAACAGCCCGCACTGTAGCTTGATACACACGTCCCTTGATATTCAGGGACACACCACTTTGACGCCATAGGTGTCTCAAATTAGCAAACGCGACCCGAGCCTTGCAGATTCGCTCATTTACCTCATCTGTCACACTACAATCAGAACTAAGACAACTTCCAAGATATGTAAAACGCTCCACAACTGCCAGTGCCTCTCCCTGGATTGTAAGTGGCGTGTTCAGTGACTGCATGTCCAGGAGCATGACCTTACACTTTTTGGGCGCAAAGTGCATACCAAAGGACGGGATGACTTTGGTCAGTTCATCTAAAAACACCTGCGCCTTCTCCTCCTCTTCAAAGATAAGAACGATGTCATCTGCATATTCCAGATCGACAAGGTTTTCGTCAGAGGCTATTTGAACACCGGGGTTTTGGAGACCTTCCAGCGTTCGTCTCATTATTTCATCGATCACGAAGTTAAACAGGAATGGGGATAGTGGGCATCCCTGACGGACGCCACTTTGTGTACGGAAGCTTTTGGAGAGCTCGCCGTATACTCTCACACGTCCGGAAGTCTTGGAATACAAAGACCTTATTATGTTCACGAACTCCCGGGGCATTCCTTGGTGGGCAAGCGTGTCAAGCAGAACAGACCGGTCAACCGAGTCAAATGCGCCTTGGAAATCCAAGAATACTAGAATTGTGGGTCGCTTATACGTATGGCGTTGTTCTAGCACCTGACGAAGTGTGAAGATTTGGTCAACGCAACCTCTACCAGGCCGGAATCCCGCTTGCTGCTCTCGAGACAGTGTCTCACGAGCCACCGTAAGGCGACGAAGCACAAGTGACGCCAACAGTCTCGTTACGACCGGGGTCAAGCTGATCCCCCTGTGGTTGCCACACTCACTACGAGCCCTTTTTTTGAAAATGGGCACTATCAACGACTCTCCCCAGTTGTCTGGGACAGACTCCTTTTCCCAGATGCAGGCAAACAGATCAGAGAGGCGTTGACTGAGGATTTCACCCCCATCTTTGAACAATGCGGGTGGGAGGTCATCCGGACCAGAGGCTCGGTGGCGCTTGAGAGAACATATGCAGTCATAAACCTCCGAGGCCGTAGGTGGTTCCACGTTCACCGTCCAGGGTTCTACGTCACCTGTGGGTTCCAGATGGGCGCCAGCTGGAACGGTTGAACAGTGCTTGGGACCGATTAGGAGTCATCATTCCAGAACGATCTCACACCTAGATAATAAAAATGCGTCGTGGTGAGCTTGTCTCTGCTCAACATTTAAGCAGAGCACTCGAAAAAGGTCGGTCGTCACGTGAGACGCAAATATGGGAAAACAAAGTGAGGTAGGAAGAGAGTGAATTAGACATATCTTTACCTGGTTGTGCAGTGCTGAGTTTTCAGCAACCTTATGAGTGGTGTATTATACTAAGGACCTTACTCATAGTCTTAGTGACGTTAGTATGCCGCCTGCCAGGGTGAAGAACTAAACTACCACCTTATCAGGGGCTGGACACCCTAGCTGATGTGCCAAATCTCAAAACAAGAGGCGCTCTTTTATTCGCTCGATCACTTTTCTCGTTCTCTCCTCTACATTTTATCGTTCTTTCATGTTTTGGCTTTGTCGGGGACCAGCGATTGAGGGGACCAGGACAACCGTGAGATTCATGGCAGCAGTAAACGTTTCAAAATATAGGTGGATAGATAATTGTCAACAGGCCTTCAAAGCCTGGAAGAAGGTTCTTATTAGCAGCAGGGCACTAGAGTTCCCAGACTTCTCGAAACTACGTCAAATAAAGACCGTAGGGCACTAGAGCTCCCAAACTTCTCGAAACTACGTCAAATAAAGACCGGACAGTCGGTGGCCAATGTGGCTCCGTCTTAAATTCAGGTGAGCAAAACTACTGTCCAACGAGGAACACGGCACTAGCTACCTTGTTGGATGTAGAAACGTTCAAACCATAAATCAGGGGACAAAATTTTCCATACGGGTTGACCGTTATTTGTTAACACATCTGTCCTCCACGAAATACTCCCAAGGACTCCAAACCAGATGGTAATTATTTTTACAGGGATGTGATTTGGCCTTGAAACACACTCCAGGAAAATTTGGTTCGACAGCCGACGCAATACGCAGGAAAATCACGCGACAGACGCCCAATGCTGTCTCGAGTGGGACCGGGCGATCTTCGAAAGTGCAACTCAGAGTTTTCCTTAAGAATAGTAATCGTTTAGCTGCAACACTCTTTCGGGGCATAGCTGAGGAAGCATGAGGGCTGAGGTACTCTCAGGTTGCCCACGCCCTGACAGAAGTTGAGATGATTGGGTTAGGTTCAAACCACTGAACTTCGTATCAGTAAGTTCGCGTCATAGCCAGTGAGCTATCTCGGGCTCTCCATAAAGTCACACGACCAACGAAGGCCAGGGACGAAAGCCGTGAGACGACCTGCTCCTCCGTCAACCGAACTTGAAAAAAGACACCATTGGAAAGAATTTGCACTGCGGCAATCAAAGTGGGGAGTGTGTACTCGGGAAGAATACTTCGGGGAATAAAAGGAGTTGAAGTACACCTGGAATGGTTCTCATGGCCGAGATGCACAAAGATCGGGCAATATGTGCCGGCTGTCGATCAGCAAGCTACAACACAAACGGATTCTAGTGTGAAGCAGGAGGGACAAAAATGGGAAGCGATCGTGCAACAGTGCCACATTGCCGCCAGCTAACCAGTGCTTAAACCCGACGAGCCCATGCTTCCTTTACTGAAGATCTCACAAGCACCGGACGACCCAATGAGTTACACCGACTAATGATGGGTGAAACCACGAAGGCCCGTTTTCAGACGGATCTTCCTTAAGACATTCATACATGACTGCACACAGCCCTGTGCATACCAAACCTTGTCAGCATCCATCCTCCTTAAATTGGACGGCCAGGTCGTTGTCAGCCCCTTCGCTGCCACACTTAGCAAACATTTCGTCGAACTTGTCTACACAACAGTTGTCTTATATGAGCTCGTTCCAGCCGGGTGACCCTCTGTCATTCAGGTACTACGTAGTACCATTCCGCGAGGAAAATAGCGAAAAATTCCTCCGCACAGTTCACTCTTCACAAAAAATATTCGAGGCAAATCTCCAGGACCAGTTGCTGGCCAGGTAGACTGTCTTCCTCTTGATCAACCTGTCCTCCGTTAATAACAAACCCCGCTCCACTGAGTATTGAGACAGAGTCGGTGACTTGCGGTCTGGACCGGGCAGGTAGTGTATCAAGGCCATAGGGGCCGTATGTTCGGATGGTATATAAACCGATGTGGAGCTACAAATGGTCATTCCTCGCTTGCTCCGCTTTGATCGCGTATTGAGAGCATAAATCACCCAAGCAGATCAAAGTCTCAACGACCGATGAAGCTAACTGGCACGCGATTGGCCGATTGATTCACAGATTGATACACAAGATCGAGGCTCCTCTCACTAGAAGCACACCCAAATTATTTTCGCCGAAACTATAGGGTTTTCGAAGTTGAGACTTTTACGGGGAGTTAGCTAATCCATTTGCACTTGCAGGTGGTATGTTGCTCGTAGCATTTTGTTTAAGTGAGCGAACTTTCAAGGTCACGGACCACCACCGATTCGCATTTTGTTACCGCTTTACGGGAGATAAAACACGAAATCACACTTTACCATATTTTTGGCTTTCTTTAAGAAAAAATAACATCTTCGGAATATCCAGTGAAAATTCCACCCAGGAACCTCGATCATTGACGTTTGTTTGCCTTATACTCCCATGATTTAACAAACGAGCTAATTTTGTTCAGCGAACTTCGTCACAGCACATTTTCTTATGGAGCTCAGCTTCCATTAAGTATAACATTGTCAGAAAACAGCATGCATTGCGCAGTGGAGATGCGAGCGCAAGCTCTGTGAATGATTGCCTTTCCCAGCTATGCATAACTAGCCTGTGGACAATACAGCGTCAGGACGTCGCCTTAGGTAAGTTACCAACACAGTGTTATCATTTCTATTAGGAATGTGACTCACCATATGTGGAATACGTCATAAAGCGGTTATCATGATAACGGTGGTCATTGGCACTCACCTAGACTACTTATTGTAACTGCTAGGCCCGTGTCTGTGTGACACTGATTATAAGGCCTCACCTATACACGGCAACCTAATTCAATGGCCAGTGACGGCCTTCCCTACTCAAAACTGTACGCGTTTCCAATACTCTCGAATGCTTATTGTGACTGCTAGGCCCGCGGCTGTGTGACACTGATTATGAGGCCCCACCTATGCACAGTAACCTAATTCAATGAGCAACGACTGTCTCTCCTACTCATAACTGTATGCGATTTTGCTTATCTTTGCCACCTATGGTGAATACCAGGCCAGTATCTATACGGGCTGGTGAATATAAGGCCTCAGCTATGCGTGATAGCCCACTCTGACGGCCTGTCACAAAAGTTCAGCTGTAGCACCCTTTTGGTGCCTAGCTGCCATGCAACCAGAAGAAAGCACAAGGGCTAGGATACTGCCAGGTTTTCCAAGCCTAGGCAGGGGAAGTCGAGAGGCGGAAGTCAGGTTCGAACCACGGACCTTCCGACCAGTAAATTCGCGTTCTGAACACTGATCCATCTTGCCTGTCATACTCATAACCGTACTCGATGCCACCTAACTTGGCTACTCATCGTATCTGCTGGGCCCGCGTCCATGTGCGGCAGCACTGAAGCACTGATTATGCGCGGCAAGCTAGTCAGTACTACTCATAACTCTACGCGTTTCGCTTATCTCTGCTACTTTAAATAAACACCAGGCCAGTGTTTATGCGAACCGATGGCCACGAGGCTTTAACTACGCACACAATCATAATCTAACGGCGAACGACAGACGCTGTATTCGTAATTGTACGCGATATCGCTTATATTGGCCTCCTTTTGTAACCGCTGGGCCAGCGCTTATATGAGACGCTGATTATTCAACCTCAATTATGCTACCTTAATCCAACGGCCCATCATTCGCATAACTGTGTGCGCTGTCGCTTGTTTCTGCTATCTGTAGTAAACACCAGGCTAGTATTTATGCGGGCCGATAAAAATGAGGCCTCAGCTATGCGTGGTATCCTAATCTAACGCCCAACATGGCTCCATCATACTCATAACTGTAGACAATATAGTCTATCTTGGCTGCTCATCGTAATTTCTAAGCCTGTGTTTATGTGCAATGCCAAATATGAGGCCTCAATTAAGCTCAGCAGCTAACGCGATGGCTAACGACGGCCGGTCACGCTCATAACCGTACTCGATGACGCCTACAGTGGCTCGTAACTGAATAATGCCTCAACTATGCCCCACAATAGACCAATACAGCGACTAAAGGCGGTCCTTCATATTCATCCATGTCATCCGTCTGCCAACCACATGCCTAAAAAAAACACAACCACATCTGACAAATCATATTTCTATTTATTAGTGGCATCGGTACAAACGTAATGTGTGGTCAGTCCAGGTCTCAGTTTCAGGAGGCCGCTTTTACTCGACAGGGTTTCTGAAAGGAAAAATGTTTAATCAATTATGACTCGCACATATCTTCAGCGATATCATATAAACTACATAATTAAACAAAGTTGTAGTGGCTAACTCACCAAGTGCTTAATAAATCCCTTTCTCCAAAATTTGAAATCGGTGTCCACGCTGAAGCTGGAGTCTTACGGTTATATAAATAATCTCGCTACTTGCTCAATTAATCCCATTGGTAATAATGAGGGAGTCGTGTGTACATCGATTATTCAATGGTGGGAATCAGTAACCATATGCATTATTGGGCGCAGCAAAAACCCGCTGCTCACGCAATTGCACGTCCCAGCCCAATCACCACAAAAATGACGCCCATTACGGGGCTTTCCAGAAACCGAAGTATGTCAGTGCAATGATGGCACGGCACTGCCATACCCGGTTTGGTAGCACACCAGCAACTAATCCCTTCCTATTCTTGACTATACCTTCTGGTCCACTCGGTCCATCACCTGCAACTACGAACAAACTCATGCTTTATACTGAATGTAATCTTATAATCAGGACTGCCTGATTACGCTGCCCACCAGTTATGAATAAACATTAGTATTACCTCACCCTTCGTGGGTGTGTGCCAAAGGACGGGATGGTTTTGGTTAGTTCATTCAAAAACACCCATGCCCTTTCCTCCTTTTTGAACGACGTCTGCACACTCCATATCGGCAAGGTTTTCGTCAGACAGTTGAAAACCGTGGTCCAGAAGACGTTAATTAGTCGGAAATTATGACCACTTTTGGCTGCGTGTTATCACAGGCCGCAGTCAAACCCACATCATAGTGATTTCCGGCAGTCTTTCGGAGACTTACTATTTTGAGTCCGCCATGAAGACACGATCGCATTATTGTTTCGTCTGAATGACGTAAATAAACCACGGTGTGCCCTCAATGGACGCGAGAATATCGTTGATCCATGCTGGTCTTGAGTTGTGACGGTTCCTTGGCGAACCTTAACCACAATAAGAACCTTAAAGGACCCACCCAAGATGTTCATGTACGGGGCTGTCCACGGACCCAAGCACGGCGTCGCGATGACGGTACCTCGACTACCATACCCAGTCTGATGGTTTGCCCGTATTTCAACATATCCATCATATTTACAGGATGAGGGTGGTACGTGTACCCATGAGACCGCTCAATCCGTTTAATTTGTGCCAGGACTTGAAAACACTGGCCACATTATTGTGCTGTCTGCTTGTTCTGCCCATAAACGAACGAATTCTCCCAATTTCAATACCGATGGTTCGGTATAGTCTTGCACCCGATATAGCGTGTACTGACCGTCATAAAGAAAAAAACTTACTAGCTGTGACGAATTCCTCGGCGTGGCTTTGCAGGACACCTGCCACAACGGTAGGAGACTTTTTCGATACAGGTCCTGAAACGCTGTTCAATTTTGAGCTTGGGTTGACATACAGGGCGCAGTTATTGTTCTCGTCCTTTCGAAAGTAATTCCAGTTGCAGTATTGAAGAAAACACGTGAGAAAACCGGCTCTTCCACAAATTTCCCACCGCCATCAGGGAGACATCACCTGAAGCCACGGGCAGCCATTAAAATATGAATTCCGCGCCCATGGTGGACCTAAACAACTTTTCACAAAACTGAGGCTACACGGGAAGATCCTAAAGGACCGAATAAATACCGTCAGAGTGGCGCTAAGCTCAATACAATATTAAGGATAAGTGGCTGGTGCCTCTGAGGCCCTTGACATTCAGTTGTTACAAACGAGCTGACAGAAGGAGATTGTCGTTGATCACACAAACGAGCGAAGTGGGTATAAATGGAAAAGTTACTGATAAGTATGGGAACAGCGGAGACTCTAACGTCCCACCGTCTGTGTAGAGTGCTGACAACAAGGGTTAAGAGTACGTTGGAAGCCAACGCAAGTTGTTGAATATGTTAGCTATGTTTTTAATCTGATGCTATGTAATAGGTAGGTGAAACTTCTTTCACACCTCCGTCTGTGCGGAGGTATTAACTTCTGTAAAGGAAAATTAAGCAGCCGTCCTCAGGCCTTGCTGAACGAATCCACTGTGCACTGACAGACGCTGATTGTAGGGCACAAGCGGCATGACCCAGCGGCAAGATGCTTGACGAACATGGCGTCATAGGGGAGATAGTGTGGAAATAGTGGAAGGCACAATAGCTGGCCATAACTTTGCTTGGTGCCCCAAAAGCTGCTGAACTCAGGCCAAATGTTCAAATGGGTGGCAATAACAGCAGTGATCGATGCCTCAAGCTGGCAATATAAATTCCCATCCAAGCTGTCTGCCTATGAATGGTGCTGCTGCAGTGTGGATGCGATGGACGCCCGACCCATTAAGAACGCCTTTGAACTGAGTGCTCACGAGGTGTGAATCGCTAGTTGTGATGACAGTCCATGGGTAGCTGCACATGGAGACCCAGTGTTCAGCAAAGCTTCGGAATGCATAACTTGCATCTGCGTCTGGTATAAGGACGACTCCACTCAACAGCGTATATCGCTTGGTGATGGCCGTCAGGTCGACCATACCGCCATATTGGGGTGCGAAGTCTGAAACTCCTTATGGTTGTTGGCTGAAAGTTAGTTCACCCGCGCGAAGTGAGATTTAGGTGACATCGGATGGCAAGTTTGCAAGGCAAGCAAGCAAGTGCGTACCGAGCTAAGACCGGCTTGGTTATAGTCCACATGCCTGGGCGAATAATTCAATGGGGATTTTGCAGGCTGGGTCTGTAAAAAGATGAGGTACGAAAGGTGAGATTTTTCAGCAGATACGAAGCCTCAGGCCAGTTTACCAGGATTCGGTAACAGTTGGTTGACTACGCGAAATAGAAAGCTTCTATTCTCTGGACTCGGTTGCAGCACCAAGGCTATCGTACATGAAACTTCGGCTGGCACTCATAACGAAGTGTCAGTTTTTGTTTTGAGAGAGATATTTGTCGAACGTCCATGAAAATCAATCCACACAGCCAAGTTAATAAAAAGTTTCCAACGAAGTTTTGCTCTCAATGGCTTCGAAACGGACAGAACACAAATGATCACTAATGATCGAAGCTCCAGCGCAAAACTAGAATAATGGACAGCAGAAAAGCCCGTTAAGAATCCGTGTCCGAAACTACCCTTGACGTGTCTCCGGTTGCAGCGAGAGTCTGGAGAAGACAGAAGAGCCTTCCATCAACTTGCAGATCGTTGCTGTAAGGCAGCTCCAACGGCACCCTCGGAAAGAACTTCTGGAACGCTCAGCCGTTCAGCGATAAAAAATTTCAAGGCACTGTTGTCGAAGCCAGCCCTTAACTGACTTCCACCAGGGAACAGTGTGCTTAGACTGAAAGCTCAGCTGCACCATTATCTCTGCCTCCGGACAAGTAACAGCAGCATAGCGGAGAATAAAACGGCGGCAGTAACGTTTGGTTTTACCGCAGAGGGGCAGCCCAGTCATGATTGTGGGAAGAAGCGTCATGAATAAATTTGACCTTGTTCTTCGCTGTGCAACAGCCTTGCTGATCGACCGTGTTCAAAGCAACCGATTGCGGTGTGGAAGGTGCTATATATGGGTAGTTCTTTGATGGTAGGTTAAAGGACCCAAACAGGATGTGGATAAGCTTTGAGCTCTTCATCTGACACGCCTTCCGCCAACGTATTATTCAAGGATGGTCAGGTAAAACCTAAACAACGGTAAGTTCGTTGGTGAAACAACAAAATTTTGAACCATATTTCGAAAAACGGATGGCAGGCGTAATTATCTATATAGGTTAACTGGTGCGATGGTAGTATTCTGTAAGCCGTCCTCAGGGGATGTAGGCATTTGGCTGTAGGCACGTGCGAGATTTTTTCGAGAACACCTGACTACGTTTCCTCATTTCTATAGTTGTGCTTAGCAGATGGAGACGGTAACCTGCGTATCTAGTCATCGTTATGCACAGGCTGCTCGTTGTCTTGCCCCTTATTAAAGAAGGAATATGACGGGCGGGTGTTTAGCGGAGCGGCCCAAATGTTTGATGAAACTAGATAGTGCCTAGTGGGCTTGTTGATGGAGATTGAAAATGTCGACCGGAGAGGCTTCTCGATCTCGCTACCCACGTACCGCAACAGCCATGTTGTGCGTTACTCCTATCTGTAAGTTTAGATTTTTGAATTAAATAACGTGTGGGTGCGGGAAAGAACTGTGTCGTCGGTCTTTGGTTTCTTGTTAGATTTCGCGGCCGTCCACTGCATCCATAGCGTCCACTATATCTTCCAGGTAATTGTATAATCACACAAATGATGTCATAATAGTGTTCAGCTGTTTTGTAAAGTCAGTTAATGTTAATGTGGCGCCCAATAGCATGAATCGCAATTACGGATCCCTGTCAAAGTACGATCGACAGAACATACATAGGTTTTGTCGTAAGCTGCAAGACGCTCTGTGAAGCCCCTTCCAGTGTTTCAAAACGTAATTCAGCAATATTGATAAGTATAGTTATATTTCCCAACTTTAAGGGAGCATATCCAATAAAGCGTGGTCTGCACGTTGCACTACGTACATGAGGGTTACTACACAATGGAGAGACATAAAAACGAAGCCGATACGCTTAAAACGTGATAAGTAATCGTAGGTTTTGAGAAACAGAGGCTAGAACACTAAGGCGTGCGGGAGGACCAGTTCAGTGATGAAGCTGGTTGATTTGGACTAAAAGTGAAAAACATCGCTCGCTGTGAGGGACCTTCGGTGGTTGAGGTAACACCGATGGCCATGGATAGCTCAAATAAGGGTGTGGAAATGGAAAAATTCGCAACCGACACAAATAGCAAGTTAACACTGAACCTGAATAGACGCACTCATGTTGCTTTTGGAAGAAAATCAGGCGTATCAGTTATTTTGGTGAGCGGTAGTGCTAATGTACACGGCCGAAAAACCACTGTAGACAAAATTACTGACTTATTTGGCTCGGCAAACTGAAATCGCAATGCGAAACCGGGGTGGTTAGATCCAAGCAAAGGGTCCAGCGGACTAGAAAAAACTCGTCCCAGATGCGGTTTGTGAGAAGTAAGCAGTTTTTGGCAGCTGCAAATGAAGGAGTGGAGAAAAGGATGGCCGAGATTGGGAGAAGGTTTGCAAGTATGTCATTAGTTTTGGGTGTAGCATTGCCCTGCCATCATTGCACTTCAATTTTTGGACATCCCCGTAACAAACGCCAAGGTTGCGGCGGTTGAGCGGGGCATTCGCAGTCATGTGGCAACACAATTCGGGCTAGACAAGGAGATCGTCAAAGTTAGAAACCGGTGTAAAATCACAGGTAATGTCGGTGCATTTGGAAGGTGGATCCTTACCATAATAATTTCCCTCAGATGCTGGGGGCTTCAAAGTGGATACCGGCGCACTAACCACAAAAAAGCGCACTACGTTTGATGCGCTCCTTTCACAAATTTCTGCACTCTGGGGTTCAAGATCAGCCTCGTTGGTATTCAAAAATTTTCCGTGGTTTTCTACAGCTGCTCGAGCGACCGTTATGAAAGCATTTCCTCCGTGGTTTTACTCCAGAAAAAGCTTCTACTAAAAATTTTGTCCGTCAACTAAATGATCTTCCCTCGAGACCACCGTGATAATCAAGTGTGTTGTCTATTCCAGGAAATCAATAAAAGGGCTCTGTTGTTTCCTGCATTTTTGCCTCTGGCCTCTTCCCGTTTACCATTTCACTGGCAAAGCTGTAAACTACAGACGATGACGAAGAGAAAGCTGGCCTTTCGTCTGTTAAAATAGAAATACTTGAAGCACACACAGAGGATAGCCCGAAGACTCCGTGCTGCCTATGGCTTATATTGACGTACAGAGTCGCAGCTGCCCTCGTCATACTTGAGATTGTACCGCACTACTTCGTCAGCCAAACAAAACACACGCACCTACCTACCGTTACCAGGGGTGGACACATAAAAAGATATGTATATATACATGAGATTACTAACCCTTTGCTACTAGCATGCAAGACTTATGCCCAAAGGCTTTCTATTCGCCATGCAACACTTGTAAGCCTGAGGCTGAAAGCGGTGTTTCGAGGACTGGTGAATATTTTCCTAACGCTTACTTTCCCCCTAGGTTATGGTACTGTCCACACCAGACAAACTAGTCCATCATCTCAGAACTTCACTCCCGTCAGTCCTTATACGCTGGTCTACAAGTACAAATCTATCCCTATCCTGTCTCACTTAATCACTCTTGTCACTACCCTAATAACGGTAGGCGTCAAGATTTTCCATATTAACGCACATAACCCTATATGACGTATCCTCAAACTCACCAGGCTTTATTAATCTCATCCTATTCCATCGTCTTCTAAAGCAATACCTGGTTTGGATCATCTAGTTGGCTTCCATCCACTTCACGTTGCCTATGACCTACATCAACAGGGATATCCAACCGGACGGAAAAACCTGCAATATTATATCCGGTTAGTTTTGCCTATGTTTCATTGGCCAGTCTGAAAAAATTTCGCTGCTTAACAATTGAAAATCCCAGCCCAATGACCTTAAGTATGACGTCCGTTACGAGGCTGTCCAAAAACCGAAGTATGTCAGGCCAGTAATGGCACAGCACTCCATACCCAGTTTGAAAGCACATCCGCAAATACTCCCTTCTTACTCTTGACTGTACTCTCTCGCCCACTCGGCCCAACAACTACAAATACAAGCGATTTGTTCGCCTGGACCAAGCTGCCTCCAGGACGCGTTCATTCCACTCTGCTAGACCCTTTGTTCGAATGACCAGTGAGTCTTTACAGTTTCACTGTGCACCAGAATTCTAAGATTCCTTTTAACATTTATCCGCACTGATAAGCTTTCCACTTCATCATCCCTACTTACGCCTTTTGTGACCCTGCCATAAGCTAAACAGTCCAGACCCACGGGGCCTCAGCAGTGGTTTTAGGTTTTAGTTTAATTTGACTGGCTGAATGACGCCAACGTTGCTGCTTCACAGATGTGATGTTCTGGTTCCTCATATTCTGCAGTTTACACTTTTCTTCTCATGTGTCAGACAGGAAACCTCTCGTTTTGCCCTCCCCTTTTTTCTGGCCCACCACCTTCAAACCCTAACGATCTGATCTTGCCCGATATTTCCTCCAATAAAGCAGTAGTAACTGTGCTTCCATGCCCGCGCCGGTTTAGGAGTGGCCTCGGGGTAATATCGGATACTGCCCCTCACTTATGACGTCCCCTTTCCCAAATTTCCGTACTCAAAGGCTCCGCCGGTCATGCTCTTAGTCTGATTGTAACATTATGATCACGCCTGAAGGCATGCCATCCACACTATGAGAATAAACCTTCTCATCAATTCCAATCTTTCAGTAAAACTAAAATCTTTTTACTATCGCTACTTACACCTATTTTTTGATGGAAATTCTCGAAACATTTTATTAAAAATCTAGCTGAAGTTTATTTATACGCACATCCTTGAGTACACAGAAATTCTGCATTAATTCCCTCTCGCCCAAAATATCGAGCACCAAGTATTTCTCCTAAACGTATTAGTGAAGATGTTCAAAACAGCTCGCTTAACTTCCGCTATTAGAGAGGCGTGATTTCCAATTGGGAATTTGGTAAGATGCATCGCTTATCTAAACTATTAGAGAGGCGTGATTTCCACTTAGGAATTTGGTAAGATGCATCGCTTATCTAAATGCTAGTATGGTGGTTGTTTATCCAAAATTTTCCAGCTTGGTGGCTGTTGATTCCGCACCATTCTGTTGTTATCGCCAGTGGTAGATCGGTCAGTTTATCGACGCGGATAATGTAATTCTTACAGACCAACGCTCCGACGACTTTCTTCTTTTTCTTCTCATTTTTCAGTCTGACTGCTACCTTTGAGCATCTTTTACCGGCGCAACTAGAAGTTCTTTGATTGGTACTCTGAAAATTCCGGTATACGTAGTTAGCTGGCGGGATGACCCGGATATGTAGGACGCGTACTCAATTTTTAGCTTTGTCAAACCGCATTACAACTGGTGACAAAATCCAAGCATTTATTTTCCTTCAGTTAAATCTATAGACCCATTCAGCACGCGATATTCCACCCAGGTCTATGAAAACTTTCTATTCTGCTGGCTGATAACTATCACACTTTTGTTTAAATACGATTTTGACGGTTTTGCTGCCGAAAATGGAGGCAATAATCGTTTATGCAAGTTAACAACTCTGTTGATGGAGTGAATATGTTCGAAGTCCTGCCCTAAATTTTTTGCTTCGTGAAATAATTGATCAAAAATAGTTGAAAAATAAAAACGTGACAACACTAAACCCAGATGTCTTCTTTCAGGGCACTGGATCTGCGTTTTCATTAAGATATCATCTGTACGAACTCGAAGGCTTATCATTCCGGTAAGGAACATATAGGTCCAGGACCATTTGGATTCCCTTCATTGAAAATGCACCGGTAGTTGGATAACTTCCAACCCCCTGCATTGAACCAAGCTGTAAAAACAGCCTACATGATCATGCCTCAACTGTCACGTTCCCTAAAATTTCGAAAGTAAACCCGTTGTTATTAAAAGCTACGTCCGTATCTAGTTAAACCGGTGACTTGCTACCGGCTAGCAAATCGCGTTTGGCTTAGCCCGTGCAAGTTCCAGTCTTACGTCAAACACATTTACACAAGGGTCATAACATGCGTCCTCGCTCTCCAAAATTTTGTAAACACCGTGAGCAAATCGTAAGCTCTAGCGTCCGCATATTTAACTGTTTCCCTTTCGGGCTACATGCTAGACCCGATATAAATAGTTGAAATATTATGGAGTGCTTTATGATCCGCAATCGTTCTACATCCTGTGAATTGACCTTCATATACTTGCCCAAAATACGCCATCTTTTTTCTGCTCTTGCCTAACACCCCTACAAATTTGACCCAAAGTACCAGTATCTGTTCCACCCAAGATGCTGTTATGTGCTAGTTGAAACCCACAGAAGAAAGGCCGGCAGATAAATACTCACTGTTTACTGATGGCCAGTTTTTGAATCTTCCGTTCAACTGGGCAGCCAAAGGGCAGCCGCCGCGCCGGACACTCCCAATTTCCTCCCCGTTCCTCCTTTCAGTTAGGCCAATTCTTTGGTGTCCACCGATCCCCAGATCGTTTTATGTGTTATGTCTTGAAAGTGACTCAAGTCTAGCCAGTGTCACGTCCCCTACCTCCAGCGTCAAGAATACCACACCGTTTGGTTTCAGCATGCCAGAGGCGCTGACCAAGCGTCCTTCATCTGCCGGGCTCCAGTCACGCGACGTCAGCGAAGCTTGCAAAATATGTCCAACTTATCGTAGGCGGAGACGCACTGGCGCACCGACTCTAACTTCACAGTCCGTTGTTGCAGGGAAATAGCTGTTCTATCAGGCTATCCCGTTTTTGCGCATGTTCCCGGAACGCTTGCAAAAAATGTTGTCGACTTAAACTGAAAGTTCTATCACTTCTGCATCCAGCTATCTGTCAGTCGGTTGGACAGCATCGACTACTGAATGGAAGAAGTTTCACCTACCTATTACACAGCATCAGATTAAAAGCATGGCTAACATATTCAACAACTTGCGTTGGCTTCCAACGTACTCTTAACCCTTGTTGTCAGCACTCTACACAGACGGTGGGACGTTAGAGTCTCCGCTGTTCCCATACTTATCAGTAACTTTTCCATTTATACCCACTTCGCTCGTTTGTGTGATCAACGACAATCTCCTTCTGTCAGCTCGTTTGTAACAACTGAATGTCAAGGGCCTCAGAGGCACCAGCCACTTATCCTTAATATTGTATTGAGCTTAGACCGCCACTCTGTGCGGATTGTCCGGTAGCTATTCCGCTGGGTCTGCAAGACACACCAGAAGGCTTTTAAGCATGCGTTGGCTTCCAAGGTCCTCTTAACCCTTGTTGCCATCACTGTATGGACGGTGGGGCGGAAAAGCATAAAACCAAAAGGCTGTTTCAATACTTATCAGTATCCTCTCACTTCTTTACACTTTATTTTTTCTCTCATTGATCTGTTACTCCGACTCATCTTTTTTCAATATTGTTGTCTTTCTTTTATTGCCTTTCTCACACCCGGCTCCTTCCGATTTGGTGTACATCTACGTGCGCGCTCTATTTTTCGCCGAGATCTCCCAGGTAATCTTGTAGCTCCGGTACATCGCAACACAATGTGTCCGCGATCAATTTTACTTTTCACTGTCAACCCAAAGATTGTGCCTATTTGGCCGTCTAATGAGAAATTTCAAAATGTTTGAACTACAAATCTGTTACCGTGGGAAACACGATATAATTTTCCGAACTCTATTTCTTGTAGCCTAACAATGATTCTGATGCACACACTCCCACGAAACGCTAACAATACGTCTCTATGTTATACGAGAATTTTAATAGGTGTTCACAAAACATACTTTAACCCGTTTGTGAGCTCAATGAACTGCGCACTGCAGAATATTTTCCGAAGCTGCGTGCGATCTCCTTCACAAAGTGCAAAGACAAAGCCCTTCATTAGTGTCTTCAAGAAGGTTTTTATCGTGGTGAACTATCGCCAACATTTAACAGGTAAAATTCTTATCGATTAGCTCAGTGGCAACGGATACGGCTATGAGAAAACTGTGTCCCAGCAACGCTGCCATAATGATATATTGTGAATGCGTCACGGATGAATAGGATTAATTCCTCTCGTGAAGTCCGTGCCTTCCGACAGCTGAAACGAAGTATGGACGCTTTCGCTTGTGAGGGGCAGTTTTTGCCTTTCAATTGGCGGTCTCCACATTTACCTTCTTATCAGCTGGAACTATCAGCCAGTATTTTTCCAAAAAATATTGTCCGTCACGAGTAGTAAACTCAGATTAAGTGTCAGCATCTAAGTACCTTACATCTCAGATCGATGTTAAGGACACAGGAGGGTTTGACGCGGATTATCCGATTTTATTGTTGGTTTTGGAATTATTCACTAGTTTCAGTCTGGCGCAAGCACAGTGCAAACTTCTAAACGTTTGCCAAAATATCCCGCTTTTACCTCAATCTGTGGTGAGCAAGATGCTTCTCAATAACTGAGCTCCAGTTATTGTGGTCGATACTCGAATAGCGAGAATTGAATAAAACGTCAGTTGCCGCGGAGCAAATTGAACCCCAGCCCGTCCGGAGTGTTTTACCTACCACAGTAGTCAATTACCTATTTGCAATGCCTCCACTATAACTTCACCCACCCTTCCCTCTGAATCTGTTATTTTCATTAGTTCTATTAATCTTATTTCACTACAGTTAAACCAACATTACAAATGGAGCGGTCACCGATTAGGACAAGTGACTGACCTACTGGAACTCTGTTCCACAAACCGTCCGTTCGATTTCACTGCCAATTCCATGCGGTCCAGTCAAGAAAGTCTACCATTTCAATCCCGATTCCAGCCGGATCTGTCCGAGCTTCGGAAAGAATATGAGTACGAACTGGAACGCCTGGCTAGGGAACATGAACTACAATTATTCCGAGTAAGTTATTCGGAAAAAAAGGCTTCTAACTTAATTCAGACTACCTCAGTTTGGAAATCAAGTGTCGATCAGTCAGGTATTCGTTATTAGAATGTTTACTTTTAACGCGCCACTAGCAAATATCCTCCAACGTGAATCAAATAAGCCAAAAACGTGAGCATTCCCGTCTTCTTCTAAATGGCTGTTAGACCCTCAATCCTCATAACCCCTATCCTCATTTTGTCCAAATCAGCCCATTGCGGCCTAAAGTTCCAGTACGCAACCACATCACTACTCAAGGCTAGTTGGTAGAGCGCTCCAAGTTATTCCGGACCGCTTGTCATTACGAACCAGCAGTTTTCTCTCCGCTGTACTCAGCAGCACACTTCCTTATTAATCATCAAAGAGCTATCAGCTTTACACTGACCTGGGAAATATCAGGAGCCATGTGAAACCGAGCTAGCATCCCACTGGAGCATACAAAAAATAGCCTGCCTTTTAACTCATGAGACAACGTGCGATCCGTTAGATCTTGAAGTAGCGTTACTTCTTATTGACACACTTACCTCCGACGAGTTAGAGTATGGAATACCGTCACCAGGTCGTAATTGACAATGTTCCTGTTTGCATCCCACTGGAGCGCAAAAAAGCGTGTAACGGGCTTGACATAGCCTGCACAGATAGAGGGCTGCCAAAGTCAAAACCACCCCTGCGTTGCTGAAAACTAATAAAATCCATGGATAAAAACAACGAAGTGGGCCTACTATAATCCTTCCTCTACCCAATTATTCCAAAGGTCAGAACTGCACGTACTGGACTGCAAAGGCAGCTTACAAAAAATTCACTCACTAACTTCCGGACGGATATTTCTTTCCTTCGCCACTCTGCAAAAGCGGATGCTCTTGGTATGACGCAAGCGCAGACATCTCATACCACCAACCCCTAGGACAACTAAACAGGCCATATCGCCGTTGATAATGTGCACATCGCTACTACAAACACTATTTCAAACAGCGGCTTGTTGAGTACGCCAACTGACCCAGCATTTTTTACAGTCACCTGAAGTTCTGGTTGGCTCTTAAACGCCCCCGACAACAATGTAGCTGGGTCTAAGTCGGCCGTACTTAGAGGTACTCCTCCAAATGCTGAAGTTGACGAGGTATCCCCAAAAGCTCAATATCCCAGCGCTGATCCTTACCCAAGTCTTCATTGCTCTGGAGTTGTCCCCTGTTTAAACCAGCTATATTGTGACTGACGTGCGCTCTGGCGCCACATATATGTTTGAGGTCTTCAAGAGCCGTAGCCACACCTTGGAGACACAATGTATCTTAGTGCAAAACCCTTGCGAGTGAAATAAAAGATTTTATGTCAAAATGTTGCAGTTATTTGCGTATGTGCTCAAACCAGAAATCCCTCTCATCTACCATCGTTTTTGCAGGTTGTTTTAAGTAATCTCGTTTCGAAATTTTTGGCGCAGTTCGACTTTGAATTTGCTGTGCCATGGAGTCGAAAGTGACATCACACGCGTTTGTTGAGAAATGTGGGACTGCCACTTCTTCATCCTTCATGACATTTGAGCAGGTCTTAAATCACAGTAATGAAGGATAACCGTGTGGTATTTGTGGGTTCATCCAGTAATCGAAGCACCAAAGCTGTTTTGCTTTACGAGTGGATGCATAACAAATGCAGCAGGCGACCCCCAAGACCAACAAAATTTCGGATAATCCAATGAAGCTAGTAAACTGACTTTGTTTGCTAGCAAAAAACAGTACGAGAAGCACCGGCTATCCAATGCGGTTTTGTCTGCGGAGGCAAATAACCATCTGGCAGTCACCTCTTTTTTTCTTGAACACGACCATAAGTTGTCAAATACTTTGTACGATCGGCTTCCGGTTAATGGTCAGCTAACCGAACACGAGTTGAGCACTCGCAGGGCTGTTCGCTATGATCGATGTGGGTTCCACGTGGCTATTTGATTGGGCATGGTAGAACCTTAGCTGCATGTTAGTCAGGTGCGTCAGCTAGGTTCGTTCAGCTGTTCGCTATGATCGACGTGGGTTTCATGTGGCTAATTGATCAACATAATGATCTTCCTGGCATAATTCATATGCTATAACGGAACATTCTGCTGTTTATCAACAAACTTGCGCAATGTTTTACCCATAATGAACGCGAACTACGCAATTTTAACCGGCAAGAACAACTATCGATCAAAAATTGTTTACAGGAATGGCACTTCTGCATATTTTGCCTCCACAAGGGCAATGTAGATTCTGGAATGTTCAGGAAAACATTTCAATTTTATAACTATGTGAAAGTTCCGTCCATTGTAAGTGAGTCACCTTTTTCCGCAATGCGCTATTTCTCATTAGATTAGGCAGCATATTCACAGTCGGTGGTGTTAACTGACCTTGAAGATTCGCTCACCTAGACAAATCCCCAATGTAGCTAATTTGCAATAATATGTGAACATAGAGACATTATACCTACACATTCTACACTATGAAGTGTCAACCCTGAAAGTGTCATAGCTTTCGAGCGGTCTGAAGGCGTATTGTGTGGGTGAACAAGCTTTCAAGGTCACCGACCACCGTTGGCTTGAACGTGGTTACCAGTTTACGAGATAAGGCGCAAAACCAGACCGTGGCATATTCCTAATCCCGCTGTGTTCTTCAGGTGGGAGATAGACGTTATAATAGTTTCAATGTAGAATCACCTAGTTGGTACTTGAAGAACGCTTAGGTCAGTTATGGTCATCTTAATTTACAAACAATTTGATTTTGTTCAACAGAATTCGACACAACAATGTTTTTGAGAAGCTCAATTTCTGTGGAGTTTAATTACCAAGAATAACTTGATGTCCAGTTCAAAACCGATACGAGTATTCATTTCAGCTATGCGAAACTACCCAGGAGATAACGTAGAATTTTCAGCTAATGCGCATGTG
This sequence comes from Clonorchis sinensis, assembly GCA_003604175.2. Classification (NCBI taxonomy): domain Eukaryota; kingdom Metazoa; phylum Platyhelminthes; class Trematoda; order Opisthorchiida; family Opisthorchiidae; genus Clonorchis; species Clonorchis sinensis. Next base: position 62,274,981 of record CM030370.1, read on the forward strand.
AATTACCATCGTCTAGGCGAGAGAACTTTCCCTTTGGAAAACATGACTTAACTGAGCTCCATTTCATCCTAAAGCGCAACACGAGTTCCGGCGACTAAGACCAACTATTGCCCTTCGTAATGATAATTGCTGGCGACTTTGCTCACATTGTCTATCCATAGTAACTGAATCGCCCGTGCCCATGCACGTCATTAATTGTGCGGCCTCAAATATGCATGATAGCCTAATCCAACGGCCAGCTACAGTCCCTCATACTCATACGTTTTCCGTCTGTCACACTCACTTTTGAAAAATACACAACCACCGTTGACGAATTATAGGCCTTTATTTATTGGTTGTTGGTACAAACATGGTGGGAAGTCATTCATTTTATAGCTTTCCGGAAGCCATTATCACTCGATCCAGGGAGGAAAATATGTAATCAACAACATAACCCAAGTAAAATTTTTCACATCTCTTACTATTACAAAGGCAAACTTACCATATGCTCAATTAGAAACATTGCCGGAAATGAAGGATCCAGGTGTGTATCAGGGTTGCAATGTCATGATTCAGCAAACATTCGCATTATTGATCTTAGCGAAATTAAAGCTGAAGAGAAACGCGTACAAGTCTGTCGTAGTATCAAGTGACATGGACTGGATCCCAAGAAGTGAAGGATCCCGAGCTTCTTTAGAAGTGTACATATCCACTAACTTTCTGCAACACGCTTTCCGATTCAGCACACCCTGGCCACGATGATGCTAAATTGACAGATCCACAAATTGATAAATAGGAATAGAGCTTTCATCCAAGCTTTCAGGGTCGCGCTTTTTCTCGTCGCTTATGAGTTCCCGTTCACCTGAAATGCACAAGCAAAAAAGGGTGTAGCGCTGCTCTTTAAGTTCTCAGCACGGGGCAGTAAGCCTTCCATCGCTTGGAATGACATAAGAAAATGTCTAGACATGCTTTGAACTGTGTTCTAGGTGCACCATATACAGCTGACGAGGACGGCTATTCCACGCACTAACTACTCGAAATAAGAAAAACTCTTGCCTATTGGAAGTGTGCGCTCTGGTGCTTGAAAGTCTTCCTACTATTTAACGGCTGTATTAGTCGTGCTACCGGTGGAAAATTTGTCGGCCAAATCTTGTTCAAACAGGGCATAAATAAGTATTGGGTCTCCTCGGAAGATACTCCAGGGGCATTTGCCAATCACCAGGAAACGTTCTCATAATCAACGGATTGAAGAGCGGCAACCATTCTCCAAGCAGCTAGTTGGATATGCCTAGTAAGGGTTATATCTTTCCTGCGTCCTGACTAGGCATGTGCACAAAGCAGACGACGTAGGCCTCAGAAAATGTCTCGCCGCGAGTAATATAGGGAAAGTGCGCCAAATAATTTGCATAATAATGGATACCTTTTCAGCCGATTTTTCATGGTGAGGTGAAAAGGACATGATTGGATAGAGCCAGATACCTAAATCCTTTTTGGTATCTATTCTCGTAATGTCCTGTAGTCTACTCTGTCGATAAAGGCATTCGCTGAGTCTTCTCAGAATGATACATGGGCGCAATTTCGTAATGCAGAGGGCTACAGTCCAGCTACCCTGCTTTGCTGAATCTTCGTACATTAGGATGGTGCAAGCGATGACACTCCAGGATCTCAAGCCGTCCACAAAAAGTGGATAGTGACTTGACATAACATCTGGAGGATCGTTGACGAAGATAAACAAACAGGAACGGGACTTTGAGGAATTCCAATGAAGACTGGTGTCGGAGAAGGGTAGATCATGCCTTTTCTCACGCGAAACTGTCTGTCTGATAAGAACACCTTATTCCGGCGTAGTATAGTTTGCTCCTGAATCCCATAAGTATTGAGAAGTATAAGAGAAGTATTGAGAAGCTGGACGTGTAGGACTCAATGCATTTGAGAAGTCAAAAAATAGAGCATCTGCTATGAGTCCATCGCCCTTAGATTGGGTTAAGCTTCCATACGTACAAACATGTTCGCCACGCAAGAACGGTTCGGGAAAATTTCGTGTTGCGCTGAGGATATCAAGTTGGTGATTGTTGGGTGATTTGAGATGGCCGGCTTCAGAATGCTTTCCATCAACTTGCATGGTACACCATTGTGGCTAATGGGCCTGCGAATGCCGGGCGATAATCGTTCGCCAATTTATTAATTGGTGTAACAATCGCTTCCTTCCAAGCAGAGTGAAGTTGACCTTCGTTAACCGGCTGACGAAAATCCAGGAAGAAATGCTGTGCCAGTGTGAACGGCTCTTCCTTTAGGATCCTTAGGATCTAGCCCCAAAGCGCTGAAGGAGTTACTCTTATGCAAGAGTTGATGCACGTTCTCCTCAGTATAGACCAAGTGGGTTAGAGGCCGTTCAGAATTGTGTTTTGGCAAGAGTGATGTGCCGAGTTTCCTGAGACAAAATACAGGCCTTTATACTGTCCCCTGTATGCTTGAGATACCCCTAGTGACTAATGCTTTAACCGTTTCAGTCCCTCAAGGTGAAGGCGGCTGGCTTATTTAGTTCCAGCGATGTCTCACGTACTTGAATGGTTTATATTTATTTTCCAGGCAAGACCTAGAAGCACGAGATGCTGTCGTATGCTCCACTGGCAAATTTCTGGTTTACATCGGTTTCGCACTTTACGAAATGCTAGCGCATCTTTTGTATTTGAACCTGACTTCCAGAAGACACCAAATCCTTTTGGGCAGTTTTAATTTCGTTCGACTGTACACTGATTCCCTTTGGACGAACCCCGCTTCAGCCTCATGAAGTTTCCGGACCATGTTTATGTATGCCTTCTTAACTGAACCCGGTCTCCATTGAAGTCTCCCGAGAAAGACATGCATTTCTGCGAGTTCTCCACAGCGGAAGTTTCAACTTTATTTTGAGATTCCGGACTTCTGACCCAGTAGCAGATGAAATCAAATGCTAGCACACAGTGGTCACGGTGTCCTGGTAGCGCCTTATTTAACCCTCGACCAACGAATTTTCTTTCGTTGGCGATAATTAAATCCGGCAAGGATGGTAGTTGGCCCGCGCGATAACTGGTGGGTGAGACGGCATTTTGAGTCCAAGCGCTCTGTCGAATGACCTGGCTCGATGTCGATGCACAATGTCCACTAGATCTAAGGTGCTCCAGCTCCACCTGGAAGGCCTTGCGAGCATTAAAACAACCTACCAATAAGAGTTGCTTTAAGCTATTGCCAGAGGAGGGGTGCTTAGCGGTTTGTATGAAGAACAATTCATCTTCCTGTGGAGGGGCAAAGGAAGTCCACGCCAAGGAGAAGATAATCGGTCCCACGCAGCTTGATGTGAATCTACAAGGCATCACAAAAAAGTACAGGAGTGGTGTCGGAGAGGACAATTAGGACATGCAAGGCTGCAAGTAATTATAAAGCAACTCTATCTACTCTCCATGGCTTCAAGCCAGTTTGGAGAAAGGAGCAGCCGTCTATCGAGCTCTCCGCGTCGGGGATGTCTAATGTGAGCAAGGTTTCCGTAAGTGCGATTATGGATGGTTGTTCGCGGCAAGAAGCCTGTCGAACATCATAAACATTGTCGCAAAGACTGAGGCAGTTTGTAAACAAGCACTTCAACCCTATCTATGCTACATCCAAAGTTGGAGAGCCTACAGGTTCGCTACAAGAGAGTTTGAAATATTTACTAGCTGCACGACGGGTTTGAGTGCATGGCCTCAGAAGGGTCCCTGCGACGCGCTTGCGTGCTTTCTGCCTTAGTGTTTCAGAAGACTGCTGTTCACTTGCATGGGCCGTTTGCTTTGTCGTCAAAAATTTAGACGGCATCGCTTGTGGCTCATGCAATACCAATTTTTGGACGCACGGATTCTCTGCTTTCAAGGATTAGGGGAAAACATGCGTCCGCTTGGTTTCTCTGGCTTTTTGGCGCAATTTGACCGGTAAGTTATTTCCATGAAGCCCTGTCGGTGTGCTGGTGCGATGGATGGCTCCACCAAAGATTATTTGTTTGATGACGTCCTCATTTTTCCAGACGAATGTACCTATGGCTTTGTCTGTCGGGGTCTTGAGGGACGAATGTGTCCACAATCGAACAAGTTACTTTTGATGGAGGGGCTGGAAGCTTGTAGATTCGCATTTTTAATAGTCGCTGACGTCAGGGTCAACGTCTGTGACTGATCTGTCGGTGGACGTTGCCGCTTGTCTGTACACAGGCGACCAAATCTTGTTTAGAGCTTGTGACTTAGCTGTGAATTTCACCAGCGAGCCTTTTTTGTCCACTAAGGAAATCAGCGACGTAATTCCACATATCTTGGAATCCGTGTCGTTGCCGAGCTTGCCCTCCCCCGAGTACTGTCGTTGGCAGTCGAGGGGTAGGTGACGGTTGGGTAGAAACTGCTATCTGGACTCGCGGCCGGTTTCATAGACGTGCTTTTAATAGCACAAGAGCCATAACTACCATCTGGTTGGCCATAAGTTTGAAGTCGGCTAGTCTGTTGCAAAGTGCGAGTTTGTTTTGTGCGTCCCCTCTAGGACGGCTCTGACCTAAGATTCGCGCCTTCAGAGACTTTTTTTGGATAGATGCGTGATATTTGAGGTCTTTTGAATACTGACACATCAGTCGAAGATCATCTGTGTGGAAGTTGGGAAGGAGAGGGTAAACAAAAGCTCAAAAGTTCGTTTAATTAGTTTTTTGTTTGTATGGAAGTTGGGAAGGAGAGGGTAAACAGAAGCTCAAAAGTTCGTTTAATTAGTTTTTTTGCGTAACCACTCTGCTTGAAGCTATTCGTATTTAGGCTTTGTAACACCACTAAGGGGCGACTGTGCCCGTTTTGTTAGAGTGATTGTTCTGTAAGATGACATTCAGATGATCAGCCCGGACTCTTTTATGCGTCTGTCAAATGGAGACGCCGTGACAGTCATGATTGCCATATCAGAGAGCCAAAGGATTCGGGATGAAAAGCGCTACGTACTTGTTCAGGAAGGAAGGTTTGTTATCGAATTTTGTCCAGGTCGTTTCGTCCTCTGTGTCTGCTTCTTCTAGAGCTTTCAAAAAAGTGCCCATTTTTACTCAGTTGCCCCGAATAAAATAAAAGCTTTGCACTGGTCTTTTGGGCTCAGAATTAGAGAATTATTTTCATTACGGGCAACCGTACTGACAGTTGTGGTATGCATAGGCAGCTTGCGCAGACAAGCGGGTCAGGAGAACTGGATAACCGGCCTACCTGGCCGTCCTACAAACACATACATTTGAAGTACCACCAGACATTGCAAGCGTGAGATTGCGTTCCCGGTCTCTCATCTGATGGATATTCATTTCGCTCACAGCTGCTGTTGTCCACAAGTAGCTGTAGAGGAGACTATCCATAAATAATCCGGCTCAAAATTGAGAGTAATTAGATGTACTGCAAAAACGAAACGCGGTATGACGGATAGTTCCACACACAGGTTACGTTGGATTGAAAAGTTTAAAAACATTAAGTGTTAACGCTGTAAATAGATTAAAAGGCGAAAGAATTCTTCCATAAATTTGCATGAGCAAGAAACGTGACTAATTACGAACGTACCCCGCGGTTGGCAACTTTCCTCCCATCTGCACCCAATCCTCTCAAAGACCCTCCATACTCCATGTCTAGTCGTGTACTCTCCCATCTGCTGCGAATTCAGACATACTTTCCCCTTTATTTGCTGCTCCACCCGGTGTTAAGTGTACCCTGATTGACCCTGAACACACGCCCGGTTAACAAAAATTCCGGTACCAACATAACTTACCCCAAACTACCAGAACTCCAAAACATACCGCTGGCGAATTCAACAATTTCTCAACTAGAACGATTGACTCGCCGTTTCGACAATCGATGACTTTCAATAGTATACGCAGAAACATGAAAAGGAATCATCTGTCGAATGCCTAGGCTTCTGGCTTAATCCTCCTATGGTGGCAGCATATATCCCAGGAGATTCCTCTATGAATTTAAGACATCGACTAAAACAGCGCAAACTTTGCTCTTTCATGTGTAGGTTAACAGAGAATAACAAAACGCACGCGGCTTGACAATTCTGGCGCAATTAGTTTAGCAAACCCTCTTCTCTTTTCCCTAGGTTGTAACTGCGCTATGCTGGGGTTACTTCCTTGCCAAAAATTGCAACGCGACAATGCACTTCAGGGATTCCTTCGATCATTGACCCATCGTGCTTTGAAAAATCAATTCATCCCAATCCCATGAGGGATAACATAAACCCATTAAATGTTATATAAACGCACGCAGGCTATCAGGAGCACCCATCCAGCTGCACACTGGTGATGTCCCATCGTATGTTGGCGAGACTTTTGCAGGTCAATTGGCAAGCTCGGCAAACAGATCTACAACCATCTAATAAACAACCAAAAGCATACCACCGTCTTCACGTACACAGTACTTTGAGCGTGGTAGCCATTAAAAATATGAGTCCCTGGCTAATAGTGAACTTTGAGCACGCTTCAACTACTTTCCAGAAAGCTGTGGCCGCATGGGGAGATTTCAGGGGATCGAATAAATACCATCAAATGCTAAATCTTGGTGCTATGGTTTTCTTCGTTCAAACTATGGCTTCGGAGATATTTGGGTATGCATCTTGGTTTCAGCAACTCAGGATGATGTCTTTGCGAAGATGGTGGCAAATTTCTTTGAAAAGTTCGTTTATTCACGTGTTTTGTCCAGTATTTGATTTGGAAATATTTTGAAAGACTAAGTGAAAATAATTACGTCGTTTTGTCCTCACAAACGCACAGTGGGGTGACCATTAGCGACCTATGTAGGAAAAAGCCTTCTAACCTTACAGCGGTCCTCTCGCCAGACGAAGCGGAGGAATCTATCGCAACCTGCAAGGCTAGTGGATTATTATGACTGTCAATACACGTTGTATCGGACAAGGTTTTCTCTTCACCAGTATGCTCACAACTTGATTGTGCCACCGGAGGAATTAGTGGGTTTATGAGCGATGCGTACAGACAATATATTACGTTGATCAGTACTTCAGAGTTTTGGCTTAAATCCAGCGGAGTACGACGGTCTTTTTGACAAAGGTACCACGCTCTGCCAGGTCGGAAATGAAGACTTTATATTTTGGCTTTGCTTGTTCCGGTTCATAAGTCGAAATTATTTAAACATCGTACCGCTCCTGGATCGTGAAATGATTGCATTCTACTCCTAGTGAGCTATGTGGGATGGGACCTAATGCGTACAGAAAGCCCCCTCAGTTTTAGGAACATTTTTTCCAAATTTTCCACCAATTTTTTCCACGGAATTCCTATATAAAGGGATAGTTCTCTGAACCAGACAAGGGACAGTGAACATAATCATAAAGGGCAAATCCCCTGTTAAAGCTCGAGGGGTTACAAAAATTGTTCAAACGGGTGGGAATAAATGTTTGAATCTAACTGAATAGGACTAAATATGGGTCTGTGCCTTTACCAGAAACTGCAGTTCCGAGCACACTTTTACAGGGAATTGCTAAGTTTGGAGGTGAGAAGAAATACATCGACTTTACAGCCATCAAGCACTTGCTTGCGTTTTGACATATGCAGTCAGGTATTGTCCGACGGAGCAACTGAAGTATCGACCGAAGTCTTTTGTTACCGGAAGATGACAAAATTCATCCGAATGGATCTGTTGTCCAGCTTTGCGTTCAATACGGACAGAAGCCATCTGGTTTTTAAAAATCTCTAAACATCATTCGAAATTTGAGGAATGGCTGAAGCGTAGTGAATAGTGAAGTCTCCAGATCTTCAAAATGACGAACAAAGAAAATTTCACAATTCAACTGTGCATTTGCAAAGCACCAAGTTGTAAATACTACTATATGGCATAGATGTGATATGGAACACAGTACAAATGTAGTGTAGTACAGATATCAACCGTTCAGCTCCCTGACAAACAAACATCCTTACTCACTTGAAAAATCAATAAGTTTATCCGCCATACCTTTGTATTTTGTAATGTTATATAGGCTAACAGTAGATACACCGGTTACTGTCTGCTCTCGGGACGGATATCAACAAGACGCTCGAAGAACGGACAAACTAAATTGTTTGATATTACATAAATCGACGGCTTTGATTGAAAAAAATCAGGTGAATTGTTCGATATTACACAAATCGACGGCTTTGATTGAAAAAAATCAGGAATTTAGCCCTGCACATTACTCGAAATAGATACGAGTAGTTATTTGCACTGTTTGTGCTGACATGTAAGTGCGATTCATTGGTCATGGATAGAAGCGAAGAAGTGGAGGCTAAAAACGCGCGTCATGCCTTTTCCAGGTGTTTCGCCGCGCTCCCGGTGAGTATTCAAGGGAACTCCTCTTGTTCATACTGGGTTTTATTCTTCAATGGTTAAAGCAAGAATTTACTGACTGGAAGGCCCGTGGTTCGAACCCAACCTCTACATCTCGACTGTACCTGTGTAGAGGTGGGAAGTCTGGCAGTACCTCAGCCTCCATGCTTCCTTCGGGTGGCATAGCACCGAGTGTTACAGTTGAACGACTATTACCATCATTCAACTTATATAGCATTTGTACAACCTGTGCAGGTACCGACTCAAGTGACTGACCGAGAATGGTAAATTCGTGACCTCTTCTGGAGAGGTCTTATTCCTCAGATTCGCTACAAGTGACCTTCTCACAGGTGGACAACTGCAATGTGAACCTGCGTTATATTTGAGTTTTGTTTCATGACGGAAACGTGAGAGAGGAATGAATCTTCGCAAAGGATTAACAATCCACAAGGGGTTGCGAATCACATGAAACCTTACCAGGAATGGTCTTATTGAAACAACTATGGCGGGAAACGTTCGGCCGTAATATACCGATCTACCGTAGGGAATTTGCAAAGGCATCAAGTATGCGAAAGTATTCTTCAGTGGAATTTTTACAACGCATCGTTTATTCGGAAGACTTTTGGGTCCTCTGCAAAAAGCGCAACCAAGGCAGCACCCCGTTTGCCAGAAATGTGAGCTTGTGTTCTGTTATACTGCACGGCAATCCATCAAACAGCTCTGTTTTAGTGTAACACCAGTAGAATCTGTTCGAAAAAGATCTCACAAATTTTGCGTATATCGTAGGAACAAGGGCTTTTATATACTGGCTCTTGTATAGGAGCGGAGAAAACAAAACCCAACTTCACGACAGACTGATCAGCATACAGGTCGCTTGAATTCTGTTACGTAAGTGATATTGTAGGGAGGTTACACTGCAATTGCGGACATATTTTCATCTCAACGGCTTTGGGATAGTAAAATCACCACAAAGGGGCAAATACTGGATAAAAGTAATCCTATTGACCGGGATCGTTTAGAGACGAGGTGAAAGTCGACCGCAAGACCGTCTACCAGTAGATTTTCTGGTTGTCCCGGTAGTAAACTTGAAGTGCAGGGATCAAGAAGGGTAATACGGTTTCCTTCGAGAAGTCGTAAATTAATGGTCCTAGAGTTGTGGCCCCAATAGTGTCGTCCTGACATTTCATGAATTCGTACCTCATTCGGAACAATGAGACGATTTGTGGTGGCCCAAAACAAGTCCATTTTTCACCACAGTGGTTCTTTTCGAGACATAACGAGATCATCCATAGAAACCGTTTCAAGGCTTCAGAATCAAACATACGGGCTATATTATAACACGTAGTGATTCATCCGAGAGAAGAACCAACTATGGATTGGCTATTTTTCTTCTATTCCGTCGGTATTCTCATCATGACGGTGAATAAACAACCAAGCACAAACTGTACATAGTTGGCCCCAATCGAATTCAGTAAGAATGTGCAAGTGCATCTGAATGAGATTTTTTGATTTGTTATAAACAATGTTGTTCTACGATGGCAAGATCTTCTCTTAATAGAAAATAAATAACAAGGGTAGGGGAAATTACTGTACAAGGGCGTATGCAAAGCGCAGGGACATGTACATCACTATTCAGTCGCTTGAGGTCGAGCGGTCAGGAGCAGGTCAATCTCTTCCAAAGGCGTCCGCAAACGCAACTCTCTTTCGGACAGAAGATCCACGATTTCCTCCACATCCTCCGGGCAATAGCGCACCAAATCAGTGTAAAGAACCTAGAGGAAATGAAAACAAGGTCGTATATTATAATGAACACAACGTGAAACAGTCACTAGAACGATCTCAGCGCGCTCTTTCTCTGGTCAGCTCTTACTCCTCAGTATCGAACCCCGCAAATTCACACAAGACTGAAGCGGTCAGAATGCTTCCACATCACTTTCCACACGGGGACAACCTGAGGAGCATTTAATTTAAATGTCTCGATAAGATCAGTGGGGGCTGGGGGTGGGATTAGAAGCGAAGGCAAAACTATCCGGAACTTCAGTGTCAATTACTGAACAACCTAGGGCGTTCTGTAAATAAAGATAACGAGACAAAGGTAACCGACAATAAGACAGTCATTCAGCTGGATTCAGTTGATTCTTCAGTCAAAACTTAATTCGTATGCAAATGAAAGTATCTGATCAAATGGGTCGAGTAAGGAACAGACCACCTAAACGACCATACGACGTCGACTGACAACCAGCAGTATCTTTTAAAGCTACAAGATGAGGCTTGTTTGTGTCCGTCCTACTATAGTAGATGTTCTTAGGAGTTTGCCAGCACTACCTCCATTCCCTGTTACTTTACCCCTCAAATCCTCTCCACTATTTTCGGGGACAGCTAAATTATACAAAATGCTTTCGCTTATTATCTCCCTAACTTCGTTCAAAATTCCTCTGTTCAAAGCGATTAATACCGACATTTACCACCGTAAATGCTTTTATTCACTGTCGTTTCCATCGCTCAAATGTTTACCTCTAAAAAGAGGTTTCCTGACTTTGGGGTTCAGTTTCCCCCTTAAAGCTTTCGGGTAAGAATAAAAGAGAAATTATATCAGTACTTGCAGGGGACTGAATCCAAGAAATGAGCCGTTTTCCTTTCTATTTCTGAATAAGCCCATCGAGTTGAAGCCACCGGGCGAAGAATTAATTCGATGCCAAAGTAAAGAGTAATAAAACGTTCGTCAAATTTTGGACAGGGCATCCAGAAACCAGAGATAACCAAAAAATGGAGGTGACTGTACAGAATGCTACGCTTACACAAGTAAGCTTGCAAAACGGCACGTAATAGAAAACAATCCGATCAGCGGAATCTACAGAGAACAAGTTTGGAAGTCCCGATTGAAATATACTCCACAATAATAGATTGATTCAAAAGAGATCTCCAACGAAAGCATTTCTCGGTCCCCTGGACCTCACCAGTTACAGGATTGTTCCAAGTTTCATGGCGACCCGAGTACAGTGAACTTTCAAATGTTCATTCCTAAAAGTACTTAGGAGGTTAAGTAATGTATACTCAACTCTTGCGACAGTTTCAGGATGCCACAAGCGGCTTCCTCGTAAGGAGGGACGCGCCAATAACAGGTCATACTTTAGATGTGTAGGCAGTTTTGAAAGTGTGCCTCACCTAGAGTGGCTATCCGGGTTATCCGCTTGAGGATCGCAAACATAACTACCAATCTCACCTTAGCCCACGGCAAGTCTTCTACCGCACGATAGAACACGGACTTGATTGCTTGACGGCGTTTCCTGGGGTCTGTTACACCAGGGGCAGGAAACTGTCTGTCCTGAGATGTCTCGGACATCCAACCAAACGCCATGTAAGCACGCCACACTACGAGGCGTAAATGTGCGGTCCAAAATGAAGGTGTAGTGGCAGCAAGTACGATGTGGTGCAGTTGACCGTGTTCGGAAAGCATGGGAGTTACAAACGGTCCAGCACGAACAGCACGTTCGAAGGCGTTACGAACTCGCTGGCTGCTTGTAGAATCCACGGCTATACTGCGACCTGTAATCAAAATAATGCAAAAATGTTTTACCTTGGAGGGGGAGGGAGGGGAACCATGGACGAAAGAACGGCGATCTAGCCGAGCTAAAAACGAATATATCAAAACATCATCCTGAAACACTTCGTAGGTTGTAATAAGAAGTGAGTCTTCGCCACCTGTTCGCTACAAGACTAAAGGCAACTTCTCAGGCAACATGAATATGCTTGAATTCCGACGTATCCGTGGGATGTGTTAGGTCTATATGTCAATCTCGACCGAACTGAATAATGAATAAGCAGACAACCGTGCAAATCGAAAATGCGATAAGACAAACAAGGAGCCCCAGAATTCAGTAGTCAACGCCTCTAAAAATCGACATAAGCAGAAATCGGAAAAAATATTTGTTACATTATCAGTTTTGGAACAGGCCTTCATTGTTTACCACAAACAAAACGACGCCACTCATAATACAGCAATGAATAGTTTGAGACATCCTCGGAATCAACAGTGCAGTGTAGCGAAAGATGGCTCTGTATATCTTTGTCCGAAGTGAAACTTTATTAAAACGATAACAGCTAGCGCCTAGTATCTTGAATAACTGGTGTACGACGGTGCAGTGACAACCGTTTACAAAAGCGATGGATTTGGATAAACTCAGCCATAAGAGTCAGGGGACAGTTTATGCGGAACCATAGAGCATACCGAAACAAGAACAGTACCTACTGAATGACAAAGAGGTAGGGACGTTCAGCTCCAGTTAGGATAGGGACCAAACACTCCAAAAAATCCAAAAGACAGAAAGCAATGATATACTGTTCATTCAAACACTTTCAAGATTATCGTACACGAGTGAACTGTGAGTGATCAGACAATGAAATACCGAATCTTTAAAGATAATTTGACTAGTCGCCCTCTCTCGACCGTCTTCGACGGATCGCTGAGACCACGGACTTTACTGTTATTGGAGTTCAAAACCTGTCTGTACGACACAACAAAGTCTCTCGTTACTTCAGATGCGCTCGAAAAACTGATGAGGTGCAAGCAAAAGCCAGGCATCATACCACAACCAGTAGATGTTCCATTTCTTTGGGAACGGGGTCGAATCCAGAACGCGCACTCTTACTCCTAAGCACTGGTGGTAAGATGCTAGAGCCAGAAGGAGGAACATGCGGCGACTTTAAGGACCTCTACGAACTCTATGATAAAAGGTTATGATGCCATCCATCCAGATACATACATGAGGTCAGAGAGCAAGTGATCAACCAATGCTTTCCGCTCCAAAACGGGCCTAACAATTTGCCCTCGCTGATAGTAAGGCGGCGCGTTCCAGGTCCCTTTCTCGTTGTCCCAGTTATATGATTGTTACTAGAGGAAAGAAAGCCACAGGAGCTCGTTAACCTAAAGTCTGTCCATCTGGTACAGACAGTACAATTTTGTATGCTCTCGTGTCACTGAAAGTGCTTGAGAGGCTGCTTCTTTGTGTTGTGAAGCGAGCTATAGCATGCCGATTCTCACACAATGCGCGAAGGTCTATCATACGAATCTGAAGGCTTGGGACAGCAAGACAAACTGCCTGCACATGCATTCGATAGACTTAGGAACACTTTGCGGTAATGACAAACAAAGACGTCCTCTTACCCCTCCCCCTGGGAATTATTTAATCGAGTACCTTCAAACGGAGAAATCAACGAGCGTGACTTAACCCAAAAACTGTTTTTCCGCTGGTGACTGACTTTTTATGTTATTCCCTTATATTGGGTAGAAAAATTGTGACAACATTGCTATTAGCATTGTTTCACATCAGCCTAAGCCCAGTTGTTTAAGGGAAACATAGAAATCGCAAGGTTATTGACAGACAGAGTGCGGTGCTACAACCAAACTCATCCAAATGCACTGTGATTGTTTTCACACTGAGGTATGAACACATCGAGAATATTTCAACTATTATCACCGCACCTACTTAGACATTTCACATATACTGGTGTTACGATTTCCTCTGACTCATCTATATTAGTGTATTGCGTTACTTAATACTAGAGACTTCTGGCCTGCTAATTTAGTTATCCAGAATTTTGCAATGAACACTGCGCTGTCGCCCATTTCATATGGCTTACCTGCTGTGTTTAGACGAATCCCGAAAAGACTAAGAGACAAGAAAACTGCGTACCTGACATTTTAAATCGAGATTTCGTGCTGCAAGTGAAGTTAATCTATGGCAAGAAGCTGAGTCACTGGAAAGCTGTTCCATGCTTTCTGGGAATCACCAACAATGCAATGCACATCTCACGAGATTCCAGGGGGTTTCGAAAACCATTCGGTTAGGACCGGTTCATCAGTGGCGTCATCATATATACATATATATATATATCGAATTTAACAGTTACCAGTTTCTCGTGATAGTCCGTCCAACTTACTGAGGAGTGTCTAAATTACGAGGCGAAATTCCAGGAGAATCTGTTTAGGATAGTCCTTGACGGATCGCTACAATCTGAACTGAGCCGAAGTCTTCCAAAATGCCATCCACGCAGCACCGGTTTGCACTCATCTGCACAAACATTGACATATGAGAGCCCACGCCCGCGCGCTGACCTCAGAGGTGGATACTTTCAAGATAAACCGCGTAACTTTTCTCCTCCATGTGAATTTCTCAGATCTCTAAGTGCGTTTCAGTTTGGGTTAAGCCCGCCCTTTACGTTTGCGTGAACCGATCCACTTCTTGCGCGTTTGAGTTTCCCGAAAGAGTGTCGGCAATGACAAATAACAAAAAATCGGTGCTACCTTAATGTCTAACGTTTGCTTTAAACCAATGGCTCCTGTGGTCTCGTTCACTTATCAGGATGGAAATAATATAGAGCTGTAGCCCACTAGAGACGAGTACATCAAAACGAAGGTCGTTGACTGGGTTGAGGCACCCACGGAGGGCCAAAATCAGAGAAAGTCACTGTTCTCTTATAGCTTCGGCCAGTTAGGCTGGGAAAAGTGTGATTTAAAGCACGTTTCGTCTGATCAATGTAACTCCAAGAATTAACTAATCACTTCGAATTTCAACAATCATGATTCCAACAGTGTCAGCGATCGTCAAACAGTGAACGCGGATTTCTCGCCCACATGCAGCGATGAACTTTAATTTTCTCCGCTGCTTATCCTTCATTAACACATAACGGTTCTATTCGTACCGCCAAGTTTACATCCAGAGCCCAACATATCTCCAAACAGTAGTTTTCGGCGACATGTATCCACTGGTGGTCACGCATAAATACTTCAGGGGTTGTCCTGATCCTCGTATCGATTTGCTCAACTTCATGAAGTTCATTCACGTTCTTCCGTTGTCAAACCAACGGTGTATGCCAGTGAAACAAAATGAAGCCAATCACCAACAGGGAAGCCAACATGAAGTTAAGAAAGCTGAACATCTAGCCACATACTGGTCGGCACACACATCCTTTTGCGGCAAAATGGAATAGTAGACGGCGACGCATTCGTTTGCTGCTGAGGCTCCGAGGCAACTAACCTATAAAAGTTTACGAATACGTAATTTACGGGGGAATAGACTCGTTAGGAGGCTCAGACATACGTGCAAGGATGTGATGGTCTCACAGAAAACCGTGATTCATAAACCGCAAAGGTAGGTGTGAACGGCGCACTTCACTTCTGGAAGACTGCAAATTTTAACACAATCTATCAACATTCGATATACTTTCACAGAAGATGAATAGGGGGGGGGACAAAGAGAAGAACAAGGGAAAACCAACAATATAGAGGGTGGCAATGGGAAATTTGGAAATATTTCGGTGTTTCGAAGTCCTACGCCAGTTAGCACCGTATTAATCCAAAAAAAGATGCTACTGCAAATGGAAAGCCTTCAGTAGACACGTGGACAATAGAGCTAGAATAAAAACCATGGTCTTAACAGGGATGCATATTATTGGTGAGTAGTTCTCGAAATCGCACCGTGGGACATTGCTAAAGTCGCTTCAATTGATTGATAAGAATTAGGTCAGGGAGGTGCGTTATGGCGTGGCATGATAAATCAAACGGGATAACGCACACCACATCATTAAATCCTCTACGTGATCTAGCGCATGAATACGTCAACGAAAAAACGAAGGCTACGTGAAGTTTGCTTAAGCTGGGTGCATGCATGGAGCGCTGATGGTCTAAAAACAACAC
This sequence comes from Clonorchis sinensis, assembly GCA_003604175.2. Taxonomy (NCBI): domain Eukaryota; kingdom Metazoa; phylum Platyhelminthes; class Trematoda; order Opisthorchiida; family Opisthorchiidae; genus Clonorchis; species Clonorchis sinensis. The sequence goes on from CM030370.1 coordinate 62,290,968, forward strand.
CGAACAAAGACGTCAAAAAGATGCGGGCTCTTGATACCTACCATTTGCTGAAGTTGCGGACACACCGGCGATGAGGCTAAGCCACCGCTCAAGTTCCAGACTCAGGATAAATAGATCCAACGCGACCGGCAAACAACCAGCATATGAATCCAGCTGTGAGCCAGAAAGCATCGAGATATCAGCTCCTAATAGATTTGAAGATGATCGTGGATCAAGCACCGAATGTGCCCCACTAATCCGCGTACCACTAACTGCGTTATCCACTGCATTTTGTGCGGCTAGTTCAGCGACAGCTTTGCCGAACTGTCCCAGTTGGCGAATTAATTTGGAGAGGAATAACGGCGGAAGCAAGCCCTGACAAGAAGCGGCGTTCACGAGTGACACGGGAAGTAGACTATAACAGTGAAGAGAATTGTGGTTGGGTTAACTATATCACCTTTGGGAAAGATGGGATGCGTTTAGAAAAGTCATTGGCATTTTAGGCACTCACGGCTAACTTGAAAAAATGAGAGATTACGCGAGTAACCAAATGCTCAGATTTCAATGAATGTGCCAGTCATGGAATAACGAAAATGCTGAAAACCACTCAGTACTCGGTATACAAAAGTGTTCCTACATTGACCGATGGACGTTTAGATACGGCGTAAATGCGTGAATACGAACAGGTCCGATATGGCGTGACATCACGACCAGCATCTTTCATATCTCCATAAAATGATCCGTTTAAAGATGCTGACGAATTTGAAAACAAACGTTTTTTTAGAGCGGAACACAATTAATCTAAGAATCGAGGTATGTTAATTGACAAGACAATTTCGAACTTAGCGTAGCTCATTCTACTGCCGACGATGATACTGACAAACAGAGTAGAGGTTGGCGATCAACCATCAACCATACCGGGAGGTATTCAAAGTAACGTGGAAATTTACCATTCTAATATGACTAATCGTAGTAAATTATGATCACAACACATTTGAACAATGAACTGACGGTAGGACATGAGAAGTGTCAGTCGTTATACATCATATACCATAGAATTTCAAGAGTTTTTAGAATGCTTCAAAGAAAATCGTCTGGAGGGAAGGTAATTGTAGTTGTGTCAGTTGAAACTGGCTAATACCGGGAGTTCCTGGATAGAGGCTCACGAGCTATTGTGCATGCTATTGGGCCGCGTCTATGTATGGAATGCTGCAGCTACATTGGTCCTAATGGATTGCAGGCACCTTTCACAGCTACTTGGTGTTCAGAGTTCGAAAACGTGTGCACCTGTGATTCCAGACTTACATGTATTGGGAAACCACATTCATTTGAACTAGATTCCAAACACAACGGATACCTGTGTTGTGGTTGCGGGTATAAAGTTATTCTGTGAACGTCACGAAGAATAAAGCGTACATCTGAAACAGAACTGTCGTGCAGCCACCGTACAACCAATAATCAAAGTGAATCCATGCTCCTGATACCTTTTTAAGATCGTACCATCTAATAATCCCAACCTCTTCTCTAAACCTAATATATGCCTCCATAAACCTGCAGATAAACATAGTGAATAAATAGCTATTACAAGTAGTATGTAGTGCACATTATCGTCAATTGAGGTATGGTTGATTGACTTAGCGAGAAAATGAGCATTTTTTCAGAGCTGGCTTCCTATAGGCAATAATGAGAATGCCACTCGTCGCTCTCGGCAGCAGCGCGCCAGTACTGTTTCAGGGCTTCAGACCGGAGGGGGACAAGTTTTGCTGCTGTAACGTGAGGCCGATCCTGCAGTTGCATAGTACGCACGATCCACTGGGTTAAGTTTTTACGCCATAAATGATGTTAGATGGTATCAGTACTAATACTCTGATGATGCGTGCATCGAGTCCTCCTGTCCCTATACCACCGTGGCTCATTCAACTAACAAGATATCAAAAAACAAATCAAGTCATTCAGCTGTAGCACCCTTTCGGTGCCTACCTGCAATGCCAATGGAAGGAGGCATGAGAACTGGGATAATGCTAGGTTGCTCAAACCTAGACAGGAGCAGTCGAGAGGCTGACTTGGGTTCGAACCATGGACCTTCCGGCCCGTACGCTGGTGCCCTAACCACAGCGCTATCTCGAGCTCCCATGCAGTATGTGCTAACCGATCAATCTGGACCCCGAACATAAAGTCTCAAACAGACGCAAGGGAAGGGAAATTTTGAGGAAAGAATCCACACTGCATCCAACTAATATTTTGCATGCATTCTAGTAGCAACATGCACGCGCCGTGAAGGTGGTGACAGAGCGAACCAAGTATCTTGCACACAGTCCGTTAGATCTTAATACTTGCGGAAATGGCGGGCCTAACTGAGTGTAAAACAATCAAGCAACACAGTAAACAAAGCGATGGATCGAATTCAAGCAAAGTGCACAACTAGATACCGTAAAGAACAGAAATCGTTCCACAACAGTTAGCAGTAAATCTGAGGAAACACACCTCTTTTCCAAGGCGGCTCGTGGGGGCAGTAAATGTGTCAGTTGACTAGGGAACAGTAAGTCACAGGGCAGTTCTGCCGCAGACCGCGTAGTCTCACCCAACTCCCACACCTTGAATAGCCTATCCATCAATGAGCGATGATTGCGTTGACGAAGCGAGCCGAACGCTGCCAGGCCAGCAATAATGAGTGACAAAAGGCGACGCATGCACACGCGATAACGCACAGAAGGCACAGGCTCGCTATCAGACCACCTGGACTCCCGATCTCGTGCAGTGGCAGACAGAGCAGAACGCAGGCGGTCAATACGTTGTAGTACGCTGATCAGACTCGGGAGGGAGTTCGATAGACTCTGCCGAAAAGATAAAGGAAAAACTTCAAATGATCTGGATGTTTAGTGAAAAGTAATGGAAAAGCCTAGCTGTGCCGACAGCTCATGAGATGAACTGCATACATTTGCTGTTGAATTTACCGTATAGACTCAATTATATTTATAGATACGTACTGCACTCAAGACAACAAAAATTGTCACACGGATGAGGTTATATAGGCCCAGCGATGGTGATGGTTTCCAAGCCGGTAGGTTTTACCAGACATGTTAGCTCAATAGACAAAAGAAACAAACCGAATGGGCTTCGGTTCCAACAATAAATATTGTATTACAGGATTTCAACAGAGCTGTGTGATGGGAGCCAAGTTGTATAAAAGCACCCATGAACGAGGACAATGTGACTAACATTACACTCCACTGTACTAAAGCCAGAATTCCATGCATCTTAAACCTACAAAGTGCGAAGTCATGCTTCAGAATGTGCAGCCTCTGAGCATGCAAATTGTAATTCAAGGAGCAGCACTGGAGGCTGTGGAGAAGTTTGCATACGTCGGTAGCAGTATTAGTTCTGACGGAAACGTGTCTGATGAAGTCAGTGCAAGAATCTCAAAGGCTCGAGTCACGTTTGCCAATTCGCGTGAATTGTAGCGCCAGAAAGGCATATCACTGGGTATCAAGGCCCACAGTAAGGGATTAGTAAGTGTTTTAGGGTTGCGAAGCGTGACATCTGCGGACAGATGATGTGAGACATATTTAGGTTTATCGCAACCGATGTCCCATTAGTGTTGCTGGTGTTAGATGGTGTCAACGAATTCGTAAGGGGGTAATTAAAAAACGGGTATTAGGTTGTGCAGCAGGTACTTCAGATGCGGAAAACATCCGGCACCATCAACTGCGGTGACTCCGTCGTCTAACACATACCGAAACATAGTCTACTGAGAAGAATGTTCTCCGTTCCTCCTCGGGATGACGCAAGCTGTGAGGTGGACAACGTATGAGACAGCCCCTCATGGAGACAAAGGAAGATTATTACAACTGTATGTATAGGATCATCATAGAATGTTCCACAAGGTCACGTTAGAATCTTCGTGAGGTGACGGCAAGCGTCAAGCTACAGATGGTCGATCCAGATTAGCTGACATTCTGACCAATCAAAGCATGCCATCGTTAAGTCCGTAGCCGCCAAGTGACACAAGTCTGTCCAATCGACGTGCTGAGACCGACTGGTTAGGACAGGCGGCAATGAGATGCCCAACGGTTCGCCTAGTTTTCAAAGTTTCTAATTAGAGGTTACCCTTCTATCAGATCCAACAAGCATTTTCTGCGCACGCTCGGTGCACGGCAGACTTCCAAAGCACCATAGAAGGCATGCCAATGAAGACCTCTGTCAAAGTGGTTACAAAATCACAGGATACTAGGATTCAAAGGTGATCCTGTTATTGTTGTTTAGGCTCATTGTTATTGATCATGCTTGTTTTTATGTGCCTCAGAAGCAAAATTTGAAGTTTCTAACTGTTTGTGACTGTATTGTCTGGACGAGAAATTACCCGAAACATTCGTTCGCTAACAAGCTCCAAATAATAATTCCTTCTAAAAAAGACAAGGGGATGGGGCCTTTCTCTTCTACGAGGTCCAGCACAACAGTCCTATTCAATCGCGACCGACTGAAGACAGGCTCCTCAAAAAAAGAGGAATATCCTCTTCCTCTGTGGTGATCCCAAGTACTTCATGGGTCGTCAAAGGGTGTAGAGAACGCTAATGTCCTCGACACAGAACCAGTGGCCTGTGAACCAGAATTTAGCGCCGAAAACTTGCTTTATTTGGGAAAAGTGAAGGCATTGGGACTTCTTTAGTTAATAGATGAGTAACAGTTTCTGGAAGATCCACGACACAGTAGTTTTCAAACATTCCATTTTACACCGTGCCGGATGGAACAGGCAAAAAATTTCCGAGATTACAGTAGAAGACAAGTTATTGCAAAGTATGTTTTCGTCAGTTCTTCAAGTTCATTAATGCAGTCATAAAACATATATAAATATAAATTTACTATGTACTGGACCGTGTTGGTTTACCAACATATCAGAAGCATGACTCAGTCATTTCTCATGGGGATATGAAGTTGTGAGAGACGAACCATCATAATGCCATGACGGGAACGATGCGCATTAAGACCAGGATGGCCGGAGTCAGAACTAACTATCAGTAACCAAACGGTTATTGCGATCGTTTTCTAGTTCACGTTTCCGATTTGCGACACTGGTACCCCAAACTGATATCCATCAAAACAACTTCGCATAGAATCCAAAAGCCTGCACCTACTCTTCGCGGAAGACGTGCTACGCTACGAAACGGAAGGCTCTCAAAATGAAAATATATGGGTGTATACTTTCAGTTAAAGTTCAGATGAAATTTTTGACGGTTTAATCTCTAACACATAATACATGGGAGCTCGGGACAGCTCAATGGTTATGGGGCGAACTTAATGACCCGCAGCATCTTGACTGCTCTTATCCAGGCTTGGACAACTTGGCAGTATCTCAGTCCTTATGTATCCTTCTGGTGGCATGGTAGCTAGACACAGAAACGGTGCTACAGCGGAGCGAATACTGGTTACTTACGTAATACGTGACAAGAAACGAGCCGTTTGTGTCGGTTAAATGAAACTAATAAGTATGAAAGTCGCGGCATTTCAACTAAACTAAAAGAGGCGGTTTGAGCAGTCTCGTTCAAAAACTTATCAATTAATTAAGTGTATTTACTAAAGCATCCAAAATAGAGGATTTACGAAAAGCCCTTGTTCGCAAAAACGTATCCTAACGTATCAAAGATGTAGGAAATGTCTGATAAAACTACATCATGCGCAAGAGAGTAATTATTACACAAAAAGCAGCAGCTGAAACCAACTGTTGCTTTCATAGTTACGCAAAAAGACACTAACTTCCTCATCCGTCGTCAACAGGTCAAACATTAGGCTAAGATAGGCCACAACCGGAGCAAACGATGTCAGTCCACTTAACAGAGGCCCATGAACAATGGGATCCAAGCGCGAATCTTCTGGTAGGGAGACAAGTGTCCTCCAAATCATCTCCATCCGTTTCCCGTAGGCATGACTGGTTCGAACTAGGATGGATGGTCGGAGTGTAGCGTGGGGTTCGGGTGCTGTGTAAGTACCACCATTGGCTGCTTGCACTAAAAGTTGAAGCGCGCGCGATTCACAGCCCAAGGGTCGTTTGACTGCTCCAACTCCAGGGAAGACACCAAGCTCCAAATCAACGTAGTGCTTTGAACGCGAAGATTATGGACACCAAATGGGGCAAGTCGGGATAACAGGATGAAGAAAGATTAGCGACAGGACACAGAATAGAGAGAGTGTAAGGAGCTGACCTAGATGAACTAGTCCTTTAAGTGTAATCAAAATAGAGATGCGTCAAAGCGGACAGTGATAAGCTGGGAAGGGTGCGAGTCAAATTGACGTATGCCAGTTTCGAATCAAGGAACCTGATTAGCTAAGATGTATGGGGTAGAAAATAATCCGAATGAAACAATCTAGAGAAAGCGTATTTCGAGAGGGAATGTTTCACTGGGAACTGCGGTCTGTGGCAAGCGATGCACATGAAAAAAACCCAGAAGCATCGTTCGTAGCAGCATTTCTGCAGCAGGATGAAACACGGCCGGAGTGGAGTGTCTTCACAGTTTGTATGACTGCGCTGATCCACGCTTGTTCATGAAGATGTAGGACTGCTACCTATTTGCACTCAAGTGGTTAGCAATTGAGCGCCAATTCAACCGGCGTGAAGTACAACGAAACTGCTGGTCAAGTATTTGCGAAATTTTACTGAAATGTAAGTTGTGCGCGTGTATTTTTTGTGGTCGGTGGAACAAGCAATTCGCCATCATAAGCGCAGCAGTCAAGACCGGATCATCGCCTTATGCCACGGTAAGCTGGAGAAAGCTCAGTTGTTAAGGCACAAAACTGTTAACCGGAAGGTTCGTGATTCGAAACCAACCCCAACATCTCGACTGATCCTGTCTACGCGTGAGTAGCCTGGCAGTAGTTCAGACCTTGTGCTCCCCTCGGGCTAGGCGCCGAAAGCGTGCTACAATTGAACGATTACTTATTATTACTATTATTACTATTGTGTGACAGGAAGTGCTATATGGGAGCACAAGTGTTATTTTAGGCGTCCAGTCATTTTCACAAAACGGCATCCGCTTAACTCGATTTGAACATCACGTTTTAGTTCGTTCCAATTGTTCGAACCGGAGCCCTGCATTTCGGTTTCACTTGTCTAAGCTTGGGCGACCTGGCAGTATCCCAGCCCTCGTAGTTCCTTCGCGTGGCTGGCAGCTAGGCATCGAAAGGGTGTTACAGCTGAACGAACTCAACTCAACTTCCGTTCCACTTCAACCATGTACACAGCCTATGATGTTCTCTTTCATTCATTCACTGTAAAGTGCGATGGGTTCCCATTAAACCTATCCAGCAAAGGTTCTTAGCTCTTATTGGCGGAAACGAGGGTGGTCGGCAACATGACTGCCAGCCATAGCCACAGGACCGATCCTATTCAAACCAGCTTGACGGACCCTAATAAGAAATAGATAGAGAAGCCCATGTGGTCGTGCTTTTCTTTGTCAAAACGTCGGCTGAACTGCGGGCTCATAGATGAGAACTTAGCAGTCTTTGTGACGATTGACGACAAGTTAAGATATAAAGCTTGACTATTCATGAGTAGTCGGGCTGAATAGGGGAGTCAATAGCTACTGATCAAAATAAGTCTCACAAAGGACATGATCCTGTGCACTTAAGGAAACTACATTCGACAAGTAGCTAGAAACGTTTCATGAAGGGAAGAACGATGGTGCTTTTTTCCAGTATTACTCTCATAAAGGCGTCATTCCAAACTTACCTGAATCAATTTGAAACGTGGTCCAAGTGACTGATCGTAAAATTGGATCAACGCGGGGTTGACCACATCAGCAGGAGGGGATGATGCGTCATCCGGAATAGGATAGGTGGTGAGTGCTGTATCAAAAATGCGTCTGGACTGAGACACCATAGTCTCTAGCTCTTCTGGAGCTACATCAAGTCTGGTGAATAAAAGAGCGGCTCTCCAAAATCCCATGGCATATGACTGCCAAAGTTCTAGGTCATGTTGATTTTGGGCCTCAGCCATGACGGATCGACCACAGTGGCGCCACGTAGCAATGACTGTCTAGAGTGCAATGAATAGGAAGCAATATACAAAATGATTTCAAATAGACGAATGTAAAAAATAAACAAGTCACAGAAAGGGAAAAGTGATTTTGGGCTGGTGAATGCTGTGGCACTTATGAATGATTCATGCAGATTCATACGGAAGGTTCAGTCAGACGGAAGAGCTTGCGTAATATCCAGCTCCGATATGTTAGATTCCTGATGGGAAAACAGTCGAGAACTTTACACAACCAGGAACATGGATCCTCAGATGTCAGTAGACTGAAGGCGCACGCAGACGGCGCCACAAGATACGTAAGCCAGTGGTTGGAAACTTCATTTATACTGCTGGCCACTTCAGAAGTAATGTAAACATCCCGAAATGTCAAACCGTACGCGTCAAGGTTACATTAATACCAAACATTTTGAGCGCGGTGCTTCACTGCCGAGCCCCGGAACAGAACCCTACATCCGTCCTCTACCTCGTGGGTCAGAATTTCGAGTCCGGGGTATAGATTCACACTTTCAGCTCCTCTAAAATCTCTGCTCACCCTTCAATTAGACGGCGAGAAGAGTGAAATGCACAAAGAGCGATGATATGAGGAGGCCATGATGCCTCGCATCGCACATCGAATGAACCATAAGAACATAAGTACATAGAACGTAGGCTGAACACATTAAACTGTGGACACGCAATCAACACTACAATTATTCTCACACTATTGGCAATCACGTAGCAATGACTAAATTTTTGTAAGCGTTTATCATTCCCCTTCTAACAATACCCCGTGACCACCCAGAACTGTCACCTCAGTGATCTCTACAATTAGTGCGTACTAATATATCAACTGGAGTCAAGCCTTACTTTTCAACAGGTATGGACGGGCAAATGGGTATGGGTCGGTCGGTGCACGTATGATCGGAGATGGTTCAACCATACCCTGCCACAGAACATTGCCAGCACTTCTTTCCTCCAGAACAGCCCACTTCGGAATTATACATAAGAGTTCCGTGAGTATGTTGCCGTCAGTAAAGCCAAGACCTACTGTAGTAGTGGTCCGTGATGTGATGCGCACTTCATTAGTAACCTGTGAATGAGGGTCCCAGTTGATGTCACGAAACGCGCTTTGTTCAGAAGTACAAGATCCCACTGCTACATCCCTCATTCCTTGGTTCTAACAGCGTCGTGCAACTGAGTTCTACTGATGTCGGAAGTACCGTTTGTAGACTTGTTTCGGCTGTTTTTTAACTTTACCGTGACCATTTGTGTCTTTTCCAAAATAGGGGGATGTGTTCCGTTCAGAGTACAAATAGCAACAGCAACGCTGGACACATCACCATGCTGCTTGCGGACACAAACGCTCGTGCCAAACACCATATGAACTTATAATCCTCCCCAGTTTCAACGTGCTGGAACAGCGTAGTAAGTTAAAGAACGTCCAACATATCTAACTGGAAGGCGATGGAACCAACGGAAAAACGCTCACTACGAGAACACACTGCGTATGTTGGGGATGGCATGAAAACCGTATTCTAATAAGCGAACCCGTGCTTACTCAGTGTAACTCACTGACATGTATCCCATAGGATACTAATTAGGACCATTAGTAGATGAGACAAAATACTGCCACTTTGGTTGACGATCTGCCTGTGCCGAATTTCCGTAAAAAATACTTCCCAAATATAATAATAGGGAATCCTGGTCACCTTGGAAGCATCCTTCGTTTCTCATGTAGCGGCCCCTTCACCAACATACGTGACTGTACAGCTCACCGCCACTCACTAGATCACGAGATCTGTTCTTTTTTCTACACTCACAAATCACGCTACATGATTGTGACTCACTTGACTACACAGCTCACAATCGCTCCCTAGACTCATTAAGTCTTAACACTATATGGTGGCGCTTTATTCTTCGACGCACAGAATTTTCTCCATCGCCCTCCAGTTAGGAAACAGCCCTGCTGAGGAAATGCTTTCGGATTGCCCGGAGCTGTTTCCCCTAAGCTATCGGAGTACTGCAACAGACATCCGTATGCTTTAGAATCTCTTACAGAATAATTGTAGTTCCCTTCGAGAAGTTACTCTGAGAGTAAAACAGAAATACAGCACCTCTCCCTAAAAGGAACTCCTAACTTAGAAAGCAGTCCTGGATGCGCGGGATTTTCCTCTATTGCAATCATCATCTGAGGAAGAAAACCCACCAGAACCGAAAGAGAGACAAGTCTTTATTCCACGAATTGCTGATTTACTCTGTAAAAAGATTTACTGTTGTGTCAAACTTTAATTTCATAAGCACTACGGATAGACTGTCCCTCCGTATTGAGGGAGACTTCTGATTGGCTTGGTCCTTATTTCGGCCTAGTACACATGCACAGCAATGGCTGCTAGATCATGTCACAGCTGAAATAAGGATTGATGATAACGAAATTGGAACATGGCATGGAGCAGTGCAAGACAGTTTCACAATTTGACGAAAGTGCTTCCTCGAAGACGAAGCGCCGTACTGAGATCAAGAAACAGCAGCAACATCTGTCACCAACCTGGGAAAGAACAACCTTGAAAACCTACTTTAGTGGACAAATTATGGGTCTGGATACCGTCCAGTAGGCGATCCAGAGCTAACTGGAGTCGTAAGCGACCGATGACGGTTGCCCATTGCGTCTGAACCTCCTTCTTCCATCGAGTCAAATGGCTGACTTGGATAAGAGCAGAATCAAGAAAGCAACGTCTGGCCTGTGCCCAAATTTTCTGATGACTACCTGCCAGATGGGCAAATTTGTCTTTCACGCCGGTCGAATCCTGTCCAACCGAACCAACATTTTGACCAAGCAGAGGAGACAAGCCCTGACGTTGGATGGGACCGATATGGGTTAGGTCATGAACAACACGAAGGTCTGAAGAGGAGTACAGGATGAACAATTGATAGACCGATAAGGAAAGCAAGCTGAGCATCAAGTCGAAAAATGATGTAACATTAGGGTAACGACTTTGAAACAATAATACTAATCTGTCTAGCAAACAAGTGGATTGCCTACTTAGCTGAATGGAGCGGGAAGCAAGACATCTTGAACAAGCTAAAATAAAGTGTCTTCGATGCGACTGGTCACTACCCGGACTAAACACTCCCAGTTTTTGGATGTGAACACTTGGTTGTTAGTATTGTACGCTGAGCTAGGTAAACTGGCTGGGACCATTCGGTCCTCAGTACAACAACATCCTCACAAATACTACCGAATTCACTGGGGTTTGCGATGTAGTGAGCTGGACAGAAAGACGCAGTTCCTTTATTGTCATGGCCAGTCACTTCCCAAAAGTTGAAAAAAGAAACTGCATTCTGAGTGACTAGTCGAGGAGGTACCAACCCCTAAAATATTCGGAAAATTTCTCCGGTGGTCACATCGAAAAGGACTACCGTGTATAAATGCGGTATCAAAAAGTGGGACCTAAATGGATGGACCAATGGATTGAAACATAACAGCACATATGTGGACTGAAGAAAGGGCACTCCCGGCACCCAATCGACTAAGTGGCAATTACCAGTTTCAAAGGCAAAGGTGACTGTAACTCAGGAAACCAGAGCATCAAGCGACGTCACTAAAACCTAGCGAGGCATCGACGTTCTGAAAATGTCCGCTAAGGTCACATTGACAGATGAACTCTCTCCAATGAGAGAATGGGACGAGAACCTAGGATAACGAGATTGTAACAGAAAGGAACCCAGTCATCCCAGTCAACCAAGTAATTCTACGGTAATTGGAAAACGGACGTCACGAGTAGACAAGCCTGTATAATAGGAGCGGGAATCTTTGTTGTGGTTAAACTGACCTGCGGGAAGTTGGAACGCTTTCGCTATATCCGGCTCGTAAGCGCCCAGAAACTCCAAGCACTGGAGAATCAACCGCTGTTGAAGTGCAACCAGACGAGTTTGTGCATCTCCGCTGGACGGTGCGGCTTTTTCGTCCAAATTATACAGTTCTAACAAACAAGGTTTGACATCATCGAAAAGAACGAGACGATCTGGGTCTTCCTCTTCCACATCGGTGTTGTTCAGTGTGTCTGCAGGCAACCAGCCCACTGCTTCACGTGCTCGTTCTAAACCTACCCAAGCTTTCCCACGTCTATATTGTACAGCACGGCTCTTTCCAAGTGAAGCATTGCCAGCGAGTGAGGGTACAGCTCCTCGACGTGTCCATTGATCTGCAGACACCGCAGATGAGAGTACAGATGGTACAATCTCTATGTCGAGTTTCTGTTGGGCGTCGTCGGTCAGCAGTTCGGCCGAGCATTGAATGAGGGCATCTTCGCACGTGCTGGCGATCGCTAAAGCAGGAATATTCGAATTTGTATAACGAAAGAAAAGACAGAAACATTCATGGTACCGAGTGACACATCGGATTCAGTTTAGGTGAACTGGTCTTGTTTAGTATCTCATCCTTAGACTCTAACCTATGTACAGATAAAAGTTAAAAAGTCAACATTCGAAATTTCGGATAGTAAGGCAAGTAGCGTGTATTTAAGTAGGATGAGTTCTTTCAACAAAATCGACGACCTTGTGACAATGAATAAGTCTTATGGCTGATAACATCAGTGAGTTCTATCAACAAAATCGACGACCTTGTGATAATGAATAAGTCTTATGGCTGATAACATCAAAATGAACAAGAAGAGTTTCCAGCCGAGTAGGCATCTAATCATCTGCTGGGACATCAGAAAAACAACTGCACCAAAGCTAGTTAGCTAGCACCAACAGTTGAAAAGTAGTCTGCCGAATACAGCCCAAGAGTTCAAAAACGATCCAACAGACAACAAATTCAAGATTATCCAGGAAGAAAGTCCTACAGTGTAAACTGTGACAATCCAGCTTCAGTGATTCACACAAGCTACCCAGGCCGTTGCTACGTTCCAGCTGGTGGTCATAATATCAGCAGGCTACAAATGACTCGACTAGGCCAGATCAAGTCAGAGCCAGCCTACAATTGTCTTCATTCTAGTCAGAAGTAAACACAAGCAGGCTTGAAGTGCCAAATTCCGTTAAGATTTTCAAGTGGAGTAACTTTGAGCAAAATATGAACGCCAGAGGAGGCTCAGTATACGAAGGGTCAGACAGATACGTCATGAAAGTTTTTGTCAACCGGAACATTACCACAATCTGTCTGAGATTTAAGGCATTAAATACGCATATAAGTATTTCTAGACCAAGTAGAGTGCTGCCCCACTTTGAAAAGTAGCAAATGGGTTGGCTGGCCAACTTATAGCTTTAAGGAAAAGCTCAAACCAAGACAGATGGAGATCATCAGCTTCCTGTTTCTTCTCAAACACCTGGTGCCGCGGAACACGGTGACCCAGTAAATCAACGTAGGCCCTAATTATTAAGAACCAGGTGGGGAAGCGACATCCGAGGAGGATACGGGCAACAGTGAGAGCTTGAATAGTTCTTAGTCTGGTCTGCGGAAGACTGGTCTTAACTATCGAAATCAGGCAACGTCGGATCAAATTAGGAAGGCATAGAACACTACACAGCCGTCACTGATGGCTCTGATGTTCCAGCGTACTCTCAGTAGGAAGGGATGAAGTACCTAAAAGAACCGAGTTGGTCCGCGGAATCTCCATTGACAGGGGACAGGTTACACTAAACGTCCAGGCTTGTGGTGAAATATTTAATCCTTTCAGCATCTACCTCCAGTCCAACCAGCGAAGCACAGTGGCCGGTGCGACCAAGAATAGGCTGCACTTCTGTGGGATCTTTGCTCAGGACGAAGAAATCACTAGTGTTGTCAAGGTCTGAAAGCAATGTGGTAGAACATAGTTGGAACCCCGAAAATTACTGAGAGTGTGAATTTGCCCAGTTGGCTGCAAAATCAACAAGTGTGGGCGAAATCTGTTGTCTCTCCTTCGTATACTAGGTGCGGACTTTTATGCTCGATGATAATGAAACGCTGCAGTTTATCTGGAATGCCACGCAGCCTTCAAAGTGGACTGAGTGTATTCCCCAATGAGTTAAGTGCTGTATGTACGTATGCCCCAATCTACTGGGAACAATTCGGCCTCCCAAACTGAGCAAAATAGCTTTGGAAGAGGTTCCGAATTTCCGCTGGGAAGCTATCTCCACCTGGAGGCTTTTTTTTCATCACTGGTCCGATTACTTAAAACAATAAACCTTGGCTACGAGTGTCCCAATCGGTGCCGTATGACGTAGATGCTGTGTTGTTGGTGATGAGTATAGTATTCAAGGGATGACTGGGCAGTGTTCAGCAACGTTCACCACACTTCCTCAGCTTTTCTTACGGTTCGTTATTAGTTGACCGTCGGCGTATCGGAAATTATTCCGCTGATCGTGCCTCTGGTCTGAAGCGCACACAAATAACCGGAAAAGTTGTGACTACTCGCTTACACTTGCAGCCGTCTTCATGCCAACGATCACTCCCGACCAGCAATCCATTAGACATTTTCTATCTGAGAAAGTAGCTCGGCAATCTACCCTGCCGAAATCCAGTCTGTGTGATAAGGCAGTGTAGACTTGGGGGTTGATGCAGCGGTCTCTTGCATGGATATTCTTTGATAAAACCATGAGTGACCAAGGGGATTTGGTCGATCTCGAAAAGAACTTCACAAAGTGATAGCCATCGGCTTGTGATCGTACCTGAGAGTTGGATATGCTTGTCCACATCCACAAGGCGGGCTACTTCCTTAGAGTAACAGGGAAGTAGATACTTCCTCGGGAGCCCAAAAATGTGTTCGATGTCACCAACCGATAGGTGGTGATAAAGATGGTCAATCAACTGCCGTTTTCGTCCAAGCACCCCAAGGATGTGACGAGCCGTGTCGTCTGCAGCACGTCCTCGCATTCCAATCACCAGAATCACGATACCACGGCTGGACGTATGGCTGACCACTTCCTGTAACTTACCGTAGAAATTTTCTTTGGCAGAAAGGTTTGACGAGAAAGCAAGGGGTAAGATGGATAGAATGGCCAGATATACACGATATATAATAAACCCTCAAAGTCCTGGATGATACTTGCTTGCAGGAAACTAGGCTGCCGTGGGCGCCGTTGTTGCGAACAAGGCGTGTCCGTCTTCAGTAACAGCCCAAGACACCTCGCAGCCAATTGAAGAACCTGGTCTCCTCAGGTTTGTGAAGCAAGTGGGGAAAGAGACTGTTCCTGCTCGTACACAGGACTGCCTCTGTATTGATGCACGCTTTCCATCAGGAACAGGAATTCAGGACGTAAGTATTGTGGTTGGACTGACTGCTCCGTCGCCCGCTTCTCGCTTCCGAACGTCCAAGCCTGTTGACGCGCAGGTCACTACGGCTGTACGTGAAGCGGTTAGCAATGGGCAAAGCCATAGAACGGAAGCATTTGTTTGATTGGATAGTTTTTGGTTGTTTGTGCGCTGTTCGTTCGGTAAGGCTTGTGAAAAAAGCTCGAGAAAAAGAGGTCCATGCCTGTCTCAATAGACTTTAGCCCTGAATGTCTGCCTTAGGTATTATTTTCCAACAACTTAGAAGCTTAAGTATCGATGTGGTCTGGCAAGTAGAAATGTATGGTATTGCTGAGGCTAAACTGGGCGGTTTCCTTGAATTAAAGACCAGAAGCACAAAGAAGGGTCCCTACTGAAGACGTATGTAGCTCAGGGTTTAGTGAATGTCTGTCACCGTGGTAGCCCGGTTAAGCGTAGATATTGTACCTGGCGGCAAAGGAATGTCGGGCGATTTGTCAATTTTTCAGAGTTGTCTTACAAAAACGCCGCCAGCAACGGTATGAGGCAGAACAAATATGCAACAGGAAGAAGGGAGGAGTCACCAGTAGTCTTTTATCCACCCAGCTGTGTACAGCAAGCTGGGCGACCCAGTTGATGGTACCACGCGAGGACTGGTGTGACATGAGTTTATTTGTAAGTGTGTGACTCATGGCTGTATGTGAACTGAGATATTGCCCGGGTGTACAGGCCTAGATAGGAGGAAGACCGGGGGTCTTAAAACAAAGCATTTAGCTCAAAAACGATGGTTGGCGTAGGACCGGCAGAGCAGCCTATATTTTTATACCTGGAGGATCAGGAGGCTACGTTGGTCAGATCTCTACTCAACCTGGTATAGCAGACTCCGTGGGTGTCACGCGTATACGCTTAAGTAGATCTGGATGGACTATGGGGGTGCACAGACCGTGAAACCGCGGTAAGGTCTTGTCTCTTTGTGATGACGGCCTTATGGATTCACTCCTCTAGCTCTTGTACAACCAAGTGCGATCGGAGGGTAGCATGGCTGCCGGTGACCCATACACAGTTTGTACGGTGATTTTGCAGTTACAGGTACTGACCATAGGTCCAGTTTCTCCCAATTACATGTGGAATTACATGTGTGTTATCACTGGTGCCATGTGAAATTTTTTGCAGCTGTTAACTAAGAATCCAGTTATCAAACGCCACCAGAGCCCCGTTAGCCTATGTGCAGCAGCCGTCACCCCCCTTGGTTAGCAACATGGCGCCAAATTGAGGAGGGGATGGGCCTAGGGACAACAATCAGTGAGCATCTCAATTAAGGACCAAATACCTCCTAACAAGGCTGTGAGTTGGTTTACTAGCCCGTGCCCTCATTTCTGAACAACACTTAAGATATCTAATTCGCGTTGGATCATTTGAGATGTTCGGTTGTGAAGGCATAAGATACAACTGGTGGATACATATTATTGGTCCACTGCGTGAACATGGTTGCTTGGGGCGTAGCTGAGGGCATTTGGGGGTCATCTTTTATTCGTAAGTTGGCACTATCAGAGCAGTGAAACGATACTTCACCAGACAACTACAGAAGCATCAGTCTGCTGAGCTACCCCGGCAAACTTCTGGCATGAGTGCCACTCAAACGCCTGACCGCCTAAGCGATCGACGCACACATCCTCGAAGAACATTACTGCATGACAACTTTAATTAAAATCCTAGGAGGGGGGGTCACCTGCCGCTTCACGTTCCCTCACACACCGCACAAACTCCAACTCTGTCAACTGAGAGGTACTGAGGACAGTTCTTTCCAAATAAGGTTGTCCATCAATATTTGCCAGACTCATTGGAAGCCCATACGACGGAGTGAGAGCGAAGATGTTAACTAATGGGTCGACTTCGACTGATTTCGAAATCTTCACTGGCGTAAAACAAGGATGTGATCACGCCGCTTTCTTCAACCTCGACCTAATGTCCATTGTGGGTGCGGCTTTCATGAATAATGAACAGTTCGAGTATCGGCTCTATGGACGTCTGCTCAATGTGAGAGGTTTTTGTGCAGAATGTTTGGCCCATCATAACAAGGCTCGCATTCTCATGTATGTGGATGACTGTGTACCGTTCGGACTAAATGATCAGTCGGCGAAACGTCGGTCGAGAAAATAAGTGTACCAAGTCCGCTTAGGCTTTATGATGTTACCAGACAGTCGAGTCTGCAGCAGTACTAGAAGGGATTTCCCACGGTTGTTGCTATATAGATCAAAAGTTACGAAAATATCTCAGTACAGTAAACGATTCAGTGTGCTGAGCCACCGATGGGGGCTATAAGTGACTTTCAATTATCGTGTGAACGCAGTCGAGCCGACATATGGTTAAGAACGCCATCCGGATGTATTCTGTTAGCTAACAGAAAGTACTACACGCATGAGCTTCTGGATTATCTACTGTTTTACAATGAGCAGGCCAATGGAATCAAACGCAGCATTGCGATCAAGAAACACCAAGGTTGATGGCTATCTCCACTATTCGCCAAAAAATGCGCATAAACCGTTTACTATTGGTATGCAAGTTCACGCACATATCTCGTCGCTCACTACATTTGCCCTAGTTAGTGACAGCCTCCTTTGAACCTGTAAAGCCAGACAACTTACACTTTCTAATTAAGGGTCCTGAAAAATAGCAAAGCGTACTCATCATGTTCTTCAACTGATTTTCCGTCCGCGTAACCTAACTGAGCCTTACAATTACATTGCAGCTAAATGCCAAACCAATACAGTATAAAAAGGAATGCGACCATATCCGTTATCGAGCACGACAGCCAATGTAATTAACTCCCCGGTGAACACCCAGAACAGTAGTCACATATCAGTTAGAATGAGTCTACGAATACGCAGGTTTCATTGAATTATTGTTTAGCAAAGAAAATATGGAGGCATAGGAACCCGAGAGATAGCTACTTCAACTTCATAGACTTAATTCATTAGAGTAAGTACCCAAGACAACTAGTTATTTGACTTCAGCTTGTACGATTGCTCCGATGACTAACGAGCCCAATCTCAATTCTCGGCCAGCGAGTGCGATAGAGTTTTGTTTTAGACCGAAAAAGTAAACTCAGACGGCATGAGGAAAAAGTGCCAAGGAAATTGGAATGGATTAGCCTGGAATGCAACGAACGTTTCGGTATGTTCCAGCACATGTGTTTAAAAGCATGAGTTGTCTGGTGTGACAAGGTCACAGAAGAACCTCGACCAACTGGTTAGATGTGGTCTCCGCAGAAACCCGAAACCCGCTTCATTGTGCACACTAACTGTGAGCGGCCTATTTCCGGCGAATGGCGCACACACATGTCGTCAACTTTCATGGGATAAGTAAAAAATTATGTGGAACAACTTACATTTCAGCTTTTCTGCCACCTCTACCCACTTCGACTGCGACTGCTCAGCTGTAGCATCCGGCTGTAATTCCTCCACAGGATATAAGCCAGAAGGTGGCTTCTTGGCCTTCCTGTGTCGTTGCTCTGTAGAATGGCCACGACGATTTGCCCGGTACCAGCCAGACCAATGCTCCGACCCCGGCTGGCCAAAACGAGCAGCTCCACTGGACCAAAACAACTCCATTTCAAGCAAGCACTGATCAGTGGGCATACCCGTTAAGTCCGAAGGGCGAAACAAATTGAATTCAATGACAGCTTGCCAGGTGGCCAAAGCACGTTCTGCGTGCCCCGCCTGAACAAGCCAGTGACAGTAGTCAGCCAAGAAATCTAAAGCAGAAGCAAAGTGGAGTAGATGTGTGCTTTAAAATTTATTCTGATACGAGTGTCATCAAGAGATTTTCTGCTGAAGCAATGCAGGAAGTAGCTTAGTGGATACATCGTCTGGCTGTTGGGTAAAGTAATCCACCATTTCTCTGGACAGCCAGCAGGTTACGGCATTAAAAATACCGAGCAGTTAACGAAGATGCAATATAATGATATATTAACTTAACGATAGCAGTCATTTAGTGAAAATTCAAGTATTCATACGGTCGGAACACACACACTGTTCATGCACAACTTTACTACTTTAATTACACTTATTGGAGTTAGGTTCGAATATACGCGAGTCATTGGTGAATGTCTATCGCTTGCGGTATGCTGTCCTTCGCGTTTCCTGTGTTCCGAAAACACAGGTACCTTCACAGGTGTACCTCAACTCTGAGTCAACAACGGTGTCAATGTAAGACTGATAAAATTTCAGAGCATAAGGTTGACAGAAGCTCCGGGACTGAATCTACGAGAAAGACTCCAAGAATGGCGAAACCGGTTGCGGGATGTCGGAGGGTCTCAAGCAACCTCACGAGCAGTAAATTTCGGCAAGAATACATAAATCACCAGCCGTATACGTACCTATCGCTTGTTCTGCAGTGTCCGGTTGAGGCCTATGAGACAGTATCCGACCGCAAATGATCCCTGCTAGTGTTGACAATGCCTTCTTGAAAACGCCATCGATTCGAGCAAAGAGGCCACTACCAATCGTTGGAGTCGCAGTGGGTGGAGTGGAATACTTTCCCATCAAGTGTGCAATATAGCCTCGCCATACGGGAACTAGCTGCGGGTAAGTGAAAACCAACTGGGCCCAGTCACGCCCAACACGTTCTGGCTGAAACAAACTATCTTTCGACTGACACACAGCTCCGGAAGCGCCATGCGACTGTAACTCCCCAGCCATTTCACCAATTCTGAGAGTGAGAATCTTTAAAGACAGAGAACCAGGATTTGCGGTTAACGCCCGCTCAGCAATCGACAGTTGTTTCTGCAATATCAGCAACCTATCACCCATCGTCAGTGAAGCAGGTATGTAGGTCAACTTCACGGATGATGGAACAGCTTCGGTTACGTGAAGAAATACGGCTTCTTTGGCTTGCATGTCCATCAGTTCTAACCAGGCACGGACATCGTTTGGGGCATCATACACCTTCCTATTCAGTGATTCACAGCGAGTTAGAGCAACGTTTGTAGAATCATTCACGGGAGTGGAGACAGAAATATAATCCGGCAAAAAGCGCAAGATGGGTTGGATATCCGAAACAACTTCACTGTTGGGAAATTTTTGCGCTGGCTTTGAAAAAACCGCACGGCTTGCCTTGCTGAAATACCGTGACTTCTTGACACGTTTAGTGGAATTTTCTTTCTGCTGGGTATCGCACAAATCACAGACACGAAGACTCCGGAATCCAAGGATCGGTGTATTTGGTTTACGACGAAATTGTGCAACATGTTTTTCGTATATTGAACCAAATGTGTAGATTTGCCGATTCGAGGATCGGTCAAGATGGTAAGCGTCAGACAAACTCAAACCAGGTACATCCTCAAGGAAGATGATGTTAGTCGGTGCAGGTTTCTTCTTCGGGGGTTCAGAACTAGATCTATAAGGGTCGGACCGCTTTTCACCTGTAAAGACGAGTTTTTTGCTCGGTGCGGTCGGTTTTGAAGGAGCTAAAATGAATCCGAGTAGACAGTGACGAATCGGCATTTACCTTTTACGGGAACCGGAAATTTTTCCGATCTTTCCGAGTACGTTGAACTGTGCAACCAAGCCTTATCTGTGTCCGCATCAGCGGGTTCTTCGGTAGTATCTGACGCAATAATCCCTGCCGGGAACATTCCATCAACAGCGAATTCTGAAACATAAGCGTACAACAGATAAATGATAAAAGTTTTGCAAGAACGACAATAACAAGACTACCGGCTGAGAAATCTAATGATTTTAAAACTACAGAAGGGATGAGTCTCTCTGTAGAAGATGGTTCACTCAAAAGCCGAGATGCACTGCGTAGACAACTGAGCTACTTATAGAACTCAGAGGATAAATACAATTCACCCAAGGATTGAAACTTTCAGTTTAGAATTCGTTACTCGAGGAGCCAGTCAACAAGCTACCAGGTGACGTGAATCCCGTGATTGTAGGGTTCGGCGCTACCTTCTGTCGAAAAGCGAGCTAATCCCACTCCTCATCAGCCGGTCGTGGCTGAAGTGTTCAAACTACTAGCTGGGAAGTCGCGGATACACGACTCCCTAGAGTTTCGCGAGGTGTGCACTGCCGATGATTCCCAATAAAAATGAGACCGCTGCGCAGTGCTTCTAGGCTTTTCAGCATGGTTTGGCTTCACTTGCAAGACGAAGTCTCCATCAAAACTCCCAGGTTGGTTGAGCTGACATGCGTAGTGCCGGATATCACATAAACACCGAGTAGTCATCTAGACCCTCTGTTTGCGGGATGATTTGGCCGGTGGGAATGCTACACGGATAGAATCTAAAAACCAGATGCATCGGTGGATCAGATAGTAGACGGAGTAGGCTCCCCACCCCATGAGCTGGTCATATTATCGGCAGATATTCGAAAAACCCTCGAAGGGGAGTCTAGTACTTACATTAGGAATTCATATGACTATACCAACAAAGTAGCGGGTTTCACCGTAGAACCAGATGTTAGGCGGAATTCCACACAGATCCCGCTTTACCGCCCGCAGTCGGGTGCTGCTTCGGCCAAAAAGCCTATCCCACACAAGATTGGCCAGGAATTCGAGACGCTTGCCGGTCCGGCATCAAGCCCAGATCTGATTGGTTGAAAATCTGGACCCAACAGCCAATCATGACCCAGTATTGGCCAATTGCCGGTTGCCAATGGTGCATCCAGAACGCGTCAGAATTCCAGAAAGTTATTACCGTTTACGCTATATATATGAAGCGTTGTACAAATGCTCTTGACTTCGTTTGGGGCGCTAATATATCTTGTACACCTTTGGTGGTTGTTTTGGCACGCACGCTAGCTTGGGAGGCTCAGACCGAGAACTAAGCTGAGAAAGTACCGTTACTACACCAGATGACATTCTTCCACTCCCAATCTCCTTAATGGAAAGTTCACTGACAGTCGTGTATTTACGCACCAATTACGGCTATCGTCTCCAATGCGCAGCTACCTACCCCACCTTCCCAAGTCACCGGTGAAAGAAACTGTGCAGCTATAACCATCGATGAAAAGAAAGCGGCTTTACATCTGATGATGATGATACGACATTAATTTAAGTGTCGATGTCAAGTCGTTATATGCAGATATGCCCAAAAGGGGATTCTTTAGAAATAGTCACGCAACTGTTACTGGCGCACACCACCCATTCAGAATGGACACAGCCTACAATAAATGAAAAGGGTAGAAGGTATAAAAGCATGTCTGCATCTCACTTTCTTTTTAACTCCGTGGTTTACACTCAAAAAAGTCTAACGATGGCAGCTCCAATATCCCCGGTTTTCTGGAAGATTTTAAACAGAAAGCTTTAGTCGGACTCTTGTATCCATCCAATACATTCTACCTTTGTGAAGAAAACACTTTCGTCATGATAAAACAAAACAAAGTCAGTGAGTTTTACGACCATCTGAATGATATGAATCCACACATCAAAACTCGTACACAGATAGAGTCAACTTCGGGTACACTGGACTTCTTAAACTGCATGACACATAAGGTCGGGGAAAAACTAAAGACAACAGTGCACGACAAACCAAATAACACTGGGGCAATTTTGAACTATTCGCCTGCCCATCCGAAGTCAGTATTCTCTAGTATGGCTTCCAGAATATTTGGGCGTGTAAAAAAAAGCTGTTCATCTGTAACACCCTTTCGGTGCCTAGCTGCCATGCCACCCGAGGTAACCACGAGGGCTAGGATACTGCCAGGTTTCCCAAGCCCAGACAGGGGAAGTCGAGAGGCAGAGGTCGGATTCGAACCACGGACCTTTCGGTTAGTAAATTCGCGCTCTAACCACTTGAGCCATCTCGCCCCCATTTAGGCGCGTAATTGCCCTTTGCATAAAAGTGGATCGGACAACGGCCCAAAGTGAAGTGAAGGACAAACTTCGGGGTAGCGGATAACCAACTGGTTTGATTAGGCATCATTCTCAGAAATGTTATTTTCGTGGTCGTTCCAAGCATCCACGATTCAAATGCCCCGCAAGAGAAGCAGTCTGTAAATCATGTGGAAGAACAGGCCGTTTTCAGCGTGTTTGTCGATCCAAATCTATCAAACGTCACTCAATTGCACCAGGGATTCTGCCTTATATTCTCTGTTGACTCCTGCAGCCCTGAACTGCTTGCCCCGCACGGTGACCAGCAAAAAGGTAAACAGAATATTGCTCCAGGACCTTATAGACACAGGATGTTCAGGTAGCTATATGTATTTCCTTTGGTTGTTCATGCAAATGGCAGAAAGACGTACGCCAAAGAATATGCGATTGCCATGGTAACGACATATCTGGCATGTCCAAATAGCGGCTTCAGCTACGCATGCATCCAGTACCAGGGTGCCGCTTCCAAAATCACAATATTGATGTTATCCAATCTATCTGCTGACGCAATGCTAGTAGAACGCCCAACTCTGAGGCGCAATCCAGCTCAGACTCAAGACGAAAGGCCTTCAAAGCTGCCACTGGGAGTCGTCACTATCAGATGCCTCCACTCTATACGGTTCCTTCTCTGCATCTCCGGGAATGCCACTAGGAGTGAAATGGTAAGGCCCTACTTCCTGCGCCCTCGGGCCAGGCCGGCCTCCTACAGCCAAGTGGGTCAGACTCCTGAGCCATTGTATCCGGGATGGGTCCCCCAAGAAAACCTAACAACCGCTGTCTCGCGATTCAGACTCAGTCGGAGGCTAGGGGCGGGGTCCTTGGGCAAAATCTTTCATCCCCTCACTGCCCAATGGCTGTCTTCTGAGTCAATAGCTCAAGGTGGGGTACCTCAACTCAACCCCCATCTTTAGCTTGTGCAACCGGGAAGTATCATTTGTCCTTGCAGCCCTTCGCTCACCGGCCTTCCACACTTTTCCCCACTCATTGTACAATGCAGTGCAATCAACCCATCTGTCAATCCCCTAGCTACTGTTCCGTATCTCAACCGTCGCCCAGAAAAATAAACCAAAATGACCACCTGCTGACCTCAAAGGATCTGATCGACGTTGCAGCCTTTAATGCCCGTGCTCTATGTCGAATTGAGCAACAGGCATCTCTTGCTAAAAACTTGCTTTCCCTATCTGTCGATGTATGTTGCCTACGAAACACGCATTCAAGACCCCACTTCGGTCGTGCTCCTCAAGCCGCTTAGCACGAGCCCAGACGTTCCACATTTCACTCTTCAGGCATCCGGTGCTCCGGATGCAATGGCTTGTGGTATCTACGGTGTGAGGGCTGCACTCAGCCCCAGGGCTGAAAGCGCCTTACTGGACTGGATCCCAGTAAACGGGCCTGTGCGCTTTGCGGTTTCCTGCTCAATCAAGATTAACGCACGTCGATGAGATAAATGCTGTTTGTTTGTGGTATTA
The DNA here is from genome assembly GCA_003604175.2 of Clonorchis sinensis. Taxonomy (NCBI): domain Eukaryota; kingdom Metazoa; phylum Platyhelminthes; class Trematoda; order Opisthorchiida; family Opisthorchiidae; genus Clonorchis; species Clonorchis sinensis. The sequence continues at coordinate 62,315,518 of CM030370.1, forward strand.
GCATACGCCCCAACAGATAGCAGCTCAACATTAGCGAATGTTTCGGTCTGAACGTCGGTCATCCTGTGGTTTGCCTACAAAATCTTCGCTAACTACACCAGGAGAGCCTTATTGTGAAGAAAAGAATAAAGGCGTATGAGGAATGGACTTAATGCTAACTTACCACAATCATTCCGAGGTGCCTATACCACCAGACACTCATTCGGCCCACCGGTCGAGCCGCTCTTCCTTACTCAAGATGGTCCCTCCGGTCACTCGCGGACAAAGAGCATGCGCATTACAGGGCTCTTCTTAGATGGGATCCCATTGGATGCATACAACATCAAATACCTCATAATTTTGCCTCACATTTCGGTACGTAGTGCACATCCGCAACACCTAAAGTGTCACAGAACACCCGAAACCCATGCTAGAAGATTGAGATAAGAGACAAATCTATTTGCCCCGGTGATCTAGCCAAGGATGACATTATTATTCGGTTGGTGAATGTTAAGGCGACTTTGGCCAACCTGCAAGAACTCTGGCGTAGCTAGGGCCTCAACTTCTATCAGTAGTCGAGTATACAATGTTACGATGCGCTCCCTGTTTTTTACGGAAAGACATTGGTAAGCATGGGTAGGTGGCACACACGCTGTCGTTTCCATTGTACAGCTCCACTTCCCGACCTCCTCAATGGGAAGCCCACCATCATTCCCCGGTTAAAGCACTCAATATCAGCTGCTACTTTCAATGCTTCGCTACCCAGTTCTACTTCCAAAATCATTGACAGATGAAACTGGCAGCTGTTATGTTATGTTATGTTATGTTATGTTTGCCGACCCTGAACCGTGAACGGTGGTTAGGATTACCGCGGCCTATGGCAAAGGGTAGAGTAGGATACAAGGGGTACGGCCGCGTTGCAGACCCGCCGTTCACCGACGGGTCAATGTCAATTTGGCCAAAAGCTGTCCAACTTGGAGGAAAACAGACGTAACAGTACTATCATTCATCTCGTCAGCGATGAGGTCATCCGACGTGATACAGCTACCCAGGTACGCAGATCTACCTACTAACTCTAGTTGTAATGATGCCATGACTGACACCAGTACTGCGTTCTTCTAGTCTTTCACGAATCCATGGATTGATACAAAGGATCGAGGCTTTCGCCCGAATTTCCCGGGTCTGATTTGTTCTTGTCGTTCAGCGGCTGCTTTTCATCTGGAAGGCACAAGCGGAAAAAGGGTGTAGAACTGCTCTTTAAGTTCTCAGCGCGGGTCAGCAAGCTTGCCAATGCGGTAGTTCGCATAAGAAGGTGTCCAGTAGTGCTTTGAAATGGGTACTAGATGTAGCGTGGACAACCGTCGGAAGAAGGTTGTTCCACGAAGTTATTCCGAAATAAGAAGAAAATTTGCCTGATTAAGGTGTGCGCTCTGAGCTTGAAAATCTTCTTACCATGCCCCCGCCGTGTGCTGGCTTGATCAACAGTGAAAAACCTATTTGCCAAACATTGTTTAAACAGGGCAAAAGTAAGTATTAGGCCTCCTCGGAGACGACGATACTCCAGGGGAAAGAGGTCAATCACCGCGAGACGCGTTTCATAGACTACGGATTTAAGGCCAGCAACCATTTTCGTAACAGCTCGTTGGACACGCTCAAAGAGAGTTACGTCCTTCCTGCGTCCTGAGTGGACAACTTGGTTGGCATATTCAAGAAGCAGCCTCACGTAGGCCCTTTCTTGCAACAGCACTGTAATTGGGAGGTGAAATGCGCAAACCTCAGCACATGGTAACATTATACGGAGTATTTTATTCACTGTATTGTATCTAAATGGAATCCGAACTAAAAAGTGCACACTACAAATGCTTAAAATATTCCCTGGGTAGAAGTTTCACGCCACGGGTAGAACACAGTGGAATTTTAATCGACATTTCAGCTGATTACGAACCTGGAGAAAAGGTAAAAACGAGGGTCCTGGTGGACTTTTATGGTGATGAATTCAGAGTTTTCACCATAGACTTTCACGTGCCCATAGAACACAGTGGAACTTCTACCCACATATTCCTTCTTCCAAATGCAAGCAAACAAGCGCTGACTAAGAAGTTCACCCCGATCTTTGAACAGTGCGAGTGGGAGGTCATCCGGACCAGAAGCTCGGTGGCGCTTAAGATACCATATGCAGTCATTAACATATGAGGCCGAAGATGGTTCTATATTCATCGTCCTACGTTAACTGTAGGCTCCACGTGAGCGGTGGCTGGTGGCCAAGACAGCTGTTGTTCGAAGTATTCAGCCCACCGTTCGAGGGGTTCTTCTTTACTCGAGATAGTCGTTCCAATCTAGTGCTTGATGGTTTCGCTCACAGGTGGTTTCCAAGGGCCGGTCTCAAGGATCAACTGAAATAACCTTCGGGCATTACCGGCTTTCTGGGCCTCTTCCATTTCTTTGGCTTTCTGTGTTCACCATGCTTCACGCTCGGGTCGCACGCTCACTTTCACTTGACGTCTGATAATTCCTCGCACCGGGTTATGTTCGGGACCGGCTGGGATATTTCACCGAGATTTAAGCAATGCCATCGTTCGGTCTGATATCCAGTGCTTGCATCCGCCTGGTGGTGCAATGCCACATGCAAAATTCTCAGCACTATGCAAAGAGATACCAATCTCGTCCCAGTATGGGTTCACATCTAATGGTGTAGCATTTGGACGAGAATCTAGAAGACGATTCTGGTAAATTGTCTAACATTCGGATCTGCCAATCTCTCAGTTGCCAAGTGATTTGTCCGCACCTTACGCGGCCCAGAGAAACGTAGTCAGAAGCGACTCCGCGCGAGTGCGTGGTCGGAATCCACACATGTGCTCCAAAACGACCGGCAGTCAGTTATTGATCCGCGCCATCAGTAAGTGATGACATTGGGGTTAGCATAAGATCGTCAGGACAACGCACAATTTTGAGGAGCAAGTGGCCACAATTCTTTCAGCCACAATCCTGGCGGTCAAGGAGACTGTTTTCAAACAATTTAAAAAGTCTGGAACTGATTTAGAGCTTATCGTTTCAGAAGTGCATGGCAAGCAGTTGGCAGTTTTGAACTCGACAATGTTTCTCTGTCTTGAAAGCAAAAGCTTCATCAGGCCAGGGGAACAGGTCATCACTTTGGCCAGGTTTTAAGGCAGACGGAGAACCGCTCAGCAAGACCTCTTACGATTAGCGTGCTAGGTCATCGTTGAATGCCTGTTAAACGGTCTTGTCGGCTAATATGGTTGCCTATATCTTACACTTGATGGTTTGAATATTTCAATTTACCTTTGCTTGGGTCTGCTTGTGTGATCTTCCGTTTCAAGGCGCTTCAATTAATGATTCACCTTGGGCTCACTGGTACGTTTCAATGTCTTTGTGGAACTGCAAATGCTAAGAGAGTGTATTCAGGGCGAGGGACGGGAGTGAGAATAATTGCAGTTCAAGTTTTAACTAACTCTGTTGTCTAATACTCTTTCTGGTGACCGCATATGGCCATGTTAATTCACGAGGAGACTGGACCTAGCCGTGGCGCGACGGTTTGGACACCTCAGCGACTCATTGAGTCACACTTGGGGGGTGTCTCCGTGACACTCACAAACTCTCATTATTGTGGCTTGCTGAACGGTCATGCAACTGTGTATCGGTCCTTGGTTTCCTTTCAGCCCACTATGGTATATCGAAAGGCACGGTAGCTTCAGACAGCCATTGATGGGGACAAAGGAGGATTATAACAACTGTATTTATAGGGTAACCACGGAATGTTCCACAAGGTCGTCCTTGTGGTAGAGCGAGAAGCGTCGAGCTCAAGATGCTCGATACAGACTGGCTGGTATTCTGACCAATCCTGGCAAGCCTTAGTTTGGTCCGTTGGAGGCTGTCGTGTGGCTAGGTGATTTATGTTATTTCAGGACTTAGTGCTGCACAGTCAAATTTGTGGTCAGCACACCCTCAAGACGGCCGTTTGCCGCTATTTGTGTGTCTTGATTCAACTCCAGGATGACCAGCGGCGCAAAGTTTACCTATCGTCTTAATCATATTCCAGACAATAACTGCTATTTACGGGCTCTTAGCTTATCGTAACTGGGCGTCGTAGAACCTGTCATTGGTAGCATCTAAGCTACGTCTAAATCTAAAGCTGACACCTTGGCGTGGTGGCAGGAATTGGGTGCCCGCAATGATTCCGCAAGCTGTACTAACTGAAACGTCGTGTCACAAGGCGCAACCATGCCCTGAAGGCTAAAGGAGGGCGGTCAGACTAACGGGAGCGGGACCAGGTAATACAAGTGATCGTATTACCAGACAGTCTGGGGGTAAAGTTGTGCTGTTCTCTGTAATGGGAGGTTGAAGACAGTAAGGCGATTTCCCGAGGGGATCAACATACCTATATTCATGAAAAAAGTGGTACTGTTTTCCCCAGAGGAAGGACGGGTTAGAAAAGGTTGCCCCTAAAAACTGCCCACTTCGGTCCCTCAATGGTCGCCTACCGATGAGTGGCCTAATATGGTCGAAAAACAAATAAACCTTGCCATGAGCTCGATGCCTTTGCCGTGCTCGGGGAATCAGGATTGAGACATCTTTGTTTTTTTTCTTACGCCCCCGAATTAATCTAGTCCCCTGCAGCTGAGCAGGTCATACTGAGGGGACTTAATTCTTGCTTACGCCCTGTTTGAACGAGGCTTGGCCAACAGGTTTTCCACCGTTGATCCAGTTAACACACGGCGGGGACATGTTAAGAAGATTTTTAAGCTCAGAGCGTACACCTTCATTAGGCAAGCTTTTTTCTCATTTCGGGTAGTTGCTGCGTGGAATAACCTTCCTGAGACGGTTGTCCACGTTCCCTCTAGAACTCAGTTCAAAACACTATTGGACACTTATTTACGCGAGTCCTCGCGCTGGCAAACATACTGCCCCGCGCTGAGAACTTAAAGAGCAGTGCTACACCCTTTTTTCACTTGTGCCTTTCAGGTGAACGACAGCTGCTGAACGACAAGAACAAAACCGACCCGGGAAACTTGGGCGAAAGCCTCGCTCCTGTGTATCAATCCGTGAATCCGTGAATCCGTGAATGCTACAGACATCTTCGTAGTGACACCATGAAGAACTCATTAGTCCGTCCACAATCCATTGTTATTAGCTGTAATATTTACGCTTAACCGGGCCACCACGATCATGGACTCCCCGGAATCACTCCCGAAATTCGACAATCGGTTCACGTGGCAGCCGCCAACATTCGCATTCTGAAAGAAGCTGGACAACAGACCAGGTTGTAATGACGGCAAAGAATAATGATCATTCAGCCGTACAAACCTTTCGGTGTGCAGTTGCCATGCCACCTGATGATACCACGAGGGCTATGACACTGCCAGGTTACCCAAATGGGGGTGTCAATGTCGGGTTTGAACCAGAGACCTCTCGACCTGTAAGTTCGTGCCTTTACCACAAACTGATCCTGCATGTACGCTGGACTCGTTTTCTACGTATGCGTGCTGCCATTCAGACACCAGGATTCAGGACTCATGAGCGGCTGCCCTGACCTCCCTCTTAGTTTCCACTTCTCTGGCTGTGACCCCCGGCAATCTAGCAACCGCGGTGGCCAGTTGTGCAGCGTTCTACATTACCGTAAGTAACCGAGTCTCATCTTTTCCGGCTGAACCATTGCCCGTTGATGGTCCTCTCTGTGAGATTCGTTTAACAACATCTGTAACATTATCGCCTAAACCCGCCGATAATCGCTACCTGATCGTCATATCTGCTCACCATCCAACAGAATGTAGCTCTAGTAAGCACCAAAACAGTGTTTACGACAATTTGAACACCTTTTTGCGGAAAACTGATAGCTCACATATCATTTTGGTCGCCGGGGATAGGAATTTAATATTAAATGGGCCACGTGCTGCCCGGCTTCATTTGGTGGGACTGAAACCTCGGTGCACGAACAAAAGTGAACACCTGCTACAGTTATATGTTGATTGCAGACTGTTTCCGAGCATCATTAACTTCGGAAACAACCGAAGACACTTGGCCACCTGGTGCTCATCACACGCCACAAAACCTCCAACACAAACAGACCACATGGCCGTCAGCTATAGGTTGCGTGGATCGACCACTGCCTGTCCCCCTTTTTGGAAAACCCAATCGAATTCAGATTACGCACTTCTCCGCTGCAGCTTCTTTTTGCGCTTTTCAAGAGCGCACATAATGCGCACATCTCTCCAGACCATTGAGAAGCTCTCCCCCTGATGTGATACAAACCTAACAAAACCACATATTGTCTCTTGCAGAAAACACATCTCCCAGTGTTAACTCTTACAGAAAAGTACTGTCCGAAACCCTACAGGATGCGAGGCCCTTCAGCTGTGGAACAGCACAACCAACTAGATGCGAGCAGTGGACCTTCAGCAACAGTCGAAGCGCCGGCGCGCATTCCTCTCACAGATATTGGAGTTCCAAAGCCAGCACATTTTAATTGGATGCCTACTCCGGCAAGAAACAGTGGTCATTGGACAGGCGCCGTAATTGCCCTTTGGAAGAGACAAACATCTTTGTCCCGCCTGGCGGCGATGGGATGAGATAGAACATACTGCGAAGCTGGACACACTCGTTTGCTGAAAGCCAAGAACAAACCCGATCCGGGAAACTTGTATGTGGACCGATCCATGAATCTTGATATTCCTTCGTTCAGTTCGCAACCGGCTGTAGACACATACATTTAATCCATATTATGTTCGATTATTTCGAGCAGTCGGATCCTCCAATCTGGGCTTGAACAACGCGATAGAATTCAGGTCTCTTGTGCTTCCGTCTGGTGGCATGGAAGTTAGTTAGTCAAAAGGTGTCACAGGTGAATAATTGTTTATTCTATTACAAACGTCCTGCCTCCGAATGGCCTGCGCATTTCTCAACGCAGTCGAAGTATCTTTATAGACGAAGCGTTTGATGCTTTTCACAAAGTAGGTGTTTTGCAATCAGAGGAGGGCAAGCCTTCATTCGCCCCGGCACTTTTTTACATTACGGAGTCCCGATCTCGATCTTGCAGACGAGTGTGATAGCTTTATTAACACGGCTATAGCAATATTATCCTTAACAACTGTCCCAAGTTAGCGTGCATTTTGATATATTTTATTGAGCAGGACTGCAAGCCAAAAACCAATAGAAAAGCTCCAACTAACAACACTGTCCAACACAACACTGTCCAACACGCTCCAACACAACTGTCTGCTCCTGGGCTAACCGATACCCACCTGCACGGTGTGTGATTCTAAAACAATGGATACCGAATACTGAAGGCGTCAAAGTCCCACTGTTAACAGGTACAACCTCTCTAAACCGTGCATCGCAGTAGCCCACACTGTAGCCCGAAACACAAGTCCTTTGCAAACCAGCCATTCCAACTTGCCTTATTATGCGTCTCGAATTGACAAACGTGGCCCAAACCTTAGAGACTGCATCTATCACATGGTCACATCTGTTATATTACAATTGGAACAGACATCTTCCAAGATATGTAAAAACGCTCCACAACATTCGGCGCCTCTCCCTGGGGCATAATAGATATTTTCAGTGACTGTATGTCCAGTAGCATAGCTTTGCACTTAGTGGGCGAAGAGTGCATGCCAAGCGACGGGGGCATATGGTTAGTTCATCTAAGTCTGTGCTCTCTTCGTCAAAGGCGAAGGCGATGCCGTTCGTCCATTCAAAGGCGTTGAGATATGGTTGAGCAGAAAGTTGAAAACACGGTGTGCACCTCATTATCTCGTAGATCGCGAAAATGAATAGGCATGGAGAGAACGGCCATTTTTGCCCCACCCCACTTTTCGTCAGTCCCGAAGGAACTTGCATTTATTGTGGTGTGACGATCTAGATACCTCTATAACATATTGGACTTTGCTAGAGGATTCCCATGCAGCATCTCCAGGGCATTTGCCACTAAGTTGATCACTGAACAGAGACCTGACGACTACAGCCTCCTGATATTGTAGATGACCAAAACAACCAAAGCTAGAACCTTTAGGATGGAAGAGTATCACCCAGGACGAACACAGCGGCTTCACCGCGAACAAACAGGCGCAAGGTTACAGGGATCGTCGTAAAACTTAAAAGGCGTCTTTGAGCTGGAATCAAAGCCATTGGCATTGCATCGTCAGTAACCACTGATTCGCTACTTGAAAATTCAATCAAAAGCTGACCCTTCTGGCTCACGGACTAAGCGACCTACTTGAGACTATTTCAGGGAGTTCGAGGAAAGGGTACTCTGAGGATAATTTCAGGAGCCTAACCGTTCTGATGTTGGTTCCCGTAAACTGGTGGCTGTAAGAATTTTGAGCTATATAGAGGACGCATGTCAACTACAGCCACGTTTAAACTGCTGAGCTTTGGCGAAGGCTCGTGTTGAGCAGCCTATTAAGTTCCCCTGTAGCAGTATCCCATATTACACAAAACCCCGGAATTCACGGACAATACTACCTTTAGTAAACCGGACGTCACCAGTTGACATTACCCCGGCTGATCCATTCGCTGCATACAACAGGGCGGATAAGAAGTATCTGGAAACTACTAAGGCTTATTACTTTCATAAGCTCCCATTTTGTTTCCCGTGATGCTTAATCACACTTATATGAACCCCAGTTATCCACAGGCCATTCAAACCATGGTAGAATGGGCACGTTGCACTTTACTCTCCATACTTGCCGCTGCTGCTTGCCGCGGACCGTAAAAACCCTTCGGCAGACCGAACAGTAAGCTTCTCTTGGACGTACTACGGATATTCTGTCGAATGTCCGTTATTGCAGCTGAATGCGAGGTTGTTGAAATTGGTGTTAACGCATTCACGATCTGGATGAAACACTGTTGGCCACCAATACTGCATCCGGTGGGGATATCGAGGAGTCTTTGGAGGATGTCATCTGCTAATAACTTAGAGATGCCGGTGCATAAACTGTTACCCTAATAATTATGGTGACCAGAGATAACGACTTTTTGAAGACAGTGACAACAGCAGATACGTGCTACTAATCCAGCTCGCCCGAGCTCCCTCGATCGGGCTTGTTTTTGTCGTTGAGCGGCTTCCACTAAGCTGAATGGCACAAGCGAAAAAGTGGGCGAAGCACCGCTTTTCAAATTCACAGTAGTAAGCGGTGAAGTTGCCATCGCAATGACTCGCATGAAAAAGCGTTTAATGGTGCTTTGAAAGGTATACCAGGTGCAGTGTGACCGACCGTTGGAGGAATGTCATTCTAAGTACCAACTACCCGAAATGAGAAAACTTGTTGCCTTATAAATTTCACTCTCAGAGCTTAGAAATCTTACCATGTCCCCACTGTGTTTGTCGTGACAGTGCTGGAATACTTGTTGGCCAATCTTTGTTCAGACAGGGCAATAGTACTTATAAGATCTCTTTGGTGGCAACGGTAGTCCAGGGAAAATAGGTCAAGTGCCACGATACCCATTTCATAATAAACTGATTTAAGGCAGGCAGGCAGCTTCGCAGCAGCTCATTGGCCTGTCTTAGCGAGGGTTAAGTCTTTTATGCCTCCTTAGGAGACAATTTGGTTCGTATATTTAAGAAGTGGTCAGCGTGGACACCACAGGGTACCTGGAAGTCCATGTGACTAATAAGGAGGAAGGTGCACCTTTCGAGACGGTTTTCCACTGGGAGGGAGAATGACGTTTGAAGAGCGCCAGATAACTGAGTCCTTCTAGGTATCTATCCTCGTAATGTCTTCTGGTCCATTATCAGTATGCACGACAAAGGCGCTCTCTGAGTTTCCTCCGAATGACATATGGACGCAGTTTTACTCGTTCAGATTACGGTGACATTCCAGTAAAAGGTGGTTTGCAGCGTACATATCCATTTAGAGGACGCTGGGGTTGCGACTCCATGAGTTCAAGTGGTCAGGATAAAGTAGACATGAACTTGAATGAACATCTGGAGGATCATTTATGTAAATCAGAAACAGAAGTGGCCCAAGAAAAACCTTCAAGGAACTTTTAAATAGTCCTATACTGAAGAAGTGTAGGTCTAGCCTGCTTTCACCCAGAATGTTCTGTCCGACAGAAACCCTTAATCCAGGGTAGAATTTCGCCCCGAATCCTACAAGACTCAAGATTTGGTTGAGCGCAACGTGTTTGACATGGCCGAAATTTTTTTGAAGTCGAAAAATATGATACATATGGGAAAAAATGTTCCTTGGTAGGCCAGACCACTCGTTGTGTTCGAATTTCTGTTTTGCAGGTAGATTTGTGTCTCCCGCTTTCATTAAAACACCAAAATTAAATCAGTAGTAAGTAAAAACAGTTCAGTTACCATGGATTCATCGAACCATCATTAGAAGTCCAGAATCATTGAAGGAAAGTTCACAACCGCTGTTTACGCCGCTCAACTAGTTCTGATTGTGCGTTTGACCAGATCACTTCAAGTTAATAATAATAATGTTTATTCCATACTTGTGGGAAACATGCCGTCAGGCATGATCATAAGTTTACAGTCAGAATAAAGGCATGACTGTCGGGAACTGTGGGCACAGGAGGTTTTTGTGAAAAGGGACAGCGTCATTAAAGGTGAGCTTTACCCGATGTAAACGCGGTCAACACTAAGCCGGCACGAGCAGGAAAGCTCTTTTTCTTGGAGAGAACATCGAACAAGATCAGATGGTTAGGATTTGAAGGTGGTGCGCAAAAAAACAAAACGAGGGAGGGCAAAACAAGAGACTTACTCCCTGACTTATGAAAAGAGAAGTGTAGACTGCGGAAAATGAGAAACTAGAACATCAGATTTGGTGAAACAGGAGAGTTGGCGTAATCCAGCCGATCAAATTGAACTGAAGCCCAAAAACAAACGCTGAGGCCCCGCGGCCTTGGTCTGTTGGGCTCATAGCCAGGGTCATTAAAAGCGTATGTGGGGATGATGAAGTGGAGGGATTAGCAAAGCGGGTAAATGTTAACAGGGATCTCAGAAACATGGTATACAGCGAAACTGTAGAAACTCACTGGTGCCGCTGTTGTGGAGCCGGGCACATCTCCATTGGAAGAGTGAGATGGTGGCAACACACGAGCCGGAATGCGAACTGTGTAGAAGGTTATTGAATTTTTGTGGGGAGCACAGAAACACAGAGATGGTTAACTTCGAACCAAAAGTTCGGCAGGTTGGTATGAATGCGTCATGGAGGCAGCTGGGGTCAGGTGGGGAGTTTGTCGTATTTGCAGTTAGTGGAACGAGTGGGCGAGAGGGCACGGTCGAGAGCATGAATGGAATACTTGCGGGTGTGCTATCCAACTGGGTATGGCAGTGCCGTGCCATTATTGGCCTGACATGCTTCAGTTTTTGGACAGCCACGTAACGGCGGTCGCATTTAAGGTGATGGGGCTGGGGTGTGCAGTTCTTTGGGCAGCGGGATTCACTTCAGGCTGGCCGAAGAAACAAGGTGGAACGAAGCCGATATGGAATCGCGGGCTTTTTGGTCCGTTTGGAGATCCTGTGGTTGTAGATCACAGGCCAGGTGGAGTGGATAACAGCCGACCAGGTCGTCCAAACCGGGCATTGCTGAAATTCAAAGCTTGGAAGATGAGGGGGTGAGGTGAGATTAGTAAAGCACGGTGAGTTTGAGGAGACATCAAATGGGATAATGTGCAGTAATATACTTAGAAGGAAAAACTTGACGTCTACCGCGATTAGGGTGATGACAAGTGATTATATGGGAGAGGATATATGGATTTGTACTTAATAGACTAGCGACCAGGGCGTTGGGTTTGCTAACATACGATATTAAATTACAAGGGATCCAGTAAAAGCCGATATAAGCACGCAGAGTGGTGATGTGGAAATCAGATGTATAAGGGCTGACGGGAGTGAACTTCCGAGATAACTGGTTAATCTGGTATTTATTATGAGAGGACAGTACCAGGAGAGAAGCATGTGCAAGAGAAATAGTCACCAGTCCCCGAAGCACTGCTATCAGCCTTAATCTGTAAGTGGTGCAATGAAGACTTTCGTGTCTACCGCTGAGAGCGGCAGGTAGATGTTTTCTTTGTTTGGTTGACAAAATGGGTTTTGGTGCGGTGTAGCCTCTGTTCTGACGAAGGCGGACACAGCTATGCTGGTCGATGTAGGCTATGGGCATTGCAGAGTATCTTCAGGCCATCCCAGGTGTATTTTTTATTTTTCTACTTTTTGTTTTGTTTGACAGAGGAGAGGCCAGTTTTTTTCATCTGTGGTTTACGGCGTTGCCAGATACAGAACTCAACCTAGGCGAGTCCAACACCAGCAGCAACAAACAGAAGTCAGCAGTATTTTTTGATTTCCTGAATTTAAAGGCCAGGTTGAGAACCACCGGCGATGGGCGATGCACCCGTGCTACTGGAGGGGTGGCGGGTATACGAACGCACCATGGTGCAACGTAACAGGGCGTCCCTCCCTGCAGGCGTACCCGTCCACCACACGAGGTTTTAATCCCTCATGCATGCTATCAGATCTGTCATGTGGAAAACTATGCAAGCAGTCATAAATGCGGTTTGTACATTAATAACTACTCCAGGTACTAATTTTTTCTGGTCAGGGGAAAGCAAGACCACCAAAGACAGCTCAGTCAATCCGAACAAGCAAACAGCATACAGATGCTGGTAGAGGCAAGTCGCGGAGGAGAAGTGAAATGACAGCTGCCAATGAGACGGTGGGAATGAAGTGGTGATATTCACGGCGAGTGCACCATGGCTAAACGGCGTCGGAGCGTTGGTGTGAGCTACCATGTCGAGCAGAAACTTACCGCGATGCTGTGTGTGAGAGTGTATAGTGGGGTAAATCATCAGTCTTCAACTCCCGTTCCGGTTCATTATTCAGGAGGTAATACCGTTATTCCTGTTTATTCTTGGTTCGAACTACATGAAGACATTTTGTAGTAAAAGTGAAGGACTATTTCCGATAATACTGGGGACAGCCAAACACATATCATCAGAATTTTTTTTGAATAATGCAGGGGATTCGAATACTTGCGCAAAGTTCAGGCTGCCAGCTGTTGTCTGGAATTGTCGCCTATTTCTAACCGTTAATAACGTATAAGATTTCAGAAAAGCCGTCTGAAGAGGGACGAGGACACGGGCTTCCATATCCGTCTACATGACCACAGGGTAGCAGAAAAAATTTGGGTACAGGAGTGATAGTTTGGGTCAGCGAATGTGCTGTAAGCTGCAGCACATTCCACCAATTACCATAGCTGCAAAACTATCTGCAGCTGCCATCCATTTTAGGCGAATCATGTTTTCGAGCAATTTGGGCTATCATGTTTCATTAGGCACTGCAATCGTAATTGAGGTGCTTGTTGACCTTCAAAAATCGCTCACTTAGACAAGTCATGCCTACAAAGAATTAGGAGGAAAAGGCATTGGAATAGACCTTTTTAACTACGAAGTGGTAACTTCCGAAGTGTCATCGTTGCCCGGAAATCATGACCATTGACGGGGTCCTGTTCGGTGTGTGGAATCAAACGCGAATGCATGATGACGATTGGAAAACAGGCTGTGGATGGCCTGGCAACTCTTTTTACTTCCTGTTCAGTGTTTTAATATAAATGGGAGATACGTAAACTACGAGCCGACAGCAAGTCGGAAGAAGACGAACGCTGGGGTCGACAAAAGGCTACTTTGTTCATGCATGCTGCTTGTACCTGTTTGGTAGGTTTTAAAGGTCACGAACGTTCGAGGGTTTCGAAACAGGCCGACTTCCTCAGGTTGGCTGCTCGATCCTTTGGGACAGGTGGTCGTCCGGTTCTAGGAGGAACCGTAAGGAATACGGCCTACCTCTTCATTTTATTGGTCTTTATTAATTTATTTATGACAAATCATTCAGAGCATTTGAAGACTAAGTAGTATCGGAGTAATGGCAAGCATCTCATGTCGTTCCTGTATTAAAAAACGCTGTTAGCTCTGGACATGATAATCTTCAAGGTAACAGTTTATCCACCGTCGCTTTTAAGTTGTTGACAGCTAACGTCCTCCACAGACTCCCCTGTATCGGCGAGGATTCTCGCCAGAGGCAGTCTTGAGAACCAAAATGTTTGGAACCCTAGGGTTCCGTCCTGGTCGTGGATGCATTGACTGCATTTTGCCTCATGAGGACTTCGACAACACCGCCACATATAGAAGGCACCAGTTGTCCTAATATAACAGCAGCATTCGACTCACTCATTTGCGCTGGTATGCAGTATTACCCATCAATAATTTTTGCCACACGTATACTCCGACTCCAATGGGCAAGTGAAAGTCTATGGTGAAAACTCTGAATTCATCACCATAAAAGTCCACCAGGACCCTCGTTTTTACCTTTTCTCCAGGTTCGTAATCAGCTGAAATGTCGATTAAAATTCCACTGTGTTCTACCTGTGGCGTGAAAATTCTACCCAGGGAATATTTTAAGCATTTGTAGTGTGCACTTTTTAGTTCGGATTCCATTTAGATACAATACAGTGAATAAAATACTCCGTATAATGTTACCATGTGCTGAGGTTTGCGCATTTCACCTCCCAATTACAGTGCTGTTGCAAGAAAGGGCCTACGTGAGGCTGCTTCTTGAATATGCCAACCAAGTTGTCCACTCAGGACGCAGGAAGGACGTAACTCTCTTTGAGCGTGTCCAACGAGCTGTTACGAAAATGGTTGCTGGCCTTAAATCCGTAGTCTATGAAACGCGTCTCGCGGTGATTGACCTCTTTCCCCTGGAGTATCGTCGTCTCCGAGGAGGCCTAATACTTACTTTTGCCCTGTTTAAACAATGTTTGGCAAATAGGTTTTTCACTGTTGATCAAGCCAGCACACGGCGGGGGCATGGTAAGAAGATTTTCAAGCTCAGAGCGCACACCTTAATCAGGCAAATTTTCTTCTTATTTCGGAATAACTTCGTGGAACAACCTTCTTCCGACGGTTGTCCACGCTACATCTAGTACCCATTTCAAAGCACTACTGGACACCTTCTTATGCGAACTACCGCATTGGCAAGCTTGCTGACCCGCGCTGAGAACTTAAAGAGCAGTTCTACACCCTTTTTCCGCTTGTGCCTTCCAGATGAAAAGCAGCCGCTGAACGACAAGAACAAATCAGACCCGGGAAATTCGGGCGAAAGCCTCGATCCTTTGTATCAATCCATGGATTCGTGAAAGACTAGAAGAACGCAGTACTGGTGTCAGTCATGGCATCTGCGTACCTGGGTAGCTGTATCACGTCGGATGACCTCATCGCTGACGAGATGAATGATAGTACTGTTACGTCTGTTTTCCTCCAAGTTGGACAGCTTTTGGCCAAATTGACATTGACCCGTCGGTGAACGGCGGGTCTGCAACGCGGCCGTACCCCTTGTATCCTACTCTACCCTTTGCCATAGGCCGCGGTAATCCTAACCACCGTTCACGGTTCAGGGTCGGCAAACATAACATAACATAACAGCTGCCAGTTTCATCTGTCAATGATTTTGGAAGTAGAACTGGGTAGCGAAGCATTGAAAGTAGCAGCTGATATTGAGTGCTTTAACCGGGGAATGATGGTGGGCTTCCCATTGAGGAGGTCGGGAAGTGGAGCTGTACAATGGAAACGACAGCGTGTGTGCCACCTACCCATGCTTACCAATGTCTTTCCGTAAAAAACAGGGAGCGCATCGTAACATTGTATACTCGACTACTGATAGAAGTTGAGGCCCTAGCTACGCCAGAGTTCTTGCAGGTTGGCCAAAGTCGCCTTAACATTCACCAACCGAATAATAATGTCATCCTTGGCTAGATCACCGGGGCAAATAGATTTGTCTCTTATCTCAATCTTCTAGCATGGGTTTCGGGTGTTCTGTGACACTTTAGGTGTTGCGGATGTGCACTACGTACCGAAATGTGAGGCAAAATTATGAGGTATTTGATGTTGTATGCATCCAATGGGATCCCATCTAAGAAGAGCCCTGTAATGCGCATGCTCTTTGTCCGCGAGTGACCGGAGGGACCATCTTGAGTAAGGAAGAGCGGCTCGACCGGTGGGCCGAATGAGTGTCTGGTGGTATAGGCACCTCGGAATGATTGTGGTAAGTTAGCATTAAGTCCATTCCTCATACGCCTTTATTCTTTTCTTCACAATAAGGCTCTCCTGGTGTAGTTAGCGAAGATTTTGTAGGCAAACCACAGGATGACCGACGTTCAGACCGAAACATTCGCTAATGTTGAGCTGCTATCTGTTGGGGCGTATGCTAATACCACAAACAAACAGCATTTATCTCATCGACGTGCGTTAATCTTGATTGAGCAGGAAACCGCAAAGCGCACAGGCCCGTTTACTGGGATCCAGTCCAGTAAGGCGCTTTCAGCCCTGGGGCTGAGTGCAGCCCTCACACCGTAGATACCACAAGCCATTGCATCCGGAGCACCGGATGCCTGAAGAGTGAAATGTGGAACGTCTGGGCTCGTGCTAAGCGGCTTGGGGAGCACGACCGAAGTGGGGTCTTGAATGCGTGTTTCGTAGGCAACATACATCGACAGATAGGGAAAGCAAGTTTTTAGCAAGAGATGCCTGTTGCTCAATTCGACATAGAGCACGGGCATTAAAGGCTGCAACGTCGATCAGATCCTTTGAGGTCAGTAGGTGGTCATTTTGGTTTATTTTTCTGGGCGACGGTTGAGATACGGAACAGTAGCTAGGGGATTGACAGATGGGTTGATTGCACTGCATTGTACAATGAGTGGGGAAAAGTGTGGAAGGCCGGTGAGCGAAGGGCTGCAAGGACAAATGATACTTCCCGGTTGCACAAGCTAAAGATGGGGGTTGAGTTGAGGTACCCCACCTTGAGCTATTGACTCAGAAGACAGCCATTGGGCAGTGAGGGGATGAAAGATTTTGCCCAAGGACCCCGCCCCTAGCCTCCGACTGAGTCTGAATCGCGAGACAGCGGTTGTTAGGTTTTCTTGGGGGACCCATCCCGGATACAATGGCTCAGGAGTCTGACCCACTTGGCTGTAGGAGGCCGGCCTGGCCCGAGGGCGCAGGAAGTAGGGCCTTACCATTTCACTCCTAGTGGCATTCCCGGAGATGCAGAGAAGGAACCGTATAGAGTGGAGGCATCTGATAGTGACGACTCCCAGTGGCAGCTTTGAAGGCCTTTCGTCTTGAGTCTGAGCTGGATTGCGCCTCAGAGTTGAGGCGTTCGACTTGTCCGAACGACTTGTCGAGCGCTGGGTGGAGCACTGAACAACACTTCTCCTAGCCACCTGCTGTCACTCACTGGGATCCTGCATGTGAAATGTTTAACCCCAGATAACTTCTCTGAAACCCCCTATGGCCTCGGAGGTTTACGAATGCATATGTCCTCTCAGGCGCCACTGAGCTGCTGGTCCGGATGATCCCCAACACGCATTGTTCAAAATTGGGTTTAAGTCCCTAGTCATCGCTTGCGTGCATTTTAGAGAAGGCAACTTTCCCAGACAACTGGGAACAATTGGTGTTGCCCATTCTTAAAAAGGGGCTCGTGGAGACTGCGGTGGTCCCAGGGAGGTCAGCTTGACCAAAGTCGTAACGAGACTCTTGGCAAGGGTTGTGTCGACCAAAACTTCGCACTCCGTCAGGTGCTAAAACAGCGCCATACGTACTAACGATCGACAGTTTACTATACCTGGACTTTCAAGATGCATCCTACTCAGTTTACTGGTCTGTCCTTGACATCATCATCATCATCAAAGACAGCAACATCAGTGTTGACTCTGATGCTTCACCGCCGTACCCTCCTTGACGTGATTGTCCAGCGAGAAATATCCCGGAAGTATGTGAACATAAGTTGTTTGTATTCGCATGCTTCTGGGCGCTTGGGAGTACATGGAGAGCTCTCCAAAATCTTCCGTACACTAAGCGGTGTCCGTCAACGATGCCCACTCTCTTCATTACTATTTGGTTTCGTGATGGACGAGATATTGAGACGAGCGCTGGAAGGTCTTCAAAACTCTGGTGCTCAAATAGCTGCTCACGAAAACCTTGTTGATTTGGAATATGTAGACGACATCGTTCTAATCTTCGAAGGAGAGAAGGTGCAGGTGTCTTTGCATGAACCGACCAGTCATCTTTTAGGATGCGCTTTGCACCCATAAATTATAGTCACGCTTCTGGTCTTGCAGTTAATGAATGCGCCACTTACGACTCAAAGACAGGCACTCAAAGTTGTGGAGCATTCTACGTGTCTTGGAAGTTGTATTAGTTCCGATTGTGTTGTGGCTGGTGAAGTCAGTGGACGAATCCCCAAGACCAAGGTCACCTATGGCCTCAGAGCGACGTACCTTTGAATCTTAACGGACGCCTATAGTCCGGTCTGTCCCGTATGGCCGAGACATGGCCTCTTCGAGCAGCCGAACTGAGCTTTCTTGAGGTCTTCAATCACCCTTTTCTCAGAACCATAGCTCGTGTAGGCTGGTATCTACGAATCTGCAATGGAGCAGTTAGTATGCGAGTGCTCGGTTGTGCAGTGAGGAGTTCCGCCGAAGAGTGTCTAGCACCAGAATCTGCGTTAGTTAGGCCATGTATTGCGCATGCGGAACCATCGTTTACTGAAGGAAGTGCTGTTTTTCGTGCCTAATTCAGAGTGCCTAACGTTTGACTCTGCGGAGGAGTATGAAAAAGATTACGGAAAGTCTGGGTGTCGTTATTGCGACCCGCCTTCCATGCTGGAGACCGCGTGGTTGCTCATGGTAAAAAAATCGTTCAGCTGTAGCACACTTTCGGTGCCTAACTGCCATGCCACCCGAAGGTTGTACGAAGGCTGGAATACTGCCCGGTTACCCAAGCCTAGACAGGAGAAGTCGATAGACGTAGGTCGGGTTTGAACCACGGACCTTCCGGTCAGTAAGTTTGCGCTCTAACCACTTGGGCCCTCTCGTTCCCTTATGGTTATCAGCGGCGTTCTTTTTATCAGTTTATATCCAGGTTTCCTGAATGAGAGTATGGAGGTGTAGGCACCTCGGAATGATTGTAGTAGACTAGCACTGAATCCCTTCCCCATCCGCTTTTATTCTCTTCATCAAAATAAGACTTTCAAATAAGTTGTGGTTGTACGGCGGTGAAGCATCAGTGTTGAACACAGATGTGCTGTCGATGATGATTATGATGATGATGATGCTGATAATGATGATTCGTATGCTATTCAACCGAGCCAAGGGAAATCATATGACTTGGCAGCGAAGAATGAAAGTCAGTACCAGCAAACTCGGTTGCGCTGTTCATCGTTGTCTCTTGGACGAGGACCCGGAGACGGGACACATCAAGGTTAGAGAAGCTGACAAACATGTTGCAGTCGCTCGCTCGGTGACGCATATGCATCCAAGCTGTAGCCTTCATCGTGTAGCTTCTCCTCTCAATCTCTTCAGTGGAAACTCCACTGACACCCCTGTATTTATGCATCACTTACGTCAGGTACCGCCTCCGGTGCGTAACTCTTCACCACTACCTTTCCAGATCAGTCAATTAATCATCTATAAACCATGTCCCTAGTGTATATTGGTTCCAACTGCTACAGTTCCGGACACCGAAAAGTAGGAGAGTTTGGGAGATACAGCCAAGTATTGGAGGCGATTCCATGTTCACTTGTTTCTGGTGGCTACGTATTAAAGACGACAGTTCTGATTTACGAGCGCTACTGACTGCCCGATTAGGGCCATTTCTTCCAGTGTCTAACTGTTGATGAGCTGAGTCCCGGGGTCCCATCCAGGGAGGCGGCACATCACTGGCGAACGAATCTGTGGCAGCTATAACCACTGTATAACATACGCGGTTTTATAGCTGAAGGAGATGATTATCACTTCAACTCCAGACTGTCTCGTAGCGTGGGTGCTCGCTGTTCTTTTTTATGGTTCCCTTTTGGCTCTGCTGACGTGGTTAAACTTTGTGGAATGAAGCTCTAACCGGTTTAATCACAGTAGCATTGCAATCCTAGAGCCTGACTGCCACTTCAAGTTGAAAACTTTTGGTCGGGATACTACCATTTCTCGTGAGATATAAAGGATTATGACAACCCGGAGGGCGACAGCAATACAGAACAATAAAACAAAAGCACGGGTAGACTCCTGCTTAACAGGCCCTGTTTCCTGCTGTTTCGTCCAAGTTTTACTGTTGGTTCACATCTGCTGTCCGTGGGAACTATTATTTCGGTGTTGAGGTTATTAAAATGCACGGAAACGCTTAATCTTCTCGTCATCAACGTCCGACTTGTGTTCAGACATAAAGTTAACAACTTGCTCACACTAACCCAAAACTGCCTTTTCAGCCTACCTCCCTTCGATATGGTAGAAGAAGCCTTCAAAGTACTCACACTAAACTGTTGGTGAGTATCAAATTTTCCCTCGTCCTTCATTTAGATCGAAAAGGGGTGTGTTTATTCCGTTCTGTACCGTTCGAAAAGATGACCGGCTCAAGCTAATTGCGAAACGGCTTTCAGACGGAACTTACGATATTCTGATGCTCCAAGAAGTTGTTACTCTCGATTGATTTATTTAACCTTGGTTTGTTCTAGATATGGACCGACTCTGACTTTCGAATGCTACAAAGTTCTTTGAAGCATGTCTACCCGTGGTCTACGTATTTCCATTCGTAAGCGTCGTTCTTTTCCGCTGATACTTTGCCCTTTTTTGAAGGAATCTCATCGGTAGTGGCCTGTGCATTTTTTCTAAATGGCCAATGGACAGCATCTTCATGCACCCCTTTGGAGCGAACGGATATCCACATTTACTGCATCAGGGGGATTGGTACTGCGGAAAAGGTGTCGGATTAGCCCGCGTCACAAGCAAACATGGATTTCGAATCAACTTATACGTTACACACGTGAGTATCCTTGTCAGTTTGTTCGCCGAATACACTTAGTACCATGGCAGAAAATGTTTGGTTCAATAGTCTTGATGAATTATCCCTAAATTCCAACATGATGTAACTATATTACTGATAACATGGACTAGATTTACTTGAGTAACTTGTTGAATAGTCCTTCCGAGAATAATTTTCATAGGATAGAATGGTTCCTTGTTTTGCACACGAGGGGGCGCTTGACTGAAAATTGGCGTGTGCACATAATACGTGGCGGTGAAACGTCAGTGTCAACACTGATGTTTTGGTCTCTGCTGATGAGATAGTGAATTGCTTATGGCACCCAGATCCTCCATATAGTCTGAGTGTTTCTTAACAACCCTAGTGTTTAGCTAAGCACGTGAAAGTAAAAACAACTCTACGGAGTATCATATGATTAACAATCGAAAAAAAACATCCACATCTGACCCAGTTTCGTCTGTTTGCGGCAAACCAGTTTGGATAGGCACTGATCAGCACTCAGAACTGGGTTATCTTGCTGCTAACATCGCTGCTAAATCCTGCAGTGTTGGATTAAGCCTTAATTTGACCTCTTTCGAATGCCGCTTCTTAGTAGAATAATGGCGACTTCTCTTCATTCACATGTGACGCATTAGCCGGGCGTTGTTCAGCTTGAAAAGGGCAGAGTATCAGACAGCCGTTTGGGTGTCCTCACTTTGATATGAATCCTCATGCTTTTCATGCAAACTGTCTAATGTATCGACAACAGCAACATAGGGATCTGTTGCGTGCTGCAGTGCCTTAGGATGTTCGCTGTTGAACTGTGTCACCGTGTGCTAACTTGCGCAAGTCCACCGGGCTAGAAATCAGCTGGCCGTTATGCTTTTGAATAAAGCAACAAACAATCCAGAGATGATGTGATTAGTTTAATTGTTGTGAGCTGATTCGCTGAGAAACATATCAACTTAGTAACGATGATTGTCGTTCTGTATGTGTCAGCCTTCAGCGCAATTCAATTTCAAAATTCGTGCCAAATATGAATAGTTCAAATCCAACAAGGTGTAAAAACGACTAACGAGAGAAGAAAAAGCTTTTCAACGGATTATTGGGTGTGCCCTAGACTTCTCGTTGGCCCAGAGCTTCGAATCCCATGTAGAGAGACTTGATGCGAGAGGACCATTTCGATTTTCAGAGATCACTGCACGTAGTAGAATAAGGAGACATTCTACGACATTGTAAGCCAGAGAAATCAGTATTCTGTTATCCGGCTGCGCCATTTGAGCTCTTATTATCAGCCATAACAAATCTATTTGGAATGGGGGGGGGGAGTTCTACCTGAGTCCTTTTGAAATGAGCTCGGCTGAATGATGAGCTCCAGAACAGGTGAAATCGGTACTGGACTGGCTAATAATTTTCGTTAGCCTTGCTAGCGGAGCACGAGATAGGTGAGTGATTCAGGCGCGAACTTAGCGACCGGAAGGTTCGAACCCAACCCTGGCATCTCGACTGCTTCTGTCTAGACAGTATCTCAGCCCTCGTGCTTCCATTGGGTAGTATGGTAACTAAGCGCCGAAATTTCGTTGCAGCTGAACGACTGAATCGTTAAGTGAAGGGTTCTTTTGAATTTCATCCACTTATTTTATGGCTGTTTGTGCAGACGAAAGGTTGAAGGGGGTTGTCTCATAAAAACGGAGCGGTTGTATGATTTTGTTGCGGAATGCAAGCAAGATCTGCGGATAGAGGTCTGACGAAAACACTCCTTGTTGCTACAGGTTGGGGGATTGGAACGGCGCGGTTGCTTGTTCAAATAGGTGTACTTCTATGGTAGCATGATGGGAACCATCCGCTGCCTTGCGGTTAGCCTTTTGAGTCACTCTTTGGTTTAGCGTTCTAATGGCCCTCCTGTCTGGAACTGGACGACCTAGCAGCACTCCAGTCCACCTACACCCATAAACCTCACAGCTGAAAGTGTTGCTATTCTAAGTCGGCTGCCTCGCAGCTCTATCAGCCAGGTCGCCTCACTTGCTGCATAAAACAGGACGGGTAAGCAGAAAGTGCTACTGCTGACCTCTCCTTTCTTCCACTTCCGCTCATTCCTTCTCTGTTCCACTTCCTCTGCAGGTTCCAGCACCAGCATCGACCTTGTTTTTCGTCTTGCATCACATTCAGCTCTAGCTTCTGCGCTTCCGTCTTCAGTAACACTCCTAAACACTTCTGGTTCACTTAACTGCTTTTAATGTTCGCACACCGACACCAGCAAGACAACAAAAGTGCTTGTACGCTGCATTCATTCTGCCTCAATATATGCTATCTGTTGAAAATAAAAATTCAGGACGCAAGTACTGTAGTTAAATTGACTACCCTTCACTTACTTCCCGCTTTCGTCTGCACTCCTCTGCTGACGCGGAGGCCTTTGTAGCTAGATGTGCCGGGGTAGCTATTCTGTTGATCCACCGAGCGGAGGCGTCTGTACTTGATTGGATACCCGTTGCTAGTCGCCTTGCGTGGTCTGTTTTTAAGTCTCCGTGAAAGGACTTCGAGGAAGTGAAGTCCGTCATTCCCGGTGTACTGTATCCGCTTACTTCCCAAAAGACTATGACTCTGAGTATACCAAAGACAGTTCTTATGAAGCTGTAGGTGCTCTTTTATAACGGACTCAAATCCCGTGGATCCTGAAGTAAATAGATGAAGAAATCTATTCACGTGGAGATCCGTTACACTAGTGATCGTACGTTCGATCAGGTTGAACGGACCTTAAGCGTGCCCTTGCGCCGAACCTACACCGCAGCGTAGCCGACCGTTTGGGCTATACCACTACCGTCATTCAAAACTCAGAGATCACTTTTGTCAACTGGTTATTGTATTTACTAATCAACCTGCAGTTTCGAGGATGCACACATTGGTAAAGTTAACCGGAGACTAGAAACATGAATAAAAACGACCTGCCCATGCGAATTTCTACTTTGTCAGCTGATCTTGATTTAAATTGGAAGAATTCGAAGATCGATTATTAGAAATCTAGTCAAGGTAGGATGCAGAGTTAGAGTTCATTCCTTTTTTCAAGTCATAGAATGAAGCAGTCATCCACATGGACTGAAACCCCTCGAGGCAATATTGCTTAATCGATTCTGGTCTGTATTGTGCGCTCCGAAAGACCAGAGAGTCACTCTGAGTCTACCTTGATTTTACTGACCTGATTTTACTGGTTTAATTCCACGTAAACGATGCAACGAGCCCTGTATTTCGTTTCATTTAACTGGGTTTCGCACGTATTGCGTCAGGCACATTTGTACAAAGTGATTTTATCGCATCTCCTAGTTGCTCGCGTTACTTTGATCCGGGGATCACACTGTTTTACAAAGTGATTTTATCGCATCTCCTAGTTGTTCGCGCTACTTTGATCCGGGGATCACACTGTTTCAAATGTATCAGAACTTACCTCTTCAACGAGTGTCTGCTTATACAATGTAGGACATTAACCATCACTGAACCGAGATATCCACAGCTTTACATGATGCTGAGACTACCTGTGGTACAATACAGTCAACCTCATCCAAGCGTTGGATCTTTGCTAAGACTGTCATTTTGCTGAACTCCCAGCGACGGATTCCTTCTGGTCGCAACCATCATCGACGCATCATCCGACGCCAGGTAAAGCCGAGTGTCCGCGCAGACCGAGAACCTTCGTGGATACGAAAGGCCTGGAGCCACAATGGCTAGGATACCCATCAAACAAAAACTTTTGGATCATTGTGCAGAATACTTCGAACAACAATGCAGTTGGCCACCCACTGATTCTGACTAGGGCTGTTGGCCTGTGACAGAAATTTGACCTGTAAATATGGAACCCCTTCAATATCCGAACGTATATCTCTACCTAAGCGTCATCGCGCTCCTTGTCCCGATGACCCTTCACCTTCTCTGTTCAAGGATGGCGGTGGACTCTTGTCAGTGGCTGTTTAGCCTATTTGGGTCTATTTTGGAGAAACAGTCTGTTCCAGCTAACTGGTGTGAGTCCATAATAGTGCCCATCTTCAAAATTGTATAGTGAATTTAGTCACCACTGAGGCGTCATTGTGGCTCTCGTTTTAACAAGACATCTTTTGTCAGATTCTTCGTTTTCTTACGGTGGCGTGCATCAAGTGGGAGTTCCACAAGGTGGAGGCTGCATCGACAACACCTTCATACGACGTCAAGTGTTAAAGCAACACGATATACCCAGATGGCCCATAATCTTGGCGTTTCTTTATTTCAGGAGTGTGTTCGATTCTGCCTACCAGTTAGTATTTCTCACTATAGTTGCTCAACAGGGGATGTCCCAAATGACTGTGGACATAGTCCTTATTCCTTATTCCAGTATACTTCGGGACGTGTGAAATTGTTCGGGGAGCTCTCCAAAAGCTTCCCTACAAGAAGGGGTGTTCGGCACGGATGTCCACTCTCTCCATTTTTGTTCAATTCCGTCATTGATGAAATAGGTGAACCCTGAATGGTCTTCAGAACCCCGGTGTTCAGATCGTTGCTTGTGAGGACCTTGTCGATCTGGAGTGCGCAGACGACATCGTTTTATTTTTTGAAGACGAAGGCGAGGCACATTCTTTGTTGAACAAACTGACCACCGTCACAGAACCTTTCGGCATGCACGTTGCTCCTTCAAATTGCAAAAGCATGCTTTTAAATGCGCAGTCTCGTAAGGTATCCGTTCTTATTCAAGCAGGTACTCCTTAGTTTGTTTGGGATTTTGCGTAACTTGGTATTTGTATTAGTTTTGACGGAAATGTGTCTAACGAACTTATTGCTTGAACCTCAGTGGTCCGATTTTCGCAGTTTTCGGTATCAAAACTTTTCAAGGCTCGAATGTACCTGGCCACAGTGGTGGCTGTTTTGATGTATGTTTGCGAGCATGGTTCTTGCAGACAAGTGACCTGAGGCGTCATCAGGTTTTTGACTAGTGATGTACCGGAAGAGTTAGTATCAGATGGCGTTAATGAATTCGTGCGGCGGTAATTAGAGAGCGGGTATTTTGTTGTCCAGTGGGTACTCCGGTCGCTGAATACATTCAGCACCATTAACTGCGTTAGGTTAGCCATTTGCTATGCATGCCGAAACATCGCCTATCGAAAGGAGTGTTGTTCTCCGTGTCTGAGTCAGAATGGCACATACGTGGGACTTTTTAGGAAGATGTGAAAGAGTTTTCGGAGAGTTCGAACGTTGGGGCGGTCCGCCCTCCAGGATTTGGACCCCGTTACCCTCTCGGGATATGCTGGAAACTTTGCAATTGTTGGCGGCTGGTCGATGTCAGTGGCATTCGTCCTGTCAGTTTCTAGGTTGTCCGCTGGGCCTTTGAAAGTGTAGGCTCCTCACAATTCTTTTGGTAGATTAGCACTAGGTCCCTCCCTCATCCACTGTTCCGTTTTTTCCACCTCATCTCTAAGCGTAACTAAATAAACTTTGTGGCTGTAAGGCAGTGAGGCATCAATGTAAATGCTGACGTTGCTGCCTCTGATTTATCGCTTTGATTCGAATCCTGCATGAGGGCTCAATCTTTGAGGAGGTGCAGGCTTCATTAGTCAAACAGAGTCTCACACTTCTACTACTTCTAGGTCTCTGGGTATCCACCAAGCTTTTATTCATTGTATATTTTCTTCCTTACAGCTTATAGCACGCTATGAACTTGATCGAACTAAAGATCATTACGAAGGTCACCGTATATCACAGCTGGTTGAACTGTTGCAATTCATACGCACAACTGCTGGTTCCGCAGATGGCTTCATCGTTGCCGGGGACTTCAATTTGGAGTCAGACACAACGGCCATCAAGTTGTTCCGCACCCATCTCGGAGCTTCCGACGCGTGGCTTGACAATGTATGTTTTCTGTAATGTATGGTATTTTATGTGAACAAGGGTCGAGTAAATGTATAAATCTAGCGAAAATAACCGGCCGGAGATTTGTGTCAGTATGGAGAGCAGTGAGAACTCAACGACGTGGTAATTCCGTGAGTTATTATGGGAGGAGAGGTTAAGTCCTTGTCTGGACGACATTGAATGATTCAGAGGGCGGATAGCACCTGTTCTTCGTATCCTATTCTGGTGGACGAACTCATGTATCCAATGTATTCCAATGTATCAGGATTGAGATACGAGCTCAAGTCAAAATGTGCACAGGGGGCGGGTGTAGCACGAAAGATCACTATCTAAAAGATTTCCAATAATAATTGAATTTTCGTTCTATTCTTTCCAGGATAGTAGTGTCTCCCTTATGACAAAATCTTCCGAGCGTAAAACTTTTCTAGTTGTCAACATCTCTGCCTTAAGACCGCCCTCAACAGTGAAAATCTTGAAATGCTCAACTACTGATGCTACTACTAAAACCAGCACTACACTTGCGGTTCCGTGAGCTGAGAGTTGGACGAAAGACCAACTTAAATGAACTCCGTCCTTAAGTCAACGTTTATGAGACATTATTTAGACGCGCCGCGTCTGGCGAGCCCAGGCTGACGGACGATGGCGGGGTTGCCAGGCTGGTATGAATACCTGTTAGAACGCCATATCTTATTGACCAGGATGGGGCTGTGTCGACCAACTAATAACCCCCTGCAGAATCCTGGAATGCATGTAAAAATCTAAGCAACCCAAAAACACTGCTTCCTGAATTCCCCCATCCATATTTGTCTTTGTCAACAGGTAATCATTTACCTCATAGAGTTGCATTGTTCCTCGACTCGAAGTCGAATCCGTCTGTACAGTAATGAATCAGAAGTATTTGCTATAACTGGAGTGTGATGGCTAAGCCTACCCACCACCCGTCCCGATTTTTTACTACAGATTGGACAACATTACAGGTACTCCCCGTCTGCCCAGTTGTCCAGTCAAGTCGGGATCTTTGGCTTACACAAGTTGAATGTGCGGACATCATGATAGGGTAAGATAATAGTCCAAATAGCTTTCTGTCGAATGCATTTGTATGCAAGCTCCATTGAGCCGCAGCTCGACACTAGTTGCCGGAAACTCCTTAAACTCGTAACCTCTTTAGATTACGAGTCGTGGGTTGACTATACTCCTGAATGTCCACACAAAGTACTGAAGCATGCATACTTTAAGATTGTCGTCGTATTATGTCAAGAGTTTTAAACGGTAAAAGATATCGGGGCGCCTTAGCATGATAGTGGTAATGGTGTTCATTGGCAAGATGCTATCTCAAGCTGCTTGTCACCCAGAATTGATAGTCAGTGCGCAACATATAGATAGTTGCGGCTCCGAAATATGTTGGTGTTAGCCGTATCCGTACTTGACAGTGCGACTTTAGCATGGCTTATCTTGTCTTTCCAGTATTGCGAGCATGATTTCTTTTTTCGGAAGTTTGGGAAACAATCAGTTGGTTTGATCGTCAACGTTTCACTTTGGGCACAAAAAACTCATCGGTCCAAGCAACAAAGTTACGAATTTGGTCGAGTTTTAAGGCAGGAGAATCCATGAACAACCAAGCTAAACGAGCTTTAGGTGTCAGCTCAGGGATTTTGTTTGTAAGGATGCGTTAGCAAGTGTTAAGATTGAGAGTATAGGGGAAAACCTACAAGAATTGTTAACAACGCTCAAGAGTGGTCTTCACGTGAAACGGACCGGAAGAACTACACTCTATGTGCGACACATTCGTGTAAGTTTTCCCCTAGCCTATCGATCTTAACACTTTCTGATCTACCCTAAGAAACAAAATCTTTTGGCTGACGCTTAGCATTGATTTAACTCGCTACTAGGAAGAGATCTTGCTGGCTGGTTCTCTTTCTTCCTTGAAACTCCACCAACCTCAATCTAGTTACTTGGCCTGACGGAGCTTTCGTGCCAAAAGCGAAACAGTGTCCAGTAATCCCCAAACTTTCCCAGACGTTTTCCAACAGGTGTCATCTTTCCGTTTCTCCATAATTCCTGTAGCCATCAGCTCTTAAACACGCTGGAGGGGATGCACTAGAAAGCGAAGGTTGTACTTGTGATCGCGCGGACAACCCTTATCGAAACGACGAATGGACGAAGTACTACGGAAATGGAGAGCGCCTGGATTACATTTTCTATCGCACGGGTCCTGGACCTGCGGACCCTCATTCCTCACCAAGTGAGTCTTTTTCTCGCACGATCATTGCTAACCCGTCAGATCTATATAGGGCACGCGCTTTTCTGTCTCATAATGTTACCGAATCGATATGAAAAAGTGATGTTGGCACCCAACTCTGATAAGCATATCCACGTTATCACAAATTTCTGTGAACACGTGTTTTTTGAACCAGCTCGCACTTTTACTGTTAAGGTTAACTGACTAGTGTGCTAAATTGTAGCTTTCTTAAATTTCCCCCGGTCGATGATAGACCCACCGAGATCTCTAACAATCTAATTGGTCACTCATCTTTTCCGAATCGTATTGATTTTTTATTTACTGCGAGCAACTACCTCTCATGCAAAAGTCATCCGTGTTCAAGCAGAACCTGGAAGATCAATCTATCTGGTATGCAGCCTTACCTGGATCTAATACCTGACAATCGCCAGGCACGTGTTCTTATGGGTTGAATGACACACCACGCCTACGCGTAAGCACTATCAATACCAGTTTGGTTTTGGCGGGTGCTTCACCTGGAACCTAGCTGAATCTAATCTGTGCTGTTCTTCTGAAATACGAGGCGTCCTGGTACAGCACATTTAGTTGAGAAAAAAACATATTAAACTAGAAATTCATCTTGGTTCCAGTTGAGTCTCCTGTCAAAACCAAATTGGTATGCGGATAAGTATACTGGTAGCCACAGAATACTTCACACACTGTTTAGTGTATGTACTGTTGAGTTAATAAAATGTTAACGCTGCACCGCAACTACTGGTTTTCGGAGTTTAAATCCCAAGTATGACCCCAATCATACCTCTAAAACACTTCAATTTTATGTATAAAAAAATTAACCTACGTGGTGCTTAAAGAAGAATTGTGTGGTGGAAAAATAGAGTACAAAATCTGCCACACACATACACCTATGTCCATGTTATTCTCATCATTCACAGGTTTACGGTAAGTACATTGGCTGGCGTTTTTGACATTTTTTTTAAATAAAGAAAACGGAATGTCTAATCGTCTGAAACTGCACACTGGACCTTCATTATGTACTGATATTTCGGCAGAGAAATAGTCAGCAAGATGCGTACATGCATTTGTTGTAACTGTGCAGTACTTAATTTATTTGAAAAACAAGTGTTAATACTCAATAGCAATGAACATTGTACAACTGTTAGAAAGTAGAGACTGTTTTTGGTAGATTTCGCAATGAGTAGTTCATTTACACGTAGCATGAACGAACAGGTACGGGCGCTGACCAACCGCTTACTGGACGGGCTGAATCACCGAGGTGTTCGTTCTGTGTCACGCTTACCTACCTGAATTCCACAGCTGATTCTACCCCACGAAATTACAGTTGATATCCGTCAGTGCTACTAATGCGCTTCTTGTTTGACCGCTGCAGTGGGCCCAGACGTTGGTGTCGTCAAGGTGTTGAAAGATTATTGGTTTAAATTGTTGGAAAGTAAAACGGAATTTGGTAGATGTTGAAATGAGAAGTCCAAGTTCAGGTACAATGAATGAGAAGAAATGCTTGGGGACGGACACGAATCGCTCTTTGGGTGCCAGGACGATATATGTCTTTCCTATTGTGTAAGTCGCAGAAGAGAGTCATTAAGGACATTTGCAGATACCGGTTGTTATTCCGTTAGGCATAGATGTGATGAATTGTCTGTGGAGTTCGTGTGCGTAATCGTGACAGGGAGCAAACGGCCTCGTTACCCCAGTCGGTAGATCACCGTCCGGTAAGTGTAAGGTCGGCAGTTCTAGTCCATCCCCGGACGTAATTGTTCATTCATGCTACATGTACGTGGGTTTCTCACTTCAGCACTACTTGAAGAGGAGCATGGAATGACTGTGCAGTACGGATAAGGTAAGACGGCATGTAGTCGGGAAGTTAAAGCTCTTCTGGAGACGTTAAAAATGGGAGAGGATCCTCTGACGTGGCTTTTTCAGATGCGGGCTAGTGCGAGGTTTTGGCTCTGCGGTGGACGAATCAATTTAGCTTACTCTGCTGTTGCTTTTTTCCATTGTGTTGAAAATGGTTTTCTACGCTGGACCTCATTAGAATAACACGAACATTTTATTCGTACTGATGGAGAATCCACATTTGTCTCCATTTTGCTTAGTTAAGAAACCGATTTTTTGCAAAAAATAATCATTTCGGATTAACAAACATGCATATATGTAAATTGCCACGAAATTACTTGTAAGCACTACCGAAAGGGTCCACAAAAATCCGAAGATACAAATTTGTTAGTTCTTAATGAAAATTTCGCAGATCAGTAAATTGAATCATGAGGTGAGTATCTGAAAGTTGACCTAATTGTAGTGCTTCACCTGCCTCTCGAAGAAAACTCATGAGTTACAAACCATGAAGGTATAGTTATCATGTAGTCAACTTGCTTCTGAAAACTTCATTCTCAACTACCCTCAGTCTGTCTCAATCAGTGGTGTCTTCCAACGGAAAACTACCGTGTGCTACGGTAGCTGCCGTCGCACTTTAGTCACTTAACTGGTCGTTGCAACAACCGGCAAAGTGTCTTTTTTTCACCCGGCATTTACCCGCTCGTAGGGAATAAGTGCACCTGGTGGCCGACTGAATCGATATTCGATGGAATGCACCTGTTAGAACCGTTTCGTCTGTCCGCTACCTTCCGAACAACGTACGCTGCATTTGACTTTCAGGCTGACCATTTACGGAACGCAACAAAGGGGGCGCGGTCATCTCAAGTGGCTGCTTAACTTGCATGTGTTCAACACTTATTCTGTAGTGTTCCAATTAATAACTATTCTAGGAAGACGAAGTATTCGGCCCTCTTGACCTTAGTTGAACGTAATTCATATAAAGACTTGCCTTAGGCCTGTCGTTGACGTGGTTATCATATTGAACTTTTTCCTCATCGATCGTTTCTACAGTGATCTTCTGTTTAGTTACAAGGTCACTGATACTCGGTTGGGTTAACAATTGAATACTTGTTTTAGTCAGTGATTGCGCTGGCGTTCTTTTGTTGGTAGGTGCACCCCAGGATGCTGTTGAACCGTTATTGTGTTCTTTTAGATTCCACTCTTGGCGCGATCCAACAGTGCAGTTTACAAACAGACCACACATTAACCAATGCTTATGCTGTATCTTGAATTTACAGTCTTTTCACCAGTTTTCAACAGCTTCTATGAGTGGACCGACTTAGCCTACTCTGGGCCCAATTTGAACCAATTTTCTCACTCACTGGCTGTGAACAGATGCATTTCTGTCTATCTTTTTAATCGGCTTCAAATGTGACACAGGTGTCTCATTGTCGGACCTACGAGAACCATCTGGGCTTCTACTCAGACAGACAATCTTGTTGTCAACTGACGGCACATTTCATGAGCGCGAGTTTCCTATCTTTTACCTCACTTTCCTTAGCCAGGCGCAGAGATAAGGATAACTCAGCCTGGAACACGGACCACACCATAATTACTTTAACCTCGTATAGGTGTCTTCAGGCGGGCGGCCAAAGCTATATGTCTGCCTCTTCGCTCCCGCTATCCCGTGGTGTTTAACACTAGAACAATTCTGTGGTTGAAGATGATAGCAGGTACATTTTAAAGAAACATAACTTATGATTTTTGAGATACCACACTACCACGTTGAAGATGATAGCAGGTACATTTTAAAGGAACGTAACTTATAATTTTTGAGACACCACACTATCAATCCACGACCTTGTGACCTAGAACGTTTCCACCTTTGTGACAAAAAAAGCTATAAATCGAATTTTTCCTTATTGATATAGCTGCGAAAATTTAGGGTGAATGACAGGCTCCGGAATTTGCAAACGCCGGGACTCCCTAGAACGGAGTGCGCTTGTCACGTCCATGTCTGTCAATACTGCCATAATGAACACGCAATTTCGTAAGCTACTTTGTTGGCCGCAATGGCCATTCATTCGTCTGCGGTTACAGAAGAACGGGTCCAATCATATTCAGAAAAACCAGCGTAACTTTTCGTTATGCTGGGACGCACATCTTTGTTGTTGAAATGTTTATATCTACTTAGGTGGCTGCGACTGCCGAGCAGTGAATAACCCCTATCTAATGCGTACATACACCCATAATGATTGACAGTGAAACCAAATGCAGTGTTGTCACCTAGGTTAGGTCTTTTGAAAAGCGGCTGCATGACGGCGAGCATTGGTAAACGTGCGTTGTCGATGCGTCGATGTTACTTGTTCACAAACTTGGGGTTACTGGTACACTACGAAGCGGAAAACAGCTGAGTGAACTTGTTCAGTTAACACAGACTGATCTATCAAGAGGGTCATCGTATGGCCGTTTAGTCTATAGGAGAGCGAAAATTGTTCAAAATGTTCCAGGCATTTATGTTCCCCGAAGGCGATATGTCTTGTCATAGGCAGACACTCAGACGCAGTCATCTGCTGAATGAAGGACATGTAAAGTCAAGTAGGCAGCCTTTCTGAGGAGATTTTCTCATTCTTCTGGACGACATCCTGTAGTTAGATGTACCTAGATGTACTTAGATGTGTTCGAGGTCCAACATCTTCATCAGATTCGACTGGACCTTTCGACTCACTTCGTTCTCGTATGAGTGCAACCTGGTCTGCTTGACTTTGGTACACACCATTTGTGTGTGGAAATGTCCGCCCGTTACACCTTCACTCAGGCTCTCTAGGTATACACAATTTCTCAGTATGATTTGCATGGCTGGCTTCAATCGTATTCTCCAAAAAGATTCAGATCCCTCTGGTCGAGTAATACTCATTTTTTCTATTTCGCTTGAAATCAGACCTGGTAAAGCTCACTTGCGAACAGTGCTGGCTGGATTTGCGCGAAGTGCCGGATGAGCCCACTGGGTTGCACTACTCGGATCACGAAGGCGTTGGGGCCTTGTTCAAACTTACCCGGGTACCGCCAAGTCAGTCTGTTGGTAAGCGCTTGATGCCGTATGTAGTGCTAATGACAAGTCTGGAGTTGTTCTCACTACTAGCGTTATAAAATGCAATGCTTTCTTCTGAAAGCTTTCTCTTCCCATTACTCGGACTTACATAGATAGGTATTGTGATATCTACCCCGATGTTTATGAGCATCACTCCTGACCTTTTGGGATAAACTAGTAATTTTATTTGGTTATGTTCATTGTATCCGGAACGTGGACAGCCTATGTTGTTGTACACTGATTCGGCAATTGATTTCTTGCCAACAGGAGACTCGACAGGAATTCAACCAAATCTCTTATCTATGATAATCTCCAACTGCAATTGCTGCAGAAAGACCGCCCTCTATTTCATTCCAATTCCAACGATATTCGAGGTATTGAAGTAATTTTTCCCTTCAACAATCCACTGTCGTTTCATCCGTCTTGGAAATTAGTATAGGCTAGGAGAGGAATTCATCTAATATTCAACTGAGTCCAGATGTATAACTACATTTACGTACAATTTATTGTTCAAGCAGAACATAAGGTTGACAGAGACTCAAGGACTACGCTTATCGCTTTCCAACAGCAGTTAGATTCTGTTCCGTTGTTTAAAAATGTATAAACTTGGTCTCGAATCGATTGGAAACTGGTGTGACACTAGCGCACCAAGTGGGCAATACTAAGAAAGTCAACAACTACAAACCGATTTGCTGGCTGGTCTGAAAAGCCTTCCAGTGGTGCGATACTATTGTCCCTTTGCAGTCACCTTTTCCTTTATTTACTGCCTTTATGGCTTGTTACAGCTGACCGACGACTACATACAGGAGTAGTTGACCGTGTCTAATGCTCAATCAAGGCGACTCAGTCGGCGCGTGAAGTGTTAGTGTTTGCCAGTCTTGTGTTTGTTTAATTATTATCTGCTTACCCAGATTGACCTTCGACTAGTACTCACACTTTTAGTTAATCTCGTGTTAATTAGTTATTTCACCCTATCCTGCTTGGTCGACGTGCATTTGACCCCTTACCAGAATACCCACATTTGGCTTGCTCGCTCCGGTGTTGTTTCTATCTGTTGATCAGTTGGTCCGGGCGAGTCACATTTCGGTGAAATTGACCTTTTCCCTTCTTAGTATATCGGCTCCATTTCATCACCGACCTTGAACTTGAAATTGGGCATCTTGAAGGGTGAATCTTCTAGATTGCATTTTTACCTTGCTGATGAAAAAAATAGTAATCACTAGTTATGGTACTTAGAGCACACTATGAATATGAAATGCTTATGAGGCCATCTTTGGTCAACACTACTGTTTACGAGATACAGTGACATTCACTTTTCCAAACGGACTGTTTGGGCACGCTCTCGACCAGGTTCGGGTCGTATGAACATGGAGTACAAGCTCCTCGATTTTATCAGACTGAAACTGTGATAAACCACGTGCAATCCTCTAGCTACATCATGTGGTTCCGGGCATTTGACTGTTTCCAGGCATAGCTGGCATGCTACTCCTGGCCGCCAGATCATTTGTTGTCGGCTCACTGAGCATCGTCAGTTGCATGGCTTTTACTAGTTAGGTTGTGGACTCATTAGGTGGTTGTCCACCCAAATTGGCTCTGTTTGCTTTTTCAGTTTCAATAAGAAAATATGTAACTCTGTTCGTCATTGTCGAGTAATCCTGCTCCGAGTTCGAGGGGTCTAAACGGAAAGGGAGTCGAATTTTTTTGGTGAAAAATAGTCAAAAAATCAAATCGTTTAACTGTAGCACCCTTTCGTTACCCAGCTGCCATGTCACCGGAAGGAGGCACGAGGGCTGGGATACTGCCAGATTGTCCAAGCCTAGACAGGAGCAGTCAACATGCTTCGGACCTTCCGGTCCGTAAGCTGGTGCCTTAACCACTGAGCTATCTCGATGCTGCGATACTGGTTCACAAATAGTTGCGACATTTGTATGCAACAAGGTTGCCCAGCTCAACTAACAAACCATCAGAAGCGATGCGTCTTCAAATTTAGTGCTGGCGTTCGGAGATAAGGGTGTCATGCAAGGCCACAGCGAATAAGTGATGCAGGTAATTCTTCTCAGTTGTACACTTCTGGCCCACGCCAAGTGTTCGCAGCTGAGTTAACTCTAATATAGCCGCACGAGTAATCGATTTTTCTTTGAATATTTGGTCACCTCACACCATAAATCACTCATGGTGCCCGTATTAGCGCGCAACTGTTTTCTCATCAACTCTTATCTTTCCAGAGACACCGCCAGCCCTTGTACCCAGAGAAGTGGAGCCAATGCTGTTGGAACTGAGACAGCAGATTGACCGCGGTATGCACCGATGTCGTCAAAACCGTCTGTTTCATGCTCTAACCGGTGCCGCATTTCTCTTGTTCCTTCTGTTGCTGTTATTTAACTCCCCACATTATAATTGGATTGGGACTTTTATGTCCATTTTGACCGCGGGTCTTCTAGGCAGCGTCGTTTTCGTGCTGTTCTGGGGCTCGTTAGTGGGCCATACTGCTGAGCGACGAGCATTAGAGAACGGGACGTTAATGGTTAATGTGCTTCTTTCTCAGCTTGAGGGCTCGACTTCTAACGGGTCTACCAAACAAATGACGAACAGCCACTGTGACTGACCACTGTTTGTAATTCGTGAGGATTTTTCAACCATTGCCATTATTATTATTATTCCTTTCTTGATGTTTCATCCCTCTTTGTTGTCGTCATTGCTAATATAAGGTAACTGTGATGACAATTTCCAATGCTCATCAGAACTTTTTAGGAATGGTTTATTTTTGTCTCGCTATCTTCTTGATAATTGAACAAACCGGTTGCACTCCTCATTTTTCTCCTCTGTTTCTTTCATCCCGGTGTAGCATAGTCGAGTTTGCTTTAACTTGTTTTGTCAGCTTTGCTCTGAGAGCCGTACATTGTTAATCATAATTGGTTACTAATATGTTGCTAGTAGTTGGTATTTCACAGTCTTTAACTTCTGCTTCTGATGCCCGTTGCTGTGAGGACCAATCGACTTGCGGTGTGTCGAGAATCGTCGACTTCAGTACCATAGCTTCACTGCAATCAACAAGTCGTAAACAATGCACGATATACATCCACCGAAGAGGGGCCATTGTGGGAGAAAGGTTTTTGACCTCTCTTACAGGTGGTAATGGGGACAATTCCATTTCAGTGCCCCCAGGTCGTGAAAAGATCGTACGGAAATTGTGCAGGCTTGGAAAAATCATTGTTTAGCCGAAATGTTTAGCGATAAAGTTGGTTTATCTATCAGCAGAGATATGGTGCAACTCGCACTGACTTTTCAGAAACCTTGCCTGGAGTTTCGTTAGTTGATTCAACGCTATCTTTAGTTACCGGTTGAGTTACATGACGTTTGATCACACCATTTGCTATTTGTTGTTTTCCTTCCCAGTTTCCCAATGTATTGTCCTCAGGTACTTTATTTATTCTCTCAGCGGGAGCTGTTCTCTTATACACATCCCGGGGAAACCATTAATATTTTACATACGCTAAAAATAGTTTCTCCTCAAGTATCAGCTTCTGTTTTAGATTTGGTCATTTCCAGGATTACGTTTCTATTGCTTTACAAGCAAGCATCACTAAGCTCACCAGAATCAGCCTCCTAGATAACTTAACCGTGAAGTGGATTGTATTCCGACCTGAGGGCTCTTTTATTTTTATCCGATGCATCGTTCTTTGAAATCCGCAAGTAGCGCATGAACGTTGTCCTATAAACAATCACCACATGATTAAGGTTCTCCTCGAGGGGCTAATGAAGAGGAATTATATGTCAGTGTGTCGAACTATTGGTTGCTCGGG
The DNA here is from genome assembly GCA_003604175.2 of Clonorchis sinensis. Classification (NCBI taxonomy): domain Eukaryota; kingdom Metazoa; phylum Platyhelminthes; class Trematoda; order Opisthorchiida; family Opisthorchiidae; genus Clonorchis; species Clonorchis sinensis. Next base: position 62,353,130 of record CM030370.1, read on the forward strand.
TGCGTTTACTGGTGGCTGGTCACCTGATCAGCCACCAGAGGAATCGTAGCTTGAATTTGTCTACTGTGTAGTGTATGTTCAACAGTTATGTACGATTTTGTAGGCATCGGCACATTAGTTTGTAATTTTTTTTTAATTACGTTCGGAAATGAGTCCTTGGGACTTGGGTTTTCTCCATTTTCATCATATTCTTGTAGTCAACCTCGGAGAAACAGAATTGGCCACTAGGATGTACGTGCTGTGGTCACTCTCAGGTTGACCACTTCATTCCATATAGTTGTTTCTACGTGCATTGTGAAGCATTCGGTTGAATAATGAACTAAAGTGTTCTGGGTTACTGGGAGCTTCGCAGTTCACACTCATCTCTTCCTTTTCGAGTGTTCCCGGCAGCCTCATTGCTCGTGCTTTCGTACACCGAAAAGAAATCACGGCTGAAGGGACTGATTTTAAATAAACACCATCAGGGGATATCAAATTCAAGTATACACATTCTCAGGATTCCGAGATCAGATCAGCGTGCATCTAACGGATGAAGTAGCAACAGGCACTTAGGTGGACAGCTAAGACGAGTGGGTAAATTTAAAAATGAACAATAATGGATACTCGGCTGGTGGTGTAATTCAAGCGTCATCTGCTTGCGTGATGCAAATCCGTTGAGCGTCTGGTTCACATGGTGTGTTCGAACCCGACCTCTGCCTCTCGACTTCCCCTGTCTAGGCTTGGGCAACCTGGCAATATCCCATCCCTCGTGCTTCCTTTGGGTGGCATGGCAGCTATGCACCGAAAGGGTATTACAGCTGAACAGAAAAACAACATTGACAAAGCACAAATCGTCTTTCAAAACATAGTACCCAACCTCGCGATCGCGTTGCGACGGCGTCAGCTGTTATCAAGTGGCATCCGTGGATGGATTTTAGTAAGCTGCGAAGTACCTGCAGATGGTTTCAAACCGCACATTTGGATTGATCACATGTCCGAAGTGTAACAACAACCGGGATACTTCCTCTTACAGAGGACTGATCAATGATAATAGCATGCAACAGAGATTCAATATCTTAGAGGACTGAAAACTTCTCTTCATTTAGCCACATGACCCTTTTCAATCGCACATTAGCGTTCATCTGCTGGGATTATGCTTACCCACAGTAGGCTTGCGTATCAGCTGTGGTTGGTGGTCTCGATTGTCGAATTTAGTAACAGAGTCCTAGTGCGTGAGCTTAACGCTTGTTCAAAGTAGCTCGCGGATTCAGACAACGGTTGTGATTGTACCTGCACCGGCCGAACGGTTACATCAGTATGAAAAATAATGATGGTTCAGTTGTAGCAATCTTTCGGTAAATCGCTGGCATGTAAACTGAAGGAGGTATGGGAACTGATATACTTTCATGTTGCCCAAGCCTAGAGAAGGACAGCCGAAAAGCTGGAGTTAGATTCAAACCAGGGTCCCTGCAATGAGTAGCTTCGCACTGCAACTGCTTCGAGTACCATTGCGAGATGTGGGGGATGTGCAGTCACATTGCTCGTTGGGCCGGGACGAATACTCTCAATGGTTTGGTGAATCACCGGAACATACTGCAAAGCTAGTGCGCTCGCAAAACAGTAAATTAAGTCAAAATGTTTTGCCGATCGTAAGCACAGTAGGTTTTTCCCGAAAGAGTGCGATCTATCACAAACTCAACGAGGTGCGGTCGGTTTTCTTGGAATCCTTTTGGAATCTGTTTTGCTCTTGAGGGTTATTTCGCATGCCATGTCTGGCTGAAATGGCTGTGAATGTTCGTTTATTGCAACGTCAACATTGGTACTTATAAGCCGCTAGCATCCGGTAATAGGTTTCCAAACTCAACTGTGTTTCCCGGTCAATTCGGTTTAGTGGCCTACTCCGAATATCTTAATCCTAGATGAGACGAAGATCAGATATTTGAATTGCTCATCGGTCATTGTGATGAGCCTGAAGCGCACACACTGTTCGTTTAGCACACTGGCATACGTGATGACACCTTCCGTAACTATCTTGGTACCCTTCGTACACTCATGGCAAATAGTGAATTAGGCAATTTGTTTAGTGAATATTTTATTGAGGATCTTGATGGTTTCTGTGAAGCCAAGGTCACGATGGTGTTTGGGGAGTTGGAAATTTGTGAACCGATCATGTTCAGCTGTCCTCAGTTTCTGCAACATGTGTCACCACACTGAGCAAAGTTGGTTTGAAACATGTTCCCATAATTATTGAACCAACTTTCGAAAGTTCGCCCAGATTCAATGTCAAAATTGAATTCATTTCCCAAGATGGCAACAGCATCTGTGTAAGAAGATGGAGTCCAACTGTTTTTGTCGTATCCTCCGGCATACTGCGAACTGGAGATTTAATAAGCCTCATTTGAGCTCATTCGAACTGCTTCGGTTGCTGTTATATAGCCAGATAGGAATGAGACCCACAAAGGTGCCGGGGAAAAACGAGGCCCAATCCACCGTAAAACCTTATGCATCATGCCCCTCCAAAACAACGACTATTCATCAGCTCCTTTCATACACATGTGATTACCACAATTTTGATAACAACAGCTGAAGTGAATCTGTTTCCTAGTCACCAATGCTTAATCTCCTCCGAATCTGATGGCTCAATCGGCCAGAAAACTGTATAGTTTAATGTGAACATCACTGTGAACTTTGGTCGCATGCATGACCAGGGGCCATCCATAGTGGAAAAGGCAAATTTTGCCTGTCATTCGGTCTAATAAGTCAAGGCCGATACAAAAGAACAGACTACACCACTGCGATAATCAGGCAATTCTGAATCAAATAACCGTGCATTTTATGACGGACCAGAGATAATTTTAAGTCTTGACATAATCAGTTAGAAGTAATGGAATAAGTATGGGAACCCAAGTGGCACTTCAGTGTTCCCCAAAGCTTACCGCGCACCTCTTACTTCGGATGGCTTGTAGTTTTTCTTGATTACCTTAAATTATCGTAGACGGCTATCGTATAAATTTTAAAGATAATTTGGTGGAGTTTCACACACAAAAAAACGTGGTTACGGTGGCAAACCGTTTCCTGTATTTCAGATACGATCTCGACCGCATATGATCCGCAAAAGGAATGTGATGTCCACCAGTTGTGGCTGTCTTATTGGTTTGTGAATGGAAAGATCCACTTTATGAGTACAATTCGAATTTCCCTCCTTACCCGGCCAAGGAGTCGTAGCAGTTAAACTTCAACAGATCAACGCTTTATTTCAAATGGAGTGCTATGATTCCTCATTGTGTCACCAGAAATCGTGCTTTCTGTATAAGAGTCAACAGCTGGTCGTGTTCTATGGGCCCATTGTAGCGGTTGTGGTTCATAGCAGACCAACAGCGTAAGGTGGGACTCGTGTCCTTGAATCCATCTCAAGGGTGGATCTATAGCCCGCCTCTCCTTAAAGATTCCAATGACTCATCCAGGCTGCCATAGACGAACAGCCCACCATCTCTCGGTATTTAGCTCGCGAGCGCCATGGGGCCTGGGGCTTGTGTAAGTTTCATCACAATCTGATATCAAAATTTGCGTCATTAGCTTGTCCTGTGGATGAACGGTGCTCAAAGATTCCCCGCGTGAAGTATGAGGCCGCTAAGTACGTCTCTTTACAAAGTGCGGTTGCATTTGAGAATAGTTGGTCATAGACTGGTGTCTATTTCGCAAACCAACACCTGGGCCAGACGGCATGGTGTTCAGGCACGACATTTTGCCACGAATATGCAGATAAACCTGTAGAACAAACGCCTTAAGCGCCATGTTGATTCACGCAGTGCTCTTTTTTTACATTCCTTCCTTCGAAATCAACTCCGTATAGATGACGGTGCCTTTCCAAGGTTGACATGAAATTTTCACAACGGCGAATTTTCATGCAGCAACGCCGGATTACGACACACCTCTGAAACTTACATTCTTAAACAGGTCCGTCAATGTTCTCCTTAGCGAGTTAATGGTAAGTTATTAGGAACCGGTTTTTCTTTACTCTTTCCCATACTCCAGCCTCATCACAATAAGCTTACAATACAAGAGGTATGTTTTTCAAAGCGGTCACCATGCGCGTAGTCGGGGCTAAACGACCGACTAATTCAAGTGTCAATTGGCCTGCTCACGTCGTCAAACGGGTTAGCTGCAGCTGTCTAGTTTCATCAGCGGTTTGTCGTGTAAGTCGGTCGAGAAACAAGAGTCATTTCTATGATGAACAGGCATTTTGAGAATCCCAAAGGGTTTTGTATGGCTATCTGAGAGATCGCAACAAGAAACCATAATGTACGCACTCATCCTAGTTTACCGATGCTTCCTCATGGAGGCTTACTTCATTCTTCTGACTGGCCTTCCCCAGTATTCACATGGCTAATCATTAATACGAGTTTAGCCTCCGGAGTTCTGTGACCCCGGCTAAGATGGTTTATATCCATCTATGCATACGACATACAAGGAAGCGGTTGCTTCCGCTGCGAAGAATGCACTGTTGAATCAGACAGTGGGTTAAAGATGCTCCGCACGACTGAACTGGCTTTTCTGTACAGTCATCCTCACTAAACCAGTGAACTAGGTACATAACGTTCTTGAACCACGGAAAATACGTTAAGGATCTGTTGGAATGTCCTGGAATTGAAGCAAATGGGTAAGTATTCATCAAAGCCCACTAAGAGTGTCGCTTATGGTCTTTCCTCTCGATTCTGTAGATTATGATCGGTTATACCCGTCTAACTTGATGATTTCTGCAAACATGGTCTGAGATTGTTCCTTGATGCTCCTGACCAAACTGTCAGCTTTCATACGACCTACACTATTTATTTCTTCTCAATAGCTTCCTGAGTCAGGCTGTATGGTTCTGTTTTCACGTGAAGATGTCTCCATGCGTTGCTTAGCTTGTTAGAAAAGCAGAAACGCCCTGCTATCAAGTTAAGATGTGTGCAAAGCTTCGAGTTTCGAGCCAAAAATTGAGAAACCATTTGCAACTCGAACTTCACATCCAAGTATCTACAAGATTACTACCAAGACATGCTGAGATCGCTGTTAAGACAATTGTATTTTCATTTGGATAAATCTTGCAACTGATGCCGAGGAATCTCAAGCTGAAGAAAGTAAATGAGTGGAGTTTAACCTATTTTTGGTTGGTCAGCTCTCCTCTAACCTGCGAGCTTCATACGGAAGTTGCTCAGTTGGATATAGCGCGCGTGACATTTGCTTTGGATCCATTGTGGAGTCGACTAAACCGCCGACTCATTTCCAGCAAGTAACACTGCTGTTTCACAGAGGTGCTGCAAACAATTCTTGGATTTAGATGTAATGCACTACTAATAAGTTTGCTGAAAACTGATGATGATCAAGAACACAATAAATGAGAGATTCATCTGGGTTCAAAAGTGGGTCGCCCGCCAAAACCAAACTGGTATACAGATGAGTGTATTAGTTAACGCTTGGATCTGTTTACCAAACCTTTCTGAAACGATAACTTTTTGACTAGTCCGAAACTTTCTCCAACTAGCTGACTGGATATTTTACATTCAAAGGGTGAATTACATATGTAGAGAAGTTATTTCACTGAGTGATATATGGTAAAGCACGGTAATGCTCAGGTGGCTGCTGATCTGTTCGCCAACCTTGGCAATTGATTTGCAGACGTTTCGTTACCATTCGAGAAGACCGGAATAATCTGTACCTTCACAAAATCAGGTCCTTTATAAAATTTCCAGTTAGAGTAGGTGTGCCCGTTTATTATACCAATCACGAAGGAAAACATGCTGAGAATTGCTCCTACCCTGACAGACAAAACCGGATTTATTCTCAGAGAAACTAGGACCAGGTTTAAAAATCTTTGTCAATCGATTTCTCGACTAACGGCAGATCTTAACGTCCATTATCACACAAAGAGGCAATAAGGTTTACCAAAAATGATTTTCAAAGACACTCACTGCGATTATCTAATGTGCGGTCGCACTGTGACATCTGAAAAGCAAAAGTCCGTGAGATTTCCAACCTACTGATCAATTTTTACTACAGATTTCAGTGACACATCTTGCAAACATAAGTGGAGAAAGCCGCCGCAATGAGGTCTGTAACTCAACAGTTTTGTAAACTTCGACAACAGCATGTATGCCGCTCTTTCATATGCAATCGGCCACCTTTTAGGTTATCATCTACATGGACCAATACGCTAAGCCGTGCTATGTCCAAAGCTACTCACACGGTCGGTGGAAACTCTGGAGATCCCGTTATTATTTCCAAGCTTATCATACAAAATATGGTTTGTAAATTTGGAATACTTCGGAAATGCCAGTGGCTCCGTCATTATGTGATGATGATGATGATTCCGGCTTCTGTATAGGTGTCGTGGTACATTTTGACTCGAGTAAGCATTGGGTTCTCATTAACAGCATTTGGACTCTGGTGATTTTTCATCTCAGTTATAAACTCACGGAATTTATCCACATTAAAAGGAGAATGAGAGAGAACGAGAGATTCAGCTGGGTTTCAGATGAGTCTCTCGCAAAACCAAATTTGTTTGCAAATGAGTGCATTTCGCTAATTCTGTGCAATTTGGCTTCAAGCAGAACATACGGTTGACGGAAACTCGGGGACTGCGCCTACCTGATGAGCCCCAATAAGGGCGAAACCGGTCGTGGGCTGTCGAAGAATTTTCAGCAACCTTATGAGTAGTGCATTACGCATATACATGTATCGCGATATCTCGAATATCGTAGCAACCGGAACATGAGGCGGCCTGATGCGGCACATTCAGTTGCCTGGAAACATCACAAACGAGAGATTCAGCTGGGTTCCAGGTGAGTCTCTCGCAGAATCAGACTTGTTTGCAAATGAGTGTATTTCGCTTAGATGAAAATCGTTAATTTGATCAACATTCACTATTACGCCTTGGTAAAGGTATATTTTGAAAAGCAGCAGCTGATAAAATCGAAAATGGCAAGACAATATAAAAACTAGGAAATATCGACAATAACTGAGGAAACTAATTGACGGAACGGAATGATCATGGTATGGAATCGCAAAATCAAAGTGCTAATCGAATCGGTTCGTCAGATAAAGTTAACAAAAAATGAGCAGTTATCAGCATGTTACTTGGAATGGATCCGTGGTCCCCGTGAAATAATGAAGATGTCGGGATGTGAGATATTTGGCGGCTCCGTAATACTGAATTCGGTACGTCCCTGGGAAGCAATCACCCTTCCAACTTTTCAGGCGCCACCTGATCTCCACTTCACTGTGACCCAATAGCCAACCGAATCGTCCCAGCCGACCCCAAATAAACCTATTTATAAGTGAGGAAAGAGGCAAATCAGGTTGACCATGAAGATGGATTGTTTACATTCCATGCATTTCCCAAAATCATCTCTAGTGTCAATCATCCCACAGAAGTTTTCCAGAATCGGTGCGTCGTCCGTCAATATTCAACAGATCACCAAATATATGTTTCACCTCGAGCGGGAACCATCAGACATGAGAGTCCGTAATGAAGCACAGTCTCAATAGGTTGTTATTGCAATATGTTAGGCTATTGATTTTGCACACACTTGAAACACCTGTATACCACCGGAGTTTGTTTTCTTTAGAATGGCTCTCAAAGTGTGTATAGGCGGAGAAATTTGTGGAAAATAAGGTTTTTGTGAGAAGCACGGCTTGCTGGATATTGCGCCAATACAATAAGGTAAAGCCAACCGTATTCCAAATGTCGGAGTCCACTCTTAAAACGATGAGAAAGAAGAGACCATGGTTAGCAAATCTCGGTGGAAACAACAACACGACAGAGGCAACGTTAAATCTGAGAGAATATATTCTATAGGCTAAAGCATGAGTATCGAGAGGCTGCAAAAGTGCAAAAAAAATATAGAATGGCTAGTTCTGGGTAGACGGTGGGGATAATCAAGGTCAGTTAGGGGAAAATGAGATGAACGAAAAGAGTCGCTTTTCATGGTTCAAAAATCGAGTGAAAGAAAGTAAAAGGACTAAACTGTACTCATAAATCCTGCATTAATTGCACTGAGGAGGTCTTTCAGGCAAAGGTTTAATAACAAAAGAACATCCGACTTTGTTCTGAGCAGACAACACGGTCAATTTAAATCGATCTGGATTACTCAGTGTTTGTTTTAACTAAAAACTAACGCATCGCTTTTGATCTTGGCTCCATGTTTGACCGTTGGTGCAGAGCTTAAACATATTTTGAAACAGTGCCTAGCAGCAGACGGATTTATTTCCCACGCGCGATATATATATATATATATGGTTATACCGCAGTTGTAGAGTACTCGCCTGCTCGGATGACTTTGATCTTGAGATTGTTTCATGTAGATCCAAATGCGATGCATATGTGGAGAACTGCATTTCATTGCATTTTATTCAGACTGACTGGAAAATGCCACATACTGAGTAGCAAACGTCTTCGATGTCGGTTATGGCCTGTTCCGATGCACCGGAAACTCTGCGGTGTCCAGCAGAAGTTGTGTGGTAGGTATTACAATGACTCAGAAGTTCATTTAACCAAGTTGCTAATAAATCACAAGTAACTAGATAGCGGGTTATCGAGCATCCTAACAGGAGAGCTACGAGTTTGCCTCAGTTCAACTCGGGATTCGCTATATGAGAGATGCTTGTATTTCCAAGCAACCTTGTGAGTAGTGATCCATCATGAGGAAAATCGATCATGTTTACAGTGATGTTGAGAATGGATTGCTTCTCCTTATAACGCTATATTCTGTTAGCTGATTCCTGTCGATGAACTCTGAGATGCTCAGGCGAGTTATAAGCACTTATTGTACGTAACTACCTTAAGGGATTCAACGAATAAGGTCCAGCTTGACTCACTTTGTTTCCCAGTTGGCATCGGTGAATTCAGTTTTCCAAGTTTCTGTTCGTTCATCATATTTGTCCACTGTAAGGAACGTACCATTTTGCCGTACGTCGTTTCGTGGGTTCGCGCCAATGAATCGAACAGCCACTTCTTTGTCCGCCTGTGAGAAGAATGAATAAACAATGCAATCCGTTACTGCGGTGATTCGGGTCCAAATATTTAGGTTCTTGCGTACTCATACCTTGTAAGTAATGTGTACCGTCCAACGTGGGGCATCATCGTAACCCATTTTCACAATACCTTTAGCTCGGGCGCTACTCAGGCAACGATTCTGAACCGATTTAACGCCTTGTAACCCTTTCGGTTCGTTACCGAAATTGGTTTCTCCTCCCGGATTATGTTGACCGGAAACAATCGCCGAAAACCATACATAAGCAGGAGTCACGTTTTATAAAGCCAGCCCAGAGGGTAAATAAACCTCAGTGAAAACCAAATGGTTTCGTTTGTTCTAGAACAGAAGTTGTGTGTTGAGGAACCCATGGCTATTCTTGATTTTTTTAAGGAGACACCTAAAAAGACATCATATACGGCCATGGAATCGCCTGGCTTACTCGCTTTACTCCGCAATCCACCTGAAATATCTAGCTCTTGTCTGTAAACCAGTACAAATGAAAGTATCCTGCTACTTCAGGAGGAGAAACCAAGGCCGTTGTTGCGGATGCTACCTATCTACAAAGTGACACTGAAATGGCCTGCCATATTCAGGTCTGATTAGAGTAATCTAGTTGGTTCGTGCGGCGTTCTATATAGACCAAAATCAAACTGGGGATGAGCGCACTGGGGGACTATTCCGACAAATCCATTGTAGTTGCGATCGACCCCTGTCTATAAGAGTATGATAGGACAGCGTTACATGAATATACACTGGTCGGAGACGACAACAGATAGATCCAGCCTTCTGAATTCGAATGATGACGTACGGAATTTACACCATTCTTCAAAAAAACCAAAATAGGCAAGCCACTATCCGTATGCACGTAAAGGCTGTTAGCACGTTCCTTTAATTGTTTCTCCGAGAGACTCCTGATAGTGCGACCTTGAGGTGCCTTGAGGTAGCTCAAAGCACACCTACTATTCATCTCGGATGGACGTCACAACTTGTGTTTCTCTTCGTGCTGCCCAAGTGTATTACCACACACGGTTTAGAAAACGAAACTATTTGTAGTTTCAGCTGATATTCTTCACTTATTCCCAGTCCCCTACTAGGAGAGAAAAAACGGCACACAGACGCTCTCAATAAGAGAAGAGATACAAAAGTAAATAATGTTCGAGAAATACATTAATTTGCAAATCAATTTGCTTTTGCGAGAGACTCACCTGGAACCCAACTGAATCTCTCGTTTGTGATGTTTCCAGGCAACTGAATGTGCTGCACCAAGCCGCCTCATGTTCCGGTTGCTACGATGTTCGAGATATCGCGATACATGTATATTCGTAATGCACTACTCATAAGGTTGCTGAAAATTCTTCGACAGCCCACGACCGGTTTCGCCCTTCTTTGGGCTCATCAGTTAGGCGCAGTCCGACTGATTTCGATAAATTCACTAATTTGCAAATCAACCACCTGGAACCCAGCTGAATCTCTCGCTTTTGATGTTGACGGAAACTCGGGGACCGCGCCTACCTGATGAGCCCCAAGAAGGGCTAAACCTGTCGTGGGCTGTCGAAGAATTTTCAGCAACCTTATAAGTAGTGCACTACGTAAATAATGCGCGGTTAATGAATCGTGGACTGACTAAGTGTTCCAGGTCGTAATTTAAACCCTATCTGGATCCAGACCATCAGTCAACTCAAATCTGGACAAATAACAGAACGGTCAGGCAAAATATCGATATCCAAAACCTCCTCTGTTTTCTTTCAATTCCACAGAGATGCTGGCACTGCTTCAAGCCGTGAAAGGTCGTTTTTTAATGCAAGGGCTGACTATCAAGTCAGGAAAAATAAGATGAACGTAATAAAGGAGACGCCGAACGGTGAATGGTTGTCCAAGAAAATTTATGGCAAAGGCGAACCCTACAAGATGCTGTACAATAAATCTCTCACAGAGTGAAAACAATGAGACCGGTTAAAGTAGATGGCGTCATAATGACCTGGGATCCAACGCTTTTTCATAGCTACAACTGTACTTCTGAAACTCAACTTTGTCCTTCATTTTTTGTGGAAGAGCATTTTAACGGAGTTTTGATGACAACAGAACAAATGTGACCTTGTTGTCAGGAGAAATTTGAGAAATTTTTCGACCACGGATTCCACAGAAATTTAAGTGGCTGAATGGAAATTAGTTATCATAAAGCAGCGTTGACTGCGAACCAAAATGTGCTAGAGTGTTTCCACTTTGCTTCAACATAAAAAACAGTTTAACAAGTACCGCATTTTGATACCCGACAATTTCGGCTCGCAGTAGTGCATTTTATCGCTCTGGTAATTATCATATCCTTCACGCGGCTCCGTGATTATGCAGGTAGACCATTGATGGCGGGCTAATTCCTATGTAGTTTACTTGTCACGCCACAAGAAGACGAACTCAGCGTTACTATACTACTGGTATTTTCAGAATACACTGCACTTGCTTATAAGAAACCTTCGTCGAAGTGTTACCTCGGGGGAAGAAATGGCTTCAGCAACTACCAATTCGTTTTGCATTGTGAACACGGCATTCCCTCTTTGCGAAAATCTACGCGTAAGAAATGGAAAAAGGAGTTTTGCAGATCATTTCTTTGCACGACGTAAATCCTTGATGCCATAAGGTCCATCCGTATCTGATAGGAAAAGGCTATGAACTGACGGTATAACACGCAAGCAGGAACAAAGCAGGCACCGCACAAGTAGTCGAAAGCATCATATTTGATCGCCACCTATATTCAAGTGCTAGGCGAAGCGAAAACAATCTTAAGCATGACAGGTGATCGTCAGCTTATGGCTAGACGCACCGCAGCATTCGTGAAATGACATAATGGTATTTCTGCCGATAACTTCACGAAACCGAAAAGATCAGGGTCGTGAGCCTTAGGAAAGCAAGACAGAACAAGCAAGGGATTACAAGCGCATGTGTTGTCGGTCATTATCACATACGATACACAGTTCAAAACATAGGGTACTCCAAGTGATCATTCAGTGAAGAGAGAGATGGTTCATGTAAGAACATGTTTTTTTTCAAAAAACGAGAGGAAAAATTAGACGATAGTCTACCCAACTTGAAGAAAAACATGAGTAAACTTGAGGAGCACAATAAATTCCAATAAATGTTAACACTGCATTTGTTAGGTGGTCCATTTTGTTTATGGAATCTATGTGAAACTTAGTATCAGTTAGAAAATAAAGTTTTAAATTGCTTTTGGATTCTGGCTTTGTTCAGAACCTCAAAAGAACCGACAGACTGAGAGAGCATCAGATTTCACCATCCCGCAATACTCCAGTCACAGTGTGATTATCGTGTATCTTTGTATACATCAAGAGGAGATTTGACTTCAGGCATCGCACAAAACAAGACATTTAGGCTTGAGCACGTTTGCCTGTTCAGGCATGATAATTTGGATCCTTCCAGCATGTGCTGGCAGAGTAGTGGCAACGCGCTCGACTCGCATGTTGCATGTCCGGGATCCGAATCCCGGCAGTGTCAAAGATAAACACTGGTGATGGTTTGGAATAATCAGAATAGTTCTGCTAGGATAGGAGAATGACTGTTCAGACGAGATGAGTGTGAATACAAATTCAGATCCATCGTTTGTTTCATTGGTATGAAGGCAAGAAAAACTGTTGCCGGTCAGTCCGTGTACCTCTTGATTCCTCAGTGATCAGATATTTATTTAACCTTTTCAGCCTGGCAAGATTTTTCAGAGACATGTGTAAAGTCAGAAAATCATGTTGGTTTTTGGTCAACATTAGCTCTATTGACAGGTCCCGAAGCTACCCGCAAAATCGCACTGATGTTTAGTGTTTTGCCACGTTCGATTTTTCGGGTAATAATAGTTGAATTCGCAGGGCCAGTAGGTTCAGAACTGTTGGTGCTTCGCCCGAAAAAGCAGGGGCTACTTACTGCATGAGTGTGATGACCTAGATGGGCGTTACGATTTCTTCACGCCGGACGGTTGTAGAACTACAGGTTGGACCAAGAAGCAAAACAACGCTTACTCAAGAGGAGGAAATCCGTCAATGACGTGACACCGGAGCAATGTCACATAGTACGGGGGATCGACTGACAACCGCGGAAAGCTGATTGGCATGGTTAATGGTATAAAATAGGAGTCAGCTTTTTTTCCAGAATTCAAATCTAAACGTGTGTACTAACTGCCCTAACATGCCTAAAAAACGGAGCCACCGCGGACTATTCGGATTCTTCGGGTAAACCATCGGTTGGTTAAACTGTAATGTGAATATTTTGCGATAACTGGGCAGCAAGAATGACTGTCACCTTCAGGCCATACAGACACGAGAAAAGACTCACGCGACTGAAGCGAATTGTTAAATCCACCAAGTTCGTAGCCAAAGTTATACATTCGGTCGAAACAGTGAAAAGCCTGTTCGCCTCCAGCTAGACACAGCGTTCGAGAAGAAGCTCATTTCCAGCCTATTTTCGAAGCTTCGCAGACGGAGAGCTGTACGAAAACAAACCAGTGGTCCGCAGTGTATCCAGTGGTTTTTTTAAACCTCTGGGATGTCCTGCTGTTCGGCAAGCTTGGTCAATATCATACCGATAGTTTATTAATCCCCGCAACCCGGTTTTGGAATTATCCCCATTGGACCAGATTGAGAAGCTAAAAATTTTGATGTGACTACTCAGACTTGTTTCTAACCGATACTGCTAGCCGGTTGTTGGTTGATCGAGGGTGGAAGGTTCCACTGAGAATTTCTCCGAGTTCATTGCAAAATGAGCCCCGAAAAAGGGAGGATGACACAACTTTAAAAAAATGGACACGATCTTAGGAGCTGCACAACGGTCGGTGCCGGTTTAAAAGTGTTCAAACCAGTGTCTGGAAATGTTGCAGTCAGAAAATATCCGGCCAGGTAGAGCTACACAAAGGCAGGGCACCCGAAAAATATGGAGTGGTTGTCATCGTCAAAGCTGAGTGATTCAACTCCGGTGAGCCAATGACGTAGTAATTACTGAAGGCTACCACAATCGGATTCTACATGGTACGTCTTTGGGGGCTAAAAAGCCATAAATGTCCCACTAGTTATTGACTACATGCCGGTGATTTCCCGTACAAGCCTGAGTGAGAGCCCCTTGTGTTTCCTATCCGCCGTCTTCTCATTTGATATTGCATGATCCCCAGTCCACGCAGCAATAAACACGAGCCAGTCTGATCGCACCGATTCACCAATTTCTGGACACCAACAAAGTAGGGAACCGAGGAAACAATTGCTCACTTCAAAATCCGGAATACTGCGCCAAATGAAACATGGGGCGGTGTTTGTGCAAAAAGGTGAGTTTAGGCTGGGGTTCATTTGGGTTACCTCACCAACATGGTTTGTAAGTGAGTGTACTTCACCAAGGTTTCATCTGATTGGACAGTGAGTTGTCAAACTAACGGTTACGATCGAAAACAGTAACTAATGTTGGTGAAATGCGGTCATTTGCAAGTGTAAGGTCAAGGACAACTCAAGAACTGCGCCTACTTGACGAGTTCCGAGAAGGACAGAACAGATCAATGGTCGTCAAGGCGTTATTAGCGTAGGGTGTCTCGTCAAGGAAAGTAGCTAATAATGGAAAGAGGGAAACATCATAAGCTAAAACCCCATAGACAATGTCCAGATGTACGATCTCACATGGAACCTGGTGACCTTTGCTCTAGCCGAAAGCGATCTCGGGCCGAAAATAAACATGACTATAGAATTTTTGGTGGCCCTTTTCGTTTTTTCTGCCACTGAGTCGTCTGATAGTACGTTCAAGCTGGATCCTAACATGGGTGAACTTTTACGCCATTTCATTCCGTGTAAAGTGTAACTGGGATGGCGTTTAAATTCCTTGCCTCTATATGTTTTTTTTCGCAGGATGTGTATAAACTTGAATGAACGCGAGATACTTATGATACCCAAGAAACAAATAATAATCTTACAGGAGTTCTTTGTATGCCAACACTAGTCTTGTATTGTACGTCAAAACATAACATTTAAATCCCCCAGTAAACATGGATAACCACATCACCATTGTTCCTTGCACATAACATAAAAGTTTATCGTC
Organism: Clonorchis sinensis; assembly: GCA_003604175.2. Taxonomy (NCBI): domain Eukaryota; kingdom Metazoa; phylum Platyhelminthes; class Trematoda; order Opisthorchiida; family Opisthorchiidae; genus Clonorchis; species Clonorchis sinensis. The sequence continues at coordinate 62,368,195 of CM030370.1, forward strand.
ACTGAGAGATAAACAGCATTCGAACTTGGCTGGCATAGGTACATCAGAGAATGAAACTCCACCAATTCGCGATACCACTTCAGTGTCGCTTTCTCAGACCATTTATCAGCACAGTTATGCAGGCGGATAAAGTGAAGAATGTGGCGAGTTCATTGGCTTGGTTACAGCCGATCGATCCACGCGCACGAAAGCACACTGCCTTGTGAACTTCTCTGTGCATCTTGCCTACTTGCCGGTTGCGCTCAACGGATTGAATGCTTTTGGACGAGGCAGAGTAGTGTTGATCCGTGATTTCGATAAAAAGACATCAGACGAGTACGTCCACGAGCATTTTACGATACTGAGTGGAGGGTAATAAATGAGGTCCCATTCGTTTACACTTCACAAGTGACTCATATTCAAATGAAAAAACACGTTGGTTGGTGACGGTAAAGTTGGCATTTTCACGTGATAGTCGAAGCTACCCAGTTGCAATCGCTTTTGCTGTTTGAACAGCGGTTTTGCGGCTGCCGCTTGGACGATCAAAGGGCACTCAATAAGCCATGCTGAACAGCTGCGCTGGGTTGGTTTGGTGTTTCTTATCTAGGAAGGGGTTTGCAACTTTAATGGTCACGTGTTTGCTTCTTCCGGTTTCAGTGGAGGACGGTAGGGGTTCAGCTATTCCCTGGGCTAGACGCCGGGTAGCACGACTGTCTCTTACTTAATCTGATAGTTTTATGAGTAAGGTTGAACATATTTTTTGAGCCAGCAGATTGAGTCTTCTGTGATAAAATAGGAGAGCTAATGCTCCATGAAAAGACCAAGCCACAAACAGGAAGATATGCGATGTCCCCCGCCTAGTTTACAATATAACAAAAGTTGCTGTTACAGTGTTGCTTATTCAGGGGCAGCGAACCAAGTAGAAAATTTGGGTGAATTCTGAGGATGTCCACAAACCTGCCGAAGCCCATTTTGATTTAACCGATGTACAAAAATTTTTACTCTTGTTTCAAATGATCACAGACAAATTTCGAGTGCGCTAACAAAAAAATAATCAAAGCTCAATATCAAACAGGTAACCTAATTCTGCATAGGAACTTTGCTTAATAACGTATTCAGAATGGTTTTCTAAGACGTTTTCAACCGGTAGAAAATTTGTTATGAGTGCTTTCATTTACGTCTAACCACACGTCATAACGGTTGTCACAGCTACAGACAGACCTGTAGCATGACAAAGACGCCCAATAGGCCAACCTCTTGCTGCACAAAGGGTGTTTGATTTCATAAAAACGATCAACAAACCGCCTCTTTTTGAAGACAGTTTGGAGATTGCAGCAACAGTAAACGATGAAATGCAAGCGACTGAAATTTCTATCCTTGACTGGGTTCTTTCGCATAAACGAAAGGCCGCTGTCATGAATGGACGTGTCCCACAGATAATCGATGTGATCAGCCAGAGTTGTGGTTCCTGTTGAAGTGTAACTGCAATTTAATTACCCGGCCTCGGAATTCTAGACGAAGACGTCCAATTTGACAACTGTGCGACTTAGCATAGTTGTTTTAATCAGCTACACATCCGCCGTTCATAGGCACCTACCCGTAGACAAGACATTGGAGACAGTTAACCTTCTGGTTGCTATCAATAAGACGCGGCAACCTTCTGAAACCATGTCAATTGCGGCTGCACAATCTCCTCATCCATACAACTCATAATAATTCATCTGAACAGTTAAGCCAGAGATACATTGTTGCTGATCCATTTTTTCGTAACAGGCCTTATGAGTTTCCACATCCGAGCGCGCAATAACGCAATGACTATATGATATCAACTGGTATGATATGATACGACGATAGGTTGTGAAAAAAATACATGGTTTGACTTGAACCGTGCTCTCAGTTCGTTGATACCACAGCTTTGTAAAAACAGCCAAAACCTGAGAGAACTTTTGAATACACAAAAAGTAGGTACAATAACGTGCTCGGCGGCGACCAATGACAATTGAGTGCAAAATCGATGGCAGTTGGTCTTAGTACGGTGTGATTTTCGCCGACCTGTGTCATACATTGAGGGCGGTGTATATGTCAACGACACTGGACCGAAAGAACGGAAAATATGAGGAAACATTCGGGGGTCAAATAAAATAATGTTGAAGAACTCAATCTCGCCAACTATATGTGGTCATTTCTCTAAACAAATAGTGTCACTAATGCTCTAAAGCACACAAAAGCGAGATAAATATCAGAGACCTGGAAGCACTCAAACCGATTCGACACCAGGCTCTAAGTTACTGTGAAAGGTTACCGAGACTGTTGTAGGAGCTGTTAGGTTCATCAAACAGAAGTTTTCTATTGACTGTCCAAATAAAAGTAGCCCTCAGCACGGTAGTTTAGATATGGCAATTTATTCAGGAACAAAGTTTCTAGTGATAACCAAAAAATAGCTTAAGTATACTTATCAATCCTTCGTCATAAAGGCCCTTGTCAAATAGCCTCTCAAATAAGGAGACGTCCTCACCTGGTGAATAAGTGCAAACTTATGGATATCCTTTAACAGATAATCTTAAGGAAATTTTAAAAATTCGTGGTCTTCATTTCAGGTCGTAAAAATACCTGGCACTTGAGAGAAAGAGTTAGGCAATGGTAAATATTCAGCAGACAAGAGATATCTCAGCGCTGTGAGACAAATGAGCTACCAGGAAGTAAACTGCTCTTGCTATTGCGAAGATGAATGTGAAGACTTGTGCATTGTGTGCAAGCACATGCTTTGGTAAGGGAGGACCGATGCAGAAGGTTTATTCTCAACTCTAATTAATAAACACTCGACACCAGACAGATGACAGCTACAGTAATCGAGTGGTTACCTAAGTACTGTTCACGCAGTCTGCAAACTAATACTAGGAGAATGGAACTATTAAAGGGGTTCAGTAAAAAACATAGCAAACAATTAGGTTTGCAACTCATAAACAAAAAATCCACATCCAACTGGGTTTTGTGACATTTGTTTTCTCAGCACGGTCTTTCAATCATGTGGTTTTGACGCCAGTCTTTTAAGTGAGTATTGAGAATGCTAGAAAAGACCAAGAAATATGGCACTCGTCAGCCCATGCAAAGACTTCACTTCATTGTATTCGGAGACAGGTCAGTGTTATATGTTGTCTGCAGTCAGCAACAGAATTCCTAAAATTCAGACAATCCCTCGGTGTGAACAGTTTGCATCTGTCCACAATCAGCCAGAGTTTTATAGGAATACCAAAAAAACGCATTAGAATTTGACGATCTGCAATGGTATACCGCCCTAAGTCCACCAGAAAATTTGTCCCCTGAAAAATGGCTTTTCAACAGTACTTTATGGCTCAAATTGAACGAATGCACGCTGGTTCTTCATAACTATATAATCCTTTGGCTTTGAAGCACTAGGCCAGCATTTTCACCCATTTTTCCTACGGTCGTGCATGATGCCGAAAGGCCTCAGGACGGAAACCTAACCAGAAAACCCTTCCTGTGATACGACTGTCATTAGATGAGTCGTGGTTGGGACGAACGCAAAACACAACGTAGAAATCATCAGCTACAACGAGCACCTGACAAAATAGCTAAAATGATTACCTGATCCTCTTTAAGCATTAATACGGGGCGGTGTAAGGTTTTCATAAAAAACCAGGTGGACTAATTTTTGGGATCCCCCAAAGCATGACATGAATGTGTTAGTCGAGCAATGTTTTAGCTAGGGCATATTTTCAAACGACACTACGGGGAGAACATAGACTACAAACGTTTCTGAAAATTGTACGAGGGTTAAAAAATTGTATAAAAATTAACATGAAAACAGAAAATTCCAATCAATCTGCAGCCTATTGTTGTGCAGCGTGTAAACCGTCTTAGTAACTCCGATGGAAATAGGAGTTGATATGAGTAAAACCTTGAGTCCTAGCCTTTACATTCTGAAAGGTATACTTTAAGAAGATTAGCATGATTCAGCCCATTTTCCTTAGTGAGATGACAAAAGTTTTCGAAAGAGAGTGGTTGTTTTCACCGTGGCTCTGTTTTCGCTGAGTAAAAAAGAAAGTGAAGTACTATAACCAAGCTACTCCATAGGGAGCCCCGGTATAAAAGTCTATCGTATATCTGCCTCGTAATCACTGACACATTGGCTTATTCGCTCCATAATAAGTTTCGAAACTTCGTATAATAATACAGATGTGCGACTGGGCGCCCCTTTGAATGAGCGGTATGCCACTGTACTGAAGAGACGGCAGTTGTGCGAGTGAACTCGAAGAAAGTGACGCAGAAATATAATGGTAGATAAATACTTGATGCCACGTTCACTGATGTTCCGGCCGGCTGGATTCTAACAGCGGACGTCTGAGTGTTTGTTTGCCCATCCTGTTCCCTCGGGCCTACGACATTTTGGGGGATTTGTACCGCTTATCGCACGTGGTTCCACAAAGACCAGCCATGTCCAGGCAACCAGTGATTCAAGAGCAGTTGACGGCAAATCCTAATCGGATGCAGGGTAAGCATAATCACTTATCAACCCTCATTAGTTGACAGAATGACAAAGATGTTCGACTACCGAGCTAACTCACAAAAGGAAGATTTTGGTGAACAAGCTTAAGTTTCGCACTTGAGTGCCCGATAGATTGTAGCTTGATGTGCGTCAGTCAGCCTGTCCAGAGGCGGGTCACTCAGAGTAATATCACGTTTACTGAACGAACATATGGCAAGCCAGCCAGGAACAAGAAGAAAGCATGCTCCATCCTGCCAGAATCTGAGCTGGTCAAAATGCAATCCTTTTGGCACAATGCTTATCGCCCAATCACGAATAAATCTGTGACTGTTTCAAAAATACCTTATGAGTAGTGTATTACCTATAGACAATGTAATGCAATGTCTCGAATAGCTGACCAACTAAAACATGGGACGGCCTCGTGCAGCACATTAATTTGAACGAAGAAACAAGATATTCATCTGGGTGGAGCTGGGCCACCCGTCAAAACCAAATAAGTTTGGGAATAAGGGCATTTAGCGAACAGCCGTAGAAATTTTGCTTTGTTCTTTCCAGAGATGTCTTAGGCTACCATATTTTTTCAATATTCAATAGTGAAGGAACAGTAAACCAAATACCAGATTAAAGATCTGCGAAACCATAACACAGACGAACTCTGATTGAGGAAGAGAATGGGTTGCCCCAACTGATTCATCTTCGATAGATCAGCAGGTAACCTTAGTGTTTTTATTCCATGAGGAGATATCTCCAGTGACCAGCACAGTGAACAAACCCCCACTGTGTGAGTCACTATGACAAAAAGAGAACTATTGAGAAGGGACGAGCGTCCAATAGTATATATTTCGCGGACGCCATATACAATCAGATGGTCACACCCCACAAGGGGTTTAAAAGAAGATGTGCTAAAGAGAGCGAGCAATGTTATAACCGGTGTAGTGTCACAGGCTTCCTTCTCTCTCTCTCTCTCTAAATAAATGGATGGAGCACGCTCTGCACAACTATCTCCCAACTTACTGAATGGGTAGCTACTTTGATTTTTAGTTTGCGGTGTGTCAGTTGGTCGCAACGTGTCAAACGCGCGTTGCTCATTTCGGTGCGGTTTGTCCTGTGAAACCTTCAGCCGGTTGCTGATAAGCTTAGTCGTCACGTGGGGATGATTAGCAGTTAGAAGCTGCCGAATATAGAACCATGCATCCCCCAACAGCACCGGTTCCAAAGGAACATTCAATGTCCGTACTGGCTATCGGTCCGGGGTTTTGACAAGACACGATGAGTGCAAATGGTTATTCTTCGACCAGCGAACTACCCTTGTTAAAACGCTTGACCAAATATCGTTACTGGGTTGATACTTACCAATACTCGCTCGAGGACAAACAATCTGCTTGTGTGCAATTAATGGGAGTTTTTAACACCGTTTGTCTTATTCCTGGGTCACATCAGAAAAAATGGTTTGGTAACAAACAAAATGGCAAAACAATTCCTGCGGCCGACAAGTTGCACATCTATAGGGTGTTTAGGAGGAAGGGAAAAATAATGCCAATCAAATACACCAATATGGCGGAGTCCAACTAATTCGGATGGTAATTCAGAGGATACACAGTAATAGACTGTGACCAAGCATTTCGGTGTGAGATTTTGAAATTGCAATGCATCTTGGACATACATTAGAGTACTATTTTAAGAAACAACCTCTGGTTTTCCAATAGGGTTATGCACCCCTGAGTCCACCACCCTCAGAAGAGAATTTCAATGGAAAGACCTTTGTTCAATCGCTGCGGGTAAGATGGCTCAGGAGACGAGATGGTTCAGTGGTTAGAGCGCGAATTTACTGACCGGAATGTCCGTGATTCGGACCTGACCTTTGCATCTCGACTTTCGCTGTCTATGCTTGGGTAACATGGCTGTATCCCAGCCGCCGTGCTTCCTTCAGGTGGCATAGCAGCTGGGCACCGAAAAGGGTGTTGCAGTCGAACGATTATTATTATTGTTATTATTACTAATATTATCTGCCGATTGATTCATTCATGGGTTGGAATCGGGTAAATCTTCTAAGTGTACCTCCAAATCTGAAACATTCCCATTGATTACTTCTTAGAAATTCCGTGAGGAGTTCGAAATGTGTTCAGTCTGTCATTTTAGCTTTGTAAAGATAAGGAGGGGAATCGGATAGGATGCTTGAATAGTGCGAAAAACACAAGACACGAGGTACGTTCTACACGTCTTATACACACCTTATACCCTTAGCTGATTAGATGAAACACAGCCAAATTCTGGCCGAATTCCACTTCCTTCCATTATCAAACAGATAATTCGCTCCATCTAACGCACTGCCATTTTCCATCTGTTCAAGTGAATTACTCTTCCAGTTAGGACCCCACACCTAATGTGGACCGAGTTTTTTCTCACAAATGCCTGATCATGACTAGGTGTCTACATTGGTTCACGTGTTTCGGATGATTTTTTTCTTGAAGAGACGGACTTTCAGGCACAATACTGTACACTCTTCAGAATGCAAATAGCCTTCTAATGGGTCCATTTCAGACCGGTTCCCTGCAAGCCGGAATATCTTGGTTGAGTTGTATAATTCACCCGGTCTTATTGAACTAATTACAAAACTCGACATACATAGCACACATAACATACATTTTAGACATGAGACAGACAAGTTTAAACCATCTGTTTAACCGTAGAACTTATCAAATATGTGAGATGCAAATAGAGTGACAAAGTTGAATTGTGGGGAATCGGGTTCAGACACTGTTGAATATGTAAGCTTGGATCGTTTAGACGCTTAGACATACACGCAAGACAAGTAAGAGAATTGTGGAATCCATGCAACGATAGGGTGCACTGCTGGGATAGATAAGTTTTTTGGGTTGATTGTAAATACGGCCACTGATTTGTTTCGCTGAAGCCGACAATTTCGATACAGACTGGTCGTCAGTCTATTCAGTATGGTGATGGTGGTTGTGGTGGTGCTCTGTGTGCTTCCAGTATCCGCTCACCTTGGCTTACATTTGGCGGTTGTAATGATCGTTCCCATTGGCTTGTTATTTACCTTGTCTTTCACTTGGTCTATATCTAGGTGACATTGAAATGTGGTCTGTTAGATCCACCAGTGGCGGCCACAGTTTGGTCACTGGGTCGTATTGAAATGACTGGTGACGCTATTCAGGTTTTCTCAGGCTCCTGACTCCAATCGAACTACACCCGATGACAAAACATTGCATGTCATAAATGATGCAAACTGACACCTGGGGAATTCCAATCACTGAGAAGCTCATTCTCCTCATTTAAGATGAAGGTGTTATCTTTGGTTTCTGAAAGGTCAAATTTAATCTATATTATGACTGTGTTTGATGTACTAGTAGATTTCGACTGGGAAGAACTCGATCGTTCAGCTTGATGCAATCCCGATCGTTGATTCGCTCGCAAGGCCATGTGGTTCCAAATGTTTCATTGTCAGTTGAGCTGCGAGTAGAAGTGCGTGGATGTTCTGCGTGCGTAGGTTTATGCAGGGTTTACCTGGGCTGATAGTGGCTTGTCACCGGCGGATGATGTAAGTGGGGTGAGCGTTCCTATCGACATGCTGATTTACTCATCTCGAGATTGTGCGATGTCTTGTTTACCTTGAGACTCGACTTTTTCGATTTTCCCACTGGGAGCTTCGTTCACTTGTTTGCACCGGGGGTTGTATTACTCACTCCGTTGAACTGATGGCTGATTCTGCCTCAATGTTCCGTTGGATTGGCTGTTTCTTGGACACAGTGGTACACAGACAGGACCACGTTGAAGTAAGATACTCTTAAGAACTTCGTCTCATACGGTGTATTATCACGTCCCGTGGTCTTTGCGCTGTTCAGAATTGAACTTGTCTCCATTTAGAGCCGTGCATATCGAACTAACGGATAATGGTTCGGGTTTTTTTATAAAATAATTATGTTCCTCTCTTCTTACGAAAAGCGCTTTTGAAGTCCGTTCAATCCAGTAGTTATTCCAACCTGTGCAGTTCACTGGAAAGACCGTTATTTTTTCAGCTTCGGTCTCGTTCCCCCATCTTAAGACCAGTTTCCACAATGTGACTGTAAATTCAAATATCACGATGTAAATGGAAGCTCTCCGTTTACTTACTGGATCTTGTTACTATCGTTGTCTGGAAATGTCTTTCTCAAGCTTCTTCCGATGAACTTTCTCTGACACTCGCAAAAAGCTACTTCTTCCACTCTGAGTTTCATTGTACTATTATTTGTATTGTGGTGTGCGGTGTCGATCATAAACTACCTTGGTATTTTTTAGGTGTGCGTCGCATTTAAAGATTCGCTTCGAGAACTTCCAGGGACGATATTTCATCACACTTTTCTAATTCGAGTGCAAATCTTTCGTGTCCGAATGTCGTACTGAGTAATTCATATGCAGATGGTACTGCAGCCCGTTTCGTAATGACAAAATTGTCGTTGATGTAGCGCATCTAGTTCTGAAGACAAACAGTAAAATAAATAAAATTTGACCTAAAACCAATCTATGACGAAAAGCCGAGAAGCACGCTTAAGCTGTTTGATCCTCATTGGGAATCATCATCAGTGCGTAGTTCATTAAACTCAGCATTTCGAAACCGCGAACTTCTTGTCAGTGATTGAACACTTTGCCATTTGGCCACCAGCAGCTAGACAGCAGTGTGATTAGTTCACATGTAGACAGTATATAACGCCGCTCATCCTTGATTCACAGAAACCATATCACGTGGTCACCTGTTTGCTGGCTTATCAAGTGACGACTTCTGAGACGAAGGTTTCACTTATCTTGTGAAACTAATCTTCCTTCAGGGCTACTTATAGTTTGATGGTACGATATGTCCCAGTTTCTCGGTTACTGGCCTAACAATGAAACTACAACGAACGCGCGAGAGAAGCCGTCAAGAAGTATGTAAAGTGAAGACCGACGGTAAGACTGTCGCATAAATCTAAGTACTGCCGAAAGTGCTCCACTCCCTACTATTCTTTCACTGCATGGAACTTTAGCATAGAAGCTGGCAAGACTTGTGAAGGAACCTCAAGCGTCCAGCTGCCTGATTAGAGTACTCGCTGGACAACTTCCAAATGAAATTCACAACCTCGAGATATACTCTATGTGTCATCCCGACCTTGCAAAAACACTGTGATAGGACAGCTTCCGTTCTTCAATGCTTTGTAACTTGGGGAATGCAATAGACAAGCTGTAAACAATACATGTCCATGAATTTATCTGCATGCTTCCTAAGAGACGCCCTCTCTGCTGTGAATGGGTAGCTACCAATTACTTTCACTGCTTCCGTCGCCAAAGCTAGCCGCCAATGAGAGATATTTTTAACTCGTAGTTTGTTGGTATTGAGGGAGTCTTGGATTCTAGCGATTTCATCATGTACACAAAGCTAAGCTAAGGGAAACGGTCTAGTATCATTGTACAGCTATTTCGTCCTTGTGAGGAAGCATCAGCAGTGCTCATCTTATAAGCCCCAAGGGAGGTTCGAGGCCGCAAAATCCATGTGTAGCTAATTAACAGTGTGATTACTTTGCACTCAGACAGGAAGCTGCTTCAGTCATCCTGCAACCATACAGCTCAAGTCACGTGATTTACGTTGAATGGCTTCTAGGTTGACCGCCTCTCAGATGGAATTCCAATTCGACTTGTACGATTCCGGTCTTTTGTGGATTACTTGTCCTTCGAGGTAATGAGAAAGAGGAATATTCGAGTTTCGGTTGCCTATTCATTTTCATGTGATTCAATTCGGTCGTAGACCACGTGACCACAGTGCACAGACAGAAGAATATTCGGAGGAATACATCGTGAAGTGCTCATGGAAAAGACTGAGTGACAACACGTTAAAAAAAATTACGACCCTCTAACAATTCCCCTAAACTGCTGCAGCTTATAGAAGATACTAACCGAAGATGGCAAAGTACTATTTCAAGAGCGGCTTTTCTAATACGAACGGCAACTAATTTGATTTGTATTATAGCTGCAATAATAAACTTTCTAACCATTTTAAACAGCGTTTGTAAGAGTGCCCAGAAATGCTTGCTCCGTATGCAGCAAATATTTCAGATGGTCTCTCTCAAATGTGCAGTAATTTTTCATACTGGATAAAAAATTTTACAGCCTGAGTGGGAACAGTCACCTGGGGGGGGGATTGATTTGATAGAGTCTGCATAGTGACTCTATAGATGCCGTCATCTGGGCTACTACGAAAGGGCAAGTTTTGAACATTCTGCCTAAGTTTGCATAAGAATCATACAGAAAAATGCACCACGAAAGTGTCATTTACTACAAGCGACTGCGGTCGTAATTAGTTGAGATCCGGTTTTCAAAGGTAGTACAGATTTGTATTGCGTTTTTATACCATGTGTTAGCTAATTTAACTTCAGTCCGTATGGTTTCTCCTCACTATTCTCTCCTCAGCCAAATCTCACAAAAGACATCCTGACCCGATTATTAGAAACTTACCCTCAGGGAGCATCCTGACTTTGCCTACTCATGATTAGTGGGTGAAGACAGATAAGTGGTCAATGTCAGTAAAACAGGTCGCGATCAATCACAGCGCAAAGAACAGCTTGCATGCAACTGTATGTGAACTCTAAACGCATTCTACCTCGATTGTTCAGTGAGGCGTGCGCAAAAGGGAAGCAGATCACATCACAAACCCACTGTATGCATTCCTTCCTCGTTGTGAGCAAACACATGCAAGCTTATTGGTCGTTGACAAACCAAAAAATGCATCGTCCACTGCAAAAGTGTGGCTCACTTGGGTGTAAATGCTTCTTGGTGGGGCAATGACGTCTCCAAATTTGAATCCGAAGGGAGCAGCATCAAACAATACCGGCGGTAAACCGCTAAAAAGATGACCCATGAGGTAAGGGGGTGTGGGTCCTGGAGGCAGTTGTGTTCCCTGAAAGGAAAAGAGTAAATTCTAGTTTTTTTTTTGGATTTCCATGAAATCATCTGCACGATGAGTTTGAATGTTGACAACGACCATCCAAAGATTGGTAGCTTCACTCTTCAGATCAAAATTTTTGTGCTTCAACAATCTAATTCATGGGCGACAGTCTGCTGCATACAGACAATATCAAATCACATGCTTTCTTGCTTTCTTGTTTTTCGGTGCATTAGCCAGTCTGAAATCACTGCATCCGAATGACGCGCACGTTAATGCAACTATAGACACTCTATTCTTATTCCATCCAGTAAACACAGGCTACACAAGGTCTAGCTGGTCGCAGCTGCAACTCAGCGTGCTAAGGTCTGTCAGCACAGTTCGATTTGATAGACAAAACCGGAGACGGATGCCAGTCCGCAATGGACATAAGCAAAAGGTTTTAGACAATTATAAAGATTAAATATGATTCTTCCTGAACTTATAGTCAACATTTATGCATCCATGCCTCACAAAGATAGCAGTAATTCAATCCACCACATGGGCCATGAAAGAAATGCTTATTGTTTGCCCTAAAAAATTGTTCAGACTTTCGTCTACTGTATTGTTTGGAGCAGTGGATCCAAACTTGACAAAGTTCCATGTATGAACCGCGCCATCCTGACGCCGACTCACATCCGTTTTCCGTCAGTTAAGTTTTCGGATAACCCGGACTAGCTGCATAGCAGCTCCTCCTTGGCTAAGAACAATGAACAAATGCTTGTATGCACCCCGTATTTTCAGATAAACAATAGAGATGACTGAGTTTTCAAAATGCCAGGCGCTGGTACCCATGAACCCCAAGTAAAACGAAATCTGTCGTTGGTCTATTCTCATAAGGATACCACAAATGCGGTGTGGATTTTGTAGATGTGTTGAAAAATACAACATCCACTATGCAGCAAGACGTTGGTCTGTTAGGTCTCTGCTAATGCGAAAGTGTGGATGTGATGTAAGCAGTTTACGGAGCTAAGTATTTTCCGAAGGGAATTACCAATGGTACTGATGGCTTGCTTCCATTGAGGTTATGGCCGATGCTTCTATATGCAGTAGGATGCAAAGTCCTAGTCGCAAGCCCAGAAACTGCCATTAAACTCCTACTGTTCTCCACTTAGCCTTCCACCACTGTCCGTTACACTATGCGTCCGCAGTAAGAACGAGCCTGTATGATGGTTGGTTGGTTACCTAGCTTGCCCTCAACGGATTCCATCCTAACAGATTGGTTTTTCAGTCATTCATTGAGTAGTTAATTACCTCGCTGGGCTGATGGTTTGGTGATTGACACGACTGTCCTGTACTCGAGCACTTGGTGAAACGCAGATGGCTGCAGTTCGTCCAAGTGCAGAATGTAAAATATGCAGCTACTTAACTGTGACACTTCATTTAATTTACAACGGTACGATGCAGAACGACAGTCCTATAAGTCTGTGTATCAGGTGTTTGAACTACTACTCTTGTTTGTTTCCTGATCGCGTCAATGTGCCTTCGAATACGAAACAATTATGTAAATTACCGCACCACCAAAGGTTCACTTTGGCTCGGGATGTAATCAAAATGTTTCAGTAAACCAAAAAGCAGGAAATCGATAGTCATTGGTGAACAAAATTGCACTAGCGAACAAGCTCCTCAACCAACTTGACAAAGCGCACAACAAAAGTTGGAGGAAGTGTTCAGATTGGCTCCGAGAGAAAAAGTTTTTAACGATGCTCGCAGGAAATGGTACAGGACAAAATTATCAGACGATCCATCTTTTCAGTTATATCTCTGCTCTTAGATGGATAAGCGAAACTACGTTGGTGATAAGTAACACCGAGTGTACCAATCCAAAGGAGGCATTCCCAAACTAGGTTGGAGCGAGACTGCAAAAGTGCTCGCCAGCTTGGCATCTAGATGCTTACAAAAATCTAACCAAACTTTTGGCAACAAACTGACCAGTGTAAATCACCCCAATATTTTCCTAAAAGGAATAGCAACACAAAACCGAAGTGCACTTTTTTCGCCCTCTTTCCAACTAGTCTGGTATGCACACCAGTTCTGTCAAGTACTATTCCCCCTAAAGTCTGAGTACTTTTTGTTGCCCTCGGCATCCGAACAATGTGTCACTCTACCGTAATGAGATGAGACACGCCATTTTGTGTTCAACAACAGTTAGATGCGGGGCTTTCGAATGGATTGTTCGCAAGTGTGTGTTGCAACATTAATCTGCGTCCCTTGTTTGCAATCTATCTCGCAATCTACTCCCCTGTGCACCAGGATAGATCATTCTTTCTTTAGGTTTACTGGCTGGAAAAAACATCCCAACTAGTACAAAAACTGCCTGCATGCAGTAACTAAAAGTTATTGGGTCGTTTCTATTACTTCACTGTTGTTTAATTCTTGCCATCGTCATGGAGAATGGAAAACTGGTGTTTTGTTTGGTTACGGGAATCGTTCGAAACATTAAAAACGATCAGAAACGGGTTATTTTCAGACTTCCAGTGATTTCGTTTAACTGTTTGAAGCTATAACATACTTCCTCACGAAATTGTGGTAGCACAATTGTCTCTAATACTCGTCTGTGCTAATAGTTGATAAGAAATGCACATCAAGACCTGAAGTTTTTTTATTTCTTCATTCAATTGGAAAGAAATCAGACGAACCAGGAACAGAATCAAAATAAATACCACAGAAATGATGCGGCGTCAGCTGTGAGTACCGTGCTGTCGATATGCGGCTCTTAGCTGATAGGGACGGGCATCCTGAAGCCGGGTTTCATTGGATGTTGGTGGCATACATTACTGCCTCTTTCAAAGCTCCAAGGACGAATAAAGAATCAATAGATAATTCTCACTGTCATCTGTAATTCATTTACACTAGCTTAGCTAGTGTCTGCTTTTGTCGGGATAAAAGTCGGCTGATACTAGACGGCGGTGCAGATACCATGACAACGTATATTGGGATAAATTCTGGAGATCAAACAACCCGAACATCAGATGAATCAGACCAACAAACAATACTTGGTACCTTCGAACTCTGGGACTTCCATTCCCCTGTACGGGGATCACATTCCTTATTCAACTAGGGACAAGTGATCACCGCATTGCACTGTTTGTTTTATTCTATTCTTGGTCAACTATTGTTAACTTATTGGGCAGAACTTATTTTGTTCCGGCTGACTTCGGCTGCAAACCAGCGCTCCCACTGTCAGGTAGCCTAACCACAATGGTAACAAGGACGGAGTGATAATGTAAAAACAAGGTTGGAAGAGTTCACGAACTATGCGGCGAAGTATGGTAAGGACTTTCAAGAAACTATGTACACAAACATCACCCGGTTTAATAACCACGATTTTTGAGATTTCACACTACAAACTTGTGTCGTTTGAGAAATAGCATTTCAAAAAACGTGTGATGCGCAAAACAATTTAATAAAGAGGATGTATCACGACTCACCTTCACCAAGGCTGTTGTGAGATGCTGAAACTGTTCCACATAAGCCGGAAGGGTAAAAGGTCCGTAGATTGTGGAAGCACCTTCGTACCTCTGGAGCTAAAAGTTTTGGAGTGAAACAAAGGGACGTGGTGTGAACTATTTTAGGCCGACGGGTAGACAATTATCAGTTTACTGCGTATCTAAAACGGCATGGTGATATTTTCATATTACACCTATGTGAATGTTGTCATTAATACCGCACACCTATTCGTGGGGATTATGTCGGAAAGTCAACACTAAGGCCTGAATAGACTGACCTGACATCTGCGATCATCCGCCCAAAGGATTATCCGTCGGTGTTTGTGCAGCAAAACCGTACTGAGCTTTCTAACCTGGATATCATGCTTTCAGTTCCAGAACACTCCACTCCTCTAAGAAAAGGTTGCGTAACCGGAATATCTTATGGCTCTAACACCAAGACGCATTTACCGCGCTGCAAAACCAGTCTCTCTTCACCCGTAAAAGGCCTTCTGCCTTGTCATTCTCCCGTGTTCGTTCGCTGAATCCCATATAATATGTGATCTCATGCGGGGGAACCTGGCAATCTAAGTGGTCAGAACGGTGAAGTAACCTCAACTAAGGGTAGTCCAACTCTTGCCAGCCAGAGTGAAGTGACTTACAGACTAATCCAATAAATCCGCTTTTCACAGCAATCAACGGCTATCAAACCAATGGTAACTAGTGCCCTCCGTTGCCCGACACCTATTGGAAATCGGACACAGTGAAAACGCGGATACCGTATTTGAAATCGTGCTTCACCCACCTGATGGACGGTTGGTTCGAATCGTCGAGGTTACTATCTATGTGTAATAGAAGCCGGACCTAATTTGACAGAAGTAGTTGTTCTTCTCGTTGGAGCCACCCTGCTTAACATCAGTCTGTTCCTCACCAACTTGCATTTGCGTTTTTTTGCTTACTACGCTGACTGAAGTACTCATGTCAGGTGTAATCAAAATACCTCCGGAATGCTGTGCAAATCCACAATAAGCTATGTACTTTTCCGGTTCATTATGGAGAAAATTTGCCTCATATTGGTCGTATAAGCTTGAGAAATAAACGTCTGTTCGCAGTTTTCTCGGGTATTAAAAGGTATTTAGAATCAAATCCTCCACCTAGTGAGGTCGGCTGAATGGTGCTGAGGATGAGTTTTAAACAGACTTGTCATCTAATCCAGAAATGTACGTGGGGAGCCACGGTGGTGTATTTTCTCCCCTTAATTCCAATATGTGTCCTTGTGCATAGTCCAACTCCAAGCTAGTCATACAACCAATTAGGCACTCACGTCGGGACGTTAGAGATTAACCCTCAAGCGGACGGTCGAGGTACACCTTTCCTGGGGATAAGTGAGAAGTGCATTGCTAATCACTTCCAAAAGAGATGGAAAACGTTTACGGCGTTTCTTGTTGTTTTCCAGCACAGACAATTCATTTGCAGAATGTAACTGGAAGCGCTTTCCATAACCTCTAAAAAAGATAGTCAAGCGACTCTTGTTTCCACGTTGCCTATGCCTGTACGTTCACTTCTGTTGCCAAAACATTTTTACGTCTAGTCTGCATTTATATGTCTGGCAGCTAAATGGAGTAAACAAAACTTCGACGTTTCAATGAAACTAAATGAACGTTTCAGCATAAATACTGGAATATTTAACCTATCTCAAGGCAGGGGATTCTTCTTGTACACTGCTATAAACTGAATTCTGCTATGCCTACTGAAAGGCAAAAGTTGTGACTTAAAGGTGCAAACGCCAACTTGGCTTTGAACTGCGATTACTAGTGTCTTAGTTTGCTGACAGATATCTGACAAGACGCCTGTTGCGCTTCTGGGGTCACTCACCTCATATTCTTCGGGAGTTGCCACGTAACTCGTGTACACGTTGGACAGTCCAGCCAGTACGACGTGATATTCGGAAGAGGCTTTACTTCTCGGCCAATAACCGGCTTCCCGACGTACCACCTGAATGAACGAAAAGAGCACATCCAGCAGCGACAAAGGTTACACAGTGATTTCTCCCAAGAGGGTGACTGAGGAGAAGGGCCTCAATCTAGAAGTATTTACCTGGCAGGAAATAGGGTGCACCCTAAGAAAAAGTGCTTCTGAAAATGGGTTAAAAATGCCGGAAAACAGATTAGTGCGCTTTAAGTATTGCACTTCTAAGTTTGATCTATTAACTAGATCAGAGGTTATCCAGTCGATAATATGGACCATTAAAACTCGGATTCAGGCAGCCAGCGGGGAGAATGAGAGATGATATTTACTATGCGAAAGCCACTATAGTGAATGTCGGGTCTTTTTACAGTATACCCTCGCTAAACTGTTAGTCGTTGCGCGGGCATCCTTTCCCTTCATTGTCCACTATTTTTTTGGCGAACAGTCTACCGATTATCTTCTTTGTGAAATCTTTAGCCCCTCACTAGTGCCATCCCTCAGTTAAATCCGGTTTGCAACATCCAAAAAACGTAATCCATCGTGTTTGATTCGCCATGGATCTGTCATTAATTGCCATTAATCGTGCCCATTCAGTACCTCGTCACTCTATCGTGGTTTCTCGCGACGGCTGAAATTGGCTGACCCGACCGTACTTATGTGAACATACGGTTTGACCCAAGTTGCATAGGGACAGTGCACATGGGGATAATAACACTCCAGGGTGGTCATCTGATTTCAGTGCAGGGAGAAATATGTAGGCGCAGACCACTGTGACGCCGTTACTCCTGTTAATCAGTGATGGCGGTCTTTCGTGCGATCGTCCGTTTTCGAAGGTCCGGCCTTACTTGGCCTTTCTGTGTGTGCTCTCACAGGTTTCAATGCCACATTGATCGCAAATATTTTATTATTGAGTTTCTTCCCAACATTTTTCAACAAGCTTGAACGTTTAGTTCAGATACATTTAGGATTGTTAGATATTTTAATTAGAACCGAATGTACGAATGTACGGTTTTTAACAGACTCTCTGTCGTATTTCTAAACGAAATAGAAGATCCGAAAGCCGCCTTCATAATGACCGTGTACAAGAATACGCAGCGGTACAGAGACAGTACGTGGGCAAAACTATTCTGATTTTTTTTCAAGAAACGTGTGTTTGTAGAGATACGCTAGTTGGTTTACAGTTTGCTCGGAATACATTTTAATCAATTTGTGATAAACGGCGTCCATTGCGTCAAACTAAAGGTAGACCCATAAAATGCCGAAGCAATGGATAGCAAAAATAAATCTGTGAGCGAACTGAAACTAAATAGTCGAAGTTTAAGTACTTCATTCCATTTCCCGAGTTGCCTTGCTTCAGATGACGAAAGTTTAGCAGAGTTAAAATCGAGTTAGTAAAGTCAGGAACTTTCTGTTCACGTTTCCTACCCGAAAACGTTTCACGCTGATCTCTGTCAAGCCTTACTCTACGTGGTTAACACAGCTTTGTGCAGCTGTGTTAATCGCACCTATACAAGTCAAAACAAGCCGAACAAGTGATCAAACCCGATATTGTATTGTACGCTGTCGTGAACTTAAGTAACAAAAACTTTGTTTTTTTTTTGAGCATCCATCGAAATCTTACAGCATCAAAGGGATTGTGCCGAACCATGAACGTTCGAAAACCAGTAGACAGTAGATGTCTGCGTTAACAGAGTTTCAGATAATCAGAATCAAGACTGTAATGCCGGGCTTCAAGATTCTCCATTGATGTCTGAGATCACTGGTTACAAACAAATTTACTCAACTTTACAAGAATAAAATCCGATATATTACAAAGTACCTGTAGAGATACTTCAGCTAATTTGCTGCTGTACGAGAATTTTTGTTTAGTAAACAGTGAAATCAAGACTACAACTTAGGCTCCTTAGACAGGAAACCGTATTTTCTACTGATATATACATATCTTCACAAATATTTTCCAATCTTTAACTTATTCCTGTATGAAACGGCTGTCAAAAATAAAACCTAAAATTCTGTTATTCATCAACATAAAACGAAAGACTTGGTTTGTATTTTCCTAAACTTGTTGAAAACGTCATAGATTTGGATGAATGGCTCGTGTAGTTGGCGTGCGGCTCGAGCAATTTTCTTGTCAACTCTTTCGTTCTTCCTATATACCCTCCCCATATCGGTTGCTCTTCAAAGAATTTATCGAGTAGCTCTTGCTCTAAATCAGAGTAAAACAAAAAGATGAAGAAGCTCTCATCTCTCTAGCTGCGGTCTGTTTTGCTAAGTTCTGCATGAACCTGTGGTGTACAGTAGGTTGAACCTCCTAAGCGGACGCAACTGATGCGTTTTTCGTACGCGAATCGTTTTTTCGTGACATCAACTGCGTTTCAACAATTCTTGCCATAATTCATTCACATATGATGAACAAAACTAAACAAAATGTCGGTGTGCGCCAGTCCTCAGATAACACAAAATCGCTCACCTACGACCTTTGATTGTCGAACTTTGACAGGGCTTGCCAGTCTAGAGAGCCTGGTTGGTGTCTCTGTGTTTGCGTTCATGTGTGCATGTGATCCTACAAAGCAACTCATATCACGCAGTTGTTGGTGCGGAGTTAAGACGTACGAACCACAACTGCTAAATCGTGGTTCGTTCGGAAAGCTCACGTCACACTTTGGTTACACTTCTGCAGCACCGAAAAAGGTAATTCGCGTAGCTAACAGGCCCTGGTCCTACACGATGAGTGCCAAAAACGAAACGTTGTGTAACCTGGGCTTCAATGTTTGGACAATAAAAAGTTATCAATCTGAATATCGGGTATACCGGCGTGAATTTTCATGAATAATTATCAAACTGAAGCGTAAGTACGTGTTGTACACAGACTCTCTCAAAACCAACCGATTGAGTAGGCTGGCATAAGAAGGGAGGCGGTTGAACTCAAAGGGACTGACGCAAACTTTGTACATATTACCTCGATGGAAGAGATGCAACTGCATAGAAAACATTACTCTATTGCAACACTTTCTTGAGGATATACTTTTAACTCTCTTATCATAAACTCCCGTGAACAACAGCCAGTTACACAGAAATGTCGATGTGGCTTGATTCGGTGACTGTTTCTCACTGAAGACCATGACAGTGACCATAATATCATATCTTGACTTCAAATAATAATTTATTGCATCTTCTTCACAATTACTTCGACATGAAAGTTGTGGACACCAACTAACTGTTCAACTATGTCCAACGAGCACCGTAAAAGTTGGATTTACACGAAATACTGTCATGTGGTCAAGTTTCGATGAAGGGTTATACATATTAGTCTTAAACCTCAAGTACTTTTGATCAGTTGTTTGAACTTGTACGATGTAGACATGGAAACGTGTTCCGGGCTATTCGGTTGCTTAAGAATACAAACCAAATAACTCTATTATATGGGGCCCCAACTTCACAATTTGTTTGCTATCGAAATAAAAAGAAGCCAGAAAAACCGTAAAAAAAATCTTCACACATTTTTATTCACTGCATATGTGATGCCACGAATTGGACTGCGTTACGAATGCAATACCCGTATATACAAGCACGCCTCAGTAGACTTCGCCACGTAGTATGCTTACAAAACAGTTTCAGGTCATACGCAAACATCAAAGACCGTGCAGTTCGTTCAGACCGTGTTCGATCTATGCCTAGGTGTTATTTATTTACAAATGGCAGTCTCCAAATTGATTGTGGCTGCCACACGCGTGGGACTACATATGCAATTTATTAGTGACTGGTTGTCTCCATACTGGTTGTTTTGGAACACAACAAGACTGAAATCTCTCTCTCTGGACTCTGCTTGGTTGGAACTTCATGGAGAAGCCCAGAAAGTATGCATATCACAAACTTAGCTGACAAAAAAATCAACCATCCGCAAACCCAACACTAATTCCCAGTACTAAAAAACTTCGCCTTCAAATTGAGCGTACTTAAGTGGAGAAAAGGATAATGATGACTTTGATGATGGTAGTGAAATTTCTGTCTGGCTAAGAGCAGAAAATTTATCATTTTAACTTCATATCGTCCCAACCGAGTGCACTCTTTGTTATCTATGAACTGCATATCAACTGTTTCAAAAGTGAGTGGCTTACGTTGAATGTGGGACAAATACTTCATTATGAATGCGTCACGTATATCTGTGTCGTGTGGTACACTCCCTGGTTTTCGATTGTCATTGGAGACTTCCTATTGCAAATAGAGTCGGCAGGTGATTAGAAGCCGGGAAATCGGTGCCAATTTCTCTTAATTGAGAGCAGTTCAATGGATGTCGAACATTGGCACAACGGTGCGTTTGAGTTCCCCTTGGACGGGAAATAGGGGCGCTCACGCTTCAACTGAGCAGCTGTTGATTGGTCCAGCGAGTACCCAACGCACATAGGATGGTTCTTGTAAACCACCTTACTCTTTGCCAGTCACATTATTTGTGCAATATTTTGAGGTTTCAGTCTTGCATTAAGTCCTTGCTGTAAAAGCCAATCAAGATCAGGCCAACTAAACTGAATCTGCTCTTCGGAAATATGAATAATACTGTACGCCGGGATATGTAAGGCTAGCAGCTCATAGCGGGGAAGACTAACTTTACATTTCTGGATAAAATCCATGAAGGAAACCTTTAAATCTATCCACAAAACTCCAATAACTTGAACTTAGTCTAGTATACGGTCCTATCCAGCGCACTACAACGTGGATTAGGATGCGGGACACTGAAGAACTGCCTGAACTTAGAGACATCTGATTGCCGATCACAGACAGAAGTTCCCAGTTCCTATCGTCTGGTCCTGTTCAAAATTTGCTTCACTGAATTCGCGTCGATGAATCCAGATTTGGTCTTGAGAAAAATTTAATCTTTGTAGTAAGGCCGTGAAGCCCGGAAGTTTTAAATGAAATGTGATGTTAGACCTGTTGCATGTTGTGTGACATGTTTAGTTTGGCCAATCCGTCTCTCTACTGAAATTCACCCCTTAAATTTTGCCGCTGAAGCCTGTCATCAGAAGTCAAATTGCACTGTTATATTTCCTCTTCACGAATTACACACTTGGGAGTTCTTGAGCTGAAAAAAGCGGCAATATATTTCCTTCCACCCTCTACGAACACTGCATGCATGCGTGATGCGTGTGATGCGATGACAGCCTACGAATCGTCCCGTATGGCGTACAAGAGAATGCTGTTACCAAGGCTACAGGGGTAAACTCTGCCAGCATTTTCTTGCAAATAACCAGATGGTTTATAGATGCCGATCATATAAAACAGAAACAAATTGGTGATAAACGTAAGATTAACTGCATCACAACTTAACAGAAACAACTCACTCTATCGAAGCCTTGACATTTATAGGATATTATAACTCAACTTTCTGATTTGAGTGGTTTGGTTGGATCACATCACTGCTTTAAAGCATTGGATTGCAGGCTTCCTCTTAGTGAAGCCGTGCTGGGATTAGAATTACGGACATCTGACAGAGGTTTTTGTACTCCTCAACCAGTTCATACTGGAATCAACTAAATTTGCGTTTCTGATCCGGCGGGCCTGTTTATTTTCGAACTGTATAATAAAACGTGATAGCATGGACTAAAGGGAGCAGATTTGGCGAATCCCCGGATAAGAAACTCAGATACACATATGAATGATAGTCTGCACAAAAGAGGGGATGAATCCTGAAAAGTCTCCAGGCATGTCAAAGGTAATAGAGTAGCATCTATTGTGGAAGTCTCGTAATCAACTGACTACTGGCGCAGACAGCCTCCGAGTTTTAAACCCTTAAGTAACTGAGTAGCACAGCAAATGCAATGCCCAACTGCCTCAGTGCTATGTGGGTTGGCGTCCTCAGGAGCTCGGCTGAGAGGGCAATCGTCAACCAAGCCGGAGGTCGTTGGTTCGGTTTAATTCTATTCATGTCGTTCCCTTTATGTTGTGTCTTTGAAATTTTCACTGCAGCTCCATCTGTCATTCATCCGACAAGTAGGTAATTCGTAGGCTCAATGCGTATGCTTGGTACAATTAAGGTTTCTCCGGAGCGTTAGTGGGCCTACTGTAAGGGTGTTAAGTATCTGGAATGGTTGATAAAGGTCGTGGACTAGCAACCTGATAAGTGACACGAGGGTTGGATTGATGAAGTCGATTTCTACCAACGATCGGAGCAGTTAGTTCTCGCTTGTTTAATATCGCTGGTCTGTCCGTAAACGGTAATCTACACAAAACTTACGCTGGCGGTAACAGTCTGTGACTACAGCTCAAAGGCGATCAACCATCAATACCGACGCGTGTTTCGATATGGACTGTCTCTCCAAACATGACCAGCTGTGGCCCGTCAATTACGACGATTTGCTCAGACTTAACATAAGTATGTAATTGCTCTTGCTCGTATGACCAAGGGGACTGATAAACTGTCCACTTTTTTCGAGTTGGGTTAGACGACCACTCATAAGCGGGCTATTTTGTCAATGTAACATTTATTCTTTCAGGCTTG
This sequence comes from Clonorchis sinensis, assembly GCA_003604175.2. Classification (NCBI taxonomy): domain Eukaryota; kingdom Metazoa; phylum Platyhelminthes; class Trematoda; order Opisthorchiida; family Opisthorchiidae; genus Clonorchis; species Clonorchis sinensis. Next base: position 62,391,516 of record CM030370.1, read on the forward strand.
AGTGCAAGACTGCTTCGGGGTGCAGTAGTGGAAAAGACTATATCTTGGGATTGCATTTACGTGGCAACTTACGACAAAAACCAAGAGTTTGGTAAAACTCGAAAACAAGTTGAATCTCACTGAGTTAGATTTAACAGAATGAATCAGTTAGGATAATCTCATCTTAGTTTGAGGTCAGCAGAAGACAATTCAAGAACTTAGCCAGAACAAAATACCAAATCATAGTTCAATGTGGTGAAGGTGTGAGTTTGTAAGTCTCCATCGAAAACCATCTCCTAAAAACGCCAAAGTGATTGGTTTGCCTCCTATTTCTCCGGCTAATTTTTATATTCCCAGTGACTAGCTTAAACTCAATGGGATTACTTACTAAAAAGTGAGATAAAATATGGAAGGCCCTGAAATGAGAAACCCAACTTCACGTAGCAGGACTGCAAAGACACGTTCACCTCCCGATTGCGCAACCAAAGATGTTCGCTCTCCGTGAAGCTTACATACCTGAAGTTTGCAACCGATTCTCCGAATCTATGCCTAACAGTTTACTGGTTTATATCAACCATAGCCATGCTATGTACATTTGGAATTCGCATTCGAATACTGAGTTTCCTTCTACTCTCTGACGATTTGCATCAAAGACCGTAGGATATCCGAACCATGTCAAAGTCTAGTCCATTGTGGAGGTTTCTTAGAGCTCAGTAAGGGCATTAACGGACAACGGTTTAGCCGATCATCTGTAAAGTTCAGGTGCAAAATTTTCTGTGCCGGCTGAAAGGATTTATCTGAAATGATAGTAGCCAACATTTTTTTCAAGCAGAACACTTCTTAAATAGCTGACCCTTCTTAATTTCATGAGGTCTTTGGGGATGAGTATTGGAGTCGGTCAGCTGATAGATGCGAACGGAAAATATTGAATTTAAAAGAAGCAATAAACAAACCAGTAAACAGACAGGAGAATAGCCGAATATGTAAAAATTAACAAAAATAATAATAATAACAAAGCGAGTGGCCAAGGACAACAGTAAATAAGTCAAGGAGACTAAACTGTCGTGAGAAAGTGCGCCCCACAACTAATGATCCTTCCAAAACCGAGTCCAAGCTTTGTGTTTGCTAAGAGTGATCTGTGTCGCGGTTCATGCCTCAATGTTATTGTAATTCCATAAACTCTAAACGAACTTATCCAAAAACATAGTGTGGAAAGATACCTCTCCTTTTCCACAGAAACAATACCGACTTCGATTTAATTCTTCAATGACTTATACATGCTAACATCGATTTAACATCCCATTAGGTGATTCCACGATATTCTCTCCTTTTTATAAGATGTAACGTGATCTGAAGAACGCTGCTTTTCGACCAGTAGCCCTGTTAATCGGTATTCTGATGATGGTCAGTAGATCGAAAATAGATAAGTGATGGACTGTGATTGCTGTGTACACGGTGGAGTTGGTATTCATAACAATTCCGCAATGATCAAGAACTTCATTCCTAAACTGCATACTTCTTCAGAGGGTAGGAAATTAAGTATTAACTTAGCCTGGGTTCATTGTTTGGCGGTTTCTCATATGAATCACAGTGTAAGACCAAAAGGTACCCAAAAAAAAACATTTGTTTCCTTATGGTCATATAAAAATTTGATACGACAATCAACGACACAGTCCATTGTTCTACCTTGCCACAAAGCCAAGAACAACGGATGTGGTGGCCACGACAGAGGAGTCATGGAGGTCGGCTTCTCCTCAAGAACAGGGCTCTTACCGCAGCTGACAGAGATCATGGTTGTATTCTCTCAACGGCGTAAGTCCTTCTTTTTAAGAGAGTTTCTCCGTGGGAGTCACACTGTCATAGCTGTTACCGAAAGACATGCAACACTGTAAACAGATCTGATTATGAATACCAATCTGATATACACGAGGACCTTATGATTGACAGGCAGAGAGACTAGATTATTGACTTTATGGGACTCCTTTTTTTAGCCGAAGAAGGATCAGTCCGATTCTATGAAAGATTTTTCAATTTCCCGAAGACTTATGGAAATCATAGAAGTGCTCCCCAATGACAGTGAGCAATTCAAACGTGATCACCAAAATGATTACCTGGGTTACTGCGTTTCGGATGCGTCGTCCAGACATTGTTGTAAACTCTCCGGGCAATGCAACAATCAAGAAGGATCCAATGCGCAATACTTGAGTTTCCACAACAGCTGGTTGCCATTCCAATGGGCGGTTTAGCTATAATGAAGAGTCACTGCGCTGTGAACCACGGTAGACGGGATAAAGAGGTGAGCAAGTTCATTAAAACTTGAACACTTACCTCACCAGTGGCCAGAAGAATTGGTTTCGGTGCATGACACCGTTTTAGTTCTCTGCTCGGCCTTTTAATCATATCTCTGATGACATTCCAGAACGGATTGGTTGACTTGGTTCCTTGAAAATGCCAGTGTGTTTTTCACCTAAATGGTCTCATTTACCTTGAACAAAATCGAAGTCTCCTGGACCGTCCATGGTGCCAGCAGCGAAGCTGTAGCCCATCGCCGGTTTGCAGGTCGTTCTATTGTGGCCCTACGGACGACTATGAATTTTGAGAACGAGACTCACTCCATATTGTATTTTCATTTTCGTCATGTCTACGAATTGGTGAGCGAAAGATATGGAGCCCGATATTTCCTCCTTGGCAGCTTCGAAAAGTTCCTGAATGTCGATTAAGATTTTAATAGAAACACGCATGTGACCTACCCAAGCTTTTTCGTATTGCCTTTGTGCAATTATCTTAGTGCTTTCAAACATGTCCCGGCCTGGACCAAAGGCGATACATTTCTGTGCCTGTTATACAAGTGACAATGGCTGTAATCGGTTAAACTTACGCGGCCATTGCAAGTCCCGTGGACGTAATCACATGGTCTACCTGTGTCGATACATTTTGGCCCCTGAATGTTTGGCGATACATCGCCTTCGTTGGCTTGAGCGAAAGCACCAACGAATGGACCCTCAGGAAAGAAAATCGAACCATTCTCTAAGCTTGGCTGAGCCTACCTGTCCAACGTTTCGATGCCCGTTCAATCGTTCTTCAAACATTAGGGCTGCTAAACCCTTATTGTCTGAGCTGATCAGCGTGTTTGTCATGTTCATGCTCGTCGCGTGTACCGCAAACCAGTTTAACATCCCAACCGGGTAGTCAGAAGAATTGACAAACTTCAGTAAGACCATTTGTGTATCAACATTCGAATGGTATCTAAATGGACGAAGTAAAATACAAAGTGAACCTGATAAGTTGATTTGAATTGTGTCTAGTTCAATAAGACCACAATAAGAAGGGGAGGAAATTATGACTCGAATCCAAGCACCCAATTCTAATTATTGAATGGCACGAGACTACTAGTTATTTCTCTCTTACCAGACAATCAGGTATTTTCTTCACACATGCAATCCATGAAAATCCCTAGTTTTGAATCCAGTGTTTTTCAACCAGTGAGTTTACTCATCGTCAAAAGGTTTGACCATCGTCCATACTTTCAGAGCCATCTAGGGATCCAGATCTCAATAAGGAAACAGCCTGGTTTCGACAAACACACTCATTTACAAATCAAGTTGGTTTTCACGGGAAACTCAATTGAATCTTTAGTTTATGCTATTCTTCAACTGAATGTGCTGCATCAAACTGCCTCATGTTTTAGTTGGCACGATATTCGAGATATCGCAGTATATTTTCATAAATGAAACTACTAACTAAGTTGAAGAATATCATAGACGAGAGATTCAGTTGAGTCTCCCGTAAAAACTAAATTGATTTGCAAATGAGTGTATTTGTCGAGCTTAGTCCCATTCGGGTTCAAGTAGAACCTAAGGCTGACGGAAAATCGGGGACTGCGCCTACCTGATGAGCCCCAAAAAGAGCGAAATGGGTCGTGGGCTGGCGGAGTGTTCTCAGCAAACTTGTGAGTAGTTTCCATTATGAAACCGCCTAGTTTTTTTCTTGATGGAACATGCTACTCATAAGGTTGCTGAAGATCTTCGACAGCCCACAACCCATTTCATCCACCTTGGATAGGCACAGATGAGTCTCCCGTTTGCACCAACTTAGCTTATTTGCAAACCAATGCTTCTTTTATCAGCCCAGTTCTTCATGTACAAACTAAATAGATACGTTTAAGCAGGGCATCGGAAAATCTGTGCAAGATGTTATCAACAGTAATGGTTCAAACATTGCGAATATGCTGGCTAATGTGTTTCAGGCGAAGAACGTTCGAGCGGAATTCAACTTCCACTAAGCAATATGGGCGTCACTGTGTTCTGGATTCTGTCACTGTTAATAAACAAACAAACAAGCATTTCACAATCAGCTGATACTTATAAGGTGGGGTGACTTTTTTCTCTTGTTTATATCACCACCAGTTGGGCTGATACCAGACCTTGTCAACCTAGGCACGACGTGCGATATTTCACAGAGTGGTTTTGCGATAGCTGACAAACACAAAGCTGAGGTCAATGACTGGTCATCTGCCTGTAGCACATTCACACAAACCTCCGATGGAAACATTTTTAAGTCCAGTGATTCGTTGAAGGTGTTGAAAATTAATCCCCGTAGATTCACTATAGAAACAACACTCAAAGAACTACCTCTGCGTGAGCCCCCTCTCTCTAAATGGTAAAGTTTTACCGTAAAACAGAGGCAGTTAGACGTTGGGCAGTTTGTAGGGGCAGCGTGATCACGATGAGAGCGAAGCATCCAAAATTAATCCCCATAACACCAAACAGAATTTCTCGAAGCAGATATCATTACTCCGGTTTCATTATCACAGACCGAGGTGCGGCCGGAGAAGAACTAATGACAACTCTCCGTGGGGTGAAAGTGCCCATGAATCAACCAGACCAGCCTCCACCACCAATTAAGACGTCCGTTTCGAGTCTTCCCCTACAGCATGTGACGCTGGGTTCAGCTTCAGTATCAGTGCGACTCTCAGCCGCTTCCAGAGTAGCTAGTCGAAATTCTAAACGTCCCATACGAGACACCTCCAACATTTTTAACATGATTATCGCAGTGGCCAAAATGCCGCTTTGTCGTTCTAATGGGAATGCTTTCTATGAGGAAATGTCGACAGAGTGGATGTAATTTCACAGAGCGAAACTTCCTTCACCTTACACGATCATCAAAACAATAAGTCGTTATATTTAAGGTATGGTTACAGCACACAGGTGTACACTATGACAGATAGTCGGGAGCTACTTCCGAAAAAAACCCTCGATAGAATTTTTCAAACCAAGACTTGGGGTATGAACAGACAACCCAAAGAGATTCCGGCCTTCCAGGAGTGGGCAAACGTGCCTTCTCCTCGTGGTGCTCTTCCTTTGAAGAATGAATTTACTCCTATCCTTCTGCTGAAATTATGCTGTTGTCGGCAACAAAGGTTTCAAAAGCTCCTACAATAGATTACGGTATAAGTTGGACAAAAATGGGACACCGGGAAAAAATCCAAGCAACATCGACAAACACGGCTGACCGAGGAGCACCATCAATCTGATTCGCTTAAAACATGATAAACATCTGAGGCAAACCTTATTATCAATCTACGATCTCTATACTTGTCAAAAAGTGAGGGTAGCTAGATAACGTTTCTAACGGAAAATCATTTTTTGAGTGAAAATGAAGACCCATGCAAGAAGAAAAGTCAGTCCTCAAGGAATACTTTTGGGCCTCTACTTCTATCTGTCCATTATAAGAAGCCTTGGTGTAGTAATTTAGAAAAATTATGAGGCACGGTATGTGTTTCCCATTTCAAATAAAGCCTATTATTTTTTATCTCCGTTCGACTGGTATAACTAACTAGGAGGTATAACTGTCAATCTGGAAATAAAGACAGTATATATCCATGAAAAACAAGAATGCTGAAAAGCTTGTTAGACGTAGAGGTAGACTGACAGAAATTCATCTTGAACGGCTACTTAGAGCTGACAAAATACAGCTCAGAGTATACTAGTGATTTACAAGGTCACTGCGGAGCACAGAAACAAACCATGCTGACTAGTACACAGGTCTACACCATAAGTGACCTCCATTTGTGACACTGGTAAGAACAGCCTGTAATTACACTTAGAACATTCTACCAGAGAGGTACGTAATCGAGTGTGATCAACATTCGTTAACCGCAATTAAGCATGTTTATTTTTACAATAAGAAACAACATAAAGGAGGGCTTTTCCCGAGCTCACTTTTTCCTCTCTTCTACAGGGTTGCGTTCGTAGGAGGCCGGACTGCGGTTGATGCTGGCATTTTGAATATCGCCTTTGGCAACGTAGATCTTTCCGTCCATCATGTTCGATTTGGCAATCTCAACACTCTGAAGTTACAAACAAGACCTTTAGCTCACTAATGGGATCAAACGAACCTTAATGATTCCAGTGACCATTGCATCAAAATTTTGTTTCACAAACCCAAGTGAGGTGACCGAGTAAAGAAAGTATTGGAAGTACCCGCCAGGACCAGAATGTGTGTGCGTGGCAGTAAGGAGGACGTTGGAGTGATTGAAAACGCCGCCGTACCGCTTTTGAAGCTCCATGACAACCTGTAATAGAACAACCAAGGTTTTTTCAAAAGTGCAGTACCTGTGTTTTGAGGAGTTGTGATATCATTCCGACATCCAAGTTGATAAATAGCACCGTGACGGGTGATGGCCCGTCCTCTTGGATAAGAAATGCTCGGCTGAAAAGCCGAGTGTGTATACCGTGGGTGTTTTGTCCCAGCCTGGCATAGCCCATCTGTCGTAAGGAAGAGTTGATACATTAGTAAGTGTCATCCAAGTAACCTCACCATATTGACCTGTGCCGCAGGGCCTGTAATGTCATAGATCCCGAGACCAAACCGATAAGCTCGAATGGGAGAAATTGTAAGGAGTTGAAACAGGAGAAGTACTGGGACCAACCACGTCATTTTGCCAGGCTGAAACTCAAAGACAGTGGTCTCATGACGTACATCACAAACTCTTAGATAAGCAGTGGATTTCGGTCAGATGTGGAACCACGCCAGCGGTGGTTAGCGCCACTAGATGCGGGGAATTTTTGATTTTGTATGGTAGTAGGGAGGATTATGGCTTGTAGTAATATCCGACTTTGGTAGTTCATTTTAGCAAGCACAACAGGTGCTGAAGCGATTGAAGGGGCATAGAAGAGCAGCAGAAGTGTAGGCCCTGGGTCACTGATCGGTAGTGTCAAGGATCTCCCGATCTCTTTCATCAAAATACAACAATCTAGCAAGATAATGGATTGGGCCCATTTAAACCAACGTAAAACTCAAAGCACTACTTATCGACGACTATCACACTGCGCCACTTCAAACCTTTTGAACGTTGCAGGTCACTAGCACACGATCATTTTCAACAAAACGCAAATGGATACCCATTTCCCTTCAACTTTACACAGGCTTTTACATGGATTTTATGATTCTACGCTATACACGCTTCTAAGCATCGGGGCATTCCTTACTACTGAATCTACCAGATCGTATGAGCAAGGGAACTGTTCCGAATCACACAATATATCTGTCAAAAACTGGCTTAACACACTTTGTAAATATTTTACTTCTAAAACAAGGAATAGACTGACCCATAATGAACAGTGAAAACGACGTATCAGTAATCGCGTTTCAACCAGTCCGACTGAAAGCCGAACGTCGGATAGACGGAGTAACAATTCATAAAAGGACGGTTTTCCGATTCACTCGATGGTAGCAATACCAAAATCAGGCAGGCCGTAAAAGCGGTAGAACACGATGTAGTATTCTGCCTTTCGCTCGGGAAAACCATGGAATAAGAATGCTGTTCAAAAACTGGATGAACGGGGTTAATCCAACACGTGTTTTTTTAATGGAAATCCAACTTGGTTAGAAGCGCTGCACCTAAATGTAATGCACGCACTTACCCAGTTCACTCAGAACGTCAACATTTCTAGGACTCTGACCCGTTGCGGATATTCAGTATTCAAGTTAAATAGGCCTACGTAAACAACTAAAAACATTGTACAGCTGTTTTATGTTTAGAAGTGCACACTGAATAAACACCGAGGAACGTTCGGACAACCAATCAACCAGCAGCGTCATGATCTTGTGCTAAGACGGGTTAGGGCGGCGGTGAAAATAAGTGTAAATAAGCCGCACTCCTGAATGGTGTGGGTAGGAATCTCACACGCAATTAATTGCTGATCAAACAGCACAGACTGGGTTCAGTTGTGAGATGAATTCGGACTTGGAGGCTCAGCAGCTCGTTGCGAAATATGTGCAGATAGTCGGGCAATTTTCACTCGTTTTTATGGTCCTCATGGAAGTCCGGCTAGGTACTGAGCTGTAGGCTTATATTCTATGCATAAGGAACACACACAAAAGCTGTGGTCAGTTTTGATTAATTAGACTTAAGGCTGAAAGAACAAATTACGAATATACATGTAACGCGATATCTCGAATATCGTAGCAACTGGAACATGAGGCGGCCTGGTGCAGCACATTCAGTTGCCTGAAATCATCACAAACGAGAGATTCAACTGGGTTTCAGGTGAGTCTCTCGCAAAAACCAAATTGATATGCAAATGAGTGTATTTCTCGAAAACAGTGCAATTTGGGTTCAAGTAGAACATAAGGTTGACGGAAACTCGGGGACTGCGCCTACCTGATGAGCCCCAAGAAGGGCGAAACCGGTCGTGGGCTGTCGAAGAGTTTTCAGCAACCTTATGAGTAGTCCATTACGAATATACATGTATCGCGATATCTCGAATATCGTAGCAACTGGAACATGAGGCGGCCTGGTGCAGCACATTCAGTTGCCTGAAAACATCGCAAACGGGAGATTCAGCTGGGTTTCAGGTGAGTCGCTCGTAAAACCAGATTGATTTGCAAATGAGTGTGTTTATCGAAATCAGTCGAATTTGGGTTCAAGTAGAACATAAGGTTGATGGAAACTCGGGGACTGCGCCTACCTGATGAGCCCCAAGAAGGGCGAAACCGGTCGTGGGCTGTCGAAGAGTTTTCAGCAACCTTATGAGTAGTCCATTACGAATATACATGTATCGCGATATCTCGAATATCGTAGCAACTGGAACATGAGGCGGCCTGGTGCAGCACATTCAGTTGCCTGAAAACATCGCAAACGGGAGATTCAGCTGGGTTCCAGATGAGTCTCTCGCAAAAACCAAATTGATATGCAAATGAGTGTATTTCTCGAAAACAGTCCAATTTGGGTTCAAGTAGAACATAAGGTTGACGGAAACGCGGGGACTGCGCCTACCTGATGAGCCCCAAGAAGGGCGAAACCGGTCGTGGGCTGTCGAAGAGTTTTCAGCAACCTTATGAGTAGTCCATTACGAATCGCCTTTATACTTTAATCACCCTGGAAAAAATGTTCACGAAATTTTGCTTGATACTGCAACAAGCGTTTACTATGTGGGGACACTCAGTCAAAGTCTATCTCGCCCTTGATCTCCATTTGAGGTTCTTTGTTTAGTCGGCTCAAAATTATTTCGCGTGATAATATCTAGAAAATAACGTATGCCTAAACATGTCAAAGCCTGTGAACCCAACCCCTCTGCCGCTTCCGAAAATTTTGCACTTCCGCAGGAAAGATGCTTTCTAGCTTGGCGAGCATCGTGGTATCCCTTCCCGAAAAAATACCCTCCCGAATTCAGGCACATATTTAGGAAAATGCTTTGAGTTTTTCCAGGCCCATTTTCCCCAAATATACTTGAAGCTCCCGATCTTACCATGCAGTCCGCCTACTCTCAGCTAGATTAAGAAGACAGGGCTGTCACATTACTACGTCTTGACTGTCGTAAGTAAATTAGAAACCTTAGCCAAATGGTTGATTGGATCTCCTTTCTAAAGAAGGCCGTTCAGGATGCGTCGTCCACGTGACACGTGACTGCCCAGTCAGTGAGACATATTGACGACGAAAATCTTTCCTGTACCTCACTACCCCCAGTGAGCCTCATGGTGACAATTCCATCGTCTCCTTTTTCATTTGTATAAAGGTCAGCTTCCGTCTTTCCTTCTACGGAAGGTTGCAAGCAGGCTGCTAGTGTACACTGGATCTTGTTAGCTATCTCGGAACAAGCCAGTAGGAAAAGTCCTGAACTTTCCTGCGCATACATGCAGTAGTTTGAAAGATGCTCTCATGCAGAATTTCCTTTTGTCAAAAAATGAAAAATTGATTGATCTTGTGTTGAGTAAGCTTGTTTGCGATTTATCGGCTTCAGTGCACAGAAGCCCTTGGATGATCCTTCCAGTTTTAATAGTGGTCTCCTTAGATTACTCCCTGTGCAAGGCATTTGCCAAAATCATCCTGGAAAGACTCATCATTTTCGAAGATTTGTGACATTATTGCCTGGATTCTACCAGACACCACTTTGGCTCTGCATCTTGAATCACCAGCATTTATTTCAATGTCCGAAACCTCTTCCAACTTCCATGTTACTTCAGTCTTCTTGTATCGCTTTTGTTCCCTCTACTCGCATTGTGCACGCACTAAATTCGCCATTTTGTAGTGCATAAAGCTTGGCTTGGCAAGGAAGCAAGTTTCCTTGGCGTGAAAACTCGTCATGTAAGGATCGTCTTCTCCCTGTCCATGAGTGCCTTTGGGAAATTTTTCACAGTAGTTCCATTCGCATAAATAAATCGACCTACCTGGAGCTACCAGTGGTTCTCCTGTTTTTGTTGATTCGCTCCACCCCTTTTCGTTTTCAATTCCGGAAATTTCGCAAACCACATTTAAACGTACACATTCCTGCACACTTCGAAATTTTGTTATCCACGGTCATGAGCAAATTTGACGTGACAGACACCAGTTATTGGATCTATCAAATGCTTACTGGTAGGTGGGTTTTGAGATTCGCCTATGGACACTGCCTATTATGATTCCTTTCCTTTGCGCCGGAGTTTCAACAGTCAGCATGCCGAGATTCATATGAACGGTGCAAAGCATTCGGATGTGGATAGACTGGGCACTCATCCTGATCAACGGGATGGGATTCTGCGGTGGTATGAATTCCGACAGAATAGAAGGGACCAGGTCACCATGGGAAATATGACACTGAGGTACAGTGGGAATACATGGGGTGGAGATAGAAGCGTACTGACTTCAGATAGTTGAAATTCATTTGTCACACTACTATTGATGAAGAATGGTGCTATTGAACAATTAAATCAATTAACCCACTGCAGCTCGTCACCCACATCCATCCACATTGCGAGAATATGGTGGGAGCTCGCAAACCAGGCCAAGTCCAACATTTTGATCTCGTTGGGAACATCATATGGGTATGCAATGATCGGCCACGTGACATTTGTATTGGTGGTTCTAGGCTCTGACTGAGCGAGCACGTGCTGACACAGAATATCAACTAATCATCCAGAAATTCTTGTTGATTTTCACAAAGCCTGTGAACTGATTTCGTTGGATTGATTAAGTGCACGATGTCAGACATGTTTAGTCTTCTTTATTCACACAATACATTGGTCAATTTAAGAACTTACTGTCGATTACGGTCGATCAGAACGATTACCGTTTTTCTGTCGTTCATCAAGGATGCGGCATGAATAACCTTCAGACTTTGAAAACATAAGGAAAATACGTGATTCAGTGTGTGCATTGGGTTTTAAACTAGCATAATTAGTTAAGCACGATGGAAGAAAAACCGACGGATTGTAGCCCAGCAACTGGAGGTTCGGAACTTTGTATTGAGTCATCGGTGGAATGCCATCACCCCTCTGGTTTGGATGCGAGGATGCAGCAGCGGTAATCGAACTGTACGTGCTGTCGAAACTGAACAAAAGGTTTCCTCAGTTGCGAAAAACTTGAAAGTTACTGTAGGAAAAGCCAAAATAAACATCTTTATTTGGCAACCTTAGGACTGCGTGCACGTCAGGTATTTTGATATTTAGCTGTGAAAGGTCTTGCTTGTGTGTGGAAACCAAATTACACTAGCATGTTTAGAAGGACAGTATGTTCAGCAGAACTGCAGACCCATATGAAACTAAGAAAAATGTTACTATCGTCCAAAGGCTCTTACTCTTTGGTCCTCAAACTATTTCACACTTGTCAAAAAATAAACTGAGGCATTAGAAATGTGAAAAAGCACATCAGAAAGTATTTATCAGAGATCGAAGCAGGAGCACTTATCCTCGAAAACGGTTGGAGTTATACATTTTACTAGCTTTGTCTAAGTGTTGCTTCAGGGGTTTTCTGACAAATGTGCAAGCGGTTCCTCCCTAATGGTCGGGATAATCTGTACACATTTTTCTACTGTTGAATCTTCTTCCATTTGTCGTTGACTGTGTCCGAAAAATTCTGATTGAGAGTACTATTCTTTGAGGCATCGGGAAGAAGTAAGAGTGCACAGCCAAGTGCACCAGTAGCAAAAACTATCTTTGTTTCAGCAAACCAGGTTTGGAAACCTTTCATTTTATCTGACAGAATTCAAAAAATCCGTTTACTCTCATGTTTATGTGTAACTGGTATAAATGAACCAATCCGTCCGGCCTCTTTGTAACGAAAATATCTAAAGCTGCTTTAAAACCATTTACTTCATATTCACACTGCGTGAAAAGACTTAAATGGAATAAAGTGACCAAAGTGGCCGTAGGAACAACTACAAATCGTTCGGCTGTAGCACCCTTTCAGTGCCTAAATTCCATACCACTCGAGGGAAGCAAGAGGGCTGGGATACTGCTCGGTTGCTCAAGCCTAGACAGGGGATGATGTGTGCATGATGCTGGCTTGATTTGTAGGCTAAGCTATAGAATCGTCAAAGTAGATTTGGCTTGATCACAAGAATCGAAATCGCTTCCTTTACAAAGGCATTTCGATGGAAAATTCCTTTCTTTCAATCAAGTCCATTTTTCACTGCTTTTTAGTTCTACTGCCGCTGCAAATGGAGGAGATAAACTATATTACATCAAACCCAGAAGTGGGAATAAAATATGGCCCACAAATCTAAATAAAATACGGAAATCGAACCAGCATTATGTATACATCAGCCTCAGGTTTTACAGATGCATGTGGATGATATATCCATAGTTGTTCTCACGGTCAACTTGCTCGCTTCGATTTGTTCTAATCGTAAGTATAGGATAAAGAGACGCTTCTACTACAAGAAAAAAAAACGGATGGATAATCAGTTGCCTCATTTACTCCAAATAAACTTACCCATGAGAGCGCCGGATCTCTCAACTTCCATTCGACAAATTGAAATCGTCTCAAATCCGGTTTACTGGAACAAAGAAAGTTTTTGCAATTAGTGCATCCATGCATTAACCTCTAGCTCTTTCTGATTCTTCAAACAGCAATAATCACAATCAGAATTTTCCACGCACAGTAGACAAGTTGACTAAGAACCGATAAACGACCTTCACTTTTCCAGCTTCTATGCTCTAAATCATTTTTTGTATGGACGTGATTCACCTCTCAGTAGAACTTTCAGCTCTCGGTCATCGAATGTTCCCGGGTTATCCAAGACCACAAGTGTGACATCTTGATCCACTGTCGGGCGAATTGTCCAACCCGAATCAACAAACACGTTCGTATTCCTTGCTGTATATCTCTTACTGTCTCTACTTATATAATCCCTAAAGTCACTGTGTGAATCTTATTGCTGCAGAGATAGTTGAGGAAATGATATAGGATTTTAAGGGTTCAGATATTAGTTTTCCATGGGGAAAAAATAGGACTACTGGTATAGTCTGAGAGCTGTTTAATAGTTGTGTCTGTTACCTATAATGACGGTTTTGTAAACACCGAGTACATTATCGAGCAATATTGACCCGTATATGATCATAGTTAAGTGTTCATATCTTCAGTAGTCCTGGGTCCTGTACTCACTATAGAAAAGGGAATTTCCCCTTGGTTGGTATACCTTTACCCGCTATAAGTTTCTCAATCAATTGGAGAGGATTGAAATCCTCAGTGCTAGACTGCTGGCTGTGTGAAAGACGCCTGCTTATAGAACGCATCCATTTTGGATACATAATACCTGAGCATCCATAGACCACTTTAAAAAAGGCTTTGTCCCCCTGCCTTCTCCAAAAGCAAACCAGTGGTCTGCAGGTCTTCCTGCAGTCATTTTCTTATATGTAAAGCAGAAAACTAATGTTTTATGTTAATCTGACCGCGTCTGTACATTACATTTGTCCCAAAAATTACACGTTTGATTGGTGTGTACCCTTCGAGCTATGTCTGTATAATAGTAGCCACTTGAAAGATATTCATGAAAAATGCTTTTATTTACCCTCTTCTGAGGGTGAGCACCGTGTTACGACGGGATACCACATCCCGTCTACTAATCCATTAATACGACCACTCATCCCAAAAGCTCGATAACCACGTATCACAAAACACCATAGACGGGTAAAGTAGCCAACAGTTCCGCAATCACACGTCTAACGCCCCTGCTTCCATGAAAATATGTACATGTTGACCGACCCATACACTGCAACCTCACTTCACTCTGCCAACCGGACGATCGACGATACAACAGGATGATGATCCATGACAGATTAGGTCATTCGGAGCAACTTCTGTACTCCCAAACATCAGACACCACACACTATGACATGCAATTTCCAACACATAACGTCTTATTGGACCAACCAAATGGTAGAAATCATTTCTTTAACTTACTTTAAAAAAGACAATGCTGGCTTTTTACTTTGGTTGGTCGGTTGGCAGTTAAGGTTGTTTGTGGGAATATTTTAAAAACTTTTTGGCTTTCAATGAGTGTTACATTATCATTAGGCGCGGAGTGATGACGTCTGTAAATTAAACAGTACAAACATGCTATCTTCTAGTAAAGCTTGTCGACGCACTTGCTCTTCTCACTGAAATAAATCTGAAATCACTCCAGATGACAAAATCGGACCTTTACTTATCACCTTTCGGACTGAGGGTAGAAGTAGATAAACCTTGGGATTGTGTACAAGCCTGTTTAATTTGAAGTATCATCTGTGGCCATCACCTCAAGTATATGAAATCAGTATGATAATATAGGTCTCCAGATCGTAGCTCAAAATTCTGAACTTTGATCTTGCACAAGAAGCTCTATCTTGTAAACTCTTCAGCGCCAAAAGATTACCCAGGAAATTGTACTCATTGGGTATCCTACAGCATCCGCTGTATTTTATTTAAAAGTCGGGGCTAATTTAATGTTAGGGACACACATTTCGGGTCAATGTTGTGTCTTCCAGCTAATGACCTATCCAGGCACACAAAAAGAGCGCGGTTTTACAAGACTAAGAGGCGGCGGCTAAGTGGCTACTGAGTTTACAAGTGCACGCATGCCTGATTACTGCTTTCGATTTCGAGGCAGAAACAGTCTAGATTGTGTTCCGTTTCCACTTTAGGTCACTTTGAATCGGGTGGTTGGAATCGCCAACCTTCCAAATTTCTCTGGATAGTCGCTGATAATCATCATCCTCTGGGGGGTCCAGCGTGTTTGCTTTGTCTTTGCATTTGCAATTTAATACTGTTTCACAGGTTCTAGTTTAAACACAAAGTAGCTAACAGTACCGTCGTAAGACATCAGGCAGGCCACCAGGATCGAACGGTTCTGTATTAAGGCCATGAAGGTGAAATTTTTTTTGTCTTAAACGCATTGAATTAGGGTGTTAGTCGTGCGGCACTTTTAAGGTTGAAAGTGTAAATGCCAGACTGTTTCATGAGCTCAGCTAGAAGGATTCTTAGCCTCGCGTTTTTGTTGGATATGTAGAGAGGAGATGAGTGGAACCATCGTAAGTAGAACATGAAACCAAAGCGGTTTGCCAACAGGAGATCGGGCTGTGACGTCTTCCAGTCTATGGTGACTGCCCATGATATCCATACTGATTCCGTGCAGCGCGCTATATTGGGTGCACGACGAACCATCTTAGCCAAAAGTAAGGAAGCATAAGTTGCCTTGTTTGGCCTCTGAATCTGGGAGAATAGTGTCAACTTCAATAGTGCAGCACCTATCTCACACGGCGCAAAGTGTGATGTAAAGCCAACGTTTCCATATTGATTACATGGTGCTTGGTAATCATCCGCACAACAACAGTGCTTAAGGCTATCAAAATGCATGTCATCACCTGATTTGTTTTCAAACAGAAGCCTTTATTTGCGTATTGAGCTTATGGTGGTCATGTTCATCTTACCCTCTCCAAGAAAATTGGGTGCAAAACATGCAATCATAACAAAGCTCATGGTGACTACCTCAGGTCGCCCCATTGGTGACTCAAGCTAGGTTTCTCTTTGAAGATAACCGTTTGTTCCTTTTTGTTTCTCTGATATCCTTCAAGTTCATTAACTTGCGTTAAATACCTCCATCTTGCGCTTTGCGCCCGTGTGATTCGAAGGGACCTTGCCGAAAACAAGTTTGTGACCCCATTCTTGTTCTTGTTCGCTTATGCACTTTTACCAAGTTTTATTAAATGATGGTGGACTTGGTAAGAATTATGCTGACCGGCCTTGAGGATCCGTGTTTTTTGGTGCTCTTTTCTATTCTGCCTTAGTAGCTTTCATAAAGACGTGGATATCGCAGTCGTGAAACGGAACTTGCTGTCGTTAACCACAAGGTAGGTTATGACTGAAGATGTAGTGACTGTAGTAGCGGGTGAATTTTCCTGGATCGGTGGGTGGAAAAACAGGAAACAAAGGAGTTTTCCAGGAGTTCGGCATGGACACTGTCGACGAAGTAATACACACATCGTTTCTCACCAAAGCCGGCATGGCATTTTGTTTAAACTGCAGTAAAAAACTCATTGCAGTGCCATGCTGACAAGTTGTTGCTAAATTTTCTTCATACAACCCCCATTCTCTCTCTTAATGCCATGAGACTACTTCAGATGGCTCCCCAACAGCAAACTCAACTGTCAACTGAGCGAGTTTAGTTAAACGTTTTCCACAGCTGATGTGACTAGGAATAGCCGATTTTAGTAATTTTTAGAGATTTTTGCACTTAGAAATGGCCAGTTTCCGCATCGCCACGTATAGGAAGAATGGTTTCTGCAGATAATGTATCCTTCTCTCGTTGCAACACTAGTGTTACCGGTCGTTGATCATATGGCCGTTGATCTGTTCGCTGAGCTTGGCAGTTGGCTTGCAAACGTTTTGTTCCCAGTCGAGCCAGAACGTATGCAGCCGAAACGTTTGCAAGCCGATTGCAAAGCTCAGCGAACATACCAAGACCATTTGATCAACAACCAGTAAACACACCCGAGCTACAAATAGTTCGACTCACTGAACACCAGGGTTGCTGGAATTATCAGATGGCCTGACATTCGGAGATTAGACCTTACCGTGATGTGACGACCTGTGTGCTCCCTCGACCCATTGAGCTATATTGGAAGGTGTCTTTGCTAAACTCGCAGAGTCCCTCATTCCAGGATAGTCAATGGTTCGAAATCTAACGAACACAGTCTCCTGAACCTCTAAGTTGGGAGTTAGAACAAATGTGAAGGCTTGTTCAATAGTGATCGTAATGCACTTGCATTTCCCGCCAAACACCGCTGTCTTGTGGTTAGGCCTTTGGGCCAAAGACTTGGTTGAGGACCGTTAGCGTCCTTCTATCTAGGTCTGGGTGCCCTGGAAGCATCTCAGCCTACGTACAACCATGGCACTTACAAATAACAACATTCTCAGGCCACATCGACCGTCGCGTGGTGTCATCTGCCGGGTCGCCTTACTCTCTGCATACAGTAGGGCTGCTAAGCGAAAACAATGTACTGCTTCCGCCTCCCTCCCTTCTCTCACAACTATTTATCCCCATCCCCTGCCCCATTGATATCCGTATACTTCTGGACCCGTCAGTTATGACTGGTTACTTTGTTTGTTCCGCATTTATTTCGGAAGCAAAATTTGCTCGTCGTCTGGCGCTAACATCCTCAGATATCTCAAAATCAATTTCAAGCTTCGATACCCAATCTATCTTTCTACTTTCAAAGTTTGCGTTCTGAAGAAAGCGAAACAACAGGCTGCTCTTGTTTTCACAGTGGACAGGTCTGACATGGGTGTGTGTATCAGAAACAAGCATTTAAGATGCAAGCAGTGTTTAAGCTAATTGTTCACACACACTACACTCGTTTTCGGCTACTTGGCTCTAACGACCGAAAAGCTGCTGTGGTAGGATGTAAAGGGATTGCTAGCGCTCTCTGTGCAGTTTGTTTAGCAACGTCCATGAAGAAGTCTCACAAGCCAGACGTGAATCACTGTTTTTTGTTGCAACCGCTTGCGTTCCGACTGTGACTCTGACACCATCGAAGAAGAAGTTTTATGACGCTCTGAATGCCCTGTTTTTGCGAGCTAAAAGCTCAGATGTTGTGGTGGTTGTGGGAGTTCTGCGTGAACAAGTAGGCTTGACGCATCTGAAACCCAATTAGTTGGTCGGCATAAATTGGAAGCGGTACGTACAGAATATGGCGAGAGATAAATTCAGCTGTGTTCTAACCGCAGGTTGTTTACATGCAGTACTAACTTCTAAAATATCGCCGACGTCGTCTTTCCACATGGTGTCATTTAACGGCGTGGCGACTACGAACTCCAGTTAATCATATTGCCATCAAGTACCGATGGTACGGATGAAAAACTGATTGTCGCTTGATTTGGAACCCATTTGTGGGTTCCAACCACGGGCCCGTCTGGATCCGCTTCTTCTTTTGTTTTTCACGGCAGCGTGAGGTTCCTAAGGTTCTTCAGGTATTGTGCGTTAGAAGAAGGAAAAGTTCTTCCAGATTTTCAACCACATTTTAAATGTAATTCAAGCTATCATGAATGATGCAGTTTTGTTAAAATCAATACTTCCATCAAAACGGCTTGAAGATCCAAATTCTGTCCTTAACTCCGTTTGCTAGATCTCTTCGAAGAAGCTTTCCCCTGATTGCGCCTCATTATATTTGACTTTGATGCCACCAGACCGAAGTTGACAGTTTTCTGTCCAAACGGTATCCAAACGGCCATGAAGGTCCTGAGTCATTTGCGAAGACTGCTTTCACAGTCCTCGGTAATTTACGGTTGGCTGGTTGAGTCATTAACCGAACAAGAAGTTATATTGTGAGGAACGATTTCAACGGGCTGGTGCCTTCCGCTTTTATTGGTTGTAGGAACTCCAAGTTATTAGGATAGTGAAGTCACACAGTTCATTGTTGTGTAGTGTGACAGTTAATAATATCAGACAGTTTATTCATGGGTTGTTGTTGTTGACAGACGTACTCCTTTTGGTGTGAAGTTCTGGTGATGAGATTCTGGTTTGTCTGGTAAAAATCTCTGATTGGTTGACATAAGCTGCGGCCGTTGAACCCGTTATTTCATTAAAAACCGGAGAACTGGAGTCTGGTGAAGTTGTCTAGTGCAATAATCCGTGGTGTTGTCTGAGAAGAGCCTTCTCATTTTCGTCTAACACTTCGGCACTTGCTGCAGGGTAGTAACAGGTTGCTTATCAATGGAATTCAAAGCCAATAGTTTGGATTTTGCATCAAACAAATCTTGTTCAGGAATACACCCTGATCTGAGTGGTCATTGAGCAAGTTATCACCAAGTGTTCCGTCCACACTGGTACAGTTATGGTGCTGATGCTAAAGACGGTCATTGTATCAGAAGGCTGAAGGTCATTTTCGGCAGCGCTATAACATCACATGCAGTTTTCACAAAGTTAGTTCTTCCAGCGTTTTTTTCAGTCTTGCACTATATTGCACGAACACACAGAGCTTTCTCGAGCTTTCTGAGCACGTTGGAAGTTTTAACTCGCCCTGTCAGTTGGCGGTTGGCATATTACTGTGTTACTGATTACTAAGATTAAAATCAAAAAATGTCATGTATTCGATGCTGCTGTTTTGGCTTTGGAGTCAAAGTAATTCTCTATTGAAGTTTGCAATAACTCATGTTTCCGCCGCTGGAGTTTGCTCCGATTCGTTGAATTCAGTGTAAACAGTTATCATGCAGGAGAATCACTCATATTAAGCAGCTGTCCCTTAAATTAGCTGCTAAATAAGTCAACATATCGTACTCAGGTTGGTTTCTGCGGAGTTTGGTTTTCCATCAACTTTCCCGATAGACAGGGATTTGAAAGTGTAAATTTCTGATTATGACCATTAGACTGCACCTGGTTGGTTTTCTTGTTTACACATTCTCATTGTTGTGTAAAAAGTTATTCAGCTATGGCATTCTTTCGGTGCATAACTGCCATACAACCAGAAGGAGGCACAAAGGCTGGGATACTGCCAGATTGTCCAAGCGTAGACAGGAGAAGTCGAGGAGAAGTCGAACCACGGACCCTCCGGTTAGTAATTCGCGCTCTAACCACTGAACCACCTTACTCTTATTGTTTCGAGGCAAAAAAAGCAACATAGCCGCAACCCCCAGATCTTTTATTTACACGAGAAAATAAAAGTCTGGAAAGTTATTTTTCGGGTGTCAGAATGTGGCTAGCAAAACCAACGAGTCAGATTTGCGGGTCTATATCGTGTTATAAAACGTATTGTCTTGCGCTCTGGTTGAACCTACGCACAGTGCCTACAAAGGATAAATGCACCGCCAGGCCATTGCCATATTTTGGCTGGTAGAAAGAGTATAGTAAAGTCCGGACAGCATATTATGGGTAACTTCTGTAACGGCAGAAGACAGCCTGGCCTGCAATCCACCAATTTAGATGAATTGACTCAGAAAGTCGGTGGCCTAAATTTATAAACACTGAATCGTACTCACAGCTGTTTAAATCATATAGGGGATCTTTCTTTAGTGCCTTTTTGAGTTCAATGACCAAAAGTGAGATAAAAAGACGGATTGGGGCGTGGCAAATACAGTGCCGTCTCATATGGATCATCTTTGCCAAGACAAAAACTTGGGGCAGAAAGTTTTTAAGAAGCAAATCAGGTCTAAGAGTCCTATTTTGTGTTCAGAAACGTACCACTTAAGCAAAGCATCAGTCATTGTAACTGGAATTCAATAGTTCTAGTATCCTCCTGAAATCTAGCCTCTGCATAGGCTGCGGCTGTAGATCATCCGTATTAGGTACAGGGACAAACATTGGTGGACCATGTTTTAGAAGCTCTATGAAGCTCATAATAAGCCTTCGTAAAGCATCAATTGTTCAATACATAAAGCTACATCTCGTAGCCCATAAAAAACGATAAACTATCTCAGGCAGACGTGTAGGGTAATCGTGATTTTTACTATCTCCATGAGTTTGAAAATCAATACCACATATCACCTCTTCACTGAGAACTATAAGTTCTTCAACTGCGTGAGTGTATAAGGTATCAAAGATCACAACTTAGAAACAAGGAGAGCTCTGCCGGTAGATTTTGAGGTGGAGTTGGTTGCCCCTCGCTAGATAGTGTCCGTAACCTGGTGGAAGTGAGTGGAGTGCGACGGAGCAACAAGTGATTACCGTAACTTGAAATCGTCAGTAAATAGAAAACATACGGAGCTAACTAAATGGAATGTCCTGCTAACATACAGATTGAATGATTTCGGACCGAGTGTCCTCATGCATGATGCCGTCTCTTAATATAAGCCGTGGTGAGTAGGCTACGGGTACCTCTTCTGCGAAGTGCAGATCGTTAGTAAAAGTCGCTATCCAATCTACCATAGCCACGAAAAAGTTTAGCTATTGTAAGGTTATGCAGCTTCAGTTTATCTTTTTTGTTTGCTTAAATCACCAAACACAATATTCACGTGATAATCTATGTCTTTCTTTCAAATCCACTCCTTCCAGGCCTTCGTAAGTTTGGTTACAAAGAAAAAAGTTACCAAAATTTCTGAGTACCATTAAGCAAACCACTGATTTTTTAAGCGGTCTAGAAGTGTGCGCTTTATTTACTTGATGATGAATTTGGTTAGTACTGGTGTAAAGCTTGCTGGCCTATAATAAACTATCGGCGTCAGTTCCCAACTTTATGGAATAGTTTGATCCCGCAACACAATTCCTGATCTTAGGTACAGCGCGCTCAATATGGCTAAGGGAGCTGTCAGCAATATCAAGATGCGGTGAAGAAGTGAGTGTAAATCACTTAATTTTGTAAGACGTTGTAAGCCTGGCTGCTGTAAAATGGTCAATAGTTTTTTGTCGCTGCACTGAGGAAAATCCATAGAGTCAGAAGCAACGGAGGGCATCAACGCTTTGTCTCCCACCAAAATGAAGGCGAAATATTCGGCAGGCCATGTGCCTCTGGAATTGTTACATTATACCTTTTTCATCAGTCAGCGTTGGAACAACGAAGGCCATGTTCAATTTGCATGTAAACTTCCTCGGTTCTCCACCCTCACACGACATCAAATCCACTTTGAATTGAGATTATAGTTATTTCGCTGTAGAGTGCAGCGTAGCCAAGTACAGTTGTCTCCAAGGTACCGATAAGTAAGCCAAAATCGTTTGTTTTTGTTAAGCTAAGGTTTGACTTCACGGTCTAATCATTGGGGCGTGCTAGTGGTTGTAGTTACTTGTCTTGGATGGCAACTTTATATGACGGTGTACGTATTCGTCATTTAACAACGCCTCGCAGATAGTTTAGGTCACCTCCACGAGGTATTGACCAGTCCATAGCATTTTTTCGCTTTCATAAGACACTAAAAATTAGCTTTGTACACATCTGGCGTGGTCGTACATCCTTTTCCCTCACGTAAAAAAGTACATGCATTCTTAGGTCGTTGCAGGTACTCAGAGGTTCAGTCACTTGCGTCAACGACGCGTTATCAAATGATTTAGTGAAGAAAAGAAAACTCGGGCTCGCTCTGGCTCCCCACCGTACCAGAGGTTTCATGATGAAGCTGTATTCATTCAATATCCGGTACAGTAAAATCCCGATGGTGTCTCAAAACCCTCTTGATATGGTTTTTTCTGTCTTGTGGACTATCGTATTATAGTGTGTTGTCTACGGTGGTGTTGTCCAGAAGAGCAATGTGGCAAAATAAGAATGCTAAGTGACCGAGTGTCAGTCGGCTGTAACACCGGTTTGATCCGGCAGATACTGATATGACACCGCTCTTGAAAAGTGAGCGGTTATGTTGAACCAGTGTGTACCCAGATAGAGATATCTCGGAGTTCAAATATCCTTCACCTTCTGGAAGTTCAGTTTTATCGGGTTTGGTCGCAAACAATTCAGATTTCAAATTCAGCTTGACTTTGAACATTTGCATGTACCAGAACAAGTGCTATTTCTAACCCCCTGTCCACAGGTTGATCATTTGCGTGGTCTTTTTCTTCAGACTAACCCGAATACCTTGTATTGCATGCAAGTCCGGAGAATGTTGAGAAGCGCAGCAACAGCTTGTCGTTTTACCTAGTCTTCAGGTGAGAGGCCCTGAAGTATAAATATACGTATATCTTTCAACCGAGAAAAATGAAACAAGTCGTCTGGCCTCCTCAGCCATCTTCAACACGACCTTTAGCGATCTGTGCGTTTGCAAGTTCTGTTGTCTGCTAGTCCTGCTCAAGCAAATAGCATTCACTTCCAGCTTGCCTATATCAAGCGGTTTTGGAAAACAGGTTTCAAAAAAACGCCATTCATCATTTCGCTCATTGGGCGCTGCTTCGAAGGGGCATAGTACACAAAATAAAAAGACATTGGCGTGAGGGGCAATATGTCATCTGTGGCCTCTTGGTACTTGCTCGCCTGTTTGATAGTAGACAGCTAATCATCTGGAGAGGCAGAGAGGCGTTTAAGTTGGACGGTGGTTCCAGTTCCCACATTGCTTCAACTTTTTTGGTTTTCCTGTTGTTAGAATGAGTCGCGGCTGGACCAGCCCCTTAAACAGCATGGCTTCAGGCTTCCTTCTGTTCGTATTTCTTTGTTTCATGTTCTCTTGCCGTGGCGTATCAGATACCATACCCTCGGTGAAAAATGTATCCGACTGGATACCAGTTTCTACGGCGTCTCCTAATAAACACCTGCATGCTTATTAGCGCCAGAAGGCAGACCACTTAAGCCACGAGTGTGACATTCTGCGACTCAATGATACTGGATACTGTATCGGTGCATACAGACAACTCATAGGTTCTCGGCTCAATAACGTTGGCAAATATCCTTTCATCCATTGACAGGAACAGCTGCTTCACATGTATGGTAGTTGCTTACTACCAAAAGTAACTATATGTGGACACAAAAGGTGACCAGAGGTCGAACAATATGTGATCCTATTCACCACAAACGTCGCACATCAGGACGTTAGAATGAGTTCTTGCCGTGTTGATGTATTTAACACATGTGTTTGCACTCGCTTTTGCCTTGGAACTTCTTAGCTGAACAGGATATGGAACAGAGCAGTCAGTCTGCATCGTTTGAATCTCCATTCCCTTTTCTTGTTGTTCCATGTTGCTAAATGATGAATTCGTGATTCTTCCACTGCGATTATGTTCTTATAGTAACAAAGTCCATCAACCATTAGTCTCGGGGAGTATGATCCACAGAAATACTCGAAGGAAGATGGTTCGTTGAGTAGGCTCCGGAATATCAGCACAACGTGACGTTCGAACAGAACGGTTTTTCTTAGAGAGGCCTAGTCGGACTGACAGTGGATAATGAAGGAAAGGCGAGTGTGCCAGGTGTGTGGCTATTAAGATATATCCCTGGACAAATAAAAATTCATTTAGTATGAAACTTAGATACTTCTCCATGGTTGCGCTGGAATTTGTTAGAAAAAGGTGCAAAATCAGACCAAAGGAATTCGGTCATGTGCGTCAGGACAAAATTGTTTTGACGTAACAGCAAATAAACCCCTGCTGTTTGACATGTGCACATGCCAAACCCAACCCGCTGTGCAATAAACCCGGAACCATTCGGAAAGTTCCATCTCTTTCATACAATTCCACAGCAGAATACCCTGATGCATCTCTAAGCAGACAAACACCGAATAGTCATGTAGCTATTCAACGTTGTGGGGTTCTAACAACCTTGAAAATAATTGTCTAACGGTACATCTAATATCCCGTCTAGTTCGTGGATTCACGGATTCACGGACTGATACACAGGATCGAGGCATTCGCCCACTTTTATCGGGTCGGGTTTGCTCTTGTCGTTCAGTGACTGCTATTCACCTGAAAGGCACAAGCGGAAAAAGGGTGTAGACCTGTTCTTTAAGTTCTTAGAGCGCGTCAGCAAGCTTGCCAGTGCGAGGGTTCGTATAAAATGCGTCTAATATTGCTTTGGACTGGGTACCAGATGAAGCGTGGACAACCGTCGGAGGAAGGTTATTCCGCGAAGTTATTCCGAAATAAGAAAAAATCTTGCCTGATTAAGGTTCGCGCTCTGAGCTTGAAAATCTTCTTGCGATGTCCCCGTTGTGTGCTGGCTGGATCAACGGTGAAAAATCTGTTGGCCAAGCCTTGTTTAAACAGGGCAAAAGTGAGTATTAGGCCTCATCGGAGGCGACGATGCGCCAAAGGGAAAAGGTCGAGCATCACGAGAAGCGTTTCGTAGTCCATGGATTTGAGGCCGGCAACCATTTTCGTAGCAGCTCGTTGGTGTGGTGTTTTGTACCTTTATTTTGCTTCCACTATAACAATACGTATTTTGTCAATTGCGTAACCGTTTTTTGTTTGAATACGAAAAACTACTAAAACGCGCACTTGGACAAGTTCATGCAATACAAACGTGGTCACGTGCCCCGACTCTCTTCTGACTTCGCTCGCGCTTACAGCGGTCATTCGCGAGTCTCATGTGCTAACTCTGGTATCAAAACATTTCAGGCTATCTCCGGGATGTATTATAGGTGGGAAGTGTTCAAAATAACATCCCTGGTCAAACGTACCTATTGTTTATTCGCTGACCTGGGCCAACGACGAACTATTTTAAAGAGAACAGTTATCAGTGAGTCTGTTCCATCTGACCTCTCTTTTATTGTATACTCAATCTAGCGTTATTATTTTTATTTCTTTGCCACACACTCCTGGTAAAGTAGCTTATTGGGTAGCCAGACCACTGCAATATAAAAACCGTGTTATTCACTGGATAGCAGCACTCAAGTCTAGTGCCCCTTGGTTGTTTTTGCCACACACTATGTTTTGCTTGAGGCTGGCATCAGTGACAACGTGACTGGCGACTCCTACTCACCCTTCTACTCAGTTCACACAGTATCTTTCGCCTACACTACATTTCCTACTCATCATCTCGGAAGCCCTCGGTTATCTAATCGTTTTGCATCTTCTCTCCTCCTTCATAATAATCCCCACACACACAAATCTGCACAACGGTGACCCGCTGATTGGATTCTTTAGATGAGCTAAAAACTACTACAGCTATCTGTCTAACTCACACTCTCATCGCCCGTACAAACTAGTCCAACAGATCAGCCCCTTGCTTGCTACCCTAACTGCCATGTCCTTACATTCCCAAAAGTATGTAACTACTTTTGTCTTGGCCTTAGGCCTTCCGATCTATCGACGCTCAGTTCAAACGCGTGCCGCAAATCCTACCGCCAATGAAAGTCTCTTACATAGCTATCTGAACATACTACATACACACCCAGTAGAAGGCCACTAATAATGATTTGTTGTGTCCTCATCCTACATCGGCAACCTCAGGTAGTCCTTGACTTCTAGGTCCGCTAGAAAAAGTCAACCGTTTCATAAGTTTAGTTATTTTAGATTAGCTTTTCTCTTGGACACATTTTATCTGATAACTCCCAGCACTCACTAGGCGATAATTCTCTCAATCTAGTCCTTCCCTATTTCCTCCTCTTCCCAAGCTTCGAAATCCAGCAGTGGCTGTTGCGAACGCCCCGTATGGCCGCCATTCATTCAATCTGGCATTTTTCGGTTCACGCCCACAAGTTCCTCCAACTGAATCTAAATTGCCCGTGACTCTACATTCGCCTGCCTCTACCCATGTCAATCACCCTGTCTAAACCAGAAACAGCCACCACAGAAGTGCTCACCCCTGTTCGGTTGCCGCAACCTTGACGTCCGTTGCGGGGTTGCCCAGAAGACGAAGCATGTCGGTGCGATAATGGCACTGCACTGCCATACCCAGTCTGATGGCACTCGCGCAACTATTTGTTTTCTTGCCCTTGACCTTTAACTCTCGTGTACTCAAGCCTGTAGTTGCAAGTACGAAAGAAAAGTTTTGCCCAGCCCCAACCGCTTCTGGTAAGCGTTCGTTCCAACCCGCCAAGCGTTTCGTTCGAATTTAACCAACCTGGTTTTGCGCTGCCGTTTCGGTTTGCCCCTTCGACAAGTCCAACAACTTCGTTAACGGTGTTCGTTCGGCCCTTTGCATTGCATCAGCTTCCATCGAAAATATTTCGTACACCCGAATCTCCTACAGCAGCAACACCAGTTATTCTTCTCAGTTTAGTTTGGTTAGTTTAGTTTTAACGCAGACCACATTTCTGAGGCGAAACTTCCTACCTGCCTCCACCTCGAGTTCTATCTCAGTTGATGCTCACTAGAAGCACACCCAAGTTATTTTCGCCGAAACTATTGGGTTTTCGAAGTTGTGAATTTTACGGAAAGTTAGAACAATCCATTCGCATTTTTCGACAATATTTTTCATAGCGGTTTGTTTCATTGGGTGAAATTTCAAGGTCATGGACCATCACCTATTTACATTTTGTTACCGGTTTACAAGGGATAAAGCACGAAATCGTAGTTCAGCTTTCTTCGGTGTTCTTTAAAAATGAAGTATCATCTACAGAATACCCAATGCAAATTCCACCCAGGAAAACCGGTAATTGCCGTTTGTTTGCTATATACTCCTCAGATTTAACAAACGAGATGTTTTTCTTCAGCGGACTTCGTCACAACAGACTTTCCTATGGGGATCAGCTTCCATAAAGTATACAGCACTGTTAGACGACAGCATAAATTGGACAGTGGAGATGCGAGGGCCAGCTCTGTGGCTGATTTTTCCAAGATATGCATAACCATTCGGTTAACTGCCTACACAGTGCTATTATTCCTATTAGGAATACGACGCTCCACGGGCGGAATACGTCACAAGCTGGTCACCACCATAACGGTAGCCGTTTTCCAGTTCTCGTTTTCTGGAAACCTCCTTAACTCGACGATGTTCCCGAAATGAAAATGTATAATCAACTACAACTCTTTTGCATCTCCGGCAATATAAACGCAAACACACGATTGAACGAAGCAGTAGTGGCTAACTCGTCAATTGCTTGATAAATCCCGTTGTCCGCCATGCTTCATCGGTGTCCACGCTGAAGCTGGACTCTTACTGTTCAATTTGTACCATTTGCGATAATGAAGGAGCCGTGTGCAAACGGATTATTGGATAGCTGGATTCAGCGAGCATACGCAATATTGGACGCAGCGAAGTTAAAGGTAACAAGGGATGCCTACTACTCAGTCGTAAGACCAAGTGGTATAGACTTGAGCCCTAGGATTTAAGAACCGCATGCATTCTCAGACGTGCACTCAAGGATGCAGTCGTAATGAAGATCTAGTTAGTAAACGGATACATGGTGTCAAACCTGCTCATTCAGAGCACTAAATCCCAACATCACTCGACTTCTGCTTCCCGATACCGGTATCATGTAGCCTGGTAGATTCGACAGCTGTGTCGTCCTCAACATGACCGGCAACCACCCAAAACATAACCGCACTAGCTGTCTTACAAACTGGGGGCTCCTCTCTGAGAATCCGAACAGCTGATTTGCTGGCGTTCGTAAACCGGCACCCTTGTGAGCTTCAGCACCCGGTTATGTCTAGAAAGCTTCGACACACACAACAAGTTGGAAGCTTCAGACACACACAACAAGTTGGAAGCTGCTTGATATTTCAGGTTACTCTGAAGCTCTATTCCACGTCTGTCATGCAGGTTTGCGCCTCATCCAACTCATCGTTCGTACCAAAGTATTCAACTCTTCATCACTTCCACAATCATGTCTATAATATCTAACAGATGAGCTACTAAGATGACCACAAATGGTGAGATTTTACTGCCTCTGATAATGATGATAATGATAAAGATGACCTTCTCAATATGCCTTGTCTACCCATCCACATATGTCCTACTACACTGGCATTTTCGGTCACTACTTAGCCTTATCATCATGGACATCAGTAACAAACACTGACTTCCGCTGCCATACAACCATGATTCCAAATACTAGTTGTGAAGAAAAGAGTAGACATGGACGGGGAATGGGTAGGGGTGGGCACCACTGACGGACACCGCTTTCTGTACGGAAGCTTTTGAATAGCTCACCGTATACTCTTACACGCGACTAAGTTGGAGAGTACAGGAAATTTAGTATGTTTCCAAACTTCTGGGGCATCAGGAAAGGACCGGTCAACTGAGCCTAATCCGTCTTGGATGTCCAGGAATAGATAAATTGTGGGTCTTCTGTAAGTATGGCTTTTTTTGTCACCTGACGCGTTGCGGAGGCCTAAACGGCCGCCTAATTTTTCCATACCATGTCCACTTCCTACCCTCCCCTTCTCCGCGAAGATGCAAAGGACTGCACGGTTACTAGCTCTCAATTCAACTGCATGTCCTCTCCCTAAAGATATTCCTACCCCATGCTGAATTTCGTACGGCACCTTCCGCAATAGCGGAAACAGAAAACTAAAATGGAAGCAACTTTTGTCGGACACCTGAGCCGTTAACCCGAAGTTGTCTGGTTGTAGCATATATCCAGGGCAATCCTTCTATGGATCCGAAAATTCACTGATAGCAGAACAATGAATGCTAGGAGGCGCACTAGATAGATGCAGAATAAAGCCTCAGTGGCAACCCATTTTGCAAATCCCCTACGCTATTTTTTATGCTGTAACTGCGCCTTTATGACCTTATCTCATCGTGCAAAAACTGAACACCACCAAACATCTCACGTCTTACTCTGTCTCTGTACGCTAAGAGGTACCTAAGTTGCGCACAATTTAGCCTGTGCACGTCCCTCATAATCACATGTGCCCACACCCTTTCGCGCCAATTGTATACCCATTACTCACACCTGCATATCCATTACCGTTTTTGGAATCGGACAGTGTCGCCTCACTGCAGTAATGAGAAATTTTGCCCACTTTTTGCCGCTTGCTATTTCGGGCCGCAGTTCAATTTGTACCATAATGCACTCTAACAGAACTTCCTGACACTTTTTACTATGTTGGGTCCCCAATGTTTGCTCGGCCCTTTGATCGCCTCGTTTGAATAGGGGCAATGAACCACCGTGTGCCCTCGACGGACCCAAGAATACCCTTAAACGATGCCAGTCTTAAGTTGACACGATTCGTTGACCAATCCTAACTACCATGAGAACGCCAACCGACTCACTCATATATTCATTTACGGGGCTGTCCACAAATCCAAGTTCGACGTCGAAATGAGGTTGTCGCGATTACCATACCCAGTCTGATATCCTGCCCGTAGTTAAACATTTCCCTGATATTTCCGGACCGATCGTTACATGCGCCCACAAGACTACCCCAGTCCGTTGAATTTGTGCCAGAACTTCAAAGCATTGGCCATTTCATTGTGCTCTTTGCTTGTCCTGCCCATAGACCCACTAATTCGTTCAACAACACTAGCAAGAGTTCAGTTTACCATTGAAGATAGAGCCTTGCTGTGTACCAGATATAGCGCATCGCGACCCGCAAAAAGGGCAATTTACTACCTGTGACGAATTCCTCGGACGAAACCCCTAACGACAGAAAATTTCTCCTATACAGCTCACGAATAGCTGGTCCATTTTGAGTTTTCGGGAGAATAGAGAGCGTAGTTATTGTTAATGTGATTTTGAGATTATTTCCAAATCCAACACAGAAGAAAACTTGTGAAAAAACGACTTTTCCACAAACGTTCCCACCGCCTGCACAGATACATCATGCGAAGACATTGGCAGTCATCAAAACATGAGTTCCGCACCCACAGTGGGCCTTGGGTACGATTAAACAACTTCCAACAAAACTGTGGCCGTATGGGATACTTCAAGTGTTTGAACAAATACCATCAAATGCCAAAACTCTATGGTTAAGTTTCCCTCCCCTGAACTATGGTTTCAGGAAATTGGGTGTGCGTCGAAGGTTCGGCATCTCAGGCTTGTTTTCTTTGTCACTGACTGTTTACTAAACCGCTCACGGTCACTCTTGGCCAACAACTGCTTCATCAATGAGCTGGTCATACTTGATGCTCGGCTGCTATGGTTTTTTGGTTTCTGCCACTACGGTGACTTTCCACGTACTGGGCTCGTCTCCTCAGTTATGCTTTCCTCCAAATTGTGTTGTCGCCCACAGCTTTTAGGTTTTACCACCCGATAATGCCTCCATTGGCGTGTTCCCCACAAGGTGAGAAGCAAGCCTGTTATTAATACATCGTTCTCAATGCTGTAGAGCGTCGGCTGGAGGAATTTCATTCTGATTTCGTTGGACGCATGCAAGGACCATCAGTTTCAATCTGTTGTTTCTTTTTTGAGGAATCATGCCTTTCTGGAAAGTCTGGTATTTATTGAAACCTAATACACAGTGGGCGTCAGCTACAAGAAATAAGGCAGCGTAGGCAAGGTCGGAATTTATTCAGGATTTGTCCTGGGCGAAGTTTGAGCCAGAAGCACTTGACCAGCAGGATGTAGGCTCAAAGTCAAGTTGAATCTGAAGACAGGGAAAGGACCTCCCTTAGTGGATTGGGATGTCTGGATGAAGCCAAAATTATCCGTACTGAGGAAAAGTTCATTATCGAAAGTGGTGCCAGCGACAACCTTGAAATGGTCCACGAACACGAAGGAACTTAGGGTGATCGCTTGAGTTACTTCTCTGTTGATTGAAAAAGCAAAAGTGCAGGTTCTTTCATTTTTGTAGCTTAGTTCTTTACAGACTCCATGTAAATTATTGGGGCATGAATTGCGTGACGCCAACCGAACTAAGCTTTTGTACCAGCGATGCGTAAACGGCCTGGTCAAAAGTTTGCGGGATATCTGAGTCTCTGATATCAAAACTGCTGTGAATGCTGGAGGAACTCGGAGTAAGCACTCCTTGCAGAAGATTATCTAAGACATTTTACGCAAAGGAAGACTGTCTAACAAGGCCTTTGGCCAGGTTTCTTAGGGTTTTGACCAGGAATGGGATGTGGTGGAGCCCCTCGTATTTCAATTGGTTAGTGCGATAAACTTGGACAGGTATGCCGAGGCTGGTCTTTTTGTTTCCCCACAAAACTTCCGCAGGCTTTGCAACCTGCAGACCAGAAGATAATGCTAACTACTCAAAAACCTGCAGGATTCTGTGGTATAAGTTAACTACCGTCATCCAGCTAGGGACATGAATCGGAATTTCGGTAGCATGACGCTCTTCGTGAAGGTGGGTCCCAGAGTGGATAGACAGAGCGCAATGGGGACGAAATGCAGTCCTCCGACGAGGAAGTGTTTTCAAGGGGCAGTAACTGAAAGGCGGATGCTGGGATGTGCAGGGCTACGGGGTTATTGCACAGACCGCAAATGTCTTCTCGAAGCTAACTTGCCTGTATTAATGTGGTGGACTTGTTCAGCAAGTAAACACATTTTGGGGTAAAACGGCAGGTTTTGTGGCTCGCTCGCACCTTGTATGTAGCCTCATACATCTGGGGTGTTGACCGGTACCGAATTGGGTGAAGATAAATAATAATCTGCAGTCTCTTGGGTAATCCAAGTCATTGTTAGTACCACAAGGTCTTATGATGTTATCACCTTTTGCGCATAAGCTCAACGGAACTTTGAAGTGGCTGGTCTACTTAGCTGAGAAGTTATATGGCATATTTAGGAAACTGGAGTTCACGAACGTTAAAAACACGTGAAAGGAGTCGTTGAAAGTAATATAAGAATATTAATACGTGCTTGCCTGCACAAAGACGATGGCGTCTGAGGCGCATACGGACAGATTGAGAGGCTGTTAATGGAGTGGTTGGCTTGGTTTATCAGTGCAGCTCGGACAGATGCCAATAGGAGCGCCCAAGTTTCTTGACAAACGAACCAGTTTGGTACTGTGGGTTTCCACACGGTTATCAAACAGTTTGGATTGAGAGCTTGTGATATTATTCAAAACCAGTAAGCAAGGTTTCCACGTTTGTGGGTTTGACATCTGCCAATCACATTCGGCAGGCTGGAGTGTACTTTTCGGCAACAGCATGATGGTGATTGCACGGATTATTTTTGTTCATAAACAGTCGAGAAGGACAATAGCAAAGTCAGGAAAGTGACAGTCGTGAAAGCAAAGTAAAATGTGAAGGATGGTATCTTCTAGATAGCTTCACACGCCATGAACAGATACCCTTCGAAGCGAGCACGATCGATCATCTTGAAAGCTTCTGAAAGGAAGCTGACGTACTCAAACCAAGAACAAACCCCGGAGGAGGTTAAGTGACGAGTCTATGTGTAATGTTTCTGAGTCACGTGCACCAGCTTCAAACAGCGGGTGGAAGGTCATTTAGTACTCTCCACTTCGAAGCTGTGTGGCCTTGGAAAACTATGAGGCATTATTACGACTCAAGCTCACCGAGCTTCCAAATATATGATGCAGGACTTGTCCGACACTGCTAGGTGGACTACGGCAAAGGCCATGAACTCTTCAAGAAGTCGAGAGCCAACTTTCACAAACGAATTGCATGCTTTCTGACCCTACATATTTAAGTGTCTTTCACACAAGGGGCAGCAGTTTTAAGATTGAGGCGCCTTTGAATCAACTTCTGTAGAATCAGACCTTTCCCATCGTCATTTTCCTATTCGTCTTGTCCTAGTTTGAGGGGCAAATAATTTTTTCATTTTCCCCACTGAGGCCAAGTTACCAAACAGACCCAGTAATACAGTCCATCAAGGAGGAAGACCTTCACCTTTGCGCTCTCTCAAGCCCCTGGACAAGGGGATTCGCTTTCTTTGAGTACAGTATCGACCGGCTTCTATCCTACTTAACCCCCACCTCCCAGTCACTCCTCAGCAATCTCCCTAGAGAACATGGGCAGATTCCCATTAGTTTTACTCTCTATTCTGTTCTGAGATCTAAAGTAACGGCCTAATAGGCAGGCGCCACATGGGTAGCTTGGTTGCAGCTTTGCTAAGTACATAAACCCTTCGCAACAGACAATTCTAATTCTAAATCGGATCCATCGGCTTCCAACTTCTTTAAAGGTCTCCAACAAGACTGGTGAAGCCATGCTCTTATCCTTTCTTCTCGGTCAGGCATTCAGAAACTACGACGATACTAAAGGGCTAGCTGCACCGAGTCCATAACTCTGGCGGCCTGCTTGTGTAAAAGCCCACTGACAACGCTGTGGAATATAGGTAGGTCGGGTGCGCTGATTGATTGTTGGTCTTTTCGCCGAGCTTGGCAGTTGGATTGCAAACGTTTCATCACCAATTGGGATGACATCGTCAGTGCGGGGTTGGGTTGATCCCACTCAACTTTGCAACCCAACCGCCAAGCTCGGCGAACAGACTAACAATCAAAGCTCACTGAAACTACGAAACGCGTCTCGTGGTGCTCGACCTCTTTCCCTTGGAGTATCGTCGCCTCCGAGGGGACTTAATTCTTTCTTACGCCCTGTTTGAACAAGGCTTGGCCAACAGGTTTTTCACCGTTGACCCAGCAAACACACGGCGGGGACACGGTAAGAAGATTTTTAAGCTCAGAGCGCACACCTTCATTAGGCAAACTTTTTTCTCATTTCGGGTAGTTGCTGCGTGGAATAACCTTCCTGATACGGTTGTCCACGCTCCCTCTAGAACTCAGTTCAAAACACTATTAGACACTTATTTACGCGAGTCCTCGCGCTGGCAAACATACTGCCCCGCGCTGAGAACTTAAAGAGCAGTGCTACACCCTTTTTTCACTTGTGCCTTTCAGGTGAACGACAGCTGCTGAACGACAAGAACAAAACCGACCCGGGAAACTTGGGCAAAAGCCTCGCTCCTGTGTATCAATCCGTCATCCGTCAATCCGTCAACCTGCCGCACAAAGTTAATATTTTTCGTGACTAGATCGTGCCTGGCTCTCAAATTTAAAGTGCACGCAGATCGTTGCAAAGTTTCTTCATGACAAGAAAAACTGAAGTGATCACATAAGCTCTGCACCGTTATACGGTAAAATATTAGCTGACCAGCTGAAATTTGTTTAGTTGCATCAATATAAGGCGCGCTTTCACAGGCGTGTTCCGTACCCAGCATGGTGAGTTTTCCTTCGGCTGCCGTCATATGTTTTGTTCGTTAGTCCCACAGGAAGTTTTCGGCGCCACGACATGGTTCAATGGGATTTACCCCGAAGAAACGAAGTCGACGGATCCGCGGAAAGTGCAAGGCATTTCCCAAAGACCGCCGTTCTCTGCCTCCTCATTTGACTGCATTCTTGGGCTACAAGGCCGGTATGACTCACATCGTCCGCGAGGTCGATCGGCCGGGATCAAAGGTTCATAAAAGGGAAATTGTTGAGCCGGTTACTATCCTGGAATGCCCACCCATGGTTATTGTAGGGTTGGTAGGCTATGCCCCTACGGCCCGTGGACTACGCACATTCAAGACTGTCTGGGCAGAACACCTCACTGAAGAATGTCGTCGTCGGTTCTACAAGGATTGGTGTAAGTCCAAGAAGAAGGCCTTCACAAAGGCATCGAAAAAATGGGCTGACGAAGCTGGCTTACGGGAGATTAACCGTGATCTGAAGAAGGTGAAAAAGTACTGCACAGTGGTGCGTGCTATTGCACACACTCAAGTAAGTTGTAGGCTTTTGGTTTACTTTCCTTAGATGCGATTAATGAAGCACCGCCAAAAGAAGGCCCATATTATGGAGATACAGGTGAACGGTGGGACGGTGTCGCAAAAAGTTGACTGGATTCGTCAGCATTTTGAGAAGCAGATACCGATAGTGAACGTCTTTAGTCAAGATGAGATGATCGACGTAATCGGGGTCACTAAGGGCAAGGGTTTCAAAGGTGTTACGTCCAGGTGGCACACGAAGAAATTGCCCCGTAAAACCCATAAAGGCTTGCGCAAGGTTGCTTGCATCGGGTCGTGGCACCCTGCCCGCGTTGGGTCCACCGTTGCCCGAGCGGGTCAGAAAGGTTATTTCCACCGAACGGAGCTCAATAAGAAGATTTATAGGATCGGACTCGGTGAGATTATCATATTCATAATTTACACGTATAACCAGGCGTTCAGGCACAGTTGGAGGCCGCTAAGGCAGAGGCCGCAAAAGAGGAATCGAAGGACAAGTCGGCTCTCATCAAACCCAAAGGCAACGCATCTACTGAATTTGACCTAACGGCGAAGAACATCACTCCAATGGGTGGATTTCCACACTACGGAGAGGTGCGCAACGACTACGTTATGATAAAGGGTTGTTGCATGGGTCCTAAGAAGCGTGTGATCACACTCAGGAAGACTATCTTGGCACAGGTGAATCGTCGGTCAAAGGAGAAGATTGTCCTCAAATTCATTGACACGTCCTCGAAATTCGGTCATGGTCGGTTCCAGACCAGAGCAGAAAAGAAGGCTGTCATGGTAAGTTAAGCAACAATATCTCCTAATCTGATTCAATTCAGGGACCATTGAAGAAGGATCACGAGCGAGAAAAGATCAGTACATAATTGTTTGAAATAAATTTGTGGTGGAAATCTGTTTTATCAAATGCAGTCGAACTGTGAATCGGATATACTTTCTCAGCATCTAGTGCTATGGAACAGCAGTGGCATCAATGTGGTGCACTGATATCTAATGGGTTTGTCTTCCTCAGTGACAATGCGCACTCGTTTCAGGTAATCGTGGTTTTTAGCGTCTGCATCTCTGATATTTTCACTGTGTTCTTTGATAGTATATGCAGCGTGTTCCTGGAGGTTATCTCAGTCGGAAAAGCTTTTGTTCTTAGCTCAGCAAGATTTGTAGCTGTGCACTGGCTGATTTTGTTGGTCTATCGCTGGATGCCAATTTCTTTTGGCGGGAGGGGCACGGACTAACATATCTTATTGAGGCTTCATCCCTGCCAGTATTACACAAGCAGTGACTACTGCTGCTCAACTGCTACACAACTGTCAGGAGGGAACTATCAAAAAGTCGAAAGTGAAAGGAGAGTGATCAGCTGAAGGGCTCCCGTGCATTGAGATAGCATTGGTTTAAAGTGTCAGCAGCGTATCGAACTGTGCTGCCGTCGCTGGGATTGTTAGTGTCTCTTGGAAACGTCTGCAGCAGGAACTCAGTGGGCTGCACTAACCGGTTACGAGTCTGGCTAGTGGTAGCTTCAGCGCCACGGGGGTCGGTTGAGTGCCCCATGCTGTGGGTTGTCTAACCACGTGCAAGACAGACTGCGTGTACTCCCGCAAACGGGTAATGTAATTCGCACAGCTCCCGACATTGTAGTGGCTCATTTCGCGCAGCTATGTCATGACCTCCGGAACTTCTTACCACCCCGGTTTCAGAACGAGGAACCTTTTGTAGTGATTAGACGTAATTAGTACGTGTTCCAACCATGACCTGATGGGTATTGTTCGCTTCAACAGTTCTGCATTGTTACGAAATACACGCATCAATTCAGTGCGCTGTTGCCGTGGTCAATTGACCTCTGTACTACGAAGGCATCGGTAAAATGTTTAGTCTTCAGACTAATGGATGAAGTTTCCTAACCCTAAACGAAGTTCCTGGGGTTGTAATGTATTCCCGCACTTCAGTTCCAGTGAAGCTTGTGGATGCCACAAATGGTTCAAACTAGCGACTGTTCGAGCCCTGCTAATGCATGCATTGACTCCATTTGTCACATAGAGGCGGTCGC
Organism: Clonorchis sinensis; assembly: GCA_003604175.2. NCBI lineage: Eukaryota > Metazoa > Platyhelminthes > Trematoda > Opisthorchiida > Opisthorchiidae > Clonorchis > Clonorchis sinensis. The sequence goes on from CM030370.1 coordinate 62,429,171, forward strand.
GGTTTACACACCTGTCAAGCTAGACAGATCGATCAGCAATCTCTAGGTGGTAACTTGAAATAAAATTTGACGCCCCATTACTCCGAGATTTTCATGAATCAATAGTTTCCTTGGACAATTTTCGCGGATTAGGTAGCGAGGTATTCGGTTGTTCCAAGCTTCGGATAGCCCGACACGGTGAAGGGAGATTTGTTCCGGACCGTTCTTAAGGTGCGTTAATGCTTCGCAGTCTTGGTCATTGTTTCGAAGACGGCCTGTCGGTTTCTAGAGGGTGACGAACGGTCTGTTAACCGGTTTCACGCAATGTGAACATTAAACTAACGCACTTTCAGCTCTTAGTAGTGCACTCGTTTTTGTCTCCCTAGGTAATGGGTTGGAAGTGAGCACCAGCTCGTGAAATTTATCGTGGGATTGCGTACTAATCAGGTGAATCCGACAAGTGGGTCAAGACTCGAGGTGAGTCTCATGCCACGCAGTAACGTTGCTTCTAAGCTGCCCAGACCGGGGATTTTTCCTCGGGCTATCCCTTGTTCCTTCTGGGGTACGCAACTTGCCTCTGATCACGCCATCGTGCAGACCCGGTTAGCAGTTCTGTGTCCACCGGTGCCCCTTCCCACCACACAAGCAAACGTCACTGGGTCACTTGACTGTCAGTTATCTGATGAAAAGGCCCTATGCCCCTTGCTGCCTATTAACAGTAAACAAAATAACACTCTTCTAAATCCACGAGATCCTTTCTATATAGGAGCTTTTAACGTCCGTACTCTATGTCAACTTGGCAAACAGGCGATGCTTGCTGAAACTTTATACTCCCTAAAAATTGATGTATGCTGTGTCTCCGAAACACGCATACAAGACCCAAGCGTGGTTATGCATCTCAGAACGCCAAGGATGAACTCAGCTCTTTCACATTTCTCCCTCCGTGTATCCGGTGACCCAGAAGCGATGACCCGTGGACTATATGGCGTGGGAGTTGCACTCAGCCCCAGAGCTGAACGCGCTTTGCTGGATTGGATCCCAGTGAACAGTCGGCTTTGCGCCGTCCGATTATCCAGTTCAATCAAGCTCAATGCCTCTCGGCATAAAAAGCGCTGCCTGTTTGTAGTGTCGGCTTATGCCCCAACGGACTGCAGTTCTGATGTTGAGAAGGATACCTTTTATCGAGAACTATCCGGGCTCATTCGGCAGGCAAAAAGCACTGATATTGTGATCCTTGCAGGCGATCTGAATGCTCAAGTGGGTCGTCTGAGCTCCTTGGAATCACATTTGGGCGGTCGATTTGGAGTCGATGCTCGCCGCACAGACAACGGAGATCGACTCCTTCAGTTGTGTGCTGACCATGAACTGTTTCTGGCAAGTACGAACTTTCAACATAAGCGTTCGCATCGCGTGACCTGGCGGCCACCAACTGCAAATCAACCGTGGACCCAGTTGGACCACGTGGCCATCAGCTACCGGTGGAGAGCCACAATTCAAGACTGCCGTTCCTTTTGGGGCACTCCACTTGATTCCGATCACGCCATGGTGCGTGCACGCCTGACAGTTCGCTTCCCTTCAGGCCCTCGCAAACTAGAAAGAAGCATGCCAATCCAGTATCTTCGAAGATCGACCATAGCTCAACAGTACCGATCTGAGCTAGCCCAACAACTCTCTACATGCACTGGCAGTGCGAGTGTAGATGAAGCATGGCAAAATGTGAAAGAAGCCATGTTAGCGGCGTTCAGTGCTGTCTGTCCAACCTCCCCGATTCGACCACAAAACCACTGGATATCGGCGAGGTCGCTATCCATGATTGATGCCCGGAAATCCATACCAGCAGGCAACGCGTACGACGGCGCACGCAAATCCCTTAAACGCCAAATAGTGAAGAGCCTAAGGAAAGACCGAGAGCTCTGGTGGAAATCGAAAGCTCGAGAGATGGAGAAGGCTTTTGCTACGGGAAACAGCCGTGCCCTATATCAACTGATACGATCGACTGGTCCCAGGAAAACAACGGTCAGCGAAACGATAAGTGAAAAAGACGGCTCATTAATTCACTCCCAAAAACGTCGACTGGAAAGATGGGCCGAACACTTCGAAGAGCAGTTCAGCTGGCCTCCTGCAACACAGCCTGTGGAGATAATGCATACGGGCCAGTGGAATGTAAACCTTGATCGTCCTTCGGAAGAAGAAATAAAGTACGAACTATCCGTACTAAAACGTGAGAAGGCACCAGGACCGGACGGTCTCTATCCAGCCCTCTTCAAAGAAGGCGGAGAATCCCTGGTGACCCATCTGACAAAGCTTGCTGGTGCTATATGGAACGAAGAGAAGGTGCCTGCAGAATGGGGCATGTCGACAGTTATCCCTATTTTCAAAAAGGGTACGCGGACGCTGTGCGAAAACCACCGTGGCATCAGCCTGTTAGCTGTGGCATCGAAGGTACTCTCTGGTCTTATCCTTCGAAGGTTAACTGAACACAGGGAGAGACAAATCCGTGAAAACCAAGCTGGGTTCCGTCCTGCAAGAGGATGCATCGATCATATCTTCACCCTCCGACAGATTCTTGAACAGCGACACTGCTTCCAGCAACCAACAATGGTTGTGTTTCTCGATCTGAAGGCTGCCTTTGACTCTGTAGACCGCCAGGCACTATGGCAGTGTCTGTGGAGCAAAGGTGTCCCCCTTAAATTCTTGACCCTTCTTAAGGCGCTGTACGCCAACTCCCGCGGCCGTGTGAAGGTCTACGGGAAGCTCTCTTCTGAGTTCACCACATCAAGTGGTGTCAGACAGGGCTGTCCTCTTTCACCTTTCCTCTTCAATTTCGTCATTGATACGATCATGGAAGACTCATTATCAGCCTCTACTGCCTGTGGGGTCGAAGCGCTCCCGGGGCGTCCGCTTACAGATATCGAGTATGCAGACGACATAGCTCTTCTTGGATCTGACGCCGTGGTAATGCAAAGAATATTAAATAATCTAACTAATTCCGCCTCACGGTTCGGCATGCGCTTCACACCTGCAAAGTGTAAAGTGCTAGTGCAAGACTGGGTGGGCCCGAACCCTAGCCTAGTGCTTGCGGGTGAACCGATTGAGGTAGTAGACAAATTTGTCTACCTGGGCAGCTGTATTAGTCCCGGTGGTCTCGCGAAAGATGATATTTCCATCCGAATTGGGAAGGCCCGAGCAGCTTTTGTGAACCTGCGTCACCTGTGGCGTAGGCGTGACATCAGCTTATCCGTCAAGGGTCGAGTTTATAATGCTGCTGTGCGCTCCGTATTACTATACGGATCAGAAACCTGGCCGCTGCGCGCCGAGGACGTCAAACGACTTTCAGTGTTTGACCACCGATGTCTCCGGAGCATTGCCCGAATCTGGTGGGAACACCGGATCAGCAATGCTGAAGTACGTCGAATGGTATTCGGGAGGAATAACTCACCCTCGATAGATGAACTGATCACACTGCATAGGTTGCGCTGGCTTGGCCACGTGCTGCGCATGCCAGTCGACCGACTTCCTCGAAGGGTTCTTTTCGCACAACCACGTGAAGGGTGGAAACGAGCCAGAGGCGGTCAAACAATGACTTGGCAGCGAAGTGTAAAAGCCATTACCAGCAAACTCAGCTGCGCTGGTCACTGCCGTCTTCCTGGATGGGGACCCCGAGATGGGCCACATCAATGGTTGGAGACATTGTCAGACATGGCCCAATCGCGCCCTCAATGGCGCTCATGCATCCAAGCTATTGCCTTCAATGCATAGCCCCGTTCGCAATTCCCCCCACTTAACAGCCCATTGACAGTGGTGTTTTTATGCAGCTCGCGCCTCCAATGCGCAGCTTCCTACCTCACCTCCCCAAACCATCGGTGGACGAAACTGTGGCATCTACAACCACTGCACGACAAGTACACGGTTTCTTACAGCTGATGATGATGATGAGACTATGCGAAAAGACGGAACACCAATTCACTCCTTCAATCGCTGTCTTGAGTGGTGGGCTAAACGCTTTAAAGAACGGTTCAGCTGACCTCCAACGCAACCGCTGGAAGAACTAAGTGGGCCTGAATGGAACATTGTCACCAAGTCACCATCAACCGGAGCAAGAACGCCATGTGAAAACCATCGTGGTGTTAGACTGGTAACTTCCGCATCTAAGGAGCCATCTGACGTTATTTTGCACAGGTTGATGGGTTATCAGGGGAGACAGCTTTGTGAGAATCAAGCTGGGTTTCTCCCTGGTCGAGGATGCATAGACCATATCTTGACCTGCAACACTTCTTCGGACGTCCCGCGTTTTTCTGGATTTTCAGGCTGCTTTTCGTTCTGTCGTTCGTCAGCAACTTTGGCAGTGTCTGGCGATCAAACGTGTCCCTTCCAAATTTCTCTCCTTATGAGGCCACTGTATGCGAACCTCTCTGGGCGCGTACGAGTATTCGGGAAGTTCTCGCCTGAGTTCACCACGTCCAGTGGTGTAAGACAAACTTACCTTTTCTCGCCTTTCATCCTCAACTTTGTCGTTGATGTGCTCCTTGAAATCTGTCTGTCTGCCTCTGACACCTCGAGAGTCGAAATGCTTCCAGGACGTTCCCTCAGAGACATTGAGTATGCGGACGATATTGCTCTCCTTGGTTCAGGTCCTTCCCAAATGCTGACGATTTTAAGTAGCTTAAATAACTCTGCCGCACTGTTTGGCATGCGCTTCACACCTGCAAAGTGTACAGTGCTGCTACAAGGCTGGATGGGATCAAACCCACACCTCATGCTTGCAGGTGAGTAGTTGTATAAGTTCCGGTGGAGTGGTTGGAGATGAGATTACTTCTTGAATCTGAAAAGCCAGGGCAGCTTTTGCGAGCGTCCGACGCCTATGGCGCCGAGTTGACGTCAGTTTGTCTGTCAAGTGAAGAGTTTACACTGCGATGGTGCGATTCATACTGCTTTATGGGTTAGGAACTTGGCCCTTACACGCAGAGGAGACGGAAGATGTCAGCGTTTGACCATTAGTGTCTCCGAAGCACTGGTCGGGTCTGGTGGGAACATCAGATTAGCAATGCTGAGGCCCGCCAGATGGCCTTAGGAAGAAGGAACTCTCCCGCGATAGCTGAATTACCCACGCTTCATAGGCTACGGTGGTTAGGACGTGTACTCCATCAAGCTCACAGAGCTCTTTTCGCCCGGCCCCGTGCTGAATGGAAGCGACCGAGAGGTGGACCGTGTATGATCTGGCAACGAAGTAGGAACACTAACCAATAAATTTAGCCCGGTGGCCAACTGCCGCCGGGCTGGATGGGGACAGTGGGACTCAACTCACCAATGTTTAATGACATTGGCATAAATGGGCCAATCGCGCAGTCAGCATTGCTGTTACATCAAAGCACCGCGTTCAGTACGTAGTTACCCAGTTCCCGAGCTAACTGAACTTGCCGTGACTTCTTCGGCCTGACTGTATGTCCCGCTTTCCCGTGATCGGAACTGTAGTAGTTGAAACAAATGTGCCCATGGTACACGGCTTATGGCTCATTGAATTGCCGACGAATTGTTTTGGACGGTCGTCTTCGCATCATTCAAGTCGTAATGTTGGACACGGAGCTCTGAGCATATGATAGTGAATGCGACATGGTCTTTGTTCATCCGCTGTCGGTTAGAAAGGTGGTAAATGCTCTCAGTAGGAAATGGCGCGTATGGTCGTTGCATTGTTACATTAGTCAATCGCTGCGTAGGGCTAACGGAAAGTCAGCATGAGTCGCCCGTTGGGCTCCAGAGTAAAATCGATGTTCCTGATTATCGCTGTTCATAGATGTTTTTGGTGGGGTTAGTGGTTTTGTTTACCAACTGCATCGCAGAGTATGCACTAAATGTATGCGTCAGGCCAATAGTTTCATCCAAACTAGTATATGGCTACCGCCTTTTGTGTGAATCCTTTAGTGGAGAAATCTTGAACGCAATACTTATACTTCTCTAGTACTGACTGGCAATGTGATTAAGTTTGTTGGCTCTGGTTACCGCACTTTGCTAAAGCACAACCTCTGTATGTACAGTACGGTTATTTGATGATGTAAGTGCTTTCATTTGGAGGATTTGTCCAGGCCAGGATGATTTGTGAGTCGTCATAAGCTAACGCGTACCACTTCACTCCCCAGTGATAATGGATAATCCGAGAGCTGTCGTTTGTGCCCCTGGTTTGACCGGTTGATTCGAATACCTTCGCAGAGCTTCACGCAGTGAGTGAACCTGATTGCTTTCGACTTCTTGTTCACAAACACAGAATACGACGGTCCAACAATGTTCTCCCATGACTGCCGATAGCTGCAGCTAGTTCTTGTTGCGTCTGCAATTCCCATATTGTCGTTGATTAGCTCACCCATAGAGGAATTAGTGCATCCTTATTTTGCGAGTTGTTTGTAAGTTTCTGAACTTCCATTTCCAAACTTTTTGTTTCACGTTTCTGCTCTCAGCTAGACTTTGTTTTGGCATTCAGCAGAACTGGGGCCCTCAGTTTAGAAGAAAGCATATCGCACAAATTGATCATCTTGTGCTCGCCCGTGAACATCCTGTTTTTACTTTCTAGTGTCACATATTTGGCGGTTTTATCCCCCGGTTACGGTTGTTGACTTCTAAGGGACGCTCTTACAGTGTCAAATGGTAGGGTTTGTGATCTTCTAACTCATGGATAGTGGCGTGATCCGAATCAGCGAACGTTTTCGGGAATGACACATAGTCAACGTAACCGTCGTGACCAGTGATCATTTCGGTTCCATGGTGGTTTTTCAGGATGTACCTTGTAGCGCTTCTACTCGGTATGTCTGGTAATCAGCCGCCGTCTAAGTTACATGTGCCGTCAGTGTCTCCGATGATCCGGGCTGCTCTATTCCTGCTTTTGGTACTCAGCTCTTCATGTCAGATAAGGTTTGTTGGTTCTTGTTAGCTCTTCAGCTGAACCAGTTGAGGTTGGCTGATGCATGTGCATATGCTCGTACTCGTGAAAGTTGAGAAACCGGCGGCATCCTTCTACTTTACAGTTTGTGAGACTGTCTTGGGGAACGAAGTCAATAGCAACAGAGTTACCGGAGCTTTTGGTGAATGTCGTTTGTGTATTGAGGGTCATTTGAACCTAACTGCTCTAAGGTGTATTACAGCTATGTCACCACAACAGGCTTTGTGAACCCATTTGCTTTAGAATGCAGTGATAACGAGGTTTGAATAGTGGATACAGTTGCGCATGAGAGCAATGATGCGGCGGTTGTTCACTTCTCCAGGTTACTGACTGTTTTGTCTATAGCTTAGGTCCGTAGAAAGTTGGTGACTTGATGGAAGGAAACACAGTAATGAGGGATGTAGTTGGTTTCACCGATAACGTCTCCTCGCTTATCTGCCTGTGTGCACTGACAAAAGAGCTAGAGTTGTCAGCAATTGGAGGAGATCAAGAAGTAAAGTTCATTTGCTTACTTGTTTTTCGGATACATTTGGGCTGATCTGCCAGGGTGATAGAGCTGTGTCCTTACCTGGAAAGCCGACATACTTGTCCGCCCTTCTATCTATTGACTATCCTGCAGTGGATTCTTCCATTAGTGCTTTTCAAAGGGCTGCTAAGATACGCAAACCCCGACCATTACAAATTCCATTCTGTGCTGTCGAGCTCCTGATGCGACCGCGCTCATCTTTGGGAATGCCGTGAAATCATCAGTGGTGTCTATCTGTGCCTGCCTTGGTGAAGATTTTAAAAGGACGCTCGTTGTGGACTTAGTAGAACAAAAATCTGGCTCCACTTATTCTACGTTAACTAGTGACGACGCCAATGCATGTTAATCCGAAACAGGATTCAGTTGGCTAATCGCCTCAATACAGGCGTGCGCTTGTTTTCTTTCCAAGGATGTATCCGGTTCCATTTATATGTCCATCTTCCCGCTGAGCTTGTGCAGCAGGGCTCTTTGTGACATACTCATGCGCTTACACCCGTGCGGGTTTCGGTCTAATCAGGTATCAGTTTTGTGATGAATGAGCTAATAAGGCAATCGCCGGATGATCGGTAATACTCCATCCGAATAGCTGAGAACTTTGAAGTGTGTAGCAAACATCCCTGTTTTCGTAAAGGGAGGTTTTCGTAGGGTGGGAGGTTCCAAAAACCGAACTAATCATCTTGTTCTTCAGCATATATCACTAAAGAAGCGTAAGTGCTGTCTCTACACAGTTCCGTTCACGAAAAGGCAGCCAGTTATAGACAAATTTACTTGGCAGTTTGTATTAGCTCCAATGACGGTATTTCGAAGGTTGTTTTAAGAAAGTATCTCATTTTGGACCAATATAGGGGATGTGGTGGAGGCTTGGGAGTTTCTAGACCTTTGTCGTCTCTGTATCATGACCATAGCTAGTAGGGGCTGGTTAGTACAGCCGCCACTCGTTTGCTATACCGACCTGATAAAAGCTCACTTGTGTTCGGCATTTTGATGTGTATATTAATGTATGTGGAACGTTTTGCTTCGGATGCATTGGACGCGCCAGATATCCAGTGCTCTGGCATATGGTCTGCAGTGAACCTGTGTACTGGTCGTCAGCTCCTGTCTATTTTGCCGCGCGAGTAATTTCCATGTGGTCTAACTTAATTTTGTTTAAAAAAGTGAAACACTACCATCGCAGACAGCGTCCTAATATGGAAAGTCGATGGTGGTTTGTTGTTCCATCAAACCTTCAGTCCCTATCCCGACGATGGCTTGCTCCATGTCCACCTTGTTCTCTCCACTAGAGTTAGTTATCACAAAAGAAATCTGCAAGATGTCTTTGGTTAAAAAACGGAGCATTCGACAGAAACACCCCAACATGGGAAGTTAATGAGGCGTAACTGTGTTTGTTGTTGGGGGCTTTAACGTAGAAAATTTGGCCTGAGTCTGGGAAATTTGGGAACACAAAGCAGTAAAGGTTTCAAGCGGCAAACAATCCTGGGGAATATAAAGAGGCCCATGAATCCTTCCAGCAACAGAGCACTGAACCTAGATACGGGTGATGAGCACAGGCAATTCGTGCGAGTTACTATATGCAGGAACGTAGGAATTCGGCTGCATTGAATGTAACCACCCGGATACACCTGTGGGTCAGCCTGCAGTGTACTTACTGCGTGCAAGCTTCGAGATGAGATCGTTTATTGGAAAGAGTATGGGTTGTTTCGTGGACGCTTGCGTTATAAAAGTTTTAGTGTGAACAGTAACAGAATGGAGTATGTCCTTAGTAAGCAGGAGAAGTGCAGAATGAACACTTCTGTAACCCTGCTTTGGCTTCTTGCGTCCGAGTGAGAACACCATCAGGACGTACCTGAATCACTCGGCTTTTGAAAAGCTTCTGGTCCAGTTCCTCAGGTCAGGATCTCTGTACACCGGCAGTTTAAAAGTGAGGTAGCCGTGTGGTACTTGGTCGAACACCGAAACACTAAGGAATGCCTAATCGGTTTCACCAGACGAGTCCGGGTTTACCATCGTGTTATGTCTATTACAGTAAGTCACATGCAAAACGATAGCGTATGATCTACTGGTCTAACCACGTACACGTGATTAAACATGCGAGTATTATCTGGCTATGTGTCAAAGCCCCGTCCTCGCGCCTCATGGAAGTTTAGTACGGAAATTATGGAACCGCTTTGCAATGCTTATTACTGTTCAATATTTAAAGAACGTCCAGGTGGGTTCAAGAGGTCGCTTGAGAATTTTCGCGTTTCACAAACTGCCTAAATGCGACTTACTTTCGTGCATGATAGCGTGTAACAGCTCAGGTCATGTTAGTCGGTAAACAACTCCACAATGAAGGACACTCCTTTCACCGGTGGTCGTTCGCAGCCCACTTGATAGTTATTTGACTAAAGTTGATCGCAATAGGGACAGTGAAGATATGATGGCGACTATTCGAGCCGGATAATGAGTTGCACTTAGGAGTAATGAATATGTATGATCTCTTGGTAGATTGGATTGCAGCGAAAGGACAGGAGAGACGGGATACGACTGGATCCTCTTATGAAGCATATGTATGAAACAACCTAGAGGATTACTATGCTGACTGAAAGGCTTAGGATTGTTTTGTTACAAGATGCTCCGAAGAACACTCCTAGCTAAAATCGAGAGTATTTTGGACCTGCTGGATAGACAGGAGCATTGGCGACAAGCAGACAACAAATGTTTGTGCTTTTTTTTCAAGTGACGAGTTCAGGAGTCCATTTGAGTAAGTCGGATATAGAATGATCGAAAACTCCTATCTCTTGTAACGTTCAGGCAGTATCGATTTTCGATAAGTCTTCTGGTCAGTCTGGTCCTATTGTACCGGAATCTCTAGCAGTAGCAAATGGTACTGGATGAGGCGGACGGCAGCCTTGGTCATTCCGATCCTTCCTACACAATGCAAAGCTTCAGGAGAGAAATTCTGAGATGTGAAAGAACCCATGCTGACTCCTGCGAGCAATTTTTTGCACAAGTGCCAGGTTTTGACGCTTATTGATTCTTGTTCACGGTGGCCACTCGTGTATTTCACTACTTCTGCACATCCATTGTTTGGGGACCTACATAATTTTTGTCGTAAGTTCGCTCTCATCATGGCGCCAGACCATTCAACCTCATTCATGCTACTGTGAATGATACGTAGCATTCCCAACGTATGTAACTGATCTGATGCGTGAACCCCCAAACCAAATTTCCACGAGTCTGGGCTGTCATAAGTACACTTGGGGATGGAGATTCCAAATGCTATCCATGTTTGTCAGCAACCCTTATCCGAACCGTTGAATAGTGCTTCCCCCTCCTAGTTGGAGTTATTGCAAGATGACCAGATCACTCTTCTGCATTATGCTGCCTCGCGGTCATGATGCAATTCTGTCTACACGCTTAGGAACGCTTATCATATACACTTGGACTGGTTTGTAGTTTTCAGAAAACCTGTGAATAGTTTGGCAGTGTACTGTGACATCTTGAACACCGTATTCACTGAAACATGATGTGGTGCTGAGGTCATTTAGTTGAAAAACTCCACAAATGAAGGATTCGCCTGGGTTCGTTTGAGTACTCTGTTCAAACTGAGTCTATGTTCGCCTACCTGGTGGACACTAGAAAGGGATAAAGCGGTCGTAGGCCGTCGAACCGCCTTCAGTAACCGTGTGATCAGTATTCCTTGAAGAAAATATGCTGTGAGGTCTCCAATATCGTACCAACCGAAATCAAATTACTTCATTTATCCATTTATTCGGCTAACTTTATTAGTCTGTCAATGCGACTTTGATTCTGACCAATTTCACAAGAAAGTATTAGTTCCTTCCATAATTTTTGGATCTGTCGCTATCGACGCAAGGTGCATTATTGGCTTCTGTTATTTCGGATCGTATTAGTGCCGCCTCAATATGCCTATAAATACTTTTGAAACATCAGTCAGCTGTTATTGTAGCTATGTTGAACCGGTAGCCTACATACCGGGCTGCGCATACCGGTATTATTCGGCTACGGCCAAACACATCGAGTTATCCGGCTGCCTCTTTCAGCCGTTGTATCATTAGGTACCTGCGCGAGAATTCCGTTTTTTCTCATAAAGGACAATTCAGTGGATTTCTACAGTTCCCTATAGCGTGAATATCTGCTAGATTTTCGCCAGGCGAGGTCAGTTTGCATAAGAAACTGCCACAGGTCATGCAGTGGGCACTAATTTATCGCAATTGTGAGTCTGCACTGACCTTTTTCTATAAATATACATATAGCACACTGCACGTGCCGCGCAGCCTTTGTTCTTCTGTAAACATATACATTGGCACTTACTACGTCCATCTGGCTGCTGTTCTTTCGGTTTGATTCAGCAGCGGTTGCATTCACTCTGAAGTCCGGACTTCAGTTTGATTTTTCGACTGTTGTTTTAGCCGAAGCAATAGTGGTAGCTACTCATGTGTGCTTGTGCGTCCAGTCAGTTTATCCGCGCACTTGGCACCAGATAGATACCCAGCAAGTTATGTGGTTGTGTCGAATACGCATTAATTTGGTGGAGGGTTTGTGAATTCAGAGGGCTAATCGGTGTGCAAAATAAGTAATGTGTTTGGCTAAACACAGTGTAGTTTTTTTTCATTTCTGCCTACTTTTTTTATCTGTCAGCCATAAATGAGGCGTACCAAGTATTATATCGCAGAAAAGCTAATATTCCGCTATTCGACATACTGTCGCGCATTTATTCAAAATACGCCAGATGCTGCAGCTTTTGTTCCTGGAAAGAAAAATCTATTCCAGGTACCTTTTGTTAAACTATGGGCCAGAAATAGAGGCTCAAACAAAGCTTATGAACAGCCTTTCACAGCGCTCCGTTTCCTCCAGAATCGTCAACTACTGGAATGACACCTGGTTGGCTTTTCAGCATGGGAGGTAATACAGATGTTGCGTTAGGTATTTTGGAGCCTATTGCGCGTTTTACCACTCACTTAAGGTCATGCGTAATCGGTTTTTCAGTTTTTCTGCTGAATGGACACGACAATTTGGCATGCCGCTTTTCAGTTACAAAATGCAGAATCGGAAAACTGATACAAATAAGGGAAAACTAGTGTGACCGCTCTTACATCTATGTATGAATCATTGAACAGTTTAAGTGCAATTTAAATACACTGGTCGCTTTGATACCAGATAAAATCTCAGGAGTAATCATATCGTGACCACTGTCTTATATAGTAGGCCTAATCTTGACAGCAAAAATGCCGCACATCTTCGCTGTGGTCTTCAACCCGAATACACTTGTAGTAGTGAAATTGCCCTCAGACTCGAATGTATATTTGACTCAAAATGCAATGGAACCTCCACCTTGAGCAGTGCTTTAAAATCGCTCTTGAAATTGAAGTTATCCGGATGACATCGGCTTATTTACGCACATACTAAGTGCTCATCCGAGTGGCCTGTCCAACGTGGGTAAAAACGGTAAATATATCTACAAAGGCATTCGTTTTTCTAATTTTAAACTCAGTAGTTTGGCTCATCTCAGCCAGGCATTTGATTCAGTTATAGCCACAAGTCAAACCTCCACATTAGTCGTGAGTGGAACCGCGACAAACCACCGTGACTTCAAAATCGACACAGACTTCGGCGCAAACAATGTCTCTAGCTATTATCCTGACTGAGTGATGATACAATTTTCACAAGCGCATGAACAGTTATTCTTCCTATAAGATGTGCAGATAAAACGTTATCTAGAACGGTTGGGTAGATGACGGGTATATCATACGAAAGCGTTGAACGGCAGGTTCCGTGTACGCATAACTATACCAACTGGCACCTACAATATGCTCCAGCCTGCACTCAAAGGTTCCGGCTCGGCGTTGCCTCACGTTTTCTTTGCGACTGTGTAATAGCGTTTCAGAAAACCACCGACGCTGAACTCGGGCCACCCATTACTCTGAATTGAACATTGACCCTAACCCTCCTGCTGCCAGAACTGTTAACACATTAGGGTTGGCCATCCGAAGCACGGAACTCCGGGCGACTCAACTTGGGTCCGTCATTCTTTTCCCACCTTGTTGGATTATACACCCCACCGGACAGCATACAGTTCATGGCTGTTTTTCCAATGCTTCTATCTAACTGGCAGATTGCATGTCCCTCCAATAATGTCTTCTACTTTCCGGGTTAAGTTAGTTATCTAGTTACCGACAATAACACTTTACAAGCATATTCCCACTGAACACCTTGCTGACCGTATACCGTCCGTAACAGGTCGACACGTTGTCGGCAATTTTGGCAAAGTAACAGTTCATGGTTCAAACGGTTCAAGGTGACTGGGAACACGTACATATAATTGAACGAATCAGCATTTTCAACATGTAACGGGGTTTGGTATTGTTGAATATCTTAACCTTTTTGTGTTTGCCTTCCGGATTGTGAATTTCAACTGGGCCGGCTGAAAAAGCTTGGGATAGATCCGATCAGATGGTGCAAGATTGTTCGCATGTTTTATCAAGAGGTTTCCCATGGAAATTTGTGACAATGATGGGCAGTGTGACGGGGGATGTCCCTATTGAGCAAAATTTATAATGTTAATATGGAGTTAGTTTTCCAAGTATGTGTGGGACGTGCGTCAATGATACCCATTCTTCGGGTGCCATGTAATATTTTCAGTAAACTGCATTCAATAAATTAAACAGCAGGGTGGGATGATGATCACCGACCAATATATCCCATGAAGATATCGAATGTAATCAAATTAACCTGGAATATGATGGAACATTATACATAACAATACTATATGTTATTATAAATAATAATATATAATGATATATTCAGATATGTCAGGAAGAGAGTGGACCTTACCGTGGTTTGACGGTTTGTGTACCTCTGCGACCTATCTACCTACTTTGAGGATGTCCGCTCGACAATCGCAGTCTCTGGTACCAGGTTGGTCAATGGTTAGAGGTCTGACGAATACAACATCCGGGCTCTCTATGTTAGGAGTTGGAACATGTATGGCGAAGTGTCCCTTAAAAATGTTATTTACATGCATTCCCAACCAAATATCATTACGTTACGGTCAGGTTTATGAACCTAAGCCATTGGTTAAGGATCCGAATCGTCCTCCTGGCAAGATGTGGGCGCCCTTGTGTAACGGTGGATACTGCTGACGAGGCATGCGAGTAGTAGGTGGTTTCTCACAACCCCACCTTGATCTAATGGAATGTGGGATTTATTACGGAATTTGTGGAATTGCCTTGAAGCATTCGTTTTCATTTGCTTGCTAGTCTGGAATGTTCCAGGAAAGTTCAAGAAGACACGTTCAAGAAGAAGACGGATGTTCAGTTTTTAAAAACAAGGTGCATATGAGGGATTTACTTTCCTGTTCAATAGTTTGCCACTGTTTAGTTGGTTTAGTTTTCTAATAACCAGTTCCGCAGCGAAGGGCTTCTTCGTTTCACTGGTAGTATCCCAGTCCGTGTAAACCATGAACTACACATATACAGATAAAAGCATGCCATATGGACCGTCGCGAGGTGCCATCAGCCAGGTCGCCTTACTCGCCGCATACGGCAGGGCGGGTAAGCTAAAAGGCCGCCGCTGACACCTCTCTTCTTCCTCGTTCACACAATGTTTCTGCTCTCCTCACCCCATTATTAACTCTCTCCCTGTAAGCCTAGCAGTTGGAACTGATGACTCTGTCCGTCCTGCATCAGTTCTGAAAGAAACGTCTGCGCGTCATCCAATGTTGACATCATCAGGCATAGCGATATCAATCTTCAAACCTTTATGATCACTCTACCTGGCTGCTTTCAAGGTCCGCACTCTGAAGCAAGCAGGACAACAAGCTGCTCGTACTCTCACACTGGACTCACTTGGCATTGGTGTGCGCTGTGTATCATAAACGAAAAATCGAAATGCAAGCACAATGGTTGAGCTAACCAACCCATCACCTTTGGCTCGCTTCCGGCTACGCAGCTCTGGCGATCCAGAGGCTGCTGACGCAGGATGTACAGGATTTGATGTAACCCTAAGTCCCCGAGTGGAAAGATCCTTGATTGACTGGATACCCGTTCGCCACTGCGCGGTTCATCTGGTAGCGTCTGTGAAGGAGTCTCACAAGCGAGAAGTTGACGAAGGTCTGTTTGTCGTGTCTGCTCGTATCTCAAGTGACTGTGGCTCTGACACCATGAAAGACAAGTTTTTAAGACACTCTGAATACCCCGGTGCGGCGAGCTCCGGCCTCTATGTAGTTGCCGGATATCTGAATACACAAGTGAGCTGGCTTGGCGAATCTGAGACTCAAGTAGGTGGTCGACATGGTCTGGACTCGGTACGTACGAACAATTGTGAACGAATGCTTCAGCTTTGTGCTGACCGAAGGCTGCTTTTTTGCAGTACTAACTTCTGAAATGAGCAAAGTCGTCTGGCTACATTCTGTCCTCCAATGGCGTGCCAGGCACGAGCTCAAATCGATTGCATGACCATCAGTTACCGATGGCACAGGTCAATAACTGACGGCCATTCGTTTTACAACACATTTGTGGATTCTGACCATGCACTCGTCCGGAGTCTCTTCTCCCTTTGTTTTCCAAAGCCGTGTAATGTGCGGGAAATCGCATGGAAGCCGAAAGACTGGTAGATCCGGATGATTGACTAATTTACAAGAATCTTCTAGAATTTCTTTTAAATGCTCCATCATCAGGTGTGAATTCACGCTGGGACGAGATTGCCGTCTCTTTATACAGTGCTTGGAGTTTTGTTTGTGGCGCGGCACTACCAGGCTCACTCGAACACTGGATATCAGATTGAACGGTGAAATGCTTAAGTCTCGGAGACGTCAAATAAAAGTGAGCCTGCGAACCGACTTTCTGGTTTGGACACAGAAACCCATGGAAGTGGATGAGACCCAGAAATCCGGTAATATCCAAAGATTATTTCAGTTGATCCGAACGACCGGCTTCAGGAAATATGCGCTGAGCGTGTGGGTTGGTCTCGGCGAATCCCTAACGAGGCTGTTGGAACGCGAGTTTCTGGTTGTGCACCGCCTACTTACATTGAATAATGTGCCCAACACCCCAAGCTCCGCTGGTTAGACCATATATTGCACGTGCCAAACCATCGTTTGCCGAGGAAGGTGGTGTTTTCCATGCCCAATTCCGAGTGGCAGAAGCAGAGCGGTGGCCAACATTTGACCTGGCAAAGGAGTGAGAGGGAGAATACAAAACGTTTTGGTGCTGTGGAGGCTAATCGCCTAGCAAGATAGGGACCACGTTTTCCCCAGTGCGTCTGGTTGTTATGGCTGTTAATCGATGTCACTGGCGTTTGTGCTGTCAGTTTTTATCCAGATTACCTAAATGGGTGTCTGGAGTTGTAGACACCTTGGAACGACTGTAGTAAG
Source organism: Clonorchis sinensis (assembly GCA_003604175.2). NCBI lineage: Eukaryota > Metazoa > Platyhelminthes > Trematoda > Opisthorchiida > Opisthorchiidae > Clonorchis > Clonorchis sinensis. The sequence goes on from CM030370.1 coordinate 62,445,977, forward strand.
AAAGCACCAAGTCACGCGCCGGAATATTTTTGCTAAGTGCGGATTGGGTGCAGAAATTCAGGTATTGGTTTCGGACTTTTCCGGACCCGGAAGTGGAAATAGTGCGGATTTTTCCGAACCCGGGTGCGAACTGAGTTCAGAGACTCGTTCCATTTCCGCAGTAAGCCTGCACCCGTGTGCAGAAGTCCACTGACTGTATGCTGAAATTTCAGCATCCGGACAAAGATGTGCTGCAAAGTTCATGCACGGATGGTCGCCGAGTAGTTGTGTGTATCCGATTGTGCAAGTGTTGTCGTTATAAACATCATGCCATATCAGAACCTAAAGGATCATGCATGTATCACGGCACATATGCCAAAACTAGGGTGTTACTGTGCGGAAGTTACAACCATGTTCAGTGCATTACTCCAGTTTCCGTCGTCAACGGTGGCTAGTATTGTTTCTGGCTTTGGATATTTAAGCAAAAATATTCTCCTTAACATTCGTGCGACGTCCATTCGCAGATGCGATTTTCGCGAAAACACATTTTCTTGATGAGTGTGAGCACAAATCCAAATTTCGGTGCAAGCGTCACACCGTATTCATTTTATTTGCTTTGTTCGGAAATTTGACTTGGTGAAAGTAGAAACCGCGCAACTCATTGACTCTGTAATACCAGTGCGACCGTGGTTGAGTTTGTCTGTTCTCGAGCGTGGTGCTCATGTTTGCAACCGGTTACAACCACTGATTTCAAAGACTTCACTGCTTTGCATTTTGCAATGACTTCCGTTCACTAAGATGCAGGTTGACCAGATCTCAAGTGCAATCAATTGGTTTTAGTTAGATAACTTTTCACCGGTGATGATGCGATTCAGCTCCACGGCAATTCTTACCCCGTGAACCACCGCTGATGTACGGGAAACCGGTCCGCTTTACAAATTAAATGAATGGAAAAAGGACAGTATGAAAAATAGATGGGCAAATAGAATTAGAGTTAGCCTTTAGGAGGAACATTTGCAAGATTAGTACATTCTGTTGTTTTGTCTACCAGAGCCATCAAATGAAATGGATTTCTACTGACAACATGATGTTCAGAGTTAGCGAAGTACTTGGTAGTTATGTGCCGCTTGATATCCCTCGTCATGCATAAGAGAACGAAGGAGAATTTCCGAGTTTGAATCCAAACGGACTACGATTACATGGAAAGTGAGTTCATCAACTATGTTTCTTCTCCGTCATTTCTTAAGATAGACAAAATACTGCACACGGTGGCACTTTCGCTCTTAATAGTTCCATTCCTGATAGGTTGACCGACACACATGCGATCTTCTTCCATGAAACTGTACTGTTGCTCACCAATGTTGTGACGATAAAGTTGCCATGATAAGCTTCAATGAAAGTATTGCCGCCACCTGCGGGCACTTTGATACACACAGCAGTGACGCGTGGCCTCAAGAGTTGCAGCTCAGTCAAAGGCTAAGGCATAGAAGTTCTATATCCGTGTGATATGTGAAGTAATGAGCATCGTTGAAGTTGACTTCACTGAACACCGCGATTTGTTTATGCTTCCAATCTGTACCAAACACATTTCAAGCGATGCGATCTATAGTTAATGGTTGCCTTATACATAAGATCCGGGCTTATTTTAAAACCTCGAAAAAGTCGAAAATTGTATCAAGGCTGAGAGATATCGGTGAACCAATGATGCAGCAAGTGACGAATATTTATCAGCTAAGAGACGTTATCTTAACGCGCCGGCTGCAATCTCTGAGTGCGTCTGCTTGTTGGTGTTTTCTCGGGCACTTCAAGTCATCTTCGCACACGTAGTTGTAGTGTTTTCAACACCAACTTTTAAATTCATGATTCCATCACCGCCGTTTGGCACAAAAAAATGTACTGAGATTGTGTTGGTTTTAATTGGAAATTGACCGCGTTTTGAAGACCACACTGAGTGCCATATCAGGCCAAGTGGGTTGAGCATTTAGGCCTAAATCATCAGCCTGGAGCCTAAGAAGAGGCTGAGGTTCGGTAGTAAATTACTAGATTGTTTACTAAGGTTTCTGATTAGATAGAATTAATCAGAGACCGCTCCCTAGAAGCACACCCAGATTATTTTCGCCGGAAACATAGGGTTTTAGAGGTTGTGACTTTTACGGGGAGTTAGTCTAATCCATTTACACTTGCAGGTGATATGATTCTCATAGAATTTAGTTTAAGTAAGCGGAATTTCAAGGTCACGAAGCATAGTCGATTTGTATTTTCCTGCCGGTTAAAGAGAGATAAAACAGAAAATCGCACTTTACCATATTTTGGCTTTATTTAAGAACAAAATGTAATGTGCGGTAATGTAGTTGAGACCTCATATTTGGTGTTGCACATAAACACAGGCCTGGCAATTACCAGAGGTAGCTAAGCTAGGCGATGTCGTCTGAAGTTATGAGTATGACAGACCCGTTAGATTGGGATACCTCGCATAGTTGAGCCCTTATTTTCAACGGCCCATATAGATTCTGGCCTCGTGTTTACTATAGGTAGCAGGGATGGGCGATATCGCGTACAGGTGTGCGTGAGAGACAGCCGTTGGTCATTGGATGAGGTTACTGTACATAGTTAAGGCCTCATAAGCAGCGTCGCACAGAAGTGGGCCTAGCAGTTACAACAAGTATTCGAGATGATTGAAAACGCGTACAGTTATGATTATGAAGGATCGTCATTGGCCATTAAATTAGGTTGCCGTGTATAAGTGCGGCCTCGTAAGCAGCAGCGCACATTGACACGGGCCTAGCAGTTACGATACGTAGCGAAGGTAGGCGATATTGAATACAGTTATGAGTATGACGGTTCGTCATTTGCCGTCGGGTTGGGTTATCGTGTATATGTGAGGCCTCATGATCAGCGCCATATGTTGACACGGGGCTAGCGTGCTGCAGTCACGATAAGTAGTCGAGGTGAGTGACAGCGATTACCGTTATCACGATGACCGCTTTATGACGTATTCCACCTATGGTGAGTCATATTCCTAATAGAAATTATACCGTTGTGTTGGTAGTTTACCGAAGGTTACCTCCTGAGGCTTTATTGTCCACGGGCTAGTTATGCATAGCTGGGAAAGGCAATCATCCACAGAGATGACCCTCGCATCTCCATTGCACACTTCATGCTGTTTTTTGACAATGTTATACTTAATGGAAGCTGAGCTCATAAGAAAAAGTGTTGTGATGAAGTTCGCTGAATAAAATTATCTCGTCCGTTAAATCTTAGGAGTATAAAGCAAAGAAACGTTGATGACCGATTTTCCCAGGTAGAATTTGCATGGGATATTCTGTAGATGTTATATTGTTCTTAAATAAAGCCAAAATATGGTAAAGTGCGATTTTCTGTTTTATCTCTCTTTAACCGGCAGGAAAATACAAATCGACTATGCTTCGTGACCTTGAAATTCCGCTTACTTAAACAAAATTCTATGAGAATCATATCACCTGCAAGTGTAAATGGATTAGACTAACTCCCCGTAAAAGTCACAACCTCTAAAACCCTATGTTTCCGGCGAAAATAATCTGGGTGTGCTTCTAGGGAGCGGTCTCTGATTAATTCTATCCAATATCCGAGTTAAAACGCCCACATCCTGTTGCAGTTCGTAGCAGTTTAAACTGGTGACCCATGTAAACCGATATTTGGTAGCCTTTTTGAACTTGGGGTGACAGGTTCCTGCCGAGCCCTAGAAGCACACCCAAAACTTATCCGAAAACAGTTTGGAGGAGGCAAACTTTCGCATAAATTTTCAGCATTTGATGGCGTTTATTCGGCCCCTCAAGATCTTCCAGTGCGGGCGCAGTTTTGTTGGAAGTTGTTTAAACGTACTCGCGGTCGACCATGGGCGCGGAATTCATATTTTAACGGTGTAGCGTGGGCGATTCGACGCAGTACGCTGTAAGGCAACGGGTACACCGGGTTAGTTCAGACACAACAGCACGTGTAGGCACAGCAAGCACGACGCACGGATAGGGAAGCAGAACGACCGCGTTGCAAATACACGTGTATTCGACGCCGGAACCGAAACCGGAACAACGGGTACAGGTCACGGAAGTACAGAAAAACAAGTCAAGATCATCACTCAGGGGCGGTGTACCAGCAGGCTACCCTCCCGTCCGCGCTGTCCTGGCGGATGCCTGTGAGGAGAGAGAGGGAGAGGTGTACACGTAAGGTCACATGTAAAACAATAGTAAGCGGGAACAATCAAGTTTCAAATGCGTTACGATGGCTGCCAGTGGCTTTGTGTGGTGTCCCCCTGATGGCAGTGGGAAATTTGTGGTTTCTTCACGTGTTTTCTTCTGTAGTGTTGGAAACAATTTCGAAAGGACAAGAACAATGATTGCGCCCTATATGTCGGCGCAAACTCAAAATTGCATAGCCTTTCACGACTTGCATATGAAAAAGTCTCGTATCGTTGTGGCAGGTGTTCTGCAAAGCCAAGCCAAGGAATTCCTCACAGCAAGTAAGTTTTTTTTTTTTTTATGGTGGCCAGTACACGCTATATCGGGCGCAAGGCTATACCGAACCATCGGTGTTGACGTTGGGAGAACTAGTGTTTATGGACAGAACAAGCACACAACACAATAATGGGTCAGTGCTTTCAAGTCCTGGCACAAATTAAACGGATTGAGCGGTCTCGTGGGTGCAGATACCACCCACATCCTGTAAATATTATGGGTATGGTCAAATACGAACAAAACATCAGACTGGGTACGCGGTACCGTCATCGCGACGCCGTGGACTGCCCCGCAATGGGCATCTTGGGTGAGTCGTTTAGGGTTCTTATTGTAGTTAAGATTCACCAAGAAATGGTCACAAATTAAGACCAGCATGGATCAAGGATATTCTTGGGTCCATTGATGGCGCACGGTGGTTCATTTCGTCATTCAGACGTGGCATAAGAAGACAGCCGTGTGTACATTCGCGGACTCACTGATGAAAGTCTCAGAAAGACTGCTAGAAAGCACTATGATGTGAGTTAGACTGCGGGTCGTAACAAGCAGCCAAAAGTGGTCAGAATTCCTGACTAATAACTGGTGGGTAGCATGATCAGGCAGTCCTGATCATAAGATTACATTCAGAATAAAGCATGAGCTTGTTCGTAGTTGCAGGTGATGGGCCGAGTGGACGAGAAGCTACAGTCAAGAGTAGGAAGGTATTAGTTGCTGGCCTGCTGTCAAACTGAGTATGGCAGTGCCGTGCCATCATTGCACTGACGTACTTCGGTTTCTGCACAGCCCGGCAACGGACGTCATGTTTGAGATGCTTGGGCTGGGCCGTGCAATTCTGTGAGCAGCGTGGGTTTTGAGCTGGCCAGGAGAATTCGCACAGGCAGGAAGAGGCCATCGTAAGATCGCAGGTATTCTTCTGGTTCGTTTGGGCATCTCTGGGGATGTAAATCATTGACCAGGTGGACTGGACAACAGCAAACACGGCGTCCAAACCGGCTGTTGCCGAAGGTCGAAACTTGGAAATCCGAGGGAATGAGATGAGGTCAGTAAAGCCCGGTGAGCTTAAGAAGATATCTGATAGGATAAAGTTCATTATTACAGAGAAAAACTGAACGTTTACCACGATCAGGGGGTGAAAAGAAGTGACTAAATGAGACACATACAATTAGAGTTGGACTTATTAGGCACTAAACACGCCACTAACAGTCCAAGGAGAGGCATACGAATTTGTGAAGTCTTATATGCACATTCGAAGTTCTATTATTTCTGATTGTAATGATAGATGAGGTCGATACAGGAATCCGCAACGCTCTGGTTCGGATTGTTAATTTGAAAAATCTATGGCGTGAATTGGCTATCCCTTAATATCAAGAAAATTAGGTATCACCCTGCTGTACGGGCTGTTGGATGACTGTGATGTCTTTGGGTGTTCGACAACCGTTGTCTCAACCGTAATTGCCGGTTGCCAATGGTGCATCCAGAACGCGTCAGAATTTCCAGAAAGTTATTACCGTTTACGCTATATATATGAAGCACGCTCTTGACTTCGTTTGGGGCGTTAATATATCTTGTACACCTTTGGTGGTTGTTTTGGCACGCACGCTAGCTTGGGAGGCTCAGACCGAGAACTAAGCTGAGAAAGTACCGTCACTACAGTTAGCTTATCGGTTACTCAGAAATTAGCCACTAGCTGGCGAGACTGCTAATGCGGCTGAGCACTGGATGGCTACGAGTTGACCCTAGTAAGCCAAGCATTGGTATCGGGAAGCAGAAGTGGAGTGAAGTTGGGGTTTGGTGCCTTAACTGAGCAGACTTGACACCAAGTACCTGCCAACTCGCTAGGTCTTCGTTACCCCTGCAATCACGGGTGCAAGTACGACGACGCACGTGGCCCTTGGATCCTAGGGCTCAATTCTCACGACTGACGAATATACACCACTCTTTAGCTTAAACTTCGCTGCGCCCAATAATGCATATGGTTGCCGGTTCCCGCTTTGAATAATCGATGTTCACACGACTTCCTTACCATTGCCAACAGGACTAATTGAGCAAGTGGTGAGTTTACCTCTATAACAGTAAGACTCCAGCTTAAGCGTGGACACCGACTTAGAATTGTGGACAAAGGGATTTAGTAAGCACTTGGTGAGTTAGCCACTACAACTTTGCTAGCCTGATTTTCTGCCACAGTTTCGGCTTGCCTCTTCCACAAGTTCAAATCCGTATACGATGTTCGGTTTGCCCTATGTATTAACACCACGTCCCCATCCAACCTCTCTGCTGCACCTGACTCCCCTACAACACTTCCTACAACCAGTGAGTTTGCCTAGTTTCAGATTAAACCGCATTTTCGAGACAAAAACTCGCCATGTGCTCCCAATTCGAATTATTCTACCCCCATCTCTACTTTTGCTCGGCCATTTGCCCAACCGCCCAAGGTCACTCATGGCCAGCAATGGTTTTCAGTTTTAGTCCATGCCATGTTCATGTCTTTGAACTAGTCGGACCTGATGCCCATTGTTCCCTACAAGTTGGGAAGGAAACCTATCATTATTATTTCATCGGATATTTCCCACTGTTTACCTCCGACGTCGTGTACAGTTATGAAAAATAGAGACAGTCGTTGGTCATTGGATTCAGTTGCCTTGTATAGGTAAGGCTTCATAATCAGCTTCACACATAGAAACGGGTCTAGCAGTTACGATAAGTAGTGGAGGTGAGTGTCAACGGCTAATGTTACCATTATGACCGGTTTATGACGTATTCCACCTATGGTGAGTAATATTCCTAATAGGAATGTTACCATTGTGTTGGTAATTTACCTAAGGCTACCCCCTGACGCTGTATTGTCCACAGGTTAGTTATTCATAGCTGGGAAAGGCAATCATCCACAGGGATGGCCCTCGCATCTCCAATGCAAAATTCATGCCGTTTTCTAACCATGTTGTGCCTAACAGAAGCTGAGCTCCATAAGAAAAAGTGTTGTGGCGAAGTTCGCTGAACAAAACTACGTCGTCCGTCAAATCTGGGGATCATAAAGCAAACAAATGTCAATGACCGATTTTCTTAGATGGAATTTGCTTTGGATATTCTGTAGATGTTATTTTTATCTTTAAAGAACGTCAAAATATGGTAATGTGCAACTTCGTGTTTTGTCTCTCGTAAACCAATAACAAAATGCGAACCGGTGATGGTCCGTGACCTTGAAATTTCGCTCACTTAAACAGAATACCACGAGTAACACATCACTTACAAGTGCAAACGGATTAGACTAACTACCCGTAAAAGTCACAACTTCGAAAACCCTATAGTTTTGGCGAAAATAATTTGGGTGTTCTTCTAGTGAGCGCGATTCCACCGGCATTCCACCATGAACCGTCAAAATTTCCAACCACTGTAAGGCTGCGATCCTCCCAAAACATCAACGCAAACCGAAATCCGAGTAAGCTTGTCCACCGTACATAGACAAGAGGGACTGAAACTATCAGGACAATTCGCAGGCGATCGCGCTGCACAGATTGCTTCCAAGCCTTGGAACAAAAGCGGAAAAAGAACCAACAAATTTACTGACCCACTTTGCGGCGCAAGCTGTCTCCGCTTCTCATTTACGGAAGCAGCAGATTTGGCGCTGAAGCGCCTTTTCAAAAACGACCTCAATGTTTTGAATAAGTTTCTTGACACTCAGTGGTTGCCTTGCCATGAACGACTGCCCAGTACCGCACACACAGCAGCCTGGCTCACACCGTATGCTGCGATTTCAATCGATGGTAACTCTGTTTCGCTTGTTGAGTCAAGACCATAGGGCAAATGGAGTTGCTTTAAGCTAACACTTTACGCGCTCTTTGCCGGTGGTTGCTTTATGCTCCAAATCCCCCCTGAAGGGAGTTAAGCAGCATCGAGTCTTGTAGACAGGTTGCATCAGCGCTGACTAAAGTCGTTAGACGGAGCATTTTTACAAGCGTTTCGACGTACCTATCAGATGCCGAACAAGCTTGCTAGCATCCGTACCGGGTATGATCGTAACTTAAGATATACACTTCTGTTACCATGTGATAATTTAGGCTGCTTCAGGAGTCAGTGGACACTGCGTGCAGACATGGGAATTTATTCTATACTGGGCCGGGAACTCGGAACTTCCAACGCGGACTCAAGACTTCTGTCACGCTGATTACCCATGAATATGGATTCTCCTTGACCAATAAACCGTGATCAGCTTTAGTGGAAGAGACATAAAGGGCCGTTTTTCAGAAAATTCCCCTGGCCGAGGTGCCCATTCGAAGGAGAACAGCAAGCGACCAAATGAACCAGAAACTACCTGAAAGTTTCAGCCTCGTTTGCAGATGAGGTCCTAGATAATCATTTAAAAGTTAACTTCCTGAGACTTGAAGGATGCGCATACATTTTGGGGGACCTGGAATCACTGTGAGTAAAAAATCCACCATTTGAATATAAAAAACACGCCACGATTCTAAGCGTCGCCTGGAAAAGCAAACATGTGTTACTTAAGTACGGGTCGTCGCCGAAGAAACAAGATAGCGTCCCTTTTCTTGAGGGACAGAAGCGCGGAGGACACGCGTGACCCAGTAGAGGCGTCCCAAGCAGACGGATATCACCGTGTATTCCACCCCACTCTCTTCATCACGTCCAGGCTTGGCAGAGAGACAGTACGAGCTACCCTTAACTAACTGATCCATACGGAGGAGGAAGTTCGTGAACTCAGGCACGAGACAAGTTCATTCGAGATTTTGAGTATATATGAGAACCGTCCACTGGAAGAAACATCACCGGGCTTGTTTCGTCAGTCGCTGGATGCAGGCAACCCTCTTCTACCTCGAAGGGAGCGAACATTCCGCTGATCTACAGAGCTGCTGGCCGCTCATCCTCATTAGCCACAGGCCTATTAGCTCACTAGCACACCGTGCAGACTGACGGAACGCATCCTGAATGGGGTCATTCTATACTACCTCATCGACAGCTAATTTATGTCCCCGATGTGACACTGACTTCCCCCAAACCGTTCGTGCAAGACCGCCGTGGTCGTATTTAATGGGCAGCTTGAAACAAAACGAAGATGAAAAATTCATATAGGACGTAATTCTTCGGCTACTCTAAAGCATCTGATCGAGTTCTACATGTTTTACTGCTTGAGTCTTATGGGACTCAAGAAAAAAGTTCACAATAGATTAAAACTGTCCTTTCGAGTGGAAACTTTCGAGTGAAAATTGGATTGACCTGTTCTTCCTCAGCTCCGGTCTCCGTTGAGGTTCCTCACGACAACGTCATGGCGTCACTCATCCTTACAATCTACGTCATGGGCTTTTCGGCTCCATTTTCACGTCTATGTCCATTTTTTGCAGACGGTCTGAATTGTTGGAGCTTCGACGCCGGAAGCAGTGGTCACTAGACTGACATCGCCATCCAAATGACAAAGAGTGCGCCCATATGCCGCTCATAGATAGTTCAGCGAAAGTATTTTTTGTCCACGGTGATAATGGATCGGAAGACGTTGCGAAGCTCGAGGCAGAAAAGGATTCAAGAGTTTCCTTCCACTCCAGAATTGAAGATCCGCTTAAAAGATGTTCATCGTTTTCCAGATACTTCGACGTACTTTCCCCGTATTATTTGCATGGAGCTCCAGATACACTTACGGTCACACGGTTTCTTCGACACGCCAGCCGTGTTTGCTACTATTGACGCCAGAAACAAATAACCTCTTAGCGAGTCCGACGAGCTGCCACGAAGATCGTTGGCCCCTAATCTACTGTTTATGAAACAGTTAGCAAGGTGGTTGATCTCTTTCTGCTGGACTGTTCGGAAGATCTATTTCTTGTCTGGAAAATGCCTGGCCGATAGGCCTTTCAGCGTTCAATCGTAGATAATCGGCGCGGACATGTTAAGGTTTTCAAGATCAGAGAGCGCAATTTCGTTAGAAAACGATTTTTCTCATTTCGGTAGCTGGTAGGTGGGATGGCCTTCCCCCGATGGGTGTTCGGTTTGCATCTAGGGCCAAAAGTAAATCATATTTCGACGCATTCTCATGCGAGTCCATCAGCTAGCCTCACTGTAAGAACCCTGCGCTACACCCCTTTCTTGCGTGCATCCTCCAGGAGAACAACAAAACGAACCCGACCCGGGAAGTTCGATCGTGTGAATCAACGACAGCCGCTAAACGGCAAGAACAAAACCGACTCGGGAAACCTGGGCGAAAGCTTCGATCCTGTGAATCAATCCGTTAATCCGCAAAACCTATCGGACCTGCAGCAAATTCGGGCGGGTGTTTCGGACTTTGGCGGAACCCCCGCGTGATGGCTGATTATCTGAAGTCAGCTTTCAGTTATTTGGCTAGTTCTGCGTCAAACAAGTGCGAAAATGAATTCATTGGGAGTACTATATACGTTGGACCTTCCGCATTCAGAATTAAGCGAATGATAGCAGAGGGTTTGTTCAGTGTGTGTACAATAACTTCAAATGAATCCGGGTAGGTGGGTTTGGTGTCGTTTACGAAGCTCAGGACACGTCAAAGGGGACATGTTATGCGCTAAAAGTAGTGTTTTTTCAATTCCTTTCATATTTTCAGCGTATGCTTGCTCACGACAAGGGCGCGAATGATCTTATACTCCACGAAATTGCCCTCCTGGTTTGCCTATAGCCTTTGTCTAATGCCCACATCATTGTATTAGAAACAACTCAGTGGACATCCAAACATAATGCAGTTTTTCCACGCAGCATCAGTTGGAAAAGAACGAATGAAGATGGTGGGGACCGAGTTTCTGATTGTGACGGAGCTGTGTAAAGGTTAGTATCTTTCGCTTTGCTGTTACGTCTTGCGTCCTAATGATTTTTTCCGGAGACTGTTCTGTATCCGACCCTCAAACCACATATACAACCCCAGATGAGTACTTCACGCTATTCGAATTTTGACGGGACTGTTCTCCAATTTCCCGTTACAATTGAGCAAACGATAACTGTGAAAGTAATTGTTGTAAAGCGGTAAATAAAGCTTACGCATCTAACTGTGATTGGTGGGGCGTCTGAATTTACATGAAGTGCGCGGATGGCCACGCAGTTGCACATGAAACCGTACTCGAAAATTTTCGGTTTACTGTGTGATGGCCAGATGGCTGTGATTAGAGCGCGGATTTACTGACCGGAAGGTCCGTGGTTCGAACCCGACCTCTGCATTTCGACTTCCCCTGTCTATACTTGGGAAACCTGGCAGTATCCTAGCCATCCCTTTTCCTTTGGATGGCATAGCAGCTAGGCACCGAAAGGGTGTTACAATTGGGCGATTACATTTTTACTTAGCGTGTGGTTTGGAGATCGCGGATGAGACTCTGCAGCAAACGGAGTGCCTCTGGGTCCGAGGAAGACTGCAACTGTATATCATTCACAGACATATAAGTACCGGTGAGTGCGCCACGTTCTCGATGGAGCTTATGGACAACTGGATAGGTGGACTGGCCCCGAAATACCCTTTTTCCATTCAACAGGGACGCAGATCAGACCCGGAGGCATGCTGCTCCGTTGTTCAACCCTGAGTGCCGACGTATCTGGGAACATTACTTCATTCAGTGGGTCATTTGGTGATGAGGGAATGTTGCTGCGCAATACTAGTAGTGAGGCCGGCTCCGAATCTCGGAGACAGCACAGGAAACGGACTTTATCCTATTTGCGATCATCATTATCAGAGACCGCCACATCTGTGTTGACACTGATGCTTCACTGCCTGGAGCTTTGAAGGTCAAAATACATTATACCCGCGCGTAGGTCTTGCCGTTTGTTCACAGCTGCACAAAAACAAAACCAAGAACCGTGGGATGGGTAGGAATTTTCTGAATGCATGTCACGGGCGCTACTGATTCTAGGAAACTTACATCTAAGGCACTGGTCAAGGATAGGCCGGAGTCTCCGCAATCCTGCCACAGGTTGTTCGGTGCTGGAAAATCAGCACAAGAAACCTGCTGTCCAGATAACTGCACCAGACATCTGGAGCCCAAAACGACCTCAGCGCTGTTTCAATCGTATGAGCGGGATCATGCATGAGAGCTGTCGGATCCTGAAGGATTTACCTCTGAAATACTGAAGGATGAAAGTCACGGTGGAAGTTAAAAACCCGCAGTTGATGGTAGCAAAAGCTAACTCGCACATAGGATCTTCATATTGTTTTGGTGCTGGTGACCCACTATTTACCTTCCCAACTAAACTCGCTCAATTTATCTGTGGTCCAGAGTAGTGTGAGGAGGCTGCGAACTAATGTCGATGAACTGCTCTTACCAGCAGCCATATCGCACTCGGATGTGGCGGTATCGGCCGAGGCGTTGGTTTCTGATGTGTTAGACTGGCAAGATTGCCGCTTTGACTACGACTTCTTCCACGTCGCACCCACCATAGAGTTAATGACGGAATAGCACTTTACTACAAAACAGTGACGAAGTCCGAGCGTCCTCAAAGCATTTCATTCTGGTGATGGTACAGGACAGAACCGATGATTATGATGTCCCCGATAGTTTTTGCTGCAAGTCCAGTGACCTCTGGATGAACTGAAATTTCGTGCTTCCAGAGTAAAGTGTCTTCTAGGTGATTACAATGCGCCGTCTGTCGGATTCTGTGAATCCCATACCAAGTCCCCCGATTCTGTTCAGCATGTTCACCAACAGACATTCTTAATCCAATCAGGTCTAAAACATCCCAGATCCAGTGCTTGTTAAAATGCATATCATCAGTAATCCGAAACACTGAGTAATAGCTATTGTTGGGCGAGCACGAGGTGTCTCGTGGTGAATCCCGCCTCATTACTAGAAGATGAAGTGTAGCTGATGAAACTGATACAGCTGATGTATATATGTATATATGTATGTATATGTGTATATGTATGTATAAACTGATGTATCTGATATCTGCCCAAAGCAGTTTAAAGTGCCACCCTCACGTCTAATTGACGGTCGCGCCTGGAGGTAGTTTGGCCATTCGGTTGTGTTTGTTCAGTTATGCTAAATTTTCAAGCGCCCGAGAATGTTAGCTTTCTCACACTTTGCAAACTAGGTTTTCACTTTCATGAGCGATTGCATTTAACCGCTCTGTTCACTTATTTGGCAATTGCGCGTTGGAAGGCGTCTTTGCTTTCACTCGTCGCATGTTAACCGAAGCGCATGCCATATCATTGGAGCTTTTCTGCTTAGTTGAAAACAAGAAATGGGCTGGTCATCTTCCAGAAAAACATCCCCTTCAGCTCCTGTTCGAAACATTCTGAAGACCTTCCGTAATCGTGATTGGTTTGAAAGACAACCCGCACCGGATTCAAAACACGCACCAGTAAAACCATTCTGACATGTTCGACAGCAGTCACAAAAGGACTACAAAATTCCGCTCCCCACTAGCTTGTCCGGCAATGTAAGGGGCATCGATGATTGTGAAACCGATATTTTCCTTCAAAAGCACTACATTTTACGCTGGGGAAGCCAACGGGCTATCTCATTTCAGTTCCAGTGACCCACCACTGGAAGTAACATTTCCTACATTCACCACCATTATCGATAGCATAACATCATTGTTCAATCCTGTTGCCTCACTGCCGTACAACCATGATTTAATTGAAAGTCTTATTGCGGAGAGGAATAAAGATGGATGGGGAAGGGACTTTGTGACAGCCCACCACAAGCATTCCCAATTGCCTACACTTCCAGGCATATCTAAACACTATGGGTAGAAACTAATGACAAGAACGGCACTGACATCGAGTAGCAGCTATGTCTGGCACTGTCTCCAACCAGGCACACAAGATGTCACACGTAACTCATCCTGGAACGCGAGTCGCACCGACAGCACCCACACTTTCCTCAATCTTTTTCATACCCAAAATTTGGCCGCCTTTCTGTTTGCGCCAGCCTGAACTTGACACAGAATACAGCACTCTATTCGGCAAACGATGGTTCGGCATGCGCAATTCATGGCCTCACCACCACAGATTTTGGTGCTAGACATGTTCTTCGATTGAACTGCTCGTTGTACAACCGAACACTTGTTAACTTGCTACCTTGTTACAGATTTACCGACAACAGCGTGCACGAGCTATGGTTACGGCAGTGAAGCATCGGTGTTGAACACTGATGTCATGCTGTCGATTATGATGATGACTAGCTATGGTTCTGCGACAATGTTGCTCGAAGACCTGAAGACTTCTCAGAGGCCAGGTCTCAGCCATACAACAGAACAGTCCGTGCGGTCATCTTCATTATCATCACCGAAAGATGAGAAAAAGAGTGCGTGAGGGAGGTGACCTAATGCTAGTTCATTTCAAGCGTTCTGAGGTGTCTACACCTCTAAGCGCTCAGTCAGACAATCTGGAAATAAACTGACAGCATGAACGCCACTGACATCGATTAGCCGCCATTTCTTGCAACGTCTCCAGCCAAGCACAGGCGGGTTCACGGGGACCCCATCCTGGAAGGCGTACAACACCAACAACACACAAACTCTAAGTGATCTCTTTCATGCCCTTCTGCCAAGTCATTCTTTGTCTACCTCGCGGCTTGCAACATTCTTAAGGAGGCACGGAGAACCGCTCGTCTCGGTAGACGGTGTTTTGGACCGCGTAGCACATGACCGAGCCATCGCAGTCGGTGGTGCTGGATGTTTTCCCCAATTGAAGTACTTGCCGCACAACCAAATATCCGTTTTCTGCTCACCTTGTTACTAACGCTGACGCCATCCAAAACCAGCCACGCATCTGAGGCATTGGTGATCAAATACCCGAAGACGCTTCACGTCATGTGTCCGCAGAGGCCACGTCTCGCACTGATACAACAACACAGCCTCTACTGTAGCCTGGTACACGCCACTCTTAAGACCTAGTGATATACCTTTTTGACTCCACGAGTGACGCAAATTAGCAAACGGATTCGAGCCTTTGAGATTCTTGCACTGACTTCATCAGACATTTCCGTCAGAGGTAATGCAACTACCGAGGTATGTAAAATTTTCCACAACCTCCAGTGATTCTCCTTGAATTGTAAGAGATATTTTCGGAGACTGCACGTTCTGAAGCATGACTTTGCACTTTGAAGGTGCAAGACGTGTCAAAAGATGGTATGGTGGTGGTCAGTCTATTCAACAGGGCTTGTGCTTCACTTTCGTCTTCAAAGATGAGGGCGATGTCATCTGCGTACTCCAGATCGACAGGGCTCTCACCAGCAACGATTTGAACACCGGGGTTTTGAAGACCTTCCAGCGTTCGCCTCATTATTTCGTTAATGGTGAAGTTGAACAAGAATGGAGAGAGTGGATATCCTTGTCTCACACCACTTTGTGTAGGGAAGATTTTGGAGAGCTCACTATACACCCTCATCGACCCAGAAGTATGCGAACGGCTATCCAGTCAAACAGAGGCGCTTCCGCTCGGTCGTTCAATACAATATCCACCCCAGCACATCCAGTTGCAGCGGCCTCTGCATCGCCAGAGGTGCGCAGCCGGAACCTGGAAGAGAACGGGGGGCAGTGAGTTCGATCACATTACTTGCGTCCTGCATCCTTGCTTCTGACAGATAACACACATCAATGCAGAGGTAATACAGCGTATGAGCAAGAGCCACCTGTTGACCTGCTTGCTTCAGTGTGCGAACATTAAAGACGGCTAAATAGACAGTCTTTCGGGGTTTGAGAACTGAATTCGAAACGTTTAGGGTTGTGACTGAACTCGGACGTAAAGAAGCTGCAGCTGAGTGTGATGCAGGGCGAGGCAAACGGTCAGTCCTAGTACTCGGACCTGCGGAGAAAGTATTCAATTTTGGGTGGGGGATGGTGGAATACAGAAAACGTGAAATTATGAGGAGGGATGCATCAGAAGTAGCACGTTTTCGCCTACCCGCCCTGCTGTATGCAGCAAGTAAGACGACCAGGCTGATGGCACCACGCGACGGCCGATGTGGCATGAGAGTATTGTTAGTTTTGTCATTGTTGTACGTGAGCTGGGATACTCTCAGGGCGCTCGCACCTAGACAGGAGGACGATTAGGGTTCTCAACCAAGGCATTTGTCTCAAAAGCCTAACCGCAATGCAAAGTCGTTGGGCTGGAAATGCAAATACATTACCATTTTTACGGAACACGTCACCACACATGTTCCAAGCCCCACCCGGGGACTGTGGTCGTCAGACCTCTAGCCATTGAGCAATCTGGTATGAGAGACTGTGAGTGTCGCTCGGACACCCCCTTAGTATAGCTCAATGGGTCGCCGAGGTACACAAACCGCCACACCGTGCATTGATATCATCTGTCACACTACGCTTAGAACTAATATGACTTCGGAGATATGTAAAGCGCTCCACAACTTCAGGCGCCTTTCCTTGAATTTTAAGTGTTGTTTTCAGTGACTGCATGTCCAGAAACATGACCTTACACTCTGGATGCCAATCATATGCCAAAGAGGGGATAACTTTAATCAGTTCATCCAAAAACATCTGCACCTCATCCTCTTCGAAGACGAGAACGGCGTCGTCTGCATGTTTCAGATCAACAAGGCTTTCGGCAGCAGCTGTTTTAACACCAAGCTTTTGAAGACCTTTCATCTCATTATCTCATCAATCACGAACTTGAATAGGAGTGTATATGGTGGGCGTCTTTGTTGTATGCCACTTTCTGTGTGGAAGGTGTGGAGGGCTCTCAGTATGCTCTCACGTCTGCAAGTTCGAAAATACCATAAACTTGTATGCACAAGCTTCCTTAGCGTTCACAACTGATCAAGCATGTCAAGCGGAATAGACCGGTAAGCGTCTGTCTTGGAAACGTCTCGGAAACTCAGGAATACTGAAACCGTGGCTCGTTCGTACGGATGGTGTTGTTCTATAACCTGACGGAATGTGAAGTTTCGTTTAACGCAACCACTACCGGGCGGAACTCCCACTTGCTGCTCTGGAGTCATGCTTAAGGAGCCACTATAGGGCGACGAAGAACAAGTGACGCGAAGAGTCTTGTTACAGCAGGGGTCAAACTAATCCCCTTGTGATTACCATATTCACTACCAGCCCGTTTTTGAAAATGGGCACTATCACCGGTTCACACCATCTGTCTGGGACAGTCTTCTTTTCCTAAATACAAGCAAGCAGACCAGGCAAATGCTGATTGAGGACTTCACCCCCATCTTTGAGCGATGTGGGTGGGTGGTCAGCCGGATCCAGAGCTCGGTGGGGCTTGAAAGAACGTGTAGTTATAAACCACGCAGTAGGGTGTTCCAGGCTCACCGTCCACTTCAGACGTAGGGTCCAATTGAGTGGCAGCTGGTGGCCACGAGAGTTTTTCGAAGTATTCGGCCCAGCGGTTAGGGCGTCCTTTTTTGAAAGGTGTTTGCGCCGCTTTGTTTCTTTATTGTTTCGCTCGTCGGCGGGTCCTGGGGGGCACTGAAATAATCTAAAATGTGCGGCTTTTTGGGCCTCTTCCATTTTCTTGGCCTTTTATGTCCACCAGGCCTCACGGTCGGCACGCACGCCTAATTTTACTTGGCGTCGTGCTGAATTATATCCGGGGCCGCCGAACAGATTTTTCCGAGATCCAAGCAGTACCGCTGCTCCGTTATCTAGTGCTTGAGCGGACCTGGTACTAACGGCCATGGACAAAACCGCTAGCATTGCTCGAAGAATTAACGATCTCGTTTCAGTGCGACATAGCATCTGACGGTGGAGTAGTTTGAAGGGAGTCCATAAGATGGTTCTGGTAAGTTCGTTTCCATTCGGGTTCTGCCAACCTGTCATTTGTTAAGTGCGTTTTCCGCCCCTTTCTTGACCGTAGGAAGCAAAGAGAAAACGAATCCGAAAGAATACCTTTTCAGAATCTATCCATGTTCCAAAGCGAGCGGTGGCCATTTATTGTTCTGCGCCATCATGGCCGACACGCCGTTGGAGGGCACCATGTGGCCAGATGACTTCGATTATTTCGGAAGTTGTTACTGTCTAGAAACACTGCGGTTAGCCCATAAGTGAGGCAGTCCTCCTGCGTTTCCTGTATACGCCGCGTCCAATCCAAGTTGACCATTCAGGTGCGCTAATTCTGCCCACTTGTGTATTCAGATCTCAACCACAACGAAATCCGAGTTTTCGCCCACCTTAAAACTGCGCTGGAGTCGTCACGAAAGTATCTTTTTTCGATGTCAGCTATTATCGGTCGGGGCTTAAGTAGATACGTTAACCAGATAACAATCAGTTTCCCGCCTAGGATTTTTTCACCGGCGTTACTAGATGAACAGCACAGAGGCGACTATCCAAGGTATCCAAACAAGGATCCTTCAACCGAATGACCTAGAACAGTGCCGACCGTTGCATGTACTGCCGCAGTGGTCTCTGGATTGCCGAAGGTGCGCAACCAGAAACGATTGGAGAATGATAGAGCAGTTAGCTCAATGGCTGTGCTTTGATCTTGATTCTTTTTTTTTCAGTTACGCAGCACACATCAGTGTTGAACAGTGTTAAGCGAGTCCAGGGCAGCTTGTCCTACTTGTAGCAGATTACGAACAGTAAGATCGACCAAAAAGACCGACTTTGGTGACTGAAGACTGAATTTGAAATGCCTTAGGCTTTCGGAACTGGCTGATGTGATGTTTAGGCCAATGTCGGTGGCATACGAACAAGATCACCAGTTCTAACGGTTTGTCCTACCATACGTGTTATCGATTGTTTGGGAGGAGGGAAGGGGAAGAAGAATGAAGTAGAAAGAAGTTTGGCGTTCCAGATGTGCACACCTCACCTGGCCTACGGGGAGCCCCTATGTCTTATTGGGAAGCAAGCTTACCAAAATCACCTGATGTCCCATTCAGAGAATTCACTTTCAGGTGCCGACTGTTACTGAAAAGCATCATCATCAAAAGCATAATATCAGCGTTCAAATAATGACATGGCCTCCGCGTTGTTTGAGGGACTGCACAACCGACGATATCTAAACACATGGTCTTGTGCAACACTGTAGGGCTGCTCGGAGCTCGGACACATTCGTCCTGGTCGAGAGTGCAACACAACTAAACTGTCGGACGCAGGTGGAGAAAATTGGCGAATCCAAAATGTTGAGGAGACCTAGGGAGCCATAAATTTCGAAAGCTATCCCGGGCGATAAGCGCAACAGGCTCAAAAAGGTCACTGACTAACGCAACTACCACTGAGAAAAATGGGTGGCCCAGCTCTGAAGAAACACTCATGAATAGTTGAACTGAACACCACCGGGAGGGAACTTTCAGTCGGAGCCTTTCTGATTTCCTTGCTTCTATCTGGGCGAAGGAGACTGTTTCAGTCATCTGAGTGATATCCTTTTCAAAAAAATATGTTCTCAATGAACAGAGAGGTCTCAGAGGAATTAGGTATGTGCTCGTTGTGATTAGACTATTTCCATCCCTCATTTTTTGTCCTACCAGAGCACGTGAAAATAAGGCAGTAAGCAGGATTCGGGCCTGGGAAGGGTTGTGTGGTGAAGATTCACCTACTTATGGGTGCACGACATTGGATGGAGGGCTCTCCGGAAGCTTTCTTACAAGCAGTACTACCCGACACGGGGTCCAGTCTCACCTTTTTTATTCACCTTTATTTTAATCATGAGGCAATGAAGCGAATTCCGTAGAATCCTCAAGACCCAGATGTTCAGCCGTTTCCGAGTGAGAACCCTGTCGGTCTTTCTCGTTTTTGAAAAAGTACATAAAGGCAAGCACTATTGCGAAAGCTGACCAAGGTCGTTGTGTGTTCGTCCAGTTCTACTCAGCACCGGGCTGGACGAAGACACTTGTGTGAGGTAGGCGGTCTTGTGACGTACGAATTACATTGCCCAACTAGTGTCACCTATAAGTTATTACTAGCTGGTCTATTGCAAGCGAGTTTTTCTGAAAACAATCTTGCTTGCCTCAGCGCTATTGACTCAGTATTCCAACCAGATCTGCAGGGTGTTTCAAAGACACAGAGGCGGAATACCGGGAATTTTTGTGTAAGAATGGAAACGGCCTTATCGTAGTGTGACGGCCCACGCACCTCTATAACCTGTTGAACTGTAAGCAAGGGTTCTAATAGGACATCCATAGAGCCGCATGCCAAGCTTATCAACTGGTGGAGGTCCAAGCAGTCTGTTAAGTGAGTTATAATGCGTTTGCTGATTTACCCTTTAAAATGAGTTGCCCGGTATTTCCCGCTGGACACCACTGCTTTTTGATCAGTCTTTTGAGCCCAAGTCTTTTTTCGAGTACCCTAGCCATCGGATTTAGGTTTGGGTGCCATGGCAATATGCCAATCGAAGCAAAACCATGGTTCATCTAGAAATAATGTCGCGCCACCTCGTTCATTGAGTGGTGTGATCCGTCCGGTCGCTGTATTTTCTGGATGCTGCTGATCGGTTAGCCAAAAACACCTTAATGCAGACGCCTTCCTACTTTATATTTTGCATGCTATTCTTTTTCCTCTCTGCCACCCCTTCTACGGCGACCTGGTAGACCCATTTTGCATGACCACCCCATTCTTCTTGCATCACCCTCAGCTGCGACATGCGCGCTTCAGTCGTCTCCGAAGGCCTCAGATTTCTGGAAATCTATCGTCCGGCATGGACACTTGGTTGATCTGGCTGCGTTTGATATTTGCACTCTGAGGCAAGGGGAATAACGGGCTGCTGTTGCTCGTTCTTTGGGCTCGTTTGACATCGATATCTGTTATGTCGCAAAAAATTATCCAAGCCATTACCAGCAAACTCAGCTGCGCTGGTCATTGCCGTCTTCCTGGATGGGGACCCCGAGACGGGCCACATCAGTGGTTAGCGACATTGTCAGACATGGCCCAGTCGCGCCCTCAATGGCTCCCGTGCATCCAAACTATTGCCTTCAATGCATAGCTCCCTTCCCAATTCCTTCACTTAACACTGACAGTGCTGTATTTACGCACCAATTTATCAGCTCCCGCCTCCAATGCTCAGATACCTGCCTCAACTCCCCAAATCATCGCGTAACGAAAATATGGCAGCACAACCACTGTACGACAAGTACGCGGTTCTCACAGCTGATAGTGATGATGATGATGATTGTTGAAAGTGAGACACGAAAAACATGTTTTTTGTGCGAATTCAGCAACCAAAATATTGACCTAAAGAGCTTTCGTACTGTCCCAACCCCTATCGTTAGCGTTATGTACACTAGTTTGATGCTAGTGATCACGTTCAGTGCGTGACTGTCTGCTACCTGCCCCCCTACTATCGGCGGATTGTTTTTCAGCTGAGTATTCTATAGGCTTGTTGCACTAACTCACCTTGCTAACGACCAAGAGTACTAGCTTTTGTCTTGTGAAGTGTTGGTGATTTTGCCGTTTACCTTCTACATCATATTGATTATTTACTTTCCAAACAACAGAGATCGCAGGGTAGGAATGCGAAACCTCTGTAGATAGTAACCACGCTTTCAAAGGAGTTGGGTTGAGCATTCTGATTAGCTTGCTTGGGGTTTTCGGCACGAGAACTGTATGGTCGAATATTCTGCGTTGTGCTCTTAGGCAGGTATTCAACCGTCTGTATTCACCCATCTTTTACATGTCTGACTGTTTTATTTGTTCATTGAGCGTGACCTTGTCACTGAACCGGTTTCCGGCTCGCCTCTCTAGATGCGATTTCAAACAGTGACCCTCTAGGCCGTTTTTCCAAGCTGAACTAGCTGCTTATTGTCTCTGAAACATTCATAGGTGGTCAATTGTCCCAATACCTCCCAACACCAAGACACGAACGACCTTTTTCCTCGGAGGTGATAGCACAAATAATGCATCAAACTTGTCGAGCCGTACAACATATGCACAACCAATGTCCTCCTGTGATGCATCGCGATCTGAAGATTGAGAATTTGCTCTTATCAGAGGATTTCGTGATCAAACTGTGCGATTTCGGCAGTGCTAGCACTACCTCCTACACTCCTGACGCCTCTTGGAGTGCGCTACAACGGCTCACTATACAGGAGGAGGTAAGTGGTGACTGGTATCCATCTCTTTGACCGTGCACCAAGGTGTTTGATTGAGTAGGTTTCCAGTGTGAACCTTCGTGGAGTGACTCAACATTATGAACTGTTCGTTGTCGAGTAATTCGTGCTACGGTGGGCCAGTTGGGTTTGGCATCAAAGCCATGCTACCAATCATACCTACCTGTGTCTCCACGAAAACGTATCCGGCTTTGTGTCGTTCTTGCTCTTGATTCCTAATTAGAATCCCAATATTTGTCGAATATTGGAGTTTTCCCTTCACTCAGATTTCTCCAAATCCTAGAGCTTGATGTGTCATGTCCCTTGTACCACGTGATTGTTTGCATGGACTAAAAACTAACGGATGGTAGCCACCATTGCAACGAAAATCTCCAGCCCAGTTCCATTCCACACTCCGATCTGTCCCTTCTAACGTGTGTTGGTTGCATCTGTGGCTCATTGTGTAGCTTCATAAATGAGCGATCTGTTTTGTTGACTATTTGAAAACGGCCAAGGATCCATGCAACAGTTTATAACGTTCTGTCACACAACAAATGTAACCGAACTCGGTTTTCACCTACTATGAAAGCTCTATCTAAAATGCTGGAAATTTTCCTATTTACTTTTTCTTCTGGTGGATGTTCATTCACGATGCCTGTTAAAATATCAATAAATCAGTAAAATGTTCGCCGAATACCCAATGATCAAACCCGTTCTGGCTTAATTTCGTTTCAGCGGCATACTGGCTTTAAGAGATAACCTCGTTAGGTCCTTTAAAAGACGTAATTGGTTCATTCTTCAGTTAATCATAGTTCGCTGCCCGTTGTCTAGGTTAGGTAGATACGATAACTGTCTCCTTTCTTAGGTATTTGTCCCGATACAGAAAAATGTTTTACGTTTTTCCTTTACGTTAAGAGGTAACTTGCTATCCCTGTGCAATACGGAGAACAGGTCTTTCCGACCTATCCGGGAGAGAAGTCTTTGACAGTATGGTCTTTATTCAACGTCTGTGTACTAGAGCGCTGAAAGTTGCGCAAAAGTTTTGTTAGTTTGCAGAAAGTAGTTTCTAACGTTATATTCAGTGTTGTTTGACGGAGTTTGAATCCTAAAATCAATCCCGTGCAATTCCTATTGAATTACTCCTATTTTCGCCAGGAACATTGTTGGTCACTTATCGGAAAAACTTTGAGTTGAGCTGAGAATATCCGTTATTTGCCCACAAATTGCTCTTATTAGAAACAATGTCGGAAAATCCATTCATTGACTCGCCCCATGCAACGGAAGACGTAAGCAACTAATGGCAAACTCAAAATAATTGAAACTCAATTGTCCAGCCTCTTCAGAGGTGATTCTAAGGACGTTTCAATATATATTCCATTCTACGGGCGTAACAGACTATTCATAAGGTTGCTGCTAGCTTTTCGACAGCCCACGACCGCTTTCGCCCTTCTTGGGCCTCATCAGGTAGGAGCAGTCTTCTAGTTTCCGTCGACCTTATGTTCTGCTTGAACCTAACTAACGAACTTAGCAAAATACACTCATTTGCAAATAAATTTGGTTTTGCGAGAGACTCACCTGGAATCCAGCTGATTCTCTCGTTTATCGTTTTATACAATGTATCGCAAATGTCGTGCCAACTGGAAAATGAGGCTCCCTAGTGCGTAAAAACATCATAAACGAGAGATTCAGCTGGGTTCCAGGTGAGTCTCCCGTTAAAACCAAATTGGTATGCAAGTGAGTGTATTTCACTATATTCCATTCTTTTTTCGAGGGACAGACCATAAGGTGACAAACACAATTTCAACTTCACTATCGTTCGAGCTTCTGTTCATTCAAATTAGTAATTCATGTTCAAAATAATCACGGGATTGTAAGTCTTTGGACTAATTGTGACCTTTTTTGGCACGATGTCTATTCTCAGGGAGAAGAATCCTGGACTCTTGAAGCTAGGGGATACTTTCTTTGGAGACAGAAAATTCTGCAGAAATTGGGTAGGGAATTCTTGGTGGAGAGTTTGGAGACCCGTCTTCCGGGTGCTTGAGGCCTTCTTGTTCATATTTTATACTGGGAGGTTAAACTACTTATTTCACTGCTCACCGAACGTAACCGGATCTTTCGACCCCTTGCATTGAAACGGTTCTCCAACCTAGCGTTCTTTATCCTTTTACAACTAACTAGGCGTGATCGGATTTGCCCAGGTCTTTCGATCGGCCGGCAGTTGCAAGTAAGAACCACTACGAGATCATAAATGGAGACCGAATCTGAAGGTTTTCCCCTAATCATACAACGAATTCCCATTGCCATTAGCATGAGAAATCCCAAAAATGTCCCAGTTATCCGAGGAGGCTACTCCCCTCAGGGCTAGTTAACTAATAGCCTATTGCAAGCACCCAATTCACTTGTGCATGACTACTTATCCGGGATATAAACACTTTCGGCTGAACCTCATATTCTTTGTTCCCTTTCCGATCTATAATGCGGCGCGTCTTGACTAGCTACACTTCTTAATTACTACTTACTACTACTACTACTTACTACACTTCTTGTTTGCATGAATCCAAAACGAACTATCACCAGGTTACCGTCGAGACTTTCGCCCTCAAACTTTCTCAGGCATCAACTTTTCCTCCACTTTTTTAGCTGGAGAAATTTACAACACCCATGTACCGAGCCCCCGAAATGCTAGATCTATACCAGAACTACCCCATTGGAACAGCTGCGGATATATGGGTAGGTGATTTGATTCTTTTGTCGTTCTACTGATAGTTTCGCTCGGCTTTGATGTTTGTACCGGTCTTTTCATGGGTGACCTTTTTAGGGACCGACTGAACGTGATCTGCTTTTAGGGGCAAGCAATGACAAATTGGGAAACGCTTGAAGATAGAAAGACCATTGTTGGGTCATTCTTTCCGGTTGAATGAGACTGTGATTACGTGATAGATCTTATCTTTGGACTAACTTCTTTTTCCCTCGAGATCTAAGCTAGTTTTCAGGACTGCTGAATCGCCCCAAGTTACCGTGCTTTTGCTTGTCAGTCTGCCAGAAATCACAACGAGACTGTCAAACTTGAAGTACTTCACCATTCGTCCACCTCGCTTTACCTGGCCTAGCTTCTTGTCATCCTGCTCAGCTTGATCAACTGTTCTATTGGTGGCTGGTCAAACCGGGTGATGCCGGGAACTATATCTACGTTCATGCATTAGCTAACTGTGCACCTGTTGGTGTCATGTCCAAGGGAGTAGTATTCTGGCCAATATAATGCTGAAAGCGATCAGTTGTTTTGGTGAGTTTTCTAGACCTCGAAAGCTTATTGAAAGCTTAGAGTTTACTCGTCCTCCCTGTGAATACAGTCCTTGGGGCGCAAGTCTGTATCGTTCACCGTTTTGTCATCAACACATCATCATCATCAGGGACAGCAACATCGGTTTTGACAATGATACTTCACTGTGTACAACCACACAGTTTGTCTAGGTATGTTTAGAGCCTTAAACTGAAAAGAGGAAAGGGTGGGTGACGGAGGGGACCTGGCGCTGGCCTATCGCAAACATCCTCACGTGTCTACACATACAAGCGCTCAGTCTGACAATCTAGAAAGAAACTGATAACATGAACGCCACTGGCATCGATCAGCCGCCATTTCTTGCAATCTCTCGAGCCGGGAGGATCCTG
The DNA here is from genome assembly GCA_003604175.2 of Clonorchis sinensis. Lineage (NCBI taxonomy): Eukaryota > Metazoa > Platyhelminthes > Trematoda > Opisthorchiida > Opisthorchiidae > Clonorchis > Clonorchis sinensis. The sequence goes on from CM030370.1 coordinate 62,472,045, forward strand.
TCGCCAGGCCTTCGGCAAAGCCCCCGTTCCTATCAGATCTAATGTTTGGATGAGGTTAGCTGGGTTGCGCGGTAGATAAAAGTCCCGGCTTTGATTGACGCCTTGAATATTTGTTCCCAGTGGCCGTTATTATCCGACATCGGACTATCCGGCAGGCCATCAAGGAGCCGATCCTGAAAGTTTCGTTTGATTTGTGGGTTCACCAGCCTCTCAATGGTCGAGCGAGGTGTGCACGTTACTCTTGAAAAAGTGCACTCAGGAACAGCAGCGCATGACAAGTCCACCCCAGGTGCGGCAGACAGTAATCGACACTCGCCACCGGTAACTGACGGCGATGTGGTCAATTTGGATTGGGGACCGGTTTGTTGGCGGGCATCACGTGGTCAGTCGATTACCGCTGTCCCGGAATTTGGTACTGCAAAGGAACGGTCTGTGATCGACACATATCTGAAGTAGATGATTTCCGTTGTCCGCGCGTCTCGTATCCAATCCAAGACGACCACACAATTGAGCCACAGCAGCGCTTAGTCTACCTATGGGGCGAGATGGCTCAAGTGGTTAGAGCGCGAGTTTACTCACCGGAAGATCCTTGGTTCGAAACCGACCTCCGCCTCTCGACTTTCTCTGTGTAGGCTTGGGCAACGTGGCAGTATCCCAGGCCTCGTGCTTCCTTCGAGTAGCATGGCAGCTAGGTACCGGAAGGGTGTTGTAGCTGAACGATTATTATTTTAGTCTACCTATCCGGACGTTCACGTCAACACTAACCACAACGGGTAAGGCAGCGAAGCATCGATGTTGAACACGGATGTCATGCTGTCGTTGGTGATGAACAATGTCTGAGCTTTCAGCCCGTTGTAAAAGAGCACCTAGAGCGTCATAGGTACTGTCTTTGTCAGATTCAGATCTATATTCCAAGCAGTGTAGACACAGTAAACAAAGTGAGATGGACCTCGCTTTCTGATGTTCTCGCAGACGTTGCCAAACGAACCTTGTAGAGGCAACAATCAACGGGTATCCAATCATGCAGAGACGCGTCCCTCGATAACTCAATACAATACCTACACGAGTATATCCAGCTGCAGCGGCCTCTGCATCACCAGAGTTCCGCTGTTGGAACCTGAAAGAGAGCGAGAGGGCAGTCAGTTCAGTCATTGCTTCCTGTATCCTTGTTTCTAACAGATAGTATATGCCAATACAGAGGGAATCCAGCGTACGGGCAAGAGCCATTTATTATCCAGCTTGCTTCAGTGTGCGAACATTAGAGCCAGTTAATTAGACCGGCTTTCGGGGTTTGAAAACAAACTTCGAAGTGTTTATGGTTGCTAATGAAGTCGGACGTACAGAAGCTGCAGCTGAGTGTGATTCATGGCGAGCATAGCAGGCAGTCTTATTATTGGGACCTGCGAAGAGAGTGTTCAACTTGCGGTGAGGTAGGGTAGAAGAGGGTAAACGGAAAGACATAATAAGGTAAGCGACAAAAATGGTCCTGATGTACGCAGCAGGACCAGGCTGGTAACACCACGTGACGGACTATGTGGCGTGAGTGTATTGTTAGTCGTAATTGTCATAGTTATACGTAGGCTGGGATACTGCCAGGGAACCCAGACCCAAACAGGTGGACGAATGAAGTTTTCGAGCAAAGGCTTTAGTTTAAAGCCTAACTGAAAGGCTGCTGTGCTTGGCAGGAAAATGCGAGTGCATTACTATCTTTATAGAACAACTCGCCACACATGTTCCGACCCTCAACGTGGTGAACCAGGAGACTGTTGGTCAGACCTCTAACCGTTAACCAACCTGATATGAGAAACTCTGTGGATGTCGCACAAACACACTCCAGCATAGCGCTACGGGTCACAGAGGCACACCACGGTAGGGTCCGGTCTCTTCGTCAGATCTCTTCTGGTACCACTACACAGGTGGTTACTACCTCCGGATGGTGTTCGAGTGGCTCTTATCGTTTAAGATGTTAGTACACGTGGGTCAGTTGATCAGTCCTTGACTTTTGTGTACCGAGGCTCTCTTACTATCTAACCCCGGCCTTTTTTTAGTTAGGTATTCAAGATCTTCAGCTTGTTTTGACTTATCTCAGATAGGTTGAATGTGTTACACGTGGGATACTTTTGTCGTCAGTAAACGGCCTCTTTCCTTCTGTCGGTGTGGATCAAATGAATCAAGCGGTTCCCCACTTACCCGAGATGTTGCCTAGAAGCAACACTTATTGTTAACTGGTTTGCAAAAAAAGACGATAACTGTTAGACAGTTATCAGCCATGTAAACTCTGCTAGGTAGGATCTGGGCAGAATCTACGCCGAATCTTGGGTTACCTATGAGCTGTACAAAACTTTTCAGAACGGACTTTCGTATATTGTTACTATGCCACAATTTCATTTCTCTCCTCTGGAGAGGAGACAAGTCAAAAGTGACCTCTTGTGAAGGGTGAAAAATATCAAAACCTTATTCTCATATCTCTTTTATAGGCACTGGGTTGTATACTCTTCTACCTCAGCTGTACCTACCACCCTTTCGAAGACGCAGCAAAGCTCGCCATTCTCAACGCTAAGTACACCCTGCCTACGCCCACTTCCCGGGAAGAAACGATGTTCCACAGCCTCATACGTATGTTATCTCGTGTAGTTCTGTATTCTTATTCGAATCCAGATGTTGTTTAAACGATATTCTGTGTGTGTGGCGTTCTCCGGTTAGGATTGATGCGAGCACAGAGGATGGGGTTAGTGATGGACTTTCTTCATGCAGTTTCAACTGTCACTCTACTTACTTTTGATTCTCCTAACTCTATGTAAGGAGTAGAAGATTTGGGATTTTCACTTCGGAGGAGCAGCAGATCTCGTACGGTCCCCATGTGCCTTGAGGGTCCATCCTCTGTATGATAACCATACAGAAGTGTTTACTGAGAGGAAAATGTGACCAGTTACCAGCAGTCAGATGACTATCCAACTAGGAAAACATTTAGCGAAATACAGTCAATTGCATACCAATTTGGTTTTGACGTGAGACTCACATGAAACCCAGCTGAATCTTTTGTTTATGATGTTTTTAACTCAAACCATTTCTTACGTTGAAATCGGACTTTCCATCTTTGCGAACCGCCCAAGTTTGATGGGGCTTCTCAGGTACGCGATATGACCAACTTCTTCCAAGATATCACAACCTAATGGAATCAGGGGAAACGCTGCTTACCAGTCTAGTGAATCAATCTTACACTTGGATGGTACAAAGATCACCCCATAACGAGACCTCGCTCGTTAGTCTGTTCAACAGCTCTTGTTACCCATTAGCGCACGTTATGATCAGACCATCCAGATTAATCTACTATGTTTACTTGTCGTCTTTTTGCCAGGCTTATGTCGGATAAGATCCATAATAATGCTGGGGTAGTGAAGTCCGCAAGGGAACTGTCCCACTGAATTCACATTGCGCGAACGTGGTTATCAGCTGCGTTTACTTCAAGTTGGTTTCCAGTGTTCAGACACTTTAGACCGTTTTCGCTAGAGACGTCGTTTTTTCTAGCCAGTCCTCACTCTTCTCCCTTCTTTTGTAATTATCAAAGAGATTATATCTCCTTTGCAGAGCCAATAATTCCTTTCGTTGTAATTTCGAGTTCAATATGTGCTGGTTAATCCTAACAGATTTGATCCTCCGTGGCTAATGACTTTGAGGTAGAGGTGTTGAATGGAAGACGGTGAAGTTCGTGTTTTTTGAAATTTTTTTGGCGACGCGGTTCTAATCATCCCGTGAAGTCATGCCCGGCAACACTAATTTCTCCTACACACATACTGCTACCTTTCATTGAGAATGGGTTGGTTTTCCTACTTCTATCCTAATTTTATAAATCAACCATCTCCTCCGACATAACTTGATCGAAAAGCTGCCACATTTGCTAACCAATGAGACGCCTCATTCAGCTGTTTGTCCCGCGTCCAATCACGTGAGCTGCTCACGTGACTTCGCCTACCGTACTCGTTCTGAATCGTGTGTTCGTCAGAGAGCTACTTTTTTCAGTGTTCCTCACCATCATTTGGGATTGGGAATTCTTTTTGGGTTTGAACAAGTTGTGGTCAGCGCTATATTAGATATTGAAGTTCTGTGTACATGCTCAACTGCACCGATGATGTCAATATACAACTCACTTGTCACAAGGAGCTGTGAATTTTCGTGATATTTTCACGACATCTTTGCGGCGTGATTTTAGAGCCACGGGATTTTCAAGGCAGTGGCCTCCGGCAGGTTTTTTATTTTGATTATTTCGGCTACTTTTCTTGCCTGGAACTTTGTTGGTCTATGTCAAGCTAGACGACCTACTCCAAAACCGGACAACAACAAAACGACGATAAACCATAGGTAGTTCGGAAAGAAGAATAATTCGTACTGAGTCGAAGTCGTCACTCAGGGAGCCAGTCAACACGTGATCACATGATGTGAATGATGTGATGTGATTGAAGATTGGGTAGCGCCATATCCTATCCAACTGCGAGTTAATCAAGCTTCTGACCAGCCATTCATGTCCGAAGTGTTTTGTGTCCAACTACTAGCCGAGAAATCGTGGGTTCAAATCATTCTGATGATTCGTGAAGTGCTGCCGATGATTCCCAATAAAGCTTTTCAGCGTAAATTGGTCGAGCTCTTTATTGGAAACAAAACTATGGTGGATAGGTCACGTGAAGATTTCACACTTCTCAGCTAAACTCTCAGTAGGGCGGTACCATATAAGTGTTTATTACTGATGCCGTTTGTTTATAATGAATACAAAAGTGACTTCAAGCATATTGAAGTTATGCTGTCAATGATGATGATGATGACGAACTAGCAATCAATGAGCAATGATCTCACTAGTCTTATTTTGTGCATACCCAACTGCCACCGGAAAACCATGGAAGCTGAATACGGGTTATCTGTCTGCAGTACCCTAGAGGGATATACCTCCGGGGATATGGGTTATTTGTCCTGTTATTGAGGAACGGAAAGCGCTGTTGGTCTCTCGATGCAGCTGCCTATCTTTAGAGGTTTGTCACTTGGGAAGCACTCTGTTTTTTCATTTACGGTTCGTCCTGAAGAACTATCAGCTCGACTAGCAAAAAAACCGTTCTGTGGCTTGATACACACGTCTCTTGAGGCTTGGGGGTATGCCGCTTTGCCACCATAGATATCAGTTTTGCAAACGCGACTCTAGCCCTAGAGATTCGTGCATTGACCTCATGTGCTAGCTATAGGTGGAACATATGCAGGTTCCGAAGGGTGTAAAATGCTCCACAACCTCAAGTGCCTTCCCTTGGATTGTAAGTGGTGTGTTCAATGATTGCAATTACTTGACCGTAACCTTACACTTTGTGAGTGTAAAGCGCATGCTAACGAACAGGATGACTTTGTTCATCTCAACTAGAAGACACCCGTGCCTTTTATCAGAAAATGGGGGCGATGTCGTCTGTATATTCCAGATGGACAAGGTTTCCGGCAGGATCTATTGGAACTTCAGGTTTCTGAAGACCATGTAGTGTTCGCCTCATTGTCTCATCGGCCACAAAGTAGAACAGGAATGAAGTGATCGCGCATCTTTTTCAGAAGCTTTCGGGGAGCTGCCCGTATACTCCTACGTGCTCAGAAGGGGGGATAATACGAAGAACTTATATTCTTACGCTTCGGGGGTATTCCTTGCTGAGCAGATGTGTTTAGGAGAACAGCCGGGCCAACTGAGTCAACTACGACTTAAAAATCCAGGAATACCAAAACCGAGGGTCACTCGTATGTTGGTCATTTTCTGGTACCTGACGAAGCGTAAAGATTTGTTCAACACGATCCATACCAGGCCGAAATCCCGCTTGCTACTCTTAACTTTACGCGACACTATAAAGAGACGAAGGACACATGACGATAAAATCCTTGTTGCGGGTAGCAAATTCACTACCATCCACATTTCCGAGACCGGATGCTGTTACCGATTCTCCTTAACTGTCTGGAACAATTTTTACCTACATCGGAGATAAATAGACCAGAGGAGATCTGACTTAGAACTTATCCCCATCCTTGAACATTGATGGTGGGACCAGGAGCTCTGTGGCCTTTGGGAAAAGTTATGCACTTATGGACTTCCGAGGTCTTAGGAAGTTTCACCTCCCAGGATTCCATGGAATTTCGAAAATCCAACTGAGTGGCAACAGATGACTGCAAGGATTGTTCAAAATGCCCAGTCCAATGATTCAAGCAGCCCTCTTTATCAAAGATAGTCGAACCAGTTTGTTCTTTGTTAGTTTCGCTCTCGTACAAGTCGCATGTATCAACCGAAATTATCTTGGGGCATTCCGAGCATTCTTCGCCTCTTCCATTTCCTTAGCTTTCCGTGTCCTCCAGGCTTCACGGTCGGCGCGCACGTTAAGCTTCACTTGACGTCTGATAATTGACCGGGCTAAACCTTGGTTTGGACTGACGGGATCATTTCTCCTAGGTTCAAGTAACACCATTGTTCTTCCAGCGTGAGGAGAGCTGGCTGTGCCGTGCCGCAGGAGAAGCTCCAGGCATTGTGGAAAAGCGTGGTGATCTCGTTCTGGTGCGACGTTACATCAGACGGTGGAACAGTTGGAACGGCGCCCAGAGTATGGCTCTGATAAATTCGTTAAACTTAAAGATCTGCGAGCTTCTCAGCTTTCCGTCTCCTACGCGGTCCGGACGTGTGTGTAGTCGGGCCATCCGTAGCTGATGGCAATGTGCTCAATTCGGGTCCATGGCTGTCACTCTTGTAGGACATCATCTGACCAGACGACTTGGGTTAGTTCGGTCATCGCACAGCTGAAGCAGTCATCCGCCGTTATCCGTACGTGCTGATTCCAATCCACGTCGACCACTCAACTGCGCCTCAGCTACTTTAACGCTGCCAACTTCTGCGTCCAACGATATCTGAGCTATTGGTCCGGCGTAACAGCACGCCGAAGCGTTATGAAAGTTTTTTTATGGTGTTAGGGTGTAAGCAGACCCGATAAACAGACAATGATCAGCTTCCCGCTTGTGGGACTACTTTGACTTTGCCAGCCCAATCTCAAAGTTGCGACTATCGATAGTCAAGCAAGGATCCTCCAGCTCGATAGTGACACTGACCCCTGCATAGCCAGCCGGAACAACCTGGATTACCACAGGTTTGCAGCCGGAAGCCTGAAGATAGTGATGGGACAGTTAGCTTACCATTTTGCCTGGAGCACCTGGCACGATACGCAATCTTCGCAAATTTCGAGCGAACCCCGCGGGATCAAGAGCAGCTTGTTGTTCTTGCTTGCTTCAGTGTTCGAAGATTGAAAGCAGTCAGATAAATCGAGCTCGAGACTGCAGGTGCTGGCTGATCCGCAGATGTTGTGACCAAGCCCGATGCAAAACGAATGGTTGATGGACCTACTAGGAGAGAGTTAGTGTCGGGATGGAAGGAGGGTGGAGAAAAGGCATGTGAAAGAGTAAAAATAGAGGTATTTGCAATAGCTTATTCCACCTTACCCGCCTTGCGGTATTCAGCAACTAGAGTGACCCAGTTAGTGGCACGACACGACATCCGATGTGGCTAGTTATACGAATCATAGTTGTACACTGGCTGGGATACTAACAAGGACAGGCAAACCTAGACTTGAGGATGATTATGGTCCTCAACCAAAGCCTTTGGCTTAAATACTGGAGAACGGGGCTGTGGTGTTTGGCGGGACCTACCAGTACAATACGTTATCTAAAAAGCAAGTTGTCAAAAATGTCCCAATCTCCCCCCTGCATAACCGGGGGACCAAACAAACATTAATAAATGAAGAATAATGCTTCAAGTGTAACACTCTATCGCCGCCTAGCTGCCATGCGACTGGAAGAAAGCACGAGGACTGGAATAGTTCCAGGTTGCCAAAGCCTAGACAGGAACAGTCGAGGTGCAGAGGTTGGGTTCGAACCTCGGACCTTTCGCTCAGTAAGCTTGAGCCATCTCGAGCCCATATAAAAGCCATCAACGAACATGGTATGAGGGGCTCTGCGAATGTCAAACGGACATCCTCTCAGTCTACCCAATCGGGTCACGGAGGTGCAAAAACTGTCGCACCACATTAAGGTCTGTTCTTTTCGGAACGGTGCCATTGTTGACAATTCATTTGTGTGAACCCCAAGCTTTTGTGGTGTAACTCAATAAAACAAGATGTACAGACTGCTTACATTCCATTTTGTGCATTGAACTAGTATAGTCAGCTTTCCGTTACGAACCCTTTTCATCTGCCATAGTTTTAGTCACCTGGCCCAGTAGTTGTGAACACTGCAAATTGTGTGCACTTTTCCGCATGTTGCAAAAACCTGATCACCTTCAAACTTTGCCACTTTGGAGCCAGTTATTCTAAGTGATACCATAAATGCAGATAATTAGTCAATAGAAATACCATGTCCCTATCTACTATTTCACCGTTTTTTGAAGTGTAATCAGGGAGGAGAGTAATCCACAGTACTAAGCCCCGAGCACTCTAAATAGCCTCGAAAGATAGGTCGGTGAATGAAAGGCTTTTACCAATTTTAAGAAATACGGAGTTACGATTGGGAGGGCGCAGGTGCCTTCATTTTGGCCTCCAGTTTGAATGATTTCCTTACTTCAATCCGTAACAGTTTGTACTCACCACTCACGCAGAATCATGGGCATCATCAATGGGGCCAGCTCAGCGAATAAACCAACAAGCATAACAACAGCTGGTAACCACCTGGGACGAAATCCCTAATTTTTCATCCATAACCTATAGTCGGCAAACAACCAGGTGACACATGTCTAAGAGTGTTGACCTGACAGCTAGGACAACTGTACTGCCGATCTTTGCGCTGTTTCATCCGGTTCGTCGCCTGTTCGTGATCGGTCTCTTTAGGTTTGTGACGAGGCTTTTCGGTCGGTGAATGCGTTGGGTTTGTACACTTGTTTCAAACTGTTTGAGATTCAGATCCATGCAACCCTTGGAGGAATGTACAAGAGTGCCCAGATAAGACTGCAGTTACATGTACATGAGGTTCGGACGATTGGTTGTTTAAAGCGTTTTGCCATTTTACACGCGCCGGATCTCACAGGCAAAATGCTTCTTGCATTGCCCACACGCGTCCTGATGACACACCTGCCGTCAATAACAAAAACAAGTAAATAAATTGATGAGAATATCTGTGGGTGGTTGCGGGGTGTGTGAAATTTGCATTCGTATTACTCTCGTTTGGGCAGTCCTTCTCATGTGGTGACGCACTTAATCTGGTGAGTACATATCAAAAGGTGGAAGCACCGCATTCCAGTTTATCCTCATCTGAGTTCACTAACTGTGTATAGGTTTGACCGTGTCCGAATTTGAACCCCGGATATCTGACATGTGAGGCGAGCATGGTACCACCATTCCACACGCGTATACTGGACGCAGTCGTATTACCACGTCTGAACAGTCGAACATGTTGACGCTTGTGCTAGACGGCTGCTTCTTCCAACGCCTCGAATGACGACTCGGTAAATGTCTGGGTTGTGCCAGGACTCCCGAACCAGGTAGCCGTCGAAAGACCAGTGTTTGAAAGTTGATGGTGAATTGGTAGCTTGTCTTCAATTTCCGGACCTTTGTTCCCCGGATGATCATCATAATTTGCCCTGAGTGCACTTTTGTTATCCGCACTGTTTACTGCATTCATCGGAGTCCGCTGTTCATAGTTTGCTACGCGTTGTAGAAGCCAGTCGGGTTGTCGGCATCTATCGTACTGAGTTTAGTTTTCTGCGTCATAGAAACATCCACTAACTAGCTCTTCTAGTCTTTCAGAAGGGCTCATGTTATTAGGTGCCCATAGATATAGCTAATCATTCGGCTGTTATCGTACAACACATGTAGATTTGGCTCCAGCTTTGAATTTCGACCCTTTCTCTGCTGTCGCGCAAAAAGTGTTGACCTTCGGAACTTTCGGTCTTAGTGTTCTTTGACCAATCTCTCAATACCATAGATATTGTTGTCAGCTTGTTCAACTGTTCATCTTCCAGGTCAGATGCTCCTTGTCGATCCCAGACAAAGGCCAGACATTAATGACGTATTACGAGAAGTGTCAGAAGTAGCCGCCGTATTGGAAATTCGAGTGAGTGCTTCCATTCCGATCCTGGCCGAAGTACAGAAGCGCCAGGCGCGTGTGGGCGCCAATGCACAACATCAACCCGTTCCGGGTACAACAGGTAAGTTGATTAGTTTCCCGTGCACTCTCAAATTTGTCGTGTGATGTTGTGGTTATGTATTTACGTTTTTTCACCTCATGGTATGTTGTCAGCTTCTTCCGACCAAATCGGTACTGATCTCAAATCCACTCCGAATCGTACCAGAACTTCCAGCCCTAGGACGGTCAGTAATCGCCCGCCACACCCCCCGCCCCCGAAACCCACACCAGCTAGGCCTCAAGCGCCACCCCCCACTTCAGCTCCGTCGTCAGTAACTCCCCCGAGCCGGCCAACCACGACCGATGTTGGACGTTCTCAACCAACACCTACCTCTACCTCCACTTCTGGCGCAGGCACAGGGAACATGTTTGGTTTACTCAAAGGCGGAGCTGGCAACTTGCTACGAAACATACGGGATGCTTCGAACAAGGTGCTCGAATCTGTGTCATCGTAAGTTATACACTTTCAGTTTTCCCAACATATTTTCCAACGTTCCAGCCTGTTCACCTTCCTTCGAGATTGTCTTCGTCTGATATGACGCTTAGACTCAACATGTGGACAATTGAAAGCATAATTAGTATCCACTTTGTGTCTTGTATCTGTCGTGTATGTCAAAATCCAGCTGTTATTTGACCAGCTATCAATTACTCATAAGAGAATGGTATGTTCGGATTTCTAATTGGGAAGTGTAATCCAACCAAAGTGGTGTAGCTAAAATGACCATGATACACACACTGAAGTAGCCTGACGATAACCCTGTGCCTGAGTACATCGGGTGCTCGCAATGGGGCATAGCTGCCTTGCTCCAACTGAATCCGTAGGTTGTGAACAGGAGAACGATCCCTCACCTCTCATAAATGGAATATAACACCTGTTCTGAATAGACAGTCACGTGTAAATATCGGCCCCACCATCCGAACATACTTGGTTCGAGCCTGGTCGGCAGGTTCCCTACGGTGGTCGGCGTAACTGGTCTTCCAAATAAAGTCACGGTCTCCGAAGTGTAAGTTAACGAGAACAGGATGGGTCACCGCCCATCTAGGTTTAGGGTATTTCACTAGGCTGGCACCAGTTTCCCCCTAACCGGTGACATAATTTCCGTATACGGCTTCATTTATCCCCTGACCAGACGCTAATCTAGATCGAACCGTTGTCGTACTCGCTGGCATACGTAATCCCAAGTGCCTTGATTGGACCTACATTATCCAACGACCACCGGCCCCAGTAAGTTCCGGCGGTCCAGCTCCACCCTATTGCCTTATAGGTAGAGGGCAGAGGCCTCAGAGATCCCCTGGGAAACCGTATTTCAGCCACAGCAACCGGGTAGTGTACATTCCTCAGACAATCACAGTTCACATTGTACTCGCTCCAACTCGTTTTTGGATCACGTTCTGTCACCACTACGACCACATACGCTACCAGCTTTTCTCTGCAAGCATCGCCAACGTTTCCAGAGAACTGTTTCACACTCCGTCACGAGGAGACTGGACCTTACCGTGGTGTGACGGTTTGCGCCCCTCACCGACCCATTGAGCTATACTGGGGGTGTCCCCGCCTCACTCACAGAGTCTCTCATACCAGGTTGGTCAATGGTTAGAGGTCTGACAAAAACAGTCTCCTGACCCTCCAGGTTGAGGGTTGGAACATGTGGCGACTTGTTCCGTAGAAATGGTAATGCATTTGCATTTCCAACCAAACACCGCTGCTTTTGAGGCAAAGGTTTTAGTTGAGGACCCTGATCGTCCTCTTGTCCAGGTATGAACGCCCTGACAGTATCCCAGCCAAAGTAGAAGAATAACAAAACTAGCAATACTCTCATGCCACATCGGCTGCCGCGTGGTGCCGTCAGTCGGGTCGCCTTACTCGCTGCGTACAGCAGGTCAGGCAAGCAAAAACAGGCTACTGCTGACGCCTCCCTTCTTTCTCTTTCACATGTTTCTTTTTCTTCCCTCCCCACGCCATTAATAACTCTCTCCCTTTAGGGCTGATGACTCCGTTCGTCTTGCATCTGCTCGTCACATGGCGCCGACATCCTCAGGCTTTCTGAAGTCAACCTTCAAGCCTAGACGCCCAGTCTATGTGACCGCCTTGGCCGTCCGCACTCTGAAGCAAGCAGGTCAACAAGTTGCTCTTGCTGTCACACTAGACTTGCTTGGCATTGATTTGTGCTGTGTCTCAGAAACAAGAATTCAAAATGCAAGCACAGTGGTTGAGCCAACCGCCCTATCACTCTCCACTGGCTTCTGGTTACGCACCTTTGTTGATGCAGAGGCTGCTACCACAGGATGTGCAGGGTTCGGTATCATCCTAAGTCACCGGGCGGAAGTATCCTTGCTTGACTGGATACCCGTTGATAATCGCCTCTGCGTGGTTCGTCTGGTAACGTCTATGAAGGAATGTCGCAAGCGGGAGGTTGATTGATGTATGCTTGTTGTGTCTCGCTACGCCTCAGCTGACTGTAACCCCGATGCCGTCAAAGAAAGGTTTCAAGACGCCCTGAATGCTCTGTTGCGGCGAGCTAAAAGCTCGGAAATCGTTGTGGTTGCCGGAGATATAAAAGCACAAGTGGGCAGGCAGTTGATTTAATTTCATGTCCGCGATGAAAGTGAAGCCTTTCGCATACGGATGACAGACGGTTGTCTCGTGACAATAACCATAGGTAATTTAACTATAACTAACTAACTAACTATACTAATAAGAGTTCAGCTGTTACCCCCTTTCGGGGCCTAGCTGCCATGCCACTCAAAGGAAGCACGAGGACTGGGATACTGCTAGGTTGCCCAAGCCTAGACAGGGGAATTCGAGAGGCAGAGGTCGGGTTCGAACCACGGACCTTCCAGTCAGTAAATTCACGCTCCAACCACCGAGCCATCTCGCCCCGTGATTTAACCTATAACTGTTTTTTTTCAGCAGTGGCTGTTCCAGCTTTAGACAAAGAATTCTGCCCTTGGGGTATCCTGATACCATTTGCCCCACTCTAGCACCAAACTTTGGCATAATGAGTGTTGTCGAAAGTAACAGGGTTTTTGCCATCCCTCCACAATTTAACTGGATCCTGGTCTTCCCCTACCGTTTTATATCTCACTGGTGCCTTCTGCTCGGCAATGAACCTCTGATACACATTTTTCCAAAATAGGTGTATCTATTTTTCACCCAACTGATTCCCGTCTTCATGCCAAGCTCCAAGAGAATATACTTTTCGGTAGATTCTCATAAGTTAACTGCGCTGGTAACCCAAACAGTCAGTCACTCCGCTACCCAACTTCAGTTAAGATCAAGAGCTCAGTACAGCACATTTGAATTCAGTTACGTTTTTCCATAGGTATTCCCACATTTCATTCCATTTGTCCGGCATCCGGAAATCTTCTATACGGCCTGGTTTCGTTTGCCTCACCTCATACCTTTTTAATTGCAGTATGACAGTCATAAGACTTTTACTTTTTCCCTCTTGTCCATTTAGGACCCTGTCATCGGATCTGGATTTCCAGTTGATAACCTCACGAATTGCTGGTACGTATCACATTGCTTTTCAAATGATTCCCCTATGGACTGATCGTAGGTATCTTACGTCGTATACCCTTGGAGGCTGCTGCTCAACTCGTTTTCCTGCGTTTCTTGGGTGGAGCTTTGTTTCGGATAACAACGTCCATTCTCAGCCTGTTTCTCCCACTCGCACACCACTACGTAAGAGTAGACTGATTTTTGGATCCGTGTTCGTACTTTTTTGTCCAACCCCAGTTGGATTTGTTCGCGTTCGTCCCTTCTGCCTTAACGCAAGTAGTTACCACGATAGAAATGTGATCATAATCACTAGCACATCCATTTTATCCAGGTGTTATCTATGTCCACTCGATTCACCGTAGCTTTCTTCTGCTGCGCCCTGTTAAGCCCCGTCCATGGGATTCAGTGTATACTTAAACTGATCGTTTGGTTAAGTGGGTACCTCGTGCTGTAGCCGCTGTTGAATTCGAGCAACCGCTTGGTGCCACACGCCAGCCTAGGGTGTTGTAAGTTGTCTGCGCTCAAAGTTATCATCCGCCATCAAAGTTACATCCGCCCTCACGTCAGTTTCACCTTGATTGATTGGTGGCATGTCCTCTCAGATATGGATTATCCGCAGGTTCAATATGTTTTTTGGCTATCTACTGCGTTATTAGCAATTTTTTCTACTCAAGTGCAGGACCACAATGAATTGTGTCCTGCAGGTTATGATCCGTTTGATCTGACTTACCACTTGTAGAAATCAACGGTAATGTGTCCACAAGCACCACGGGTTCCATTGTTCATCGTGCTGACGTCTGCGTAATTTTTGAGGGAGTGAGCTAATGGTTTCCCCTAATCTCCTATGCTATAGCGTTTGTTCGTTGCTCACCGTTAGTTGGACAGTTCCTTATACTTTTTTCAGTGTATGGGTTTGTGTGGATATTTTACGCCACCCGATCGACAGCTGTGCATATCATATCCTTTACTAATTTCTTCTCCCCTATACAGTAATGTCCTATCCAGCGGAGAGTGGTTTGGAATCTATCGGCACCGGTAACTCCATGGAAGAGGTGCAAAACATGCTCAACTCTCGCTATCCCAATGCCTACGCCGTATACAATCTCAGCCCTCGTCCTTATCGCTCCGACCAATGGTTCGATGGTCGTGTTTCCCATCGTGTGTTTGACGCTCATCGTGCCCCATCCCTTCGATCTCTCATCGAGCTGTGTTTGAATGCTCGACTTTGGCTCAGTCAGAAACCCGGCAATCTTTGTGTTGTCCACTGCATGGATGGTCGAGCGGCTTCGGCTATGTTGGTGTGCTCTTTGCTGTGTTTTTGTCACCTATTTGACAATGTATCCCCCGCACTGCAGCTGTTCTCCTCTAAACGTGGAAACCCACGACTGAATGCCTCTCAAACACGGTATGTACATAGTCTTGTTGAAGCGCGTTTTGATTCTCATGCACAAATAGCAGTGGGTTTTGATTACACTTGCCAAGCGTGGTGGTACAATCATTCCCGTACTTCATAAAATCCAGTCAATTTTTTTCATTTCCATGCAAATGTTTCTTTGTTAATCATTACTGTCCGACATCAGCACTTTTAATAGATTGGGAAAAATAATCGATTAGTAATGGTACACTACTGTTGTCGTCGCCTTAGAATCGGTGACCACTTCCTTCTGGGAACGACCTCCCCTTGCTTCTACTCAGAATAGTGTCACTTCTTTGCACTTTAGGGTTTCCAAAGTATATGTGCTCTTCGTTTTCACTTTGTGTGGGAAGCTACTGCGGTTAACTGCTTTTTCCAGTTTCTGTGATTTTGATGTTCTCTCGCTTGTATTGGCCCAGATACATAGATTACGTCGCCCAGCTGGTCCACAATCGTGTCCCTATGCCGCACCATCGTCCATTGAAGTTGATCAGTCTGACGGTCACCCCTATCCCCACGTTCAACAAATCTAAGTGAGTCTTTCAGTTATTTGAGTTTAGGGTGTATGCCAGTGTCCTTTACTTTCAGTTTGTACTTAGCAGCGGATGGCACTTTGAGCTTATATGGTTTAAATTACTGAAGTGTCCCCACTCACGTGCTCAGGTTTCGGCACATGATAGGACCCAGTCAACACTCTCTTGCTGTCTTCTTGACAAAGCTAGAACTGTATGGCTGCAGTTTTAGCTTATCACCGTTTCGTTTGATTTTACTCTTACGCCTGCTGTTTGTTTCATGTTCTGATCGATTCACCGTTTTTGTTCCACATACGTAAGGCTCGAGAAAAAAATTATTTCGCTTACATGACTTCTACTTGGTCTGGTACAACCATTCTAGATATCTCTTAGGGTGTTAAACTATCAGAGTATGTTGTAGAATTGTAACTAATAATCATATTGAGCGTGCCGGTTAGTGTTTTCATTGATAAATCCGATTTCGTGTAATCCAAAAACACTTTCGTTGCCATGGATTACTTTGAGAAATCGGATTTGTTCCATATTTCAATGCTCGTTGAATGGCACATCATTTCATTTCATCGTTTGTGCACTATCCAGTTGTCGTCTGTATTATCCGGTTTAAGTATCGATCGTTTGTTCCCTGACGCGCGGTGTAACCTGTGGGCAATCTAAAGCTCAAAGCATTGAATGCGGCTAGTGCAGTTGCATCCGGTATGCACCTCCTCACGAGTCATTCTCTTACTTTACTGCACAAGCACGTCACGCCAGTCGCGACGGTGGCAGGGTTTTTAAAAATCGCTGGTGCTCCCTTTACCAGACTTATTTCTCGTCCATCGATTCAATTTGATGCTGTTAACCCCGTTGCATATCGACTCTCGTATGCTTCAATGTGCAAAGATACGCTCCTTCATTTAACACTACCTCACTCAGGTACAGCATGTACAACTTTCCTGCTTTTGTACATTTACCCCGTTCGTACTCCCACCTGTTTTGAACCTTCTATACCTTTTCTCCTTATCCTATAGGAATGGCTGTCGACCTTATGTCGAAGTATATGAAGGCAAAACCCAAGTCCTGTCAACTTACACGGACTACGACAGCCTAAGGTAAGTTTTGCGGTTCATTGTCCTTCTGACGGCCCATTCCGCCTTTCAAATGCGCGTTTGTCCGTAAACAGTTGAGGAGTCAGTGAAGAGTGATTGTTCAATGAATGCTCAAAGCTGCCTGCTCATGTTACCATCGCGAGTTTCGAAGTTTGCTCACATTCCATGATTACTGTTCATTATTGCTTGTCTCCCTGTGTAATGTATCGAGGCTAGCTTCATTTGCCCACTGTTAAGTTCCTTTAAGCTAATTCTGTGTCTGGTGAATCCTAATTGACCTAGAACCTAGAACGTGTCACCCGTAGACTGATTCACTGTTGTACGTGTGTTGGCTTCCTTTAGAGTGTTGTGGCTACCTGGTATGCACGCACCCCATACTGAAGCCGGTAGACCGCCTTCACTGACCTCTAAGAATTTTTTTGAGATTTAAATGTGGGTAACTCTCTCTGAGGGTTGTGATCGTCAGTCTTCAGCAGTCTGCTGAATGTCCCGTTCATGGTTATATTGTTATGTTGATTCCGGGAATTCTTCATGCCGTGCGCCCTGCCATGTGCTATTCGTAGTGAGCGGTCCGTAAATGTCGTCCGTTCCATCAAGAGTATATAACACAACCACAGCACCCAGTTCGTACGCAATTTTTGATGCCTTTGCAGGGCATCCAACCATCCACTTCCAAAGTATGGAGAGGAAAACCTAGCAAAATCTGAATCAACTTAGATAAGCTTAATCCTGGCACATGTTTGCTGGCGGGTCGCGTCTGCAAACACTGAAGCCTATGATATTTGTATCCGATCGTCTCCCACATGACGCGGCTGAATCAAAATATCCTTAGCCAGTTGACGAAGAAGTCATGTCACCATGAGTTAACATCATTCTTCCCAATCGAATCAAAACAACAAAGGTTTTGGTCTCATCATTATCTCCATCTTTTAGCAACAGTTTGTTTCAGACGGTATGGCTTGCTCGGTGAAAGTGGACCCCAATCATGGTTCGCCTAAATGTTGTTCATATCTAATGATCGAAAATTATTTCACTCTTCTATCAGTCGTTGAAGGCACATTCACAACTTGTTACTTTATGACAAACAATGTTTCGCAGTAGGTGTTGTGGTCTAGAACGGATTCGTTTGATGTGCAGCAGTCTTGCTAAGCATTTGTTGGGAATTCTAGAACACTAAACGTGAGATTCCAGAAGCCACAATAATCCACTTTCCTCCATAAACACAATACCCTCATACTTGAAGATGAATGGCAACGTCCTCATAAAGTTGATGCGCCTACCCGATGAGTCCCGCAATGGGGTGAAGCCGCCTTTGGGCTTAGGATAGTCTTGTGAGTAGTCCCGTCACAGTTCTCATCATAGCTCATTTTTAGGGAAGAACCTGAAACACAATATTTACCACATGCAAAGGTAGTCGTTTCAGTGTGTTAGTGTATTACTCTGTGTTTCATCCGTACTACTGTATGAATTGGCTTCTTCGCACCCGGAAAGAGAAATATTTAACTTTCTACACTTTCCTCAGTTTCTGTACATGTTTGTTTCTGCAGCTGGTATATAAATACAGCACTTCTGGGTCCGTTCGCTTTGGACATAAAAATGGAGTTCTCCATTATGACGGTCAATGAAAAGCCAATCGAACTAAAGTTATGAGAAATTAAAATTTGCGAATTTTAGCAATCCTAGGAAAAAATCGTTGAGGCCGCGTGTGCGAAATGTCGTTGGACGTCTTGCAGTTCTCATTCGCTTATTGGAATATCCGTGAAGACTTAGGGTTGTATGCCCCGTGAATTGGAAATTCCTCCTAGAGCTACTTTGAGGGACCTTGATGATACGAGCGATGCTGCAGTGGATATCATTGCTTTCTTGAGCAGAAAGAATTCCAGGGAGTTCATGCAAGCATTTTGCAAGGCTTTTGGCGCTTCAGTTCGATATGTGTCATACTCTAGCCGGAAGGATATTACGTTGCCCTTGGCGTTTGTCACCACATGTAGCTTGTGAAACGTAATTTTGTCGGCTGTTAAATTAATAATAACGGTGTGCTAGGCGAGTACCCTTTCCTACAGAAGTCCGAATTATTTAAGAACTAAAGGATAGTAAACAACAACAAACACTTTTTGCTTTGGCGTTCAACAAAGTGGTTCCCGGACCTTGCGCAAAATTATGAGAGCATTTAATCAACGCAAACCAAAGCAACGAATTTGAAACCTGACGCCTGTTATGAACATTAAACAGGGAACACGGTTCTGGGCCGAATAAGTGGATTAGGTTGATTTATACAACTTTGTTGGATTGAAACGAGACAGCTAAGTGGTTAAAGCGCTAACTTACTGACTGGGCAGTCCGTAGTTCCAAACCAACCTCTGTATCTCGACTTTTCCTGTCTAGGCTTGGGCGACCTGGGAGTATCACAGCCCCCGTACTTTCTTCTGGTCGCATATCAACTGGGCACCAAAAGGGTGTAACAGCTGAACGATTATTATCATACTTTGTCGGATTGGTTATTGCTGCCTCTGATTCCGTTTGTTTCTGTTTCACCTTCGTTTTTGACTTGTTAATAAGGGTCAAAGAAATAGCGTATGAATCACCGCTCTTGGGAAAGGCCTACGAGCTCGTCTAGGTTGCTACGAGAAATAATCTAGCTGGTTTGCACACTTATGTAGCCAGATCATAAATTGTGAAGCTGCCAAATCCGTTGTGAAAGGTTTGTTCGGTCACGTCATTCAACGTAGGTATCAGGTTGATTCCCTAAGTAAGGAATACTGGAAGAAGTCTACGTGTCGGATTCTATTTTCTAGTCTTCGCTGGAGTTTGGAAACGTTGTGCGCCACCAGTTACGCTTTTTTGGTCATACCCTGCGATGCGTCCTGTTTTAGTGTCACTTTACTCCCATGACATCACATACCGTATGAAGTCACCTAGTTACAGGCACGATTGCTCGGTTTTGCTTGTTAAGACTAGGCACTCAATCTCAGGCCCTTGGTTCTCAATAGTTCATAGATTTTACTATCTTTCATACTGAAATTCATTTTGGCGGCTAATCAGTACCTCTAACTGATACTCTTCAACTCTCGTATGCCGTTCAACAGTTATCCCGGCGTCATTCAGTCCATAACGTAGGATGAGTTCCCGTTCAGAGTGTCTACTCCCTCCATACTTTCCACATTCTAGCTACTTCTTTGAATGCATCTAAATTCGTATATACTGCTCCCGGAGACCGCACTTTCGGTCACTTCGTTTTCCAAGCCCAATGATTACAGAATTGGTATATTGTCCTTCCATTTTGTACCTGATGCGGTGTTGTGGTGGGTAATCTCAAGTGTTTTACTTGCTTTTGACCCATGATCCTTTTAGATCGTATGTGCTTGAAGACCGAAAGATTGAATTTCTCCTGAACGGTATTTCCGTCCTTGGAGACTTGACCGTTATCGTCTACCACTGTCGATCTTCGTTCGCAGGACGTGGCAAAGTGAGTTCCTGCTACTCAATACATAGGGAAACAAAGTTACGAAGGATCACTTAACTTTTGTTGGGCTTGGTTTTTCCGTTTGTGTTTCTATGTTCCCAACAACGGTAAAGTGCAAACTTGACTTTCTTCTTAAACTTGTATGGTAGTTCAGCTCAATTAACGATATTTCCCGGGGACAAAGCGCTTACGGAGACATTCTAAGGCGCCACATATGGATTAGGAATGCTACCGCGGCACTTTTCAAATCCCATCATGCTTCCGCTAGGCTCTTGGTGGAACAGAACATATCAGTTCTTTCCTTGCATCCTTAGTTCCAAGACTAAATGCACATGTGAATTTACTTCTTTCCAGTTAGTCCGTCATAGGTTTTCTAGTGTCTCTCAACGGATAGTGGGAAGAGAGCTATACAAAGTAAGACCCTCAAGAAAACTTTGTAACTGAACTTTTTTGGGGGTGCGAACGAATTGGCATTGACAGAGTTATCATTGTTTGATTGAAGAATGTTATAGTGCATTGCGTGAATCGGATGCGATTAGTCGATGGGCACTCATTTCCTACATCCGACTCTACCGGTTGCTGTCTTCTGCTTTGTGGGATTTCTTACTTGCAAGCAATGTACGCTTCTACGCTGTAAATGGCGCTACATTCACCCTTATGCGACGGTTGCTGCAACACACTTTGATTTAATCTAGCTGATGATCCTTCTAAACAGGTTAAATAGTTTACACCTTCTAGGTCAGTAGACATCACTAACTGGCTTCTGGTAGCACACCAAATCACTCGTACCGGCACCAGAGGTCCTACTTTCGTTGAAGTGATCACAAGTTGTGTTACATCTACATTAATCGACGACCCGCAGTTGTGGTTTACACGTTTACAGATGATTTACAGATCCATCATTTTAATTCCAAGGAATTTGAAATTGCTCAAGTAGATAAGCGGCGTGCTGAATTTCCACAACCTTCCTCTTATTCGGCACCACAACAATAAATTTGGTCCCTTATTCCTCAAAGCACCGTATGAACCAAAGTGCACTGAGATCGAAGCCTGCTCACTATTAAACTCTGTTATTTGGCTGATCAATAGACCTTTGTTTCAAAAGCTCTTGTACGGCTCCGGAAGCCTTACTTCACTTTTCTACTCCACTCGCCGATGGTGAGCAGTGTGTGAACAGTAATTGCTGAATCGCGCTCGAGATTATCCGGCCGTGCCGCTTCCCTAGGTTGTTTCTTGCAACAGCATTCATATTTCTTCGTTGTCAGTCCTAAATATAAGTCTGATTAACATAGCAAACATCACAGTCATTGTATTTCCAATCGTGGATTCAGTCTACTCTCTTGATCAACGATTTAGGACATTAAAATAGTTCACCTCATTCGTTGTTTGGAACTTCACCTAGATGTTATACTAGTGACTTTCGCTGAGATGAAATCTTCAGTACGTTGTGAGGAGAGGGTGCTCATTGTTGGGCGTGCATGGGTTGATATAGGGTCTGCTCACGCACACTGGCTCCGACTCATGGATGATCGTTCCGGTGGGCATTTCTGTTGGTTTCCTGGCTAAGCCTTTTGGGCTACAAGATAGTTTCTGTGCTTTTCGGTTGGTAATCATGAAATGTTCGCCCAGCTCAGCAAACAAACCAACGGGTATCAATGCGACCTAAGCTACTACTGCTTTCCTCGACTGCATGTCATACTCGTTCAGAATCCATATAGCGGTTTCAGATGTATTCCTTCTTTAGAGGTAGTATATCGTTGCTTTAGTCATGTTCCACCTGTCGTGTTGATGACAAGCAACGTTCTTCCCTTTATCCTTTGGAAATTTCACCCACTCGAAGCTATAACACTGTTGAGTAATTAGAGGTGTGCCCAAATGGGGACCTCGGAACCCAAAATATGGGTTGTTAGTAATTTGGGCAGTCACAGCTAATGATGCATATGCATCCGACCTATGGCATTCACTGCGTAGCTGCCCAATTTACATTCTGTCGAAACGTTGGATATGTGTGACGTCTCAGTGAACTTATCAAGCTATCACCTCTGATATTTGGCTCTCTCTCTCTCCAGTGAACACGGTACTGGCGACAGCCACTTGTACGTAGTTTATGTCTGAAAGGGTGAGGTGAACAGAATTTCACCCTATTGTCTGTATGTGTTTTCTGCTTGTGCTTAGCCACCTCATCGTATTGCAATTCATTAGTTTCGTTCTCGGGAGCTCATTTGTGGATTTCCGGTCTTTGGTGTTAGCCTTCCTGAATCATGCACAGAATGTCCGTGTTGGTTCTTTGATGTACACGAACATGTCATCCTACGCAATCACTGAATTCCAGATGAGTTTGTTTATTGTGCCTTTTTGCTTCTCGCCATGTGTGCAGGTTGCAGCTGTTAAAATAGCACAATTTCAACTGTACACGGGATTCGTCGAACCGGACCAATCAGAACTAATCTATTTCAAGTACGTTGTCTGTGCTATGCTGTACTACAATTCATACATCTTTGTGCGGAGCTCGCTTCCAGACGTACTAGGGCATTGTGCTTTTCTGGGCGGTAGGATTGATGGTGCTCCCATACTAAATACCACGTGAACGCAATTCCGCAGGGAAAAAGGCGAACACTGCCTAGCACGAACTGTTATCGAGGAAAGCAGAGGGTGTGTACTTTTTAGAGGAAAACCTCACATATGTTGTAGTTTCGCAGTCATTCTCCCACCCCCCAGTCAAGGCTAGGTGAAGTCGATTTTTAAGCTGCCTGGGTTAAATCCTGCCATACTGATAGCAGTTTCCACCTACCTCTCGAAAGTGCCTCATCGAGTTTATTTTGTTTGAGTATTCGTCACCTCATCGTTTGTAAATCCAACTCCGATTGTCAGGCCATTAGCCGACCTATGCATGTACTCACGTTTTCTCCGTTGTACGCCAGTGAGGCTGTACTGTTGAAGAGTTCGCCACTTGCCACTTTTATTATAACGGATTGTGTGGATTATACGAAACTTTTGCCCCCAGTGAAGAACATCCACACTCGTCTGATGCTTGTGACGCAGAATTTCAAAGTCCACATCCAACAAGAATAGGAATTACATGATAAAAATTATCCAGTAGAAATCATCGGCTATATTGTTCAGTTAACCACTTCTTGTGACGATGGTGCGGTTCTCGTACTACCTAACAGACTTCCCTGCATTGGCTCCGTCTTACGTTAGCTGAAGGTCACCCGTCTCCTGAATACAGACTGTCGTTCTTGGATTCATAAAGGTGAATTTGAAGTAGGGGAAATGGATCACTGTTCATCGCCCTTCGTGAAGCGGAACAGGCTTATTGACTTCGGTCCATCACGTTTATCACTTGGTGTATCCATTTTTGGGACCTGCTAATATCTATGCTTCACTTTCTGTTGTATCTGTTTTACACTGGATTCCACCGCCGTTTCTTTAAAAAGGGTGTTAGGTCTGGTTGTGAGGATCGTCAGCTTGCCACTGATTCTAAGTTGCCGGCGATATCATTCTGGGGAGTCTCACAAGTACTGGTGCGAAACGGAGTCATCAAGACTGAGCAGGATTGCGTCGGAGTCATGGAATGAATTGACCACATCGTTAAATGGCGATAACTCGGACAGCGCAACAGACCAACAGTTGTCTTCTCAAATCCAAGATTAGCGCTCGACTGGACCGATTTTGTGCTGCTTCGTTGCAGTGTCCCTTTCAAAAGTGCTCCTAACTTACTTATCACACTTCCCAACTCTTTATGCTCCAACAGCCGTGAGCAAATGAAGATCCTTGATCACCAGTCTCCTGAGTTCATCACCAGAAGTGGTGTTCGTCTGGACTGCTCTTCACCGTCGTTTCTTTTCTACTTGTTGAAAGTATCAACTATCGAGGGAACCCTTGGTAGACAGCCCCTCTGGGAAGATTTTAGAGAAGTGGACTATGAGTACTTTGTCGCGCTACTTGGTTCAGATTCCATTCGGATACAAACTATATCATATATTTATGCCATGTGATCTGGTAGGCGCTTTGCAACTTCAAAGTACGCATTGTCATCGCAAGGCTGAATGGGTGCACTCCCAAGCTCTTCATGGAATTAGGCCTACTTGAGGGAGTATACAGTTTTGTTTCTATGGATAAGTAAATCGCGTCGAGTGGAAGTATTGCTGATTGACTGAACGCTCGAATCCTTAAGATCCGTTCTGTTTTCTTCCAACTTACGCATCTTTGGGCTATGTCGTGACAGATGGGATGTATAGCTCGTCAGTAGGTCTAATGTTGCTTCACCATTGTGAGGACGACAGGAGATTTCTTGTGTTCGACCGTTGATGCCTTCGAAGCATTGTACATGTATCACGGGAACATGTCTTTAGTGGTCCTAAAGTGCGTTCTGGCAACAAATCAGCCGCTTGTCCAATTAAGGCGATTCGATTGTATCCATTATGCTGACTCGGTTATGCACTTCGTATTCCAGATAACGATTGCTTTGCCTTGCTTTCTTTGCTTTCTTTGCTCACACAGGTAAGCAGTGCATAGCTTGATAAGCATAACATAGCTGCACTGGTGCCTGTCGTCTGCGGGGCTGGGTTATGAGGGATGGGGGTAGTCGGGCAACCGATAGATCTCTTGTATCTGTTTTCCCAGTCGCACTCAGGAATCCGCCATTTTGTAATATTTGTTTTCTCTCCCTGTCAACTGAATCCGATGCCACAGACTGCGGCAGCGCGAACCACCGTACACATGTATATAGTTCATGGCTGACTCTATTTACTGGACTTATTGTAAATCATTCTGATGTCATTTTCTGTCCGTTAGATCTGACTTGGATCACCTAGACACCAGCAGTGGATTCGGGAATTATACCAGTCGGTACGCCGACAGCTTCAACTTAACCTTGGAATTTATGGTATCTCCAAACGAGCGCCCACGACAGGGGAAAAATCTCGTCTATCCGTGGGAGACTTTGCCTCCGCCCGAAGCTCTACGTCCGGAGCTATGCATCTCTGATTCAGAGGAATTGCGCAGCCTGCTCGCTGACTATGGTAAGTAACTGCCCATCAAACCCTACGAATCTGGTCGTACCATAGGTTAACGTAGATAAAAGAACCTCGCCACGACGAACTCATTTGAACCTAGAAATAGATCGCCATAACGTCGATTACGACCGCTAAATGACCTTAACCGAATGACTCTTCTCACAAGCCATTTGAAAAACCCGATGCTCTGAACGCCGGTTGGGCCAAAGTATTTGCTTCAAAAGTGGGGAAAATCTTTCACGTACACTCAGCAGTGAGAAGGTTATTTTGTTTTGTCATATTTATTGCATGGCATTTCATCTTCAATGCATCATTCTTTAAGTATTGCACAACAGTGCTTTCAGCTAATTTCGCTCGAAGTGTTGAGTTTGATGGTGTGAGTTTTAAACCTCAGCATCAGACATTCAAGTGCTGCTGTCACCTGGCAGGTCTCACTTAGGAAGAAAGCTGTACTAGACTGCTTTCTCATGATGGACCACATATACTCTCGAATTGGTGCGTTCAGTTTCAAAAGATAGCAGGAAGTTTCTTGTTTCTACATCAGACTTAATCACAGTTGATGTAGTTAGTTGTCCATATTCTATGTAGGTCTTCCAATTTAATCGTCACTTTATGGAGCAACTTTAAAACTCTGGCGCAGTTCCTCCGTCTTAGCCTGACTCACTCAGGTTCCACCATAGTCAACGTTACGATTAACTTGCAGAACCCGTTAAGCTGCAATGCAATGCGACCATGCTGGCCCATTTTTACAGCTTTTTCCCCAAGAAACTGGGGATCAACAGGGTATACTTGCCTGTTTTTCACTGTTCTGCTGCCATTCAGTGTATTGATTGCCTCTGGGTTGCCCTGTTCGACGTGAATACTACTCATCCAATTTCTTTTCATTCCTCAGGACGGTTCAATTTCACTCAGCCTGCAACTGGTCGGTCAGCGGCCACTGTCTCTCGTCAATCTAGTGCTAAATCAACCGATTCTGTGCCACCAGCACATGCTGAGATATCCAGCGGAAAGGCTTCTGAAACTCAAGAAGACTTAAGGCCACCAATCGATCACCTCGTAGATCACGAGATTCAAGATGCTGTTAGTGCGAATCACGAATCAGAAACAAATGATAGCCACTCTGACAAGGTAGGCGACCGTTTAACATGATGCATGCAGTCTGTTCGCATTTCGACTAATCCACTTCGCCTAAATGCAGCTAGTCACTGTTCATTCCGTGGGCATTTTGAACTTCAACCGCTCGTTGACCTGACAGAAGTTGTGTATATGAGTATTGTTGGGAATGAGCGAATAAACTACAAGCTTTTTCCAATGAGATATTCTTGTTGGGAGACTGACATTTTGAGCCTAACCCTCGGTTACTCGAGGCCATGTATGCATGTTTCACTTCGCTGGGACGCCTCCAGCTAAGAGGATGGACTACACTGACTCACGATTAATCGAAGCAAGCCCAGCTTGAAAGTCTCTGAAGTATGCATGAACTTGAAACGATTTCGTCACAAGGAGAATATTAGGTACGCACAGCCCCTCGGTTTTTTTTACGCCCATATACCACGTTCGGGAAAAACCATGTAGCAGAAAGGACGCGACTTTTTCGGGGTACCGTAGATAGACCTGATCCCGTCACTATTATCACTCACCTTCCTATCGCCTTTTTGACGGGGATCAGCAGTAATATCGCAGTATCCTAATCTCGTGAAACGGATTCTGCTCTCCGGATCGTGAAGTGGTTCGAAAAGGGTTGAGATGCAGGATTTATTGGCCTCAGTGGGGATCTTCTTTGGAGACGTTTCTTTTCTGCAGTTTGACGATCGCAAATCTTCAAAGTTGGCGTCATACGATATCACGGTTGGACTGGGCTCACGATCCTGGGTTCTGGTTGACGGGTGGTCTAAAGTTGTCCAAAGTATTTCTCCCACCGTTTCATCGTCTCGTCATAGTTGTTGAGGAACCCTTCATTCGCTTCACTTAGCAACTGTTGATGAGACCGATAGTTCCCTTAAGCAAAGCCTGAGGTGAGAAAAATAACAGAAATCACCAACACTCGAAGAGGATTCCATGTCTGATGCCATGTCCGGCCAATATGATATAAAACTTCTCCTGAGTGATTGAGTTTTCGAATATCATTCGACTAGACGAGATAAGCCACCGGTGCCTTTTTGGATAAAGACGCTGTTTCTCCAAGTTTCAATAGTTGCTATGTTCTTGTACATACAGTAGGCGGTTCATAGCGTCTTACATGGAGGTTTTCAAAGATACCCATGGGTCTTTTACTCTAACCGCCTGTGTATGTGAGTGCTTAGGGCTGTGAGCGTGTAATCTGGTGGTTGTGACATTGCAGTTTGTGTTCGTACTTCGGACGGCTAACTTGCACTTTGCTGATGCGCGTTAGAGAACACTTCTTTCGTCTAGCGGCGCGGTAGAGTTTGACTGTGGCTTGCACAAGCGTGTGATCTATACCATCTTTGAACCCAGAATCCGCAACTCTTCCCACAAAAACCTTTCCCCTTGTCGTGCTTGTCGGGTTTCAGTGCTGCACTGATCCTGTGGGCTACACTAGCTGGAACTCAGTTTCATAAGGTTGATCCATGTCAGGAAGGTAATTGAAGGACAGCGGCTTCCTGTATCACGAGAAATGGCATTACGAGACGGTTTAAATTGACGGGATCCTTGCAAACAGTTGTCTTTGCACTGTCTGGTTCATTTGTCGTGTTAGGAATCGCTCCGACGGACTACAGTTGTGAATCTGGAGGACGAGTTTTACCAAAATCTGTCACCACTGCATCATTCATCAGGAAGAACGCATGCAGTCATCCTGGTGGGCGATGTGACCACCCAAGTTGGACGACTAAGCCAAGGAGAAGCATAAGTAGCTCATAGATTTCGAGTCGACGTTCAGCGTACGCACAGTGTGGAGCGATTTCTTCGGTTGTGTGCTGAACATACGTGCCTGTTCGTGACAAGCTTTCAGCACAAATTTTCGCACCGAATTTTCCAAAGGTCGCCACCTGCAAGCCGATCGTGGACTCAGTTAGATGATTGTGGCTATCAGTTACCGATGTAGGGTAACAATTAGATATTCCCGTTTCCTCTGCTTGACTACAATCACGTCATTGTGCGGGGCCAGTTGTCACTTCGCTTTCCGTCGACACTACGCGTACCAAAGCAGAACAACCCCATTCATCAACGTCGACAAGTTGCAGTAGCTCAAGGATATCGGGTTGGTCTGGTTAGAAAGCTACTGGAAACGCACAATCATGCGGATGATGAAGATTTCGTTGAACTTGGATGAAAGCGCGTTAAAGAAGCTATGCTCTCAGCTTTCAGAACTGTCTCCAAGCCATCCATACACATTGGATATTGTCCAGATCAGCAGCCAGAAAAGCCATGCCCTCAGCTACTAACTCCGATGGCTCACGCAGATCCTGCAAACGCTGTTTAATCTTGAGCTTGAGGAATGATATGGAACGCCGATTGATTGCAAAGGCCCAGGAGATAGTGAATGTTTTTACCGCAGGCCAAAGGCACGACCTTTCATATTGGTCAAAACATCTTGATTATGAGAGTGCAGTGGATAGGATTTCCTCAACGAATCACACAGGTGCACCTCTGGGATTCAATGCACAACGTTACTAGTTCCAAAAAAACAACTCCGACCATGTTGAGACGTTGTAGCGAATCAGTAGATAATACTTGTTTTCACGAAATACAGGAGTAAACGTCATGCATTAGAGGAAAAGTCCCCAGGGTTCTGTGTAAACCAGACGAACTTTTGAGCCGATACATCATCTATCAAAATGCATTCTATATTTTGTTTCACACCTCGTCGAGCACCGTTTTGAAGTATGTTTCGTTCAGGTTGTTGATCTTTCCTATGGACTTCGTTATTTCTTCTACGTCCATCTGACTATCGTGCTGATAGGCTTCTTTGCATGTTATCAGAAGTTGTTTGCAAATCTTTGGTGAAAATCTATGCATGTAAATATAAAAGGTCTCTGCAAGACAGTATAACTCGCCACAGGGGTTCAAGTAACTGGTCCAGTGTTTACAATATATTGTGCGATTACGACCGTGCAAAATTAAGAAAGCCCACGGCCGGAAGCATGTCTTTCAGTAGTTTGGTGTTTTCTTGTGGATAGTTTTTTGTTTTATCCCATGCACACTTTTCACTGTTAGAAATTGTCATCAGCCTTCGGTCACACCTTCAGAGAGACGGTCGAATTCCAGAAGTACCGAAGGTATTGCTGCATCGTACACTAGGGGCAACCCAGTCTGAGGAGTATATTTTCACTACTGCCTCACAAGATGCAATTGACTGTGGAATTGCTAGAGCTGCGTCCTTTGCTTCGCTTCGAATCCAGCACTCTCCCTTCTCTAGCTTTTTGATATGACCTTATTCTCACTTCAAGCCAACCTAGTCGTATCCTGATCATGGAGGACGATATTTTTATTGGGCTTCACCTATAAATGAACGGCACAATCTCTTTAGAAATATTGGTTGCAGTATTTTCCGAGATCGAAGAGCGCATAGGAGGGTTCTTGACAGTCGAATGACTCTTTGGATGGTGGATATCGTACTGTGCGGTGTCACTGATGGAGGCGCTATTGTACACAATCCAAGGGGTTGTCTCTCTATGGAAGGGGAGTTACCGTTATCGTTCCGATCAGTTTTGGGTTTTGTGAAGCATATATACGCTTCTGGTGATCGTCTTCTTAAATCAATTTTTTGGTCTTATCTGCGAGATCTCGTGTCCAAGTGATGATGACGAGAAAGTCGTACCAGCTTAGACTAACGTGTGCTTATCTTCTTCAGTAGCAGTTCCCAGCTGATTGTACCCTAGTTTGTTTTTGCTTTACCTACTTTAATTACCTTTGTCCCCACGGTTTTAATCGTGTATCGATTAGCGAACAGCAGCCCCAGTGATATTTATCGTGCGCGTTATGTATCTAAGTTCGTTCTGCATAAGATTATCCTGTTGTGGTGAAATTTAAGGGAAGATCGGTACCACGTAGCATCCAACAATGTGTACTGTGAACTCGTTCGTGGCTCAGGACAGTTCTTTATGTAACCCCATCGTCTTGCGTTGTAGGAGAGAACACCAGTTGGTGATCTACTTGGTTTTCATATCCACTCGTCTGAACATAATGAGGAACATTCGAATAACACGTATTCGCCTCCGATCGTCCTCATCGATGTTGGTGGCGGTTCAGTGAATGAGACGCCTGTTGGCCAACCAGAACCTTCTCCTGTGACTGGTGATGACCCTTTTAACTTGGATGCACATCCTGCCAAACCTCCTACACCAGATTGGACCGCTGCTTTTGATATCAGCTCTGGGCCCTCTTCTAATAATCCATTTGATCCTTTCGGTATCCCAACTGGCGAGCCCGATTTCCACTACACAGTCTCTCCTGGTTTGGATCAAACTCATGAGAGCGGTAGAGCGACCAAAGATAAACCAGTTGATCTTGACACCATATTCGGCCCAGCCCACCTTAGCACAAGCGCTAGTGCCTCGGATCTGAATTCAAATAGAAACACGCCGCTCCATCCTTCGGCGTCATTCTCGTCGCTTTCGTCGAACGCAGCGCCAACAGTCAAGTCGGATCGTACTGACCCATTTTCCGACTTTAATTTATTCGGCAAACCGGGGGATGCCCATCCAGATCCATCTCGCAGTTCCACTGCCACAAAACACGTGCATAACCGTGAGTGGGATTATTCTCTTCTATTTTTTAGTCATTGATTTCTTTTAAAGTTGAGCGCCATCACTGTTGCTCTTCGTAAGTTATCCGATCGATTCTGCCTACTCTTGTTTGCTATAGTGCCTAGATACCTCACAAGCTGTTCGAATTCTCGCTGTCTACACGGTCACTCCTACATCGTTGCCGTCATACCCTTCTACACGTTAAAATTTTTTGTAACACTCGAATATACCCGTAGAAGTCATCAGACGATAGTTATAGCAAACAAGCACTATCTTCTGTGTGTGGTTCTCAGACAGTTGGCAACGCAATATATGAAGCCAATGACTAAGAGAGAGTGTTTTGGAGTTCGCTGTTTGACAGTGAGTTACGTAATAACCACCATACAAAAGTCGAGGGTCAAAGGCCAGTGTCGAGTTTTACATGTTCTGATTTGCAGTTGTCGAGTCCGTCTGTCGGGCTTCAGTATTTTTGGGTGCAATGGTCAGGCTTGGATGTCGCCTGAACAATAGCTAGCAGGCGAATGGTTTTCTGTGACTCGGTGAATCATTTGAAAGGTTTTGGTAGGAACGACAGAATGATTGGAGTCAGTGATGAAATGCATGAAATTGAATTAGAACTGAACCTCCTAATTCCACGGGTTTACCAAAGTGAGCAGTATTCACGGATTCCTTCACTCTGTTCTCTTCCGGTTGTGGACTAATGTGTAGTGTCTTGCACGGACGTTTTGATGAGTACATAAAAAGCTGGTTGTAGTCCATCGCAAATTATCCCTTATACGCATGCTTAGGTTTCGATGCGAAGATTACTCGTAAATTTGTTACTGTGTAAATCGTTTCGAAACACCCTCTGGGCGTCTGCGATATCACTTCGCTAACAATGTCGACTTTAAAAAAACAATTCCCAACTGACTCCACACTTACGAGAACAGTACACAATAAACAGACAACCTATCCAGTTCGAGATCGTTGTTCCCTTAAACAAAAAGAAGAATGTCGTGCGATATCTGACCGACAAGAATTCGTTCGAACGGCACGACTAGAGGACGTGTTCATCCAGGACGGATGTTCGATCAACTTTATGCAAAAAGCATGCTATCTGTAACAATCAGCTGAGAGTAGTATCAGTTGATAGGAAATTAGTTCACATCATTTTGCCCAGATTATTGACTCAGGGTTAATAAAATAAATAATCGTTCAGCGGTAACACTATTTCGGTGCCTAGCCGCCATCCGAAGGAAGCATGAGGGCTGGAATACTGTCAGGTTACCCAAGCCTAAACAGGGAAAATCGAGATGCACAGGTCGGGTTCGAACCCCGGACCTTCCTGTCAGTAAATTCGTGCTCTAACCACTGAGCTCTCTCGCCCCTGTCTCAGGGTTACAATTAATTTTTATGACACACATCGGGAAACAGGTTCGTCGATGCAGGTTCTGGGCTTATGGCAGGTGACTGAGTCTTCAACTGCGAGGGGGGATCAGTCCAGTGGGTATGATAATAATCAAGCCGGGACAATTGTGGTCGGTGTCTGGGGAGACTTTTTTTTACATGTATACGGTACAATTTGAATATCTTCTGTTGTGACTGTTGTCGCTTTTTTACTGTTTGGGGTGAGCGCCAATAGCTTAAATAGGCTTTCGGGTAAAAGAGTACTTTTTATAGGTTAGTGGAACCAACAGCTTTCCGGTGTTCTGGACAATATGAAGGTGATACATTACGTTTCACTTGTTTTCCCCCCCCCCCTCTGTGGTATGCCACCCAACGTGTTTGAGATACGCCCGGAGGATTGCCATGGCGCTGATCTCTTGGTTTTCACTGAGGAACGAAGTGCGATGGCCAGATACAGGGTGTCCTTTGTTAGTGATCCTGTTAAGCTGGGTTTAAACAATGATATAAAACATTCTTTAGAGTGAACACCAGATAGCAGACCTTATACGTACAGTATTCCGTCCCTCTCTCCGAGAAATCCGGTTCAAGCATACTCGATTCTCCCCTCAAGGATGTTTCTTTTAGGTGTTTGCCCGTCCCTGTTGTGTTCTGGTTTCGGCTGATGGAACTTCAACTAGGTGTCAGTTTTTGCTAAGACGTGATGAAGGTGCTTTAAGCATTTCGTTAAATTGGGTGTCATTGTCAATTCATAAGCTGAACTGCTAAGAAGGATTTTTTCACCCACCACCATCATGATCATCAGATGTAAGGTTCGCTTACTCGCCGTACAGTGGTTTCAGTTGCCACAGTTTCGTTCATCGATGGTTTGGAGAGATGGGGTAGATATCTGCGCATTGAAGACGGTAGTTGATATAATTGATGCGTAAATATAGGGTTGTCAGTGGACTTTTACCCGGGGAGATGGGGAGGGGAGCTATATACTAAAGACAACAGCTTGAATGCACGAGCGCCATCAAGGGCGCGACTGGGCCCTATCTGACAATTTCTCTAACCATTGACGTGGCCCGTCTCGGGGTCCTCATAATAATACGTCTTTTTTGTGTGGGAGCTTTTTCCGCGAGTCGTAGTTTTGTATCTTGTCCCCATCCTCGCTTTATTGACGGCTAATCTGCAGTTATTTTTTAGTTTTGCCCTTATATGCCTTGAATCAGTTTCTGTTCAGACCGTTTAACGTTAAGACTCCCATTTGTCTGATCTTAGTTGGACACGCTGCATCCTTCACCACCACTGCGAATTCTGGAGCGACTCCTTCCTTTGAAATTCCTCAAACATCACGGACTAAATTTGCTCCAGGTATTGGGGTGTCATCGAACGGTCCCGCAAGTGATGGTGCCGCAACTACCGGAAGCGCCTATCCTCCCAATACCCCAAACCGCACCGGCACGCGACCTCATGTAGGTAAGGATGCCTTTTCTGATCTCCTGGGCGATTTTTCCGGTGCATCCAACGCCTCTGGTCAGGGCCAACCAAAGACTGTCAATGAGATGCGCCGTGAAAAGCTGGCGAAAACGGTAGATCCGGAACAACTCAAGGTTAGTGATCTCTGGATGCTTCTTAAAATACCTGTTTGAGCTTTTTAAATGTCTCCAAACCTATGCCTCAGTCGCTTTATCCTCCAACAGCTTCTGAATGTACTCACTGTTTGTTAGTTTGATTACCGTAAGCATAGTGAACTGTCCCGTGAGCCCTCACCTAAGGCCAATTGGTTCATTTAGACGAAAACTGTTTGGAAATGTTCCTTGCATAGTGTAGCACACTAATCAGTGTGTCTTCACGTTTCCGTAAATTTTATTTCACTTATTTACCTTGAATAACTGCCAACCACCTTCTGTTGGATTGATATCTTTTTGCTGTTGGTACCTTGTACAAAATTGCTGAAAATTATAGCAACCAATCGTTGCCTTCTCTCGGTGTGAATAACTCAATCTTTCTCACTGAAGGGTGTGTTTCTATGACATGTCATCATCTTCTATGTTGCCTTTCCACATGTTGGTGCTAGAGGAACGATTGTCTGGGCTGATGCTATATCTAATCAGTGGTGGCGCTGTTGACACATTGAATTTCCCTTCAGAGTTAACACCGAGATGACCTAGCTGAATGTTTGCTTCGTTCGAGAAGTTTTCTGTGTAACCAGATTGTATTGTCTTTTTTTGCTCAGTCGGAACAAATTGAGTGCGAACATATGCACGCCTCTAAATCTCATTGATCAATGTTTCTGTGGTAAATTCAAAGTCTGCTCCGTCCAGTTCGTTCATATTGTGGAGTCTGTCATACCCGTTATCGTCATCTAAGAGGGTTAAATTGGTGTAATTCGCTGGACGCGTAATATACGTTACTCCAATGATTTTTTCGCGAACGCTATCTGCACACTGAACACATCACACCTAAATAATGTTGCTATTAGATGTCTGTTGTGTTTAGTTCCAGTTACTCGGCACTCAGTGTGTAGATGAACAGTGAGTACCTAATTGTAACAAGTTTGAAGCTACGGTTGTTCACTCGGCACCGGCATGCGAACGATACTAAGTCGATTCTACGAACAAGGAGTAGTAACAAAAGCGCATTTTGGTCCGGAATGAAACTAACTGTCGATCGTTACTGGGTTGACGCTACCCATTCAACGCTGATGTTTCTTTCGTCCGATTTACGCTGTTGGGTGAAACGCACCGCAGGCCATGGAGTTCCCGTTGTTATCTGGTCTAATAAACAAGGAAGTTATTATAGTCTCTTGGGACGTTTTCGGCTATATCTTGACAGTTTGGAAATGAAGTTGATCCGTAGTCGTTACTTTTTGTATAAATTACCTTTTGGTGGAGCCTTCCCATTTAAGAGGATTCGGTGGCGAAAAAAATCGAACAGGAGGAAATCGTTCTCGCCGTGGAGGCTTTTCCTCCAAATGGGGATTATAGTATGTCCTCTTGAATGCATCGTCTGAAACTTCGTGGTGTTTTCACTTTCAATATTCTGATAACGCCACTTCTTGTTGTGGACAGTGGGTGTATTCGTTCCTGAAAAGCCCAGCTTAGTGCTACTGAATGAAGACTCAAGACTCTGCGCGCTTTTCCATTTACTTTGGAGTGGTTCTTATTCTAGAACATCCTGTTATTTACTTGTGTTTGGTCGCCTTCGAAATTGCATCCGTCCAATAATGGTTCTGAGGCCTGCACCTGTTCGTCTTTTTCATTCAGATAATTCTAGCGACGTACAATTTTCAATCAGCTGATGCAGCGTTAACTTTTACTGGGTGGGAGTGAGTGTGGCGGTGTTTCTTCACACATCCGGATATAACCCATTA
The DNA here is from genome assembly GCA_003604175.2 of Clonorchis sinensis. Lineage (NCBI taxonomy): Eukaryota > Metazoa > Platyhelminthes > Trematoda > Opisthorchiida > Opisthorchiidae > Clonorchis > Clonorchis sinensis. The sequence goes on from CM030370.1 coordinate 62,507,673, forward strand.
GACGTGGTTAAGGTGATTTTGACTCTTTTCGTGGTTCCGACTAACTGCCACTCGGTTTCTAACACACTCGTGGTTTAAGTCGAGTTGGAGTTTTGGTGAATCAGATGGCCAACAAAGTAATCTTCAAGACATTGCCTGCGATGAAGTCGAAGTTCCAGTTGTTGGTGGGTGTTTGTGTAACAGTCACACAAATGATGCACCGTCATCCCAGGTACTAAGGCATTTAGTAATACGCACTTTTCTGGCGAGTTTAGGAAATGGTGGTGCAATTGAGCTTTAGGCTTATGTCCAGAATACCTGGTGGTTTTTGCTCTACTTAACACAACCTCACCTGGTTCACCTCAGTATAGGGGTTTTAACCTCTCATTATTGGCCCACCTGTTTTCACAACTGTGCTTCATTTTTTATGTACCTTCAGGTTCAAGACTGGGCCCATGGAAAGGACCGAAACCTGCGAGCGCTCTTATGCTCGTTGCCCGGCATTCTGTGGGATGGCGTCAAATGGAAACCAGTCGGCATAACTGATCTGATGACTGCTGAGCAGGTCAAACGACAATATCGAAACGCTGCCCGCGTGATTCATCCTGATAAGGTGAATTAATCAGTGGTATGGGTGTATTGCACCAAGATTCTGACTTCCGTCACAACAACGGAGCATAGGTAGAAACATTTGGTTACCGTATTTTGTTTCTTCTTGTTTTCTAATCTATTGCTTTTGACCCGCATCGCCACGGAACATGTCTCTACACGACAGCACGCCCGTCGCTAGCAGTTCACAAGCCCTCAAACCTGTGACGCAGTGTTGTTGTAGTCTAGTTGGTATCACATGACGGTCGAGTGTCGTTGGTAGGGGAGCTATTTTAGGAATTTCCACCCTTCCGTTTATGGTTTTGCGTGTGTATTTGACGTACTTTTTTTTCTAAAGAAACCGGGTCCATTTTGACACCTAATTTACTTTCTCCGAATCCGTCCTCCGTTTGACGAAATGACAGGACCTATACAATGGAAGCCCTAACCGTAACCTTACATGCACCGATTGGTAGTTGGTTAGAAGCATCTAAACGGGAATTATCCTTTTTGTATTCATTTCTTAGCTTTGTCTATCATTTCACCAATTGTCATCCATTACTCCTACTTCCCTTGCCCGAATGCTTCTCATAGTGGATGAATACGGAGCATGAACAGTTGGCACGCATGATTTTTGTGGAACTCAACGATGCAATGGCCGAATTCGAGAAGGAGTCTGGCCCTGTTATATCCTTTTGAACCCGTGAATTCAAGGGTAGCGTGTTCATTGCTTCTAGGTCTATGGCAACAGCATTCCATGCCATCTTCAACTTAGCCTTTCATCCACATACGTACACGGATACCGTTTATTTCTCATCTCGTTTTTAAGCAGTCTGTGATCCCTGCTTCATCCCGTACTGAAGAACCGAGTTTCCTCTTATTCTGTTGTCCTGTCTATCAAACGGGTCCAACCATCCATTCACAACGCTCCTCTGCCTTGTTTCTTTGGTTGGCAAGTGGTGCTGGTCCCCATTCATTTGTTTACATACCAGTCTTTCCCAAGTCATTCCCCGACACTTGTAATTTCCCACTGGATCACGCAGCTCCATTCCCCGACCTATCGAGTACCTGTTATATTCCCCCGAATCAAATTATAAACTGCTGGTGCTGTTATCTTTCATCACTTCAGTATGAAATTATTTGTATTTCCAGCTTTCCAACTCGTTATTTATTCCTCCAATCTTGATGCAACCCCCCGAGTGCCAGTTTCCAACTTACTGTTATCTCGGGCACTTGTGTAAATAGTGGTCCTGATTTTGTAGTAATCCACTACATTCCCATTACCACGCAACTCACAAATACGAGTGTTGCAGATTTCCTTGTTTATTTTCAGTCTCTTCGATAGGAACAGCTCTGTATCCAAAGTTAAAGATAGAGAATCGAATTACCGTTGACTACTCTTTCTGAAGAGACTGATCGGCAACTTATTTTCCCTAGGGGGCACCTGTGCTTATCTTCATCCGCTAATCGAATGAAAATCACTTAATCAGAGTTGATTCTCCGTGTTTCGTAAAATTGGTCCTCATTGGTCACTAGTTCCAGTGTAAATGAACCTCTTTACTGTGAGGCTACTGACGTGACACTTCACTTGATAGTATGTTGCCCCTACTCAAGAACCGTAGGGTCATCGGTGGCGTTAGCAACTATGACGCCCTCGTGTTGACTGACTCACTGAAGGGAGTGTGCATTCGCGCTCTTTGTATCGCACTCGAAAAAATCCCAATCGCATGGCAAGCGAAACACATGGGTCGGTTCTTTCGGGTTCGCTTCGCACGATTGGCCTATCGCACCAGTAAGCCACGCGGTCAACTTGTATTGGATGTGGCGGTAGCGTTAAGTTGACGACAGGGTCTCTTCGGATGACTACGCCCTTCAGCACAAGTTGTCTCAGATGAGAAGAGACCAGGACCGGCTGAAATTCGAAACGCCCGCTGCATTGGGTTTGCCTTGAGATAACTTCGGTGGCGCACGCTAGAGACGAACACAGACTACTGAACTTGAGTCGTCGTAACATTTTCTGGTCGTAAGACTACTTCGAAGTAAAATCCAAAGGGGTTTTATGACAACTAGTGATATTTGGAACCTACACTCCTGTATTGAGTGACCATATCGGGTTCCGATTGTTCATTTGAATGCCTTTTACTGAGCAAAACCAAGAGGCTTATCGGCTGGAATTCAGCAACATCACCTACTATCATGGAAACTTTTGCAACTCTGGGAAGAAAGCAGTATGATCCGATTTATACTGCCACCTCATAATTACTGACAACAACACAGGTGAGAACACTGGTGCTTCATTGTCGTAAAACTGCTTCAGTTTATTCGAATAAAGCTGTATAATGGAAAAGAAAGAAATGGGTCAGGGAAGGGAACCTAGGGTTAGCCTACTAGAAACATCTGAGTTGCCTGCACCTCCAATACTCAAGCAGACAGTCTGGATAGAAACTGACAGCATGAAGGACACTGACATCGGCTAGCCGCCATATCGTTCAGATTCCAGCCAAGCACAGGGAGGGTCACGTGGACTCCATCCTGAAAGGCAAACAGCACAGAGCGCCTCGTAAAGTCGTTCCATTCGACCATTCCAAATTTGGCTCGGAAGTCCGTTCCTCTCGGCAGGTGTAACACAGGTCCCAGCCAAAGCTTGCAGTTCTGGATGCATTCTTTGAATGAAGTACCTTCTACTTCACCAAAATCCAGTTTCCTGATAACATTCCGGATTCGCTGGTTCCAGTCGATTCTAGCCATAGTTAGGAGGCATCGGTCGTGAATGTCCTAAAGATGTCTCAAGTCGTCCGCTCAAGGTGGCCAAGTCTCGAAGCCATGCAACCTAAAAGGCCGCGCTGCAATCTGGTGTACGCGCTCTTCGAGACCCCTCGATATGATTTTCAATGCCACGTGGTGGTGCGAATTGGCAAACACACTTCTGGTCTTTGAGATTCGGACGTTGGCTTACGTTCAGTGCAGCAATCGTATAAAAGTGACAGAACAGACTCTTGCACATCATTCTCTTGAAGCTTTTGGAAGGGCCAAGTGAACCACCGCTAAATGCGAGCACATTTGCTTGGAGCCCTCTGTTACTAAAAACTCCAAGTACGCCACTGCAACTCTGTCACCGGTCGTTAACTCAAACAAGGCTTTCCCTCGGAAGTAAATTGCACTCTGCACTTCAGACTGTCTACAAACTGGTGGCCTAACACCTACGTTCACATTCGCTCCCAGTTGGCCTTCCTCAAACAAAAAATAACCATAGGGCATAATATTGTCATTATTTAGGACATTGGTGGGGATTTTATACCGTACCACCCGAAGACGGGTGCTGTCGTGTTGAAAAGCAACAAGCAATTATAGAGTTATTTCCGCCTTTTCAACATGAATTCCACTGGATTTCAAGCAGCTTTAAACGGATTTTTGGTTAGATGGTGTGAAATAAGGTCATTCTTCGGATTTCACTTCTGGGACGAATCAGAACACGGTGATGCAAATAGGCGCACATTCTCCACCACATGAAAAGTCACCTGATCGGTTTCCATTATGGGCTTTATACATTGCTTAACACGCCCCATATGGGAACAGGATAAGATTCACCAGGAGCATCAGCTTTCCGACCATGGTCATGTTCCATCCCTGACATGTGCCAGTCTATTCTATCTCAAGAACCTGGTAGTAGGTCGTTTCTCGTTATCACCCGCCCATAGCCATATTCCCAGTAGGTGGGTCGGCTGTGTTGCCTTTTTCAGTGCATTATTTGGATAGATGCTCAGGTGTTAGTCTTCTGTCAGTGTATATGTATCAAGATCAGCTCGGGCGCAACCTTTACATGAAACATTTAAGTCTGTTATCTAGTAGATGCGCACTGCTAACCTTCCCCACTCAGAAAGAACGACTTAATAGGGGCAGTCCTTAGTTCACTTGCACCCGTTTGCGTGACTGTCTGTAGCCGAAACCAGATTGGGCAACCACAGATAAACAATAACCAGTAATTTAAACTTCCTTGCTGTTTACGGTAAGTTCCACGCATTGCTTACACTGTTGGCCTCCCAAATGAAAATTCCATTCTCACTCCTGGATTCATTCGACAACGATGCCGAATACGGCTCGAGGTAGCGCAATGGTTAAGGTGCGAACTTACTGACCGGAAGGTCCGTGGCCCGAACCCAACCCCGGCTTCTTGACTGCTCCTGTCTAGGCTTTGGCAACCTGGCAGGATCTCAGCGCTTGCGCTTCCTTCACGTGGCATGGCAGGTATACGCCGAAAGGGTGTTCAGCTGAACAAGACTTTTAGTTTATTATTTGCCTACAGTGCTAAGATACCGGGTCATGCTTTCTCACTTCATTGGCGAAATAATCTGTGGCAGCTATGGTCACTTTATAACATGTGGCAGTTCACAACCCAAGTGAGGATACCTGTTAGTCCAGAACACGAACTACTGATTCGCTCACCGAACGAAGCGGATATCAGGAAATTTTTAATGCCAGTCTCTTCAGGCAATGCTAGACCAAACTGATAACCAGTCCGGTTTTCCTGCAAAAGGTAAGGCCTTGTTGGCAATGGACTAGAATAGCATCGTGCTACTTAGCGAAACACAGGTCACTTTTCAAGAAAATCTTCTCGGAGACGGTACCAGATTCTTTTATCGGACAGCCTGCTCAGCAGTAGAACTGCATCACAATGTCCTTCGTATTCCCTGAAGGAGCAGCGAGAAAGTGCATGATTGGGAACCCCGAGAAATGAATTCGTGCACCATATAAGTGCTGTTGAGTTTGACCCATAGAAGTTATCTCACGGTAACCAGGTATGTTACTGAGCGAAGAGGAGACATGTAGGTTTTTCACCGTCCTACCTTTTTTAACATCCGCCCCATCGTTCAAATAGGACAGTGGAGCCAAATTCATTCTCACATAAGGCATAACCTCTCCTTTCGATTTTCGAACAAATCGACGTCGAAAGAGGGCGCAGTTCTAACGAGTTCAGGGTTTGATGAAGCCTTGCATCAAAATTACGGACGGGATTTTAGGTGAATACCAAGCGTTTCACAAGCATCAAATTTCGCGCTATTGCACAGGTGGCAGTTGCGTTTGTGCTGCTTGTGAAACACGGGAAACTTTCTTCAAAAACATGACACCTAAAATGACACCCGCTTTGGTGCTAAACATACAAAGTTTACACTGGTGCCAGACATTTCTATGGGGTTCTTTATCGCGGTAAACTTTGACAAAATGCTATCTGTCACTACGTTGCATGCCTAACTCCAGACATGTTTTCATACTGAATATGCCATCGGATTCCACCAACAGCACATTGGTTTGCAGCTACCATTATTAGATCCATGCCCCTATCATGTGTGTAGAATTATTACGAATAAGAGACTTCGTGGTAGCTCATAACAGACGACTGAAGTATAAGTAGCTACCGAATCCACTGGATCCCTTTCTGGCAGTCCCACGCGGGTTCGAGACAGAAGGTTACATATTTTGGTGACGGTTGGAGGACCACTCAGGTTGAAAGATGGCACAGCAGAAAATCTGTTTTTGGAAGTTCATATCTGGTGGAAAGCGAAGACATTGGTTTGTCGCATGATGGTAAAAGGTAAGATGTATACAAATCAGCATGGCAAGACCCCAAAATCAAAAGCTAATATATACATATATTCATAAATAAATCAGTATACTAGAACTGCACTCACTTGCAAACTAGTTCACTCTCCCAGCTGAATTTCAACTTAATCTGTCATTTGTGACTTCTGTGTAAATCAATACAGTTCTACTGACATTTTGATTTGATAAGTTTTTCCATACATCGTTCAAGTTGCTATCAGCAGTTCTTGATAATGTGAATTCATCAGCAGATAATTTTCATTCTGTATTATGTGGAAAAAATTCTTCCTGCATAAGTCAAAACATGGGTTATTCACGCGCGACTGAACTTGCCGAATGATACTGCATCCCGGTAGTTATTTAGGCCCTGGGTTCCCACCAATATTTGCCACAGTGTCCGCACATGTGCTTCCTCTTTAACTGTCATTTCGTTCAGGAAACCGTATTGCTTTATTATACATGCACAGTTTCTTGTCTCACCTACTGGAAAATCTCTTTCCTTTGTTTGAAAGTTACGCTTACTTGCAGTTTAATCTTTGCAACCTCATCGAGAATAAAGTAATTAACTTATCGAGTCATTTGAACTGGTAGCCAAATAACCAGTCGGTAGTTCAGACTGCTCTACACTCATGATGCTGTCTTCAGCACAGAATCGTCCCCCTTCTCCATGTTGGTCACAGTTAAAATATCACGTGTCTAGTTTGATGGATCCTACGCTTTAGGAAACAAGAAATGATTTCGTCTGGCACGTCAGGTTGCATCCGGCCAAATGATGCCATTCGCGCTTACCAATAAGTGAATGGGAGCTTGAGGAATGGGAGTGGACCGTCCATTACCTTGACTTTTGGAATTCCCCACGCTTCTTCTGTCCCTATTTGTAATCCCGCCCCATTTTTGTGTTTGTCTGTCCTTACCACTTCACTCATTTGGCCTTGAGGTCATCCAACCATTTTGTGACCGACTGTATGCACGTGCGTCTGTCGCACATGGGAGCCCCAGCTCATTTGGTTTGTGCTTTTGTGGTCCAAGTGGACCATTTGTTGTGGACGAGTATCTACTGTCGAGGGCCGAGCCTTAGATGCACACCCAAAATTTCTCTGAAACCACAGTTCGGAGGAGGAAAACTTTAACACAAACTTTCAGCATTTGATGGCATTTATTCGGTCCCTTAGGATCTTTCCATACGGGCGCAGTTTTGTTAAAAGTTGTTTAAACGTATTCCAAGTCCACCATGGGCGCGGAATTTATATTTTAATGGCTGCCAACGGCTTCGCGTGATGTACGCTGGGAAATTTGCGAAAGAGCCGGTTTCTTCACGTGTTTTATTTTGCATTGCGTTTGGAAATAATCTCGAAACGACAAGGACAATAATTTCGCCCTCTGTGTCGCCGCAAACTCGAAATTGAGCAGCTTTTAACGCCCGGTGTATGAAAAAGTCCCCTATCATTGTTGCAGGTGTCCTGCAAAACCAAGTCAAGGAATTTGTCACAGCTAGTAAGTTTTTTTATGATGGTCAGTACATGCTATATTAGGCACAAGGCTATACCGAACCGTCAATAGTGATATTGGTGGAATTAGTGTGTTTATGGGCAGAACAAGCAGACAGCACAATAAGTTGGCCAGTGCTTTCAAGTCCTGGCGCAAACTAACGGATTGGGGCGGTCTTGTTGGTGTCTTTAACACCCTCATCCGGTAAATATTGTGGGTATGCTGAACTACGGGCAATCCATCAGACTGGGTATGGTAGTCGCGGTACCGTCATCGCAACGCCGTACTTGGGTCCGTGGACAGCCCCGTACATGAACCTCTTGGGTGAGTCGTTTAGGGTTGTTATTGTAGTTACGATTCGCCAGGGAATTGTCACAAATTGAGACCGGCATGCATTAAGAGTATTCTTGGGTCCATTGAGGGCGCACGGTGTTTCATTGCTGTAATTCAGACAATGCAATGAGACTGCCGTGTCTATATCCGGCACACAAAATAGGAAACGTCTCAGAAAGACTTCTAGAAGGTACCATGATGTGAGTTAGACTGCGGCCCGAAATAACAAGCGGCCAAAAGTGGTCACAATTCCTGACTAACTAACGTCTTCTGGACCCCGGTTTTCAAATAGCTGAGGAAAGCCTTGTCGATATGGAGCATGCAGACGTCGTTCTCATCTTCAAAGAGGAGGAAAAGGTGCAGTTGTTTTTGAGTGAACTGACCAAAGTCATCCGTCCTTTGGTATGCACCCTGCACTCACAAAGTGTAAGGTAGTAATAATGTTCGTTCACAACTGGTGGGTAGCATGATCGGGCAGGCATGATCATAAGATTACATTCAGAATTAAGCATGAGTTTGTTCGTAGTTGCAGGTAATGGACCGAGTGGGCGAAAGGGTACAGTCGAGAGTAGGAAGGATTAGTTGCGGGTGTGCTATCAAACTGGGTATGGCAGTGCTGTGCCATCATTGCACTGCCGTACTTCGGTTTCTGGACAGCCCCGTAACGGACGTCATGTTTGAGATGATTGGGCTGGGATGTGCAATTCTGTGAGCAGCGGGGTTTTGAGTTGGCCAAGGGAATTTGCAGAGGTAGGACGAAGCCAATGTAAGATCGCAGGTATTTTCTGGTCCGTTTGGGGATCTCTGGGGATGTAAATCACTGACCAGGTGGGGTGGATAATAGCAAACAGGGTTTCCAAACCGGGTATTGCCGGGTATTGAGTAGACTTGACACCAAGTACCCGCCCGCTCAATACGTCTTCGTTACCCCAGCATCCATGGGTGCACGTATGATGACGCACGTGTTCCTTGGATCCCAGGGCTCAAGTCTATACCACTTGGTCTACGGCTGATACATATACACCCCTCTTTAGCTTTAACTTCGCTGTGCTCAATAATGCATACGGTTGCTGAATACCGCTATTGAATAATCGATGTACACACGGGACTAATTGAGCAAGTGGTGGGTTTACCCTTATAACAGTAAGACTGCAGCTTCAGCGTGGACACCCATTTGGAATGGTGGACAAAGGGATTTAGTAAGCACTTGGTGAGTTGGCCACTACAACTTTGTTTAATTATGTTTTAAAGGATGTGTACGGAGTGTGTACGAGTCGTAATTGATTATACATTTTCCTTTCAGAAATCCTGTCGAGTAAAAGCGGCTTCCTGAAACTGAGAACTGGATTGACCACATATTACGTTTGTGCCGATACAACCAATAAATAGAAACATGATTTTTAAAGGTGGTTGTGTATTTTTAGGCATGGGGTTGGCAAACGGATGACATGTATAGATATGAAGGACCGCCGTTGGTCGTTGGGCATTAGTCAGTTACAGGGATGTGTACGGGCCCTTCAGTTACTATAAGTAGCCACGGTAGGCGACGTCGAGTACGGTTATAAGCGTGACGGGCCGTGGTTGGCCATCGGGTTAGGCTGTTGAGCCTAGTTGAGGCCTCATATTCGGCGTTGCGCATAGACACAGGCCTAGCAATTGCCATAAGTAGCCAAGGTAGGCGATATCGACTGCAGTTATGAGTATGACAGACCCACGTTGGGCGTTAGATTAGGATACCACATGCATAGTTGAGGCCTTATTTTCAACGGCCCACATAGATTCTGGCCTGGTGTTTACTATAGGTAACAGGGATGTGCGTGAGAGACAGTCGTTGGTCATTGGATTAGGTTATTGTACATAGGTGAGGCCTCATAAGCAGCGTCGCACATAGAAGTGGGCCTAGCAGTTACAACAAGTATTCGAGATGATTGAAAACGCGTACAGTTATGATTATGAAAGACCGTCATTGGCCATAAATTAGGTCGCCGTGTATAGGTGAGTTATGAGTATGATTGGTCGTCATTCGCCGTTGGATTAAGTTTTCGCCGCACGTTGACACAGGGCTAGCACATGCTGCAGTGACGACAAGTAGTCGAGGTGAGTGACAACGATTATCGTTATCATGATGACCGCTTTATGACGTATTCCACCTATGGTGAGAAATATTCCTAATCCCAATAGGAATGATACCATTGTGTTGGTAATTCACCGAATGCTACCTCCTGACGCTGTGTTGTCCACAGGCTGGTTATGCATAGCTGGGAAAGGCAATCATCCACAGAGATGGCCCTCGCATCTCCATTGCACAATTCATGCTTCTTTTCTGACAATGTTTTACTTAATGGAAGCCGAGCTCCATAAAAATAGTGTTGTGATGAAGTTCGCTCAACAAAATTATACTCCCCAGATTTAACAAAAAAACGTTGATGACCTGTTTTCCTGGGTGGAATTTCCTTTCTCTCGATGTTATTTTATGCTTAAATAACGCCAAAGTGCGATTTCGTGTTTTATCCCTCGTAAACCGGTAGCGAAATGCGAATCGGTGATGGTCCGTGACCTTGAAATTTCGCTCACTTAAACAAAATGCTATGAGCAACATATCACCTACAAGTGTAAATAGATTATACTAACTCCCCGTAAAAGTCGCAACCTCGAAAACCCTATAGTTCCGGCGAAAATAATTTAGGTGTGCTGCTAGTGAGCGGCCTGTCGAGGTTTGTATATTTTGTGAATTTATACCTCACATTAATAGTACTGTATTGGGCATCAAGTCCAGATCTGATTGGTTGAAATTCTGGATCCAACAGCCAATCATCACCCAGTATTGGCCGATTGCCGCTTGCCAATGGTGCATCCAGAACGCGTCAGAATTTCCAGAAAGTTATCGCCGCTTAAGCTATATATATGAAGCGCTGTACAAGTGATTTTGACTTCGTTTGGCGGGTTTTGACGTGAACGCTAGCTTGGGAGGCTCAGACCGAGAACTAAGCTGAGAAAAGTACCGTTACTACAATTGGCGAGCGGGAACTCACGATGTCAATCGAAGTTGTTCAGCTCCGAGTACTTTGTCAGCAGCAACAAAAGCAGTTTGAAGAAGCGCAACTGAGGCTCACTGAATCACCGACTCAGACACTGCATATCCAGACAGCAGCAGCCAGCACCCGTGAGTCTTCTGCTTCTTCGACTGATGAAGCCGTGGCCTCAATCACGGAGTTCACATTCGACCCTCTTTCTTGTCACACATTTGACTCCTGGTTCAAGCGGTATGAAAGCATGTTCAAGACTGATTTTTCCGGGTTTGATGACGGCTGGAAAGTCAGACTATTGCTGCGAACGCTTGGCACACCGGAGCATGAACGGTACACATATTTCACTCCCCCAAGCTGCCCCGCGACCTCAGCTTTGGTATCGACGATTACCCGCACACCACCTTGCATTCCACAAATCGCGGTCTAACCCGGTGACGGTGACATTCAAAGTTGATTTTCCTTGCCGAAGGGAGTTCGTGACAGTTGATATCAACAACATCCCGGTTCGTTTGCAGCTTGATACGGGCTCCGACATTACGCTGCTCAGTGAGCGAACTTGGAAACGAATTGGTAAGCTGCATGTAAAACCGATGGAACACTGGGCCCGTAATGCTTCTGATGGTAAACTGAAGTTGACTGCTCCATAAACTTCAATGTCTAGACGGCAAAAGCCACGTGCTACCTGACGTAATGTCCCAAATTTGACCTCATTGGGTTGGACTCAATCGAAATGCCTAATCTGCTGGAGAAGCCAATTTCTTCTATTTGCAACATCACGCACGCAGCATCTGGAGGTGCCCTCGAACCAACTCACATTGAAAGCGTTCACTTGAGGACCTGCAACGCTATTCGTCCATATTCGCCGACGAGCTTGGACGGTGCACATAACGAAAGTCATACTTTGCCTCCGCCCCTGTGCTGAACCAGTTTTCTGAACAAAAGTTCCAGTAGCGTATGCAGCCTTCTCTATCGTTGACCAGGAGCTGGACCGACTGCAGAAGGCTGGTGCTCTTCAACCGACCAACTACTCTGCATGGGCCGTCCCGATCGTGTTAGTAAAAAGGCTAATGGGACCATCCGGTTGTGTGCAGATTTCTCCACCGGCCTCAATGCTGCGCTGGATACCCACCAATACCCTCTGCCTACTTCTGGCGATCTGTTCGCGAAACTAAATGGGGGTAAATTTTTCGCGAAGATTGTCTTGGCCAATGCTTACCTCAAGGTTGAAGTTGAGGAAGAATCCCGAGAACCGCCGGCGATCAAGACGCATCACGGTCTGTTCCAGTATACTCGACCGTCATTCTGTGTCAAAACAGCGTCAGCCATATTTCAACGGATCATGGATACAATGCTGAAGTACGCCACCGGCGTTGTTGCTTATTTGGACGACCTCATTGTCGTGGGATCCAATCCCCACGAATTGTGGCAGCGCCTTGGAAACATGTTCGGTCGTATTCAAGTATATGGCTTCAGAGTGCGCCGAGAATAATGCGCCTACTGCCTGCGGTCGATAAAGTACCTTGGTTTCATCACTGACCAAAATGGCCGCCGACCAGACCCGGAGAACATCCAAGCTATCAGACATATGCCAGCACCCATGGACGTGGGTGATTCATTCGGTCCTTGAGTGCTTCCCCGGTCTCGTCAGTCACTACAGTTTGTTTCTGCCTGCCATGCGTCGCCTCCGAGGCCCAATAAACCAGCTAGTTACCAGAGATCACAAGTAGACATGGTCAGAAGAATGCCGACGCGCATTTAGCCAGTTTAAACTGTAACGATCACCAATTTGATACTAAAAAACAGAGGAAGAAGAAAATCGATGCGATGCCAAAGAAAGTAAAAAAGAGATAACGCAACCACAGTTACAAGCGGATGAAAAAGACTATTAATGTTGATAAATATTTTTTTGTTCGAGTTATTTTCTACCAGGTTATTTAGGGCTTCTGTAGCCCTTAGTATATTTATTTGGGTTTATCCCGGCCGGGACTGCCTAAGTTTATATTATTGGGCCGCTACTACTACATACTGCACGCAAGGAAGACTCTGAATTTATAGGTGGCCCAGCGAAACATTTCATGTTTAACTAACTAAATTATGCCATAACTTATATGCTCATTCAGTTTTAGTGTTACGATAATTCCGATAGATACTTTAATTTTGGTTCTGAGGTGTCGCTTGAAAGTACCGATCCGTAGAAGCACACACAAATATCTCTAGATCCATAGTTTCAAAGAAGGAGAATTTTACGAAAAGTACCAGTATTTGACGGTATTTATTCGGAACAGTAAAATCTCCTCAGACAGTTGTGGTTTTGCCAAAATTGTTTAAGCGAACTAAACATCTATTTTTAGGTGCTGAGTTCGTATTTTCAATTGGTGTTATGGCTCAGCGTGATTTTTTCATGAAGACGGTGAAAAATTTCGTTGCGGATTTGTTTTTTCACGTGTTTTCTCCTGTATTGAATTGGAAATATTTTGAATGACTAAGTGAACAACAATTACGAAGCCTTTGCCCACGCAAACACAAAATGGATTATGCGCTCGAGACTGCTGTAGGAAAAGGTTCTTATCGTTACGGCAGGCATCCCGCAAGATAAAGTCAAGGAATTCGTCGCAGGCAGTAAGTTCGGTGGTTTCACTTTGATAGTTAGCACACGCTGTATCAGGTGCCCTGGCGATTTTTTATCTTCACTAGCATAAGGGCTCCGTGGAGGGAGCTATCGGGCTTATGGCGCGGACGTTCGGACAGTAATAATCATAATAATGTTTACTCCCAATTGGTGGGTGGCATACCATCAGGTATTGCAATAGAGTGGCCAGTGCCTTAGAGTGTTGGCAGGAAATCGGCCGATTGAGACGGTCTTGGTGGTGCGTGTGACATGATGAGTCGAGAAAAGTAAAGGTGTGGTATGGCTTGAGTAGACATAAATAAAAATACGAAATGTTAACCCAAAAGTTTTCCTTTAACACACAAGGTTCTTGGAAAAAATGACATTAGATCGATAGGTATCGGCTCCTCTAAGATCGGTTTGGCGCGAACGATACCTCCATGTGTACTGCAGCAGTTCAGTTGCCTCCTTAATAATCAGGCTATCCCAAAGCATGGTGCTCGCATTCAGAATAGTTCTGCTCCTCCAGGCGATCATTATTGGGTAGCATAAAATGAGCTGTTCGCCGCCTTGGACTCGTTAAGCCATAAACATTTTGAGAGATAATAAAAACATCACGTTTTGTTCCTTCGAAGCCACATGAGTTAAACTAGCAAACAATACGGACTGTGAGTGACTTTATGTAGGGTAGACCTGCATCCCGGATGCCGGAGGCCTTTTCAAATACTGCTTGATTAGCATCCAGCTGAACGCAAATGCTGGAGAGAATGTAGATAAACCTTATCGCTTCCCGCACCTACGTTTTACAACCCGACCTATTTAGGCAGGTTCCCCCCAAACTTAAACTAGACTCTCTTGAGTCTAGGTGCTTGTGCCGGTGTTACATTTACGGCTACAGTTTATTCAAACCCAAGCCCAAGGAATTTTTCTCACACTCTTAAAATTTCTAGACGCGTGGTCACACGCTTTTGCAAAAAATTTAGGAGAAAGTAGCTCCTCTCGAATGCCTGTGCCGCTGGCTTAAGCTTGCCCAGGTTGTAGCACACCTCCGGAAACCCAAATGTGAACTCAAAACATCGAACATAGCAGATTAAAAATTCCGTGTCATGTGTAAGTTACCAGAAGCTCATTCAATGCACGCGGCGCGACACTTCTGATGAAATTCGTTCAGCAAGGCCTCCACTCTATTCCCAAGTTTGTAACCTCGCCATCCTGAGGTCATCTCATCGTCCCCTATTTGGTAACGTACCTTCCTCCTCAGCTCTCCAAACCACGTTCTGAATGAGCAATACTGTACCTTTCAAGAAACTGTTTGCGGTGGCTTTCCAACCCGGTTTTACAACATGTCTTCCTCAAATACACGACAATTCTACCCCCTCCAAAATGCATGTCAGTTAACCACCCGATCAAAAGGCACGCGCGAACTATCTATTCACATGTTTGTTTTTTCTACCCGCTGTCTTCGACAAGTGTGCAAGTAACTATGGACTTGGTGGAGCACCATTCAACTAATGAACGTTCCTCATATTCACATATGGCCACGCCAGTGTGTATTGAACTAGTTCCGCTATTTCCTACCATCTCCACCAGAATGGCGATTATCGTTTTTGAAATCGGGCAGTGTAGCCTCACTACAGTAGTAATAAAGTTTAACCCCTCCTAGCTGCCTTTTAGTTTGGGCTGCGGTATAGCTTTTACTCTGGTAGCCTCTGGCAGAACTTTTTGACACATCCCCATTTTGAGTCGCCAGTCTATATAAGCGTGTCTTATTGCCTCGTCCGAATGACAGCAATGAACCTCCCTGCACCATCGGTTAACCCAAGCAAATGCTTCATCGTCTTATTTCGTCACGATTTCTTTGCCAATACTGCTACTCTAAAGACCCCAACTGACTCAACCAACATGTTCATTTACAGGGATGATCACGGACCAGATTACGACGATGCGATGACGGTACCGTAACTGTCATACTCGGTCTGATGCCCGTAGTTCAGCATACCTCTACTATTTTCCGACCAAGCGTGTTACATGGGCCCATGTTGCCCATGAAACCACTAATTCCTCCCATGGCACTATCAAGTACTCAGTATATCAGCAAAGATTCTGCACTGCACCCGATGGAGCGTGTGGTGATGATCGTAAAAAAAATCGACAAATTTACTAGGTAAGACGAAGCAGTTGGCTTTGCCTGGCTGCTTGCGTGCTGATAACGTAGGACACTTTTCCTAAGTAAATCACGAGCAGAGACAATGTAATTATTGTTCATGTACTATTTCAAAATATTTCTCTTGCCTCATTTTGAATATGCAGGTCATCTTGACCTTGAACTTTGTTTCAGTCATCCAAATTTGCTGTCATACCAACGCTCTCAAACACCGGGAATCCGACAGCACGGATTTCATGGGCTTTCGATTTTGTGCGTCGAATTCTTTGAACAAATTAGAAACAGGGCCCTCACTGAAGCCTTATAAAGAACAGCACCATTTTAACAATTTCGGCCCAGAATAGTTGACGCAAACGTACTAAAATAATTCATTGTGTGATAACCGCCATTCGGCAGTTTCGAAATAGATCGCAGAGGCTGCTCCTGACAAGCCAGAAAACCAAATTCAATAGACAGAAAGAAATGACCAGTCTGTGATGTAGTCAGGGTCATCCAATCGTGAGTCTAGTCTGCATGGTGTGAGACCATTCAGTGTGCGGGTAATGCACTGATGAAAGCTAAGGAAGTGCGTAGAATCACGTCCATTCTATAGTGAATAAAAGAGCCACACCGGTTTTCACATTGATCGTCATAGCACTTTGGACAGGAGGCGAGTTGCTATCATTGAGTGTTGAGTCGTGTCAAGCAGTGGTAGACGTCTAATACTAGGGGGTCATACAGCCGTCATTTAATAAAAACTAGGTTTTCTCGACTGTGTACGCTGGTAGAGACACTTAAGCACGAGCATGTCCTCTAATTCAAGCTTAGAATCGACTGGAGACGGAAAAAATACAATTGCGACCGCATTGCGTCTGAAATACCAATCATTATGTTCCAAATGAACAAAGCTCCGGGACCAGATGTGTTGCAGCCCTTGGCGAGCACCTGGATCCGGGTTCTTGCCGTTATCTTAACTGAGCAAATGGAAGAAGGCCTGTTTCAACGACTTATCGGGAGGCCACAATTAAGCCGTTATGCAAAGACGGAATCAAACACAGCCGCTGCAGTTATGCGTTCGTGAACTTGATGTTGGTTATTTTGACGATGATGTAGGGATGGGTTTAAAATCCTCTGATGCAGCACATTGGGCACAGCGCTCTGCGAACGTCGAGGCAGCATGACTTTGTAGTCAACCGATTCTGTGTTACAAATATTTTGCTAGCAAGCGAAAGCGAAGCAAGTTCACTTGGTCGAATGACACCCGGAAGATATCATATTCATAGACATTATTAAGACGTTATCCAGCGTGCCCGTCAAAATTCCTCTTGCGTTTCTCCAGAAGATGATTTCCTACTGTTTGTGATGTACTGAATAGCGGAGTTTCTAAGAGGTTCGCCGTTATAATGCCACTACACACGGATAGCCTACTGAGCGTCATACAGCCGGTAATGAAGTATCCTAAAGATCCGTACTGGGTCCTAAACTCTTCAAGATCTGAGAAAACAAATCTCGCAAACTAGATCAAAGAAACGTGACGTTTGCGCATGAATTTGAGACGCGATGCAGCAATGGATGGACAAAGATGAAAAATTGCGTTCAGTTAATGTGTGGAGGGCGGAAAACTTGACGGAGGTGTTCAAACTACCTAACAGCCAATCCAAGTATCAGCACATAAGTGAATCAATGAGAAAACATCGTGTTTCGTAAAGGTTAAAAAGCTACCATGATATCTAAGGTTTTTGACTAAGGCATTGTTGCCGAGAGCATGCTCAAGACAAGGGCACCACAATGGTAGCGCACGAAGGCAACGATATTCTATGGGTCTTGTGAGGCTCACTCGCAATTCGACCTGAAGGACAGTAATGAAACTGCCGCCCACGTCTGTCTGCGTTTTAATGCAGTATGGTACATCAGCTTATTTTTATGTAGAAAAAAAGAACATGTACTGATATTAACTACGGTAACGGTGCCAGGCTGATATATCTCGGCCATATCGAACACTGGCAAGGGCTTGTCTTGTTTTCTGTCGTATACCACCAAAATCGTATGGATCTATTTTTTATATCTAAACGCCGTAGGTCACGAGCTTCCATTATTGGTGTCACCCGTTCGACATGAAAAGAAGACCCCTAATTGAATAAGCACAAGCCTAAAAAGGTTTCATAGGGTGTCAGAAGTGTTCAGCTTGTTTTTAACGGAAGTTTATTTATGAAACGCCCCCAATATTCCATACTTCCATCTTCAAGACCTTAAAGTGCTTGCTTGAACAGAACTTGTAGGATAATTTTCAAACCTAAAAAATGCAATCTAGGAGGTATGAACTATAGAAAAAACTTTCCTCTGCCAATAAGCCACTATCTGGTTTGATGTAAATGAACAGTAGGTCTATCACAGACCTCTGAGTCTCCTGCCATTGCCCATCTCATTCTGAGTCCAAGTATGGGACAAAAGTGCGGGAATGGACGAACATCGGACAAAAGGACAAACAGCAGCTTAAATAACCCTACCAGTTAGCACACTGAGTTTAGCCAAATCCCCCAAATAAGTCAATAAAAGACAATTTAACAATCTTGTCATTAAATGCAGAAAGTCACGAATGACCTGGTATTCACTGAGCTCAGATAAGCCTTCAGAGAACATACACCATGTTGTTCCAAAAAGCTAGTATACGTAGGTCGTTACACAGTTGGATGAATTTGTTTGTTTGGTAAGGGAGGCAAGACGCGTAAGTCAACGACGCCTTTTGGCCGCCGCGAAGAGACTGGATCTTACCGTGACAAGGTCTGCTTACCCCGGCGACCTACTGAGCCATAATGGGGTGTATCCGCACATTCAGAGTCTCTCATACCAGGCTGGTCAATGATTAGAAGTCTGACAGACACGGTCTCCTTGTCCACCATGTTGCGGGTTGGAGCATGTGTTGCGACGTGTTCCGTAAAATGGTAATGTACCTGCATTTCCAGCCAAGCAACGCTGGCTTGTGGACAGGCTTCTTAGCCAAAGACCTAGGTTGAGGATCCTAATCGTTCTCCTGTCTAGATGTGGGTGCTCTGACGGTGTACCAGCCCATGTACAACCATGAGCTGCACATATACAGCTAAACTCATGCCACTCGCTGCATACGGCAGGGCGGGTAAGCGAAAACGTGATGTTGCTAACGCCCCCGTTTTTTATCTCTCAATTCTTCTTCTCCCTCTTCCCGCCCCACTAATAACCCCATCCTTGTGGGCCCATCACCCAACACTAGTGACTCCGTTTGTCCTTCAACGGTTTTGCATGCAACATTGCGCGTCATCCGGCGCCGACATTCTCGGGCTTTCCGAAGTCAATCTTCGAGCCTACACGCTCAGTCTATCTGGCCGCCTTGACCGTCCGCGCTCTGAAGCAAGCAGGTCAACAAGCTGTTCTTGCTCTCGCACTGGACTCACTTGGCATTGATTTGTGCTGTATCTCGGAAACAAGAATTCAAGAAGCAAGCAAAATGGTTGAGCTAACCACCTTATCATTCTCCACTCGTTTCCAGCTGAGAAATTTTGGCAATCCAGAACCTGCTGCGACAGAATTTGCAAAGGAGTGTATCGTCCTAGGTCACCTGGCGGATACCCATTGATAGTTCTCTCAGCGTGGCTCGTCTGGTAACGTCTGTGTAGGAGTGTAACAAACGGGAGGTTGAGTGATGTATGCTTGTTTGTCTGCCTACGCCTCAAATGACCGTAGCTCTAACACCACCAAAGACAAGTGTTATGACGTCCTGAATTTTCCGTTGCGGCGGGCCAAAGGCTCGGATATCATTATGGTTTCCGGTGATTTGAGGGCACAAGTGGACAGGCTTAGCGCATCTGAAACTCAGTTAGATGGTCGACGTAGACTGTACTCGGCGCGTATGAAAAATGGTGAACGGTTGTATCAGCTGTGTGCTGCGCTACTAATGTTTGAAATAGCTAAAGTCTTCCGGCTACATAATGTCCTCCAAAGGCGAGCAGGCCACGAACTCAAATCGATCACATTGCCAGCAGTTATTGATGGAGCAGACCAAGTAAAACTGAGCGTGCGAGGCGACCGCGAAGTGTGGTGGACACAAAATCTGAGGAAATGGAAGAGACTTATAAAGCCGGTAATGCACGAAGATAATTTCAGTTGATCAGCACGACCGGTCTTCGAAAACCTGCTGTGAGACAAAGCATCAATGACGAGAGGAGTTTTCTTGGATAAAATAGAACATCTCAACCGGTGGGTCAAATACTTTGAACAACAACAATCGTGGTCACCAGATGCTACTCATCTGGAACCCCCTACGATCTTGGAGGCCTATGATTGAATATGTTCTTTCTAGAGCTACTGAGCTCCTAATCCGGAAGACCTCCAGCATTATTCAGTGATAATGAGGCCCTCAGACAGCGCTTATCTTATCTGTTTGCATCCATTTGGGTAAAGGAGGCTGTAACAGACAACTAAGGAGAGTCGGTGATAATTCGCGTTCTCAAAAAATGGCTCAGCCCAAAGGAGGATCAGATTGAGCACGATTGCAAGGAAATTGTTGGCGTCCTTCGTCACCCTATGATGGTTGGTGTAACACCGAGGGCAGCAAGCAGGATTCCGGCCTGGTAGGGGTTGCGTTGACCAAACCTTTACACTCCGTCAGCGGCTAGAACAACTGCATACGTACAAATGACCCAAAATGTTAGTATTCCTGGAATATGAAGGCCCATTCAACTCGTTTAACCAGTCTGTTCTCCTCGACATGATCAGCAAGAAATGCCTCGAAAGTTTGTGTACATAAACCGATCTTCGTATTCTCAGACTTCCGGACATGTAAGAGTATACAGAGAGACCTCCAAAAGCTTCCGTACGCAGAGCGATGTCTGTTAGAGATGCCCGCTCTCTCTCCATTCTTACTTAATTTCGTGATTGATGAAATAATTAGACGAACGCTGAAAGGCCTTCAAAACCCCGGTATCCAACTAGCCTCTGACCGAAATCTTGTTGATCTGGAATATGCAGACAATATCGTTCTCGTCTTCGAGGAGCAGAATAAGGCACACGTGTTCTTGAATGAATTGACCAAGGTCATCCCGTCCTTTGGTATGCACTTTGTACTCACAAAGTGTAAGGTCATGCTCCTGGATATGCAGTCACTAAACACGCTACTTAACACCCAGGGAAAGACATTCGAAGTTGTGGAGCTTCTTCCGTATCTTGGAAGTTTTGTTAGTTCTAAATGTGGTGTAACAGATAAGTTCAGTGCACGAATCTGAAAGGCTCGGGTTGCATTTGCTATTTTGAGACACCTATAACGTCAAATCGGTGTATCCCTGAATGTCAGGGGACGTGTGTATCAGGCTACAGTGCAGGCATTTTGTATGACACTCCGATCAGTGGAACTGAGATGTCTTTGGGTGTTTGGCGATTGCTGTCTCAGAAGGATAACTTGTGTAGGTTGGTGTCTGAGAATCCGGAACGAGGCAATTAGAAAACGAGTTTTCGTTTGTGCAACGGATACTTCCATTGAAGGATATGTTCAGCACCAAAAGCTGCATCGTTTGAGACATGTGTTGCGTATGCCTAGCCATCTTTTTATCGAAGAGAGTGCTGTTTTCCGTGTCCAATTTATAGCGGCGGAAGCAGAGAAGTGGCCAACTCTTGACCTGGTTTAGGAGTATGAAAGAGGTTACGAAACGTTTGGGTGCTGTTGGTGCTACTAGCCTCCCAGGATGTGGACCGCGTGATCCCCAGTGCGGTTGGTTGGAGCAGCTGCAAGATATGGATACTAATCGATGTCGCAGGCGTTCACGTTGTCAGTTGCTATCCAGATTGCCTGAATGAGTGTCTGGAGTTGCAGGCACATCCAAAGATCATAGTAAGGCTGAACCAAGTCCCTTTGCTGTCGACCTTTACTCCTCTTCACGATAAGGCTTTCAAAGAAATCATGGTTAGCAGTGAAGCATCGATGTTGGACAGTAATGTCATATTGTCCTTGATGATGACGACACCTTTTTGGAACTAAGACCAGCCTTCAGAGGGGTACCACAATGGGATGTTTCCAGACCCAGACCATAGTCAATGTACGTGCACCTGTTATCAGCTCACCTGCGCTTGAAGTTTTATCTGCTGACAGCCTAAATCTTTGGAAGGATAGAAACTCCAATGAAGACGGATTGAGTCTACAAAGCGATATCAGCTGACTGGTTGATTGGTTGTACATCTGAATGGTAGCTGGAATGCTGGTACAATCCTACAGACAACAGCATCAAGCAGCAAAAATTCATACGCTTGAATACAGGGTTCAAAGGGTCAATTTTCCACTCTCGTTCAAGGTCAATAAGCAAAAGAAATATCTGGAGCTGCTGCATTTGTTTTATTCTGAACGTGTCACAAAAGTAAAAATCCACGGGTACAGGCCGGAAGTCTAGCGAACAGACGGTCTACCGTAAGTTTTCCCTTACCAAGACGGCGGTCATGGCGCGAAAAATACTTTAACCTCACGTATACCAGGCTATGACAAAGAAATAGCCTATTTTGTCTTATCACTCTTACTTGGACTAGCTCTGGCGTTGCCAGTCACTGAGAAAAGGTAAACACTGTAATCAGTCCCCTGTCTCTTAACAACCAGAATCAAAATAGAGCCAAGATTTTGGTACATGTATTCAATTATGCATTTGTAGCATGATTACTTTGTTAAGCATTTCTGATGCACTGCTGTGATGCATTTGTCTGATAAGCTTAGAGTTGTCACAAGTGATGTCTTCCAGTGTGACAACGCGCAGTATTTGAGCACAACGTCGTTTTTTGGTGCCTTTACGCCGACATGTCAGGCCAAAAAAACAAAGATTTTGGTAAATTCACAAACCAGATAGCATCAGCATGCAGTGTATTCGTGATCTGAAGAGAAGGAGATCTGTTACAATTTTGGATTAGATGGAGAAAAGGACAGAGTAATAGAAGAGGGAAGAAAATAAAGGAAGCAATTTTTATATATCCTTTAACCACTCTAAATGTCGAATTTTTTCGTCGCAGTTCTAGGGGAACTTCTGTTCTTGGACAATATTCAAAATAAAAGTCTTGGTGACTGTAGGTAATAAACTAATCTAGTAAACCCTTAAATTCCTAAAAACGTCAAATTTGATAACTGTAACTGCTCTATCTACTTTTTGCACTCTTGCGGTGCGCTTACCCGTGATCACCAACGAAGGAATTCGGAATTTCAGATTGTCAGGAAATACCGGGTGTTTTTGGGGCGTTCTCAGGAGAGAGATTTCTCATAGTGTCAAATCTTTGCTTCCTGAATTATTCACTAGTGTCCAATAATGTATTTATACATAGGGATATTAAACTAATTAGTGGTGTGAAAATAAATGGCTGGGACGATATTTGGTTTCATGCCTCTCTCGTTCCTTCGGAGAACCGGTAGACAGTCCGGTTTTCCGCTGAACTATTGAGTTGTACCTATAGTTTCTTTTTTGTTTGACCTATGCTTCGGGCATCCCTATGACCAAACGAAAGTAAACGGATGTTGTAAACCGACCATATAGTGTCTACGTTCGTGAGTACAAAATTTCACCCTTCTGTTGGCAAACGATCTTACATTACACATTTATTGACGGTAAGTTAAGAAGACAATTCCAAAGCTAGTTGAAAAATCTGGCAAACATCGTAACAGTGTGGGCCACGCTGTATTGCCACAGAAGCTCCCAAAAACAGTGATCAAAGAAGCGTTCGACAGTCAAAATAGTGAGCGAAAATAGACGTACACAAAAGCACGATCTGTTGGTACAGAGTGCCACAAGCGGTTGTTATTGCTCCACTGCTGTTCACACCTCATATCAATCCCAGGTCGTGCCATCTCAGTTCCCCTTCAAAATCTTTAATCCATGGAAGTTGGTATAAAACTCCAGGATAAGCGAAAGTTAATAACTAACTGAACTAAAAATGTGAACTTTTTATCAGCTTCAAAAACGACGTATTATAATCACAGATACAGCACACGCGGCTAAAGTATGCAGTGAATGGGGCGGGGGTCCGATTTTTTGGTGAAGACAACATACAGGTGCTAGCACCACATTACCCCAAAAACCTATGCACACAGAGCCATAACACGACCAAACGGCTCAACATGCTTCTCAGCTTTTCAACACACTCTGGCAGTATCCCAGTCCTCGTGCTTCCTTTGAGTGGCATGGCAGCTAGACACGGAAAGGGTGTTATAGCTGAATGATTATTTTTCATCCACAGAATGTATTCCCGTGGGAAATGCTCCACTGAAAAGCTGAAGAATCAAGAATAATTTTTCTGCAAATTATTTATAGCTACCCGAGCAGCACTGTTTCACCTCATAGTTCGCTGAAAGTACTACGTTTGACTTGAAGACAATGTCCACCGAGAATCCTTTCAAATTGCCTCAGTTTTCAACCGTGTTTGAACTTAAAGAGGCGGAACTGCAACGAAAACGAGAGGTATGTCCAAAACAAATAACCAGTTTGATGTCTGCAGGCAAGAAATTATATGTTAAAACAAAGTGTGGCTGACAAGATACCGGTCAACAGACTCGTATCTTCACGAAGAGATATCCTTCCACACGATGAAGCACCTAAAGAACCAGATGAGGTTGCAAAAGCAAAAAGCCTTCTTCGGAGAATAAAAGGCAATATAATTTTAGCAAATTCCCTAAAAAATCATTTTTATAGGGAGTTGTGCCGATAGAACGACACATCAGGAGTACATTGTCAAACAGCGCGAAATGTTTATGTTGGAATATTCCATAGCCGTACAGAATGCGGAACTGGACAGGTTGAAGAAACTTGCAGAAAGTGAAGAAAGGAAACTGAATATTGCAGAACAGTGTCTGGAGCAAGACGCGGCTTTGTTTGACGAGTTCTTGAAAGACAATGACAAGTCTTCGATAGAGGCTATAACCAAGTGAGTCTAGTGTTACCAATCACCGATAGTTGGTATTTCCCTCAAATTTTTAATGAAGGTTACTACGATGCATGTTGCACTAAAAGACAGACTTGATTAGAAGAATACTGTCATCTGTCGGCACACATATGTCTGCAATGTCTAAGTATTTCGTTCTTTGTGAGCTGTCTACCCACAGGCGGTCAGATATTTTAGATACCGCAAGGATAATCACCCTGGGACTTGCATAATTCATGAAAATCTGTCGATGAAAAGGAGAAATACCCACTCTGGAAGTTACTCCCAACAAGGAGGCTTGAAGCCTTCTATTTATTTCTTACAATTTCTGTACAGGGAACTAAAATTTAGTTTAAGTGGTAACACCGATGGAACAAACAGTTGGCCATGGTATGATAATCCTTGGTAGTCTTTTTGTATCTGGGAAAATGTGGGAAGCTGCACTGCATGTTATGCGCAATTTATGTTGACAGTCGCTTTGTCACATCGAAAAACTGATACCAGGTTCGTGTATGTGTTAACAATGATTCAATTTGAGATCCATAGACAAATAGGTCGGAGCAGCCTGGATCGAAGTAATTTTCTCCGCATTCCTGTCGACTTCTCCGGTCTAAACTTGGGCAACCTGGCAGTATCCCAGTCCTCGTGCTTCCCTCTAGTGGCATGGCAGCTAGGCATCAAAAGAAAAAAGTTTTGACCATATTTTCCTACCCTGTGCACTACCTAGGACGCAGAATCGGGTGGACATATTCGCCAACTGTCTAGCAGTTTGTAAACGTTTTCTCATTAGGAGACTTCGGTCTCTGCAATAAGATGTTTTTCCACGCGCACACTCCGATTCACTATGACTTTCTGTCCGTCATGAACAGTGCAGAACAAGAGGCAAGAAAGCGATCAGCTATCGTTGACGAAATCAGACAATTGAGTGTACAACAACAAAAACTCACCGCAGAAAACAACAGGCTTCGGTCAGTCGTTCAAGAATACCGAGGCTATAAGCTATTCTTGGAATGTCTGGTACCTGAGCCGCATCGTTCCGGACGTCAGCTAATCCGTCAAGAAAGACGGCTGGCCAAGGCAAGAGCGCGTGAAGAAGCACGGCGGAAGTTGACCGTACAACCCCCGTTGAGCGGTATGTTTGAACTTTGTGGGTGAGAGAGCCACCATACAGATACATATTACAAGGTTGGTTGGTTGCGTCTTAAAACGATAGTCCAGAAACTGGATTCCACTTCTTTCTCTCATGGAGAAAAATCAGTTAGTTTATATAAATTTCGATTGGGTTTAATGTTGTGAGAATGTACCAATGTAGTTTGATACTCTTTCCGAAGGAAGAGCATATGACTTTTTCGCCTTCATTCAGAAGGATGGTTAATATAAAAACCTGCCTGGATGGAAAAGTCAGTGTTCACTCGCCACTGGAGTTATTGGTGTTCGGGGACGTCGTCCATTATGAATACAACAGTAGACATCTCAAAAATACAAAGAGGTTATGCTTCCGTTAGAGATTTACTTTACAGTAGAGATGATCCACAGGACCTTAGAAAAATCTCAAACAGTTTTTATGTAATTCACTTCTTCAAGAAATGTAGCCCAAGTTCAATCTGTGTAACGGTTTACTTTCATAGCCATAGCTCAGTCCTAAAGGGTTAAGCACCCAGAACGCTTTTTTACTGAATTGATAGGTTGCCTCCATGGTCTTGTGCTACAAACCAGTTCAGTTTTAACTCAGAGAGAGACTCGAGATCCTTCATGTTCCCCTGAACACTGAAATTAACAGACTGAACTATTCTTTTCGATGAAAAACTTCCTTGATATTTACTTTTATTTGATTTGGCTGTTTCCTCTCTGAGAATGGACAGTCGCCCAAAATCAGTATGCAATGTCAAAACTGTCAGAGATATTGAAACCGTTTCCGTTTCCTGAAGGGTCTCTCATGTTGGTTCTCAACGACCTCCCGATAAGTCATAGCGCCATTCGTACTCATTTGTTGTATGTTAGCGACCAGTAACGTTCACTGACTCATTTGCGACATGAAGCCTGTTTATTGGGCCACCGGTCACTGATATGCCTCGATGTCACGGCTGGTCTTTTACTTACTCTTGTTATTAAGGTCGTGACTGGTTTTCTTGAACCTAGCCCAATAGTGATGAACCTTTGACGGCATATTTTGTCGCCGAAACCTAGCATCTAAGAGTTTGTTTCGATCAGGCCTTCATTCCCGGTTCTTCAATGAGTATCTCTGGTATATACATGTTCACCATCAAGTTTGATGGCAACTGTGGGGGACCCCTAAAATAGTTATATCATGCAGAACTGCGACACTTTGTTAGGGTTACTGAAGGTGCAGGATGTGAGCAAAGATGGAGCCTATATAGCGATCTAGGTTAGTCGATCGAAAATGACGTCTTTAAATTCTACCGCTTATCCTACTTTTAGTTATCTTCATCAATTGCAATGCTTTCTGTTAAACTCAGGAAGGTTTTCTTCCAAACGTCCACAGGTGTTGGTTGGTCAAGTTGTTAGATCCCATTCGATAAATTTATTGGTTGGTTATTTCCTTGAATAGTGGTTTACAGTCATTGTGTCACATATTTTGACGTTCACTAAAGCTTGATAGCCCTCGTTCAATGACAAAACCTTTCTTGGTACACTAAGAGGTAAATAGGTAGGTAGGCGTTGAATCTTGGCTCTGCAAGTTAGTTTGCTATTCAACTAGGACAATTCAAGGAGTAGCAGGTTCACATCTGAACCCAGCGCTCTGCGTCCGTTTCAACAATGTGGCTCAACATGTCATCCAAGATTTAGGCACCATCTACACCACTACAAGCCACCAAAATGTGTCCGCCCACTTCGGCATTTTGCAACCACGGTTTTATCATTTTATTTTCGCAGAAAGCGAGGTTGCGGCATGTATATTTCAGCGTTTTCACATCATAGGTAAGGTCACTTAGAATTCTAATGAAAATATAAACAGGATCTTTAGATATACTAATTTTAATGGTAAAAAACGAGTCCTCCCGCCACGTCTGATATAAGCATCACATATGCATCTGTGACCCAAAAGAAACTAGGAAAAAATAGTGTCCACAAAATGGCCGGTATTATCAAAATCTAATATATCTTTGTTTCAGTGCCCCCAGATATCAGAAGAAGGACATCATTCATGGTGCGCAGAAAGTCAACTCTCAGACCTTCGGTTACTTCCAAGTGAGTTCTTTCCAACAGCTTCGCTAGCATCGTTTCTATTTACTACATTGCATTACCATCGAGTGCATCATTGATCTGCTTACCTCAGTGATTTTTGGGCTTCGCAGCCTGGCATCACTTCCAGTTTAGCAGAGGAATTGAAAATGTGAATATTTTCAACCTGCTACCCGTAAAGTTTCTCAGTTTCCTGATAAGTGTGTCCTTTGCTACTAAGAATATATTAGACAAAGCACAAGTGGGTTTAAAGCCAACGACAACCTAGCCACCAATCAATTTCTTGTCGAATGGGCAACCCATGAGACGGCCACTGTAAACATCTAGCCTTATCATGTAAGTTTTTCCCAATAGTGTGAGAAGATTTGACATTTTGTCTTGTAAGCCTGCTTGTACTTCGTATACGTAATAGAACCCCACTGTGATTAGCAGCACGTCTGAGGAAGAATGCCAGTAAGACCGGCGAAATTAGTTATGTCCTGATTTCCTCCGGCCATCCAGAGACCATTGTTTTGGAGAAATCCGCTTTAAATCCAAATCCCTTTTTTTCAGCCCTATTTATTGTTCGTTGTAGTTTAGCTGTTTGAACATTTGTCCGAAAAAAGAGGCCACTGCTTCTATTCTTGGTCATTATCCTTTCTGTTTTTGCTCGTAATATGTGCACCGATAACCTGTTTACAACCACTAGTGACTTGGCTAGGCACATATATGCATGTATTCTTGCCCCTCATTTATTTCAAACTAAATTCGTTGAAACAAGCAGTTCCAGGGTCATTTTATAATGTATGCAAGACCTAAGAGTGCTGCTGAGGAGTGTGCTGAGTTCACTTTGTGCGAGCTTATGTCCTATGGCAAATTGGGACTCAGTTTTCCCCCAGAATTTCTCCACATAAAACAACGCGAAGTTTAAAAAGTAATAAGTTTGTGGAGGAAACTTCAGAAAATCAAGTCAATTCAGTTTCAAGCAAGCTTTTGACGTTTGACCGCCCGGAAAGTGGGTTAGATAGTTTTTGATAACAACCAAAAACATTCGCCAGTTTTACAACAGGATTGTGTGAATGGTCACTTGGAACGTCCTCTATACTGCGGTCGGGTGGAAGTGCAAGTTCCGTGCATTTTGAAAGATTTGGATGTGTTTAGGAAGGACATCTTTAGTCATCTGAATTCCACCAGTTACAAGATCAGAACTTACAAAACTCCTTGAGATATGACGAAATACACACCGATATATGCCTGTTTATTACTATTTTTTATCGTGAATTCACAGATCTCCGACGTCTGTGTCATCGAGTCCAAGAACTCCTCGAGCTTCCAGCTCCATTGACGAGGAACAGCTGGTCTCTAGCAGCGACGAGACGGTAAGTGGTTTACATGTAAACGAGAGAAAAGACGTTGTTATTGTCTCCAAAGCTGTCCGGAAAAGAACCGGCGAACTAATGACAAAACTTTAAGTAGTCAGGTCGCTTAAAAAATTTCATTAGGCGCTTCACCCGGTTGGCAGACTACAGAAGGCATGAATGTAGCACACAAACCTCGGTGCACAGAAGGCTTGGTTCTAGTGATCATAAACTGAGAAGCTAAAGAGCATCCGCGTCGTTATAGGCCGGCTAAATCAATATGCTATTTGTGAGGGAAGCTGTTAAACAGTTGAAATACAAGTAAAAGTATTGACTAAAGGTAGGAGTCAGGGCACTAGAGGAGCGTACACGAAATATGAAACCCAATGGGTTGGATGAAGTTGCCACTAAATGTTTAGTTGTAGAAGCCGAATTCCGCGATCAGTCCTTTTGCGTAAATAGACCAAGACACATATATGTTGAAGTTGTCCGGAAATCAACCACTGTTACAGGGCAAATCTGTGGATGAGCCACCCTCAGCCATATAATAAGAATGTATGCAGAACCCTTGAATTTGCTGAAGTGCATATCGGCCCTGATACCGCGGCTTTGAAAAATGCGAAATTCCCAGAAAAAAAGATTTAGATATCCGAGCTTCTCCTAAATGTTTGCGTGATCTTCACAACCGATCGACCAAACAGCTGGCCATGAAGATTCAAAACTTTTCGGTTAGCATTCCTATTACGGAACGCCCGTAAACGACACTAAAACAGTGAGCACCAGAATTTAGATGGGAGCAGTTGACTGAACCGCACGACAGACAGACTTCAACACCTCTCAAGATCCATATCACAAAAGCACATATTGTCTGCCAGAACAAAATTAAAGCTGGGCTTCAGTAGAGCAGGCGACCACTACGTACACAATTCTATATATCAACCAAACGATAAAAACGAAGGCGGTCCCCGCTAGAATCACCATTCCGTATCGACCGTATGAACCGATGGTTGTGTAAGCAACTCAGTAACAGAACTATGACAATACTAATAGTAATCATGTAAAAGAATCCGTACTAGGCTCTCGGTTAGATCCATCAGTTTGTGCGATCTCATCATAACTAGTTCATTCAGGTGTCCAGGAGATGGACAACCCCAGTACCAAGGCCGCTTAAAACTGAATTATCTCTACACAACTACGTTAGATGTTTGACACGTGGTGACACCGACATGCGTGGAGTAGCATCATAATACGCTATACTAGAAACCAATTCGTACAACAAACCATTTTTGAATGGTTCTCTAAATATCTACAACTTTATTGTACGGTAAACCTTGTGTGAACGAGAGTACCACTTCTACACAGTCTACTCTACTGGATTTCCCACAGGAAGAGGACCTTTTCTTTACTTCGGTGGATCAAGTATTGGAAATTTTAGCTGACCTTGAAGAAGCTAATCTCAGGCTACTTCGCCACTGTCAGGACGGACAGGAAGGAATAGATTCTTTGAAAACGATTTCCGCTGAAACCAAAGAACGAGTGTAAGTCGAACAGATTTTCTTTTTTGCGTACCAAACTCATGACGTAAAGCAAGATGCTTCTGACAGTGTGTTGGACAAAACCGCTGTCTTTGAGGTCACACATTCCAGTGTTAAGTGACACTTGCCCAGAAAAAATGCTCGCGGCTAAACTTGTTTTTTCAACGGATAAAATTTATTTTGCGACCATACAGCTCAGAAAAATTTTGCTCCCTTTTGAGCTCTTCCTCTTTTCGAAGCTTCAGAAATAGCATGAATTACGCCGTTTTTTGTTAATTGAGAACAAAAGATCCGATGATTTTCTATTGGGATTTCATCTTGATAGTGAAGCCGGTCTATGCTGAAAAGCCTAGAATCATCGTATTAGCTGTTCTATCCTTATTGGGACTCATCAGCAGTGAGAATCCCCCGAAACTCCTGGGTCTTGAACCCGTGACTTCTGGACGCATCTTGTGAAATTATTCCCCAAGCTACTTACAGATTGACAGTAAGTAGCTCAGACGAAGAAGAGTAATTCGACAAGATGAGTAAGACTTCCATCTGAGAAGTTGCCACCCGAGGAACCAGCCAACAAATTACCACACAATGAGGTTTCCGTGTTTGAAGAATGAGTGTCGCTATATCCTGTGTAAGTATTAGCTAATAAAATTGCTGATCAGTCGCTTAAAGGCCGAACGGTTAAATGTCCAAACTGCTGGTCAGGAAGTTGTGGGTTTCAAACTCCTCGAACTTTGTGGAGATATTTACTGCTGATGATTTGCAATAAGGGACTGCCGTACAGTGCTTCTTAGCTTTTCAGTGCAGGCTGGCTTCACTGAGATCGAATTTTAGTCCTAAATATGTAACTGTGCTGCTTTGATTTCATAGCGTAAGTTGCCAAATCAGCACTTCTGTACTGTTGAAGCAGGCACAAGCAGGCACTTAATAAATTTAATTTATGGCCCCTTCCTTAAGGAGGAGATTGTGTTGGCTCTAAGAATGGGCCAGATCACCAATACCAATGAAGCAAGATTGTCAGCCTGGTAGAAGCATAACATCAACTAGTTGCTGGTCCATCGTTTCACCCCTTTGACCACCTAGACATCAAGTAGATACAGGTTAGTCTTAACTGTAGTCAGCCAGGTTTTCAACCGGCAGTCGTAGCTGCAGAATCATTCCGAGCAACGAAGTAGCGAAAGATTGAATTTGAACGGTTTGAAGTCTGGTTTGGGAAGAATGTGTTCCAGCCACTGTAGGTTGCGTCATTGAATCAATCAAGAGGGGGGGTTAATCAGTACAGCACCATCATTGGTAACCTTTTGTCCCGAAATTACGTTGGGCAGTCTCCATAAGCATCACTGGTAAAAATTTTCGCGTCTTGAAGATCGACAGTTCGAAGTAGCCGGTCATTACAGGTCCATTTCAGTACGAATCGGACGGTCTCAGTTTACACATGGGATTTCTTTTGAAGGCTGATTTCCGAGGGTTTTCAGAGAAAAGTGTGGAGATACATTAACCTATTTCTAGTCTTGCCGTACTTGACCGATTGGGGGGATAATGGAGCTCAAATATTTGAATCAATAGATTTGGTATATGAACTCTTGGTTAGCCCTAAGTTGACTCGACTGGACATCCATGCTTGCGGTGAAGTCTTTCGGATTCTCAGTTTTTACTTCCAGTCCAGCCAGCGAAGCATACTGACCGATACAATCACGAATGGACTTTATTTGTATCAGACCATTACTCATGACGACGATATCATTAGCGTAATCAAGGTCCCTAATGCAGTTGGTAAGGATTATTGGGCGTGCGGCACTATTCGGTCAATCAAAATATTGAAATGCATTGTGGAAATTGAGAAACCTAGGCGAAAACGGGATTTTGAACCGAATACAGCAGCATGTCCTCCATATACTCAGATGCGGGCTTTTATGGCTGAGTAAGCTCTTGTGAGTATCAGCGGCTTAGCTGGCACGTCATCATTCTTCAGGATGGACCATTGGGGTTTCCGACTTACTGCGTAAAATGCTCCAATGAAGTCAATGAAGCAACCAGCGGTTGGTTACTGGCTCTTGTAGCGGTGTTCCAGAACATTGTTCAGCGCGAATATTTGGCCAACGCAACCTCTTCAAGCATGGAAGCCTTCCTGATTCGGCCTAATTGGACTCTTTCGTTCCTCTGAGAAGGCGCAGTAGTGGTATGGCAAATATATTGGCTGCTATATCCATGAGACTGATACCCCGGTAGTTCTTCAAAACTGTTCTGTCGCCTTGATCAATCGCCCTCCAGTTTTGTAGCGCTGTTGTAGGTCGGAATGTGATAAGTGGCACTCTTTAAAGGCCCAGTTCCCCGTCACAGTCGCTAGCAGCCACACAAGTGTCGTGGTTGGCTTAACGGTGGGCCATTCTTTGTAGCTCACCGAATAAATAGTCTTTGACGGAAGGGTACAATGAAGGAATAGGAGCCTAGAAGGTTATGAAGGTTAGGTTTATTGGAGAGTCTTTAAGACCGCCTGCCTCATTAATGGACCACACCGACTCCAAAGAGAGTAAGGTGTCGTGGTCGCATTCTTTAAGGGCAAGAAGCAAGCCGAACATGCCGGACTTAGTACTTGGTTCGCTGTGATATAGCCAGTAACAGAGTTCCGTCCCTGCTATGTTGCTACGTTTTGAACCGAGGCCAGAAATCCCCGTCTCCAAAGGACTTGCGATGTCATCTTAACAATCAAAGAGGCTTTCTGCGGTGAAAATCGGGCTCGCCGTATTAAGCAGCATAGGGACACTTCAGTAGCTTATATGCAATACGCTCCTGAATTAGAGATAATGTAAGGGAGATCAAGCTTGCACATTTGTCACCGCGATGGTTGAGCCTTCGTCAGGAGCGTCCTATTCCACTGACACCGTAGCACGAACGGAAGTTTGGTTTTGGGAAATAATTATGAGGTAATAGGGGAACGTTGTGAATGTGGCGTCCCCTGTGCCACAGGACTTATGTGCAAATTTAGCCTGTGCACAACTAATTGTAGACCGTAAGGCAGTGTGATGGTGTGGACGTCAGGAATGTCGGAAAGATCGCTGGAGCAAGAGTCGACCTCATCAACCTATTCCGCTAAATCTGGTGTTTATTCGAGTTTGCTTCTCTAGTCCATTCACATCCAAGTGCGACCCACAAGAGAGCAGGGTTTCATGGTTGCCGTCCATACGCTAATTCAGTAGTACTAATTACTGCCAAGGAGTCCGTGTTATCCCCGTGGCACCTGAAAACATTTCATCGCCGAGTGGTACTCGCTACTGCATGATATCATCAATAGGCCTATGTGACATTTTGGCAGATAGTCACTCGAGAATCCACTAAACTCTGGTAGTCCTGCTATCCCATGTACAACAGGTCGGTACCATCGAGCCACGATAAGGATGGTACGGACTTCGGTACGTAGCACAGGACGTAGTTTGTCTTGAAAAGCAACCCAACATGTGCTTCATGCTGATTGGTACTCACCAGGTGGAGGTGGCAGAAGAGGTCTAGCGCCCATCAGGTTAGGTCTTCGCTGTTCATCGATGCGCCACTCGGCTATTAATATAGCCCGCGCGTACGAGCTAAACCGAGAAATTGCTTGAACGAGGTTAAAACCTTCGTACCTTTAACTGTCTACCAATAAATTGCAGCTAAGAATACGAAAGGGACAAGTTTCCCCAAGATTTCCTCCACGATTTAACTATGTGTACTGTTTTACTCAGTGAGAATTCGTGGGCCATAAAATGTGGGACATCTGGGAATTTTCAAGGATGAAGGTTTATGAACAAGCTGTCTGCCGATTCAATTTCCTCGTGTTCCATTACCTTCCAAATATGAGAAATTTGTTGGCAAAGAAACAATGTCCACATACTAATGGAGTTATTCTATTTCCTCCGCACACCACAGGGAAGCTGACAATTCCGTATTGGTAAGACACTACCAGGCACTAAAGGAGAGCATACGTGTGGAAGAGGAGAAATCGAAAGACCTTTCAGTCACATCACAGTAAGTATAATTGCGGAAGGGGAGTGCATATTTTGGCATTCATTGCTCGGTTCCTAGATGCACCGTTATTTACGTTTCATGATTGGTTGAATAGATAAACATGTGGAATTAACTGTATAGCCGTTGCGGAATATGTGTTGAATATGGACAGGGATCGTCTGTCAACTTCACAACCTTTTTCATTGGGTTGGTTAACCGATGCTGAATACTTACATTTATGCCTGGTCTATGCCGGATAAGCCTGGTATTCTGCTTTCAAAAATGGTTCACTTGGCCCTAGATGATGTAGCCTCAACGCACAGGCTATGACGAAAAATTAAGTATTGCAAATGTACTCTGGGCCTCAAACTCGGTCTCGCCTAACCCTGAAAAATCAAACGTCAGTTAAGAGTCCATGTTGCGCCCACATGTTGCATGACCTGGAACCTGGCCACGGGGAGAAGGAGAATACGGATCTAAATTTTCATTCTTGCGATGCAACTTCTATTCTAGATATATTACTTCAAATGACTTGTGCGTAAGCTACCCTAACATAACTGAGAAGACCTTATATTCTCACTAGCCAGTTTGTGGGGCGACAGGATCCCACTAATCAGAGTGGAGGAATGAATATCCGTAACTTCATGCAAGGTGCATAGTGCGTTCCAAAATTTTGCATCGGTTTGTCCATTAGGAAATAGAACTAAGATATGGAATTTCTAGAACCTTATTGCAATACGGTTTTCGGTCGTTCAGAGGAACGAAGTCCATAACAATGCACCTCGCTGTAAATGGAAACTCATTTTCCTAACTTTGCTTCATTGATTTCAGGGATTTCGAGTTCGCCGGCTTCGAAAAGAAGGGGCAAGAGGCTATGTTGCAAGAACTGCACAACCATATTGGTGAAGTTTATCGAACTTGCATTCAGAAGCCGGATGCATCTCTCAGGTAAAACGGAAACGCACGAGTTCCCGGTTATTGTTCTCCACACCCTGTTACCAACTGTAAAGGTTCCAACACATCTTGGCACTCACTTTAGCAGACATCACAATCATTGTGCAAATTACACACTTACGTACCAAATTTATCGTTATACGGTATTCTCATGAGTTCCTAACGAATTTCTCGTTCATAATGTTCGCGTTTGAATGACCACCTTAAAACTGAGAATAGTATAAGCCCACTTGTTTCCGAAAGTCGTTTCCTTTGTAGCCAACGGCTCGGCGTTTCAAGACGTCGGAGACTACGCTAACCTGATGAACAAAGTTCGTAATGTTTCAGAAGAGCTTGGTAAACAGTCGGTAGTTTTTATTTGGGCAACATTTCGCTTTTGACACAAAAGCTTCATCAGGCCAAGTTAACATGTCACCAAGTTGGCCAGGTTATAAGGCAGACGGGGCACCAATCAGGAAGTCCTCTTCAGATTATCACAATCGGTCAGTGATGAGTGTCAATTAATGGCTCTTGTCGGCTATTGTGGTTGCCAAAATCTTAGTTGATGGGTTGGAGGAGTTTAAAATTAGTTCCGATCAGTTCTTGTTCCTTAACCTTCCACTTCAGGGTGCTTCAGTTGATTATTCATCTCGGGTGCAACTGGTAGATTTTTCTTGGTCTTCGTGGGCTTGTGAGTGCTGCGACAATTTAGTTGGGGAGGGGTGTGAGGTCAAGTGGAATTTAGATGATGACTACTCCTCCTTCTGATGACCGCACACCAACACGTGTCAGCTCGACTGATCCAAAACCGTTCTCCTCACTCTTGTCAGTTCCACGCCTTAATTGACACTCATCACTGACCTAGTGTGATAATTTGAAGAGAACTTACTGATTTGTTCCCCGTCTGCCTTATAACCTGGTCAACTTTGTGACCTGTTAACTTGGCCTGATGAAGCTTTTGTGTCAAAAGCGAAATGTTGCCCAAATAAAAACTACCGACTGTTTACCAAGCACTCCTGAAACGATGACTTCTCAATCGGTTCCAAACTTTTTCCAATTGATTGTAAGGTTCGTAATGGTTTGTTGGTGATTCTCGTACAACCTCCAGTGAAAAATTAAATTCCGGTTAGTTCATGGTCAAGTGCCGGTCGCTCACGGCTATCGAAGTATTCGTTCACACACAGTCAGCACGCAAGATAATTACAACTTCAACTACACGGACTATTTTCGTGTGGCGAAGCACAACGGCACGTTACTGGATGTACCGTCCAACGTGGAATGCTTGAGGATCATCGTCAACCTCAACAACGTCATCATCATCATCACTGTCGTCATCCTGCTGTTCATCGCCCACATCGGTGGAGATAGCAACATCAGTAGTGACTCTGATGCTTCACCACCATAGAGCCACAAATGTTATGTAATATTCAAAGGATTACAATAAAAAATGAAGGGAGTTGAAGGACAAGGAACCTGGTGCTAACCTAGTGCAAGCGATCTGAGCTGTTTGCACCTTCAAACACCCAAAAAGACAGCCTAGAAACAAATTCACAGCATCGAAGCGACTGAAATGGAAGTCGAAAATGTGGTGCAGATGAGTTAGGCAACTAGAAGGGTCACCATTTGCGACGTGAACGGCATCTGCTTGGATAACTCAACCAAATATTACTTGTCTGCTTTATGAATGAACTGCCAAACGTTCAGTTTCTCCAGGCATCCATTGGCCACAACCTCTGAAATCCCGCGCAGCACAATGGCGTAAGTTTTGAAAGGATTATATAGGCTGGCTCACAGACGTAATTGAGCGGACAACCGAAAACTGGTTAGAACGTAAAGTGACCCGACGTGCTTGTGACTGAGATTCTGACTCACTCGTCTGTGTATGGTACAACTGAAGAACGGGAAGACAGGGCAGACTCGTGAAAAATGATCAAGAACGGCTGGCGCATTTAATCAAACATCGGTTAGCTAAACACAAAATACAAGGAAGTATAACAATCATGATATCGAATTTGGATGAATATACCAGGGATTGCAGTATCAAACCTGTGGAACTGAGTCGAGAACCATGTAGATGGCACACACTGCCTGTGCTGTGATGACCAGTGGTGAAGAAAAACTAATTCTAAATGATCCTGGAGGTCTGCTATTTCCGGCTCGAACTCCAGTACAATGACACCACATCTCGCTGTAACGGAGTATACATGGTATGCATCAGCTGAGAGGAAAAATGGGACTGCATCAATAGAGACCAAATAAACCCTGAAACATACAAAACACACTGCCAAGCTATCTGATGCACTTAGCTTAGTTAATGAGGTAAAGAGTTTGTCTTTCGTCGGATTAATGCGATAGATAAATATCGTCTACCTGATACAGTTCCCCTTCCGGTATCGGAAGCCCAACGTTTTGGCATGACAATGCTTTGAAGCTGAAAACTCTGCGCAAACTTTGGCATAGTTACAAGGCAATAGTTTGGCAGTATAGGTCAACTGCATGTACATGATGTTGAAAGCAGAATTCACGTCTTGGTGGTGTTTGTTCTCAGGCTTCTTTCAGGCCATGCTGGATCGTACTCTCGAACCCGTTCGGCCAAGCGCCCAGTTGATCGACCAACATACTCTGTAGGTGAACAACCACATAAACATAAACTGCTCTCGCATAGAAAGCTTGTCTTTCAAATTCAGGTCGAGCACGGGTTGTCGAGTGGAACTGACCCCACTGAGTGACAGTTAGAAAAGAAACGAGCGTTTCAGAGTACGACTCCTCCGTTCAGCAACAAAGTTCCCCTAGAAATGGAGATGTATAAAGTTGCGTAAGGATACCTATAGCATGATGCCTATTGACCACACTCGATGTTGCTATTGATTATTTAGACTAATCCTTATTTAAAAACTGATAGCCAACCTCAATTTGAATTTTTTCTCATGACCGTGTAATTATAGTGAGCTCATGGAGAATTCCTGGAAACTCTTTCAAAAACAGGTATTAATCGACGCTGCTAGACTTGTCTATAATTTTGCGCATTCTAGACTATGGTAATAAAATTGCAGGCAATAGACGAGTGGCCTCACTTGATGAGTACCAAATACGACCGGAACTTGCAGTGCATTGGCATCTCATAGGGATAATCATGGTCAATGATTTACTGGAATCTATTGGACGTGGCTTTTGTTGGACTTCTAGGTGCCCCCGTTTTTTATTACAAGATGGCCTCATTAAAATGTAGTTGATGGTCAATGGCTGTGGACTCACTGAGCCCACGTACACAGTGTTGTGCACATAGCCAGAGTTGTTAGTACGCAAGGGTGGTGGAAGTCATTGTCAACTAGAAAACACAGGCCCAAAAGAGTACTGTTTGCTCACTGATAAGAAATTCGTAGCCTACGAAGTTGGTCTGATCACAACGCTTATAGTGTGTCGGAATCTATCTCCTGTTGAACAGCTCACTTCAGCTACTGAACGAGATTGAGAGCAGAATGATCGCCCTACTGCAACAGATAAGCGAACTACCCAGTGGTGAAGTCAAGGCAGCTCTACACACAAAGGAGAGGAAGCACAGGCTGGACGTGAAAGAAAGACGAAGGCAGGAACAGCAAAGGCACCAAGAAGAACGGTTACGGAAAACACTCGAACGAGCTCAAGCTGAACCGAAGAGGATGGTAAGTCGTGTCCTGATTCAGGTGTCACGTTAAAAACGCCTTGCGTTCCTGTTTTTTCGTAACCATGTGGACAAGGTGACATTGCCAAAATGAGTTTTGAAACGCCTTATTACAAAAGCTCAAGACTTATTACCTGTCGGTTCAGCTAGCTTCACTGATGTGCAGAAACAGGATTATCGTTTTTCTAAAAAAATCACAACGATCAGCTCTCCATTATCTGAGAATGTTGATTACCACCAGGTTAAATATAGTGGTCCCCCATTAAGGACCATCCGTTGGACCTGGCCAATGTGATCCGTTCAAAGTAATAGATAGTATTTCATTGGCGGAGATCGACCAAATCCCTAGCATAATGTAGCAGCCGAGTGAAACAGGAATCAACTATTGATTTTCAGGGAATCCGTTACGTCTATTTATACTTATATTTTTTCTCCCCTATTTGAATTATACTTCTTGCACAATGAATAGTAAACATGGGCGCTCATAGGGACTGGAATGCCTGATTTGTTTGGGCAATCCCATTAGTTGAAGCACGTGTCATGTGACCCTTCAATTGGCCTTAAAACTTTCTAATAGTTCCTGCTTCCTCTTCATCTGAGCTGTCTGAATGGTCGTCCTAGCCACCGTTTACCATCATTTAAGGAGCATAATTCACTAATTTAAAAGTAACAAACATAAATCCATTGATCAGCATCGAACCGCTGTAGTTGAATGCAATCCAACTATAAAGGGTGAAAAGTTTCGGGTTAAAACAAAGAGTCGTGGAATAATGTGTTACAATCCAACTTTTCGGTTGCCGTGGACAACCTTTTCTAGGATTTCCACAATCAATTGATTCTAGAAGTCCTTAAAAAAGGTTGCTTACCGCAACCGAAATGTCCGACTGCAACATCCTATTCCATTACGCTATGTTGACTTTGAACTCGATATACCATACGTACCATGGCGCTCAGCCTGTTTAACAAGATCCGAGCCGTTTGACCAGGAATTCCTAAGCGTTCAACAATGAAGTGATTGGATTCAACTCCATAGTCATGTAAATTGAAGCAATGTACAGTTGGTGGTCAGAACTGAATGAAACTTGCTTGCGTAATCGTGTTTTCCACACTTAAATTCTCGTTTCTGTTTTGTGCCGGGATGTGAAAAGACGCGACTGCTTGTCATGAGCTTCAGTAGGTGGTAGCGTGAGGTTTGTAGGATGTTTAGGGGTGAGAAGCTTTGCTCTATATTTGCCAGCGATATTCGAAGATGCCACAGCTTAGACGCATGAGTTGTGCGTAGTGCAAACTTCCATGGACTTGGTGATTATTTTTACGACAACGTTAGCCATCACATTAGCTCTGAAGTGTCTCATGACATCTTTTTTTATTATTAAAAACATTTTTCAGTTTAACCTTGTTTGGATGATGACATTCGTGATACGCAGTTATCCAAAGAATTGGACTGAAGAGCGAAGTTACCGGTCCGACAAGTTAGCTTTCGTTGAGTGTTTGACACCAGAATACGCTTACAAACGTTCGTAGAGTTAAACAGAGGCCCAGAAGAACCACCGCTGAACTCACTCCACAGCACATACCGCCATTTACCGCACTATACAAAAGCCATGGAGGTCCAGTCGACTAGGCAACACCTTGAGTATGCACTGGAGAATGAAACCTTGGCTTTCGAATATACCGGATCTAAACAACTAAACAAATTCTACGCCAAATAGTGTCCGTATTTTCTGATTTGTGAAAGATGATGTTTTCCGTCGTAGAGTTGTAAGGCCAAAAATGCCAACATTTTCCGTTCGTGGGGGGTGTAGCGTTTCGTCCATCAATCCGGTGGTAGATCTCGTGGGCCCGAGACAAAGTGGTCCCCTTAGAAAAGGATTTCCCTATTCGAGAGGACTGAATGAGGAGGGACCAATGTATTCCTCACGGAAGAAACATTGGACTAGTTCTATACATTTTGCCTAGCCCCATGATATGTAACGTGCGTTAATTTAACCATTTTATACATCATGTGTCGAAGAAATATCAGTTTGCCTAACATTGGGATAATTCAGAGACAAGGATACAATTCACAAACGATTTACTTCCATTCGCGTTCCAACGTTACTCTGGACACACAACGTATAATCAGTTAAGATGTTGGAAGATGCAAATATGGAAATATAAGTGTGAAACTGTACAAAATAGTGTGAAATAACGACCACAAAGACCACCGGCTTGAACTGGAGGTTGGAAAAGCATTCAAACAGTTTGGGACAGGTTCACTTCGAACCTCCCTTTCTATGTACACATGAACGGATGCGCTTCTCTCCCGTAACTTTTGAAGAAGCTACGGACATATGATGAAGTTCCGAACAGGAGAATCAGTGGCACATTCTCTGATGACGACGTTGATGATACGAAGGGGAGGCAGTCATAAGTGTTATGCAAATGCTACTGCTTTTGGTCTCACACGCCAAGCTCGGATACAGATTGTTGAGTGATAGCTGGGAACTCGTACGTCACTGTGTGGAGGGGGAGCAGTAGCAGAAATGTAGGAACATCCGCACTAATAGTTCATAGGATAAGGTATCCCCTCCACTGCTCGTATTCAGCTGGATAAATTGGTCAAACAGTGAGACAACTGATCAAGAATGGTATTCATCGGTTTGGTTGATGAAAGGAAAACGAAAAATGTATTAGCTCAATTTTTAGCAATTTTTGTGGCTTCACATCGCAGTGTTGAATTGAACGTTGCCACTGGTCCTTTTACCATTACCACAGTCTCAGGTTTAACTCCGAGGTACAGCAGAGGCACTCTTCACTCGCCTTTACAAACTTAACTCTTGGACAGGCACAGCCTACTCGTGGTTTGTTACCGCTGTAGGAACATCCGCTGATCAGGGGCCGTCACGTGACTTTGGTAACGTCCATGCTGTGAACAGACTCATCATGTAAGGGACTGCACCTTGCACAGTCACACACCAATGGATACTATCATACACAAATTTCCCTTTGAATATTGCTTTGTAAATATGGTTAATATAAGGACTTGAAAACGAATAGCATGAAAATAATCCTTCACTCGACAAACTTAGTAAACTCAGCTACGAAGTGTACAGTTACGAACAGTGGTAATGAGACCTTAGCAACAGCTCTGATGGATTTTCGCGCCAAGTACGGAATTACCCTCGATTGCTAATTCCGCTCCTAACGAAGTTAGGTCAACCATTCGATATTATCGACACCCTGGTAATTGTTCCACGCAGAGCGGTACACCTGAGTTTCTTCCTAAATCTGACCGTTTTTTGCGTATCACCAGTTGGTTACTATTGCTAAAGATACTGTATATGTGGTTTATTTCGTGGTAAATCAGCACGGAAGAAAGATTGTGGCTCGTTCAGAACCCCCGAAAATGAGCAAAGACGATTCCAAAGATTTGGAAGCCCTCGCAAGGGAAGAGGAAGAAATGCGAGTTCTGTTTGGCTAGACAGGATCTGTGCATCCTCGGTCAAAACAGTGCTTGTGTGTGACCGGCAACCATCCAATATCCACAGTTCCGTTCATGTTCATTTTCGATAACTAGCGATCCAGATCATGATTTTTGTAAGACACTCAACTTCGCGTGTTTTTTCCTTCTCCTACTTAAATACACTCAGTGGTACAC
This sequence comes from Clonorchis sinensis, assembly GCA_003604175.2. Taxonomy (NCBI): domain Eukaryota; kingdom Metazoa; phylum Platyhelminthes; class Trematoda; order Opisthorchiida; family Opisthorchiidae; genus Clonorchis; species Clonorchis sinensis. Next base: position 62,550,637 of record CM030370.1, read on the forward strand.
GGTAATTATTCCTTTAACCTCCTACTTAAATACACTCAGTGGTACACGGCAATTATTCCTTTAATTTTTCATTTATGAGCAAAGTTCACGGGGTACCGAGGAGTGGCGTAAGCTCCTTCTAACGTAACGCGCTGCCTTGCCAACAATCAGCTGCTAACGTAAAGTAAGGATAATCTAAACCACCTCCGTGCAGCAGCAGTCAGTGGGGAATTTCTTTATACAGGCAACGAAATCCGGACCATTATCTGCAAAGTGGAGGTCAATGGGTGAGGAATCAGAATGAAACTTGGCAAATGAACCCAATGAATCGATCAATTAACCAAAGGTAGGTTAAACTTCGTGGTCAGACACAACGTGGCCCAAAAACAATCACGGCGGTTTATCACATAGGGTATGCTATTAAACATTCTCCATAGAATGCACCCAGATTTGAATGTGCCCGTTCGCATATACTTTGAGTAACGGTTGGGTCAACAAAATACCCTCTGTGGGGCAATCACGTGCAAAACAAGTAAGCAACCTTGATTTATTATTCACACATTATGTGACATTCCTGTCTAGGTTTCGCTAACCTGGCAGTATCCCAGCCCTCGTGCTTCCTTCTGGTGGCATGGTGGTTAAGCACCGAAAGGGTGAGACGGCTAACTGACTACTGACTGCTACATTATGTGAAATATCGCAGGCGGATTTTCCTCTAGATTTCGGTCGGTATGGACTGGCCAGTATTTTGCTACCGGTTACCAATGGTCCCTCTACACAGCTCTGTTTACTCGGAGGAACAAAAGAATCCACAGGGTCTTTTTGAATATTTACTTGAAGAGCTTAGATCCCTCGGGGTTGTTTGAAACTCTTCCGTCACGTACGGACTGAGTATTATAGTGTAATCACACATAAGCCCGTTCGTTCCGGCATTAACGTTAGAAAGGTTCACAACGTGGGCGATGTTTTGGTGAACCCTCCATGAGGTTGTGTCAAAAATACCAGCGAAACCAGTCGCCCTAGAAGCTAGCCCACTTTAGCCCCGACAACCTGTAACATGTTCCTAAAGAAACCCAGCGGATATGACTGAATATAATCGTCAAATTGATTACTGTGCCATTCTAGAATTAACACTTTAACAACCAGAAAAAGCATAACTACTAAAGCCACTGCGTTCACATTCGAATCAGATCAAACTCACCATGTCGGAGTGAAAACAATCAAGCTACATAGCACAGTCGTGACACAAAAGGGACACCAATTGGGTAACATGCAAATTTTCCCCATTTTTCACGATAACTCAAGGAGGTATTGAATTTCGACGCACCAAGTCAAAGGTTGGTGTGATGAGAAAATATTAAAGGTACCTCTAGGTGCACAAATACATAACACAACTTCCCTAATACGGTTGATATGCACAAACTTTTGCTTACTCTCTTTGACCTTATAAGACATCGTAGATCGATATAAGTAGTGTGGGGTGATTGGTCAAAATCCACAGACAACCCACTACTAGTTCCGCCCTGTTTGGAGGTTATCAGGCAGCCGTAGACTCCGGTAGTAGCCTGTCTGTGAGTCTTCGACTATCATTCAATAGGACACCCAATTTCAGAGGGTTATTGACTACGAGCTAGTCTGTCGAGTCTCCAGTCCCAGCAGCTTCATTATGCTCAAAAGACATCAAATGTTTTTAGATGAATAGTAGAGATAGCTGAGATTTATTTGAGTACCCCATTATCCCTAACTTCATTTGCGGATGAGTTGTTGTCTGCAGATGCGCTGGTGACGTTGGATGAACGTCACTGCGATTTCCGGAAGAATGTGGCCATATATGATCAACAAAGTCGGGGCTTATGGTGTCCACAATTAATGTCATTTTTAAGATAAACTGTAAGCTTGTAAATGAGACGTCATGACCTGCTACTGCAACAGAAAGTAAGCTAGGGAACGCATTTGCATCGTCCTTGACATCAGAAATCCTCTCAAGGAAGTGTTAATTTCCGAAGACTTCTTACAGCACTCAGATACTCCTTACATTCAAATCCAGCATATCAGTACCAAATTGCAAAACAAGTGTCGTATTTCTTCGGTATGCTTTCGAGCTTTATATTGCGCTAATTATTTCTATAAAAAAATCAGCCGGTTTCGCTTCCTGGAGTCCATAGGGGACAACTGTGATGTAGGTGCATCAGCTTTTATTTGCAGTGGGTTGCCGTCTCGTATCTTCCAGACCCATAGTATGCAAAAGGCATCCCCTGAGAAATGCCATTAAACATTACTATATCTACCAGTAGCAGTAGGTTGGTGGGACGACCCTAGAAACAATGATGTTTTAAGATTTGCAGCCATTCTAAACAGTGTCTAATCTAAACAACAAACGAACGTCCCGTCACTGACCAAAAGTTTATGTGCACGTTCCATTAGACATCTTACACGAGTGCATGAGGTTGCAACGATTTGACACAACAATCGAGATGTGGCTAGCACTGCATTGCAGGGCCTTTAGGTCCATGATTTATGAAGATATCACCACAACCTGAGAACAGCACTGGGCTCATCCCTTTAGCCCACCGAGGTACAGCGATCAAGGAACTATTATGAAAGCTAGGGTCGAATTTGACAGTAGTTGATCCTGGTAGGTCGTAGTTTTCGCAAACCGACGCTAAGACTTAATATGCAAACAGGATTCTGTTGATTGTACCCAAAGCCATGGGGTTTCCTGTGGGTTTCGAGACACTCATCCAAAAATCAATTTTGACTAAAGGTGACGTGATCATTACGTCTGTCTGAGTCTAAAGGCAAAGATGGAATCTGGAGAACTTTCCGAGAATGATTATTAGTCATTTATTTATTGATCATTTTTTTATTTTTATTGTTTTATTTATTTTATTGATCATTTACTTACCGAGGTAAAGCATCATCATCATCATCATCAAAGACAGCAACATCAGTGTTGACACTGGTGCTCTACTGCCGTACGGGGTAAAACACTTTAATCTTGCGTGTTTGAGTGGTTTACATATGGCCGGCAACCCCTGGTAACCTAGTGACAACTTATAGGCATACGCTAAATCCGGAAGCTTAAACAAGAAAGCGAATTATCTACTCACAGGAGCTAGTTCCTAGGTGATGGCAAGGCACAAGGGTAGCGTGGGCCTTCATCCCGAGACAGACACTGCCGATTCTACATCTCAGAACAGTTCACCTCAGAAGACGAGATACTTACAAGACTAGATAATGTAATTTAATTATTCCAGGACCACAAACCGCACGCTATCCTATGGTCATCTTCAAGGAAACACACTTGTTCAGGTAGAGATACAAAGATTGTTTTGCTGCTGAACATGGGTAATTTCTTTCACGCGCCAACATCACTGCGCTGTAAGAAGTCAGCAGCAGTGCAGCCTCGAGGAGAGAATCCGGCAGGTTTTAGCCACTAGCGACATATGAATGACCAGAATAGAAATTGTATAAAAGTTGAATTATTCCAAGACGGTTACGGTGGACTTTCGGTGTTGGGGGAAATGCTATAAGTGACACCTAATCTTCTTCGCATTATCTCAGTGGCAATTCAACTTCGTGTTGTTACATTTAGAACATAGGTTAATCAACCAGTGAGATATAGGGTCTCACCATCAGTTGCTCCATTTTAAGCTACCGCTATGAGTGATAGTCCCAGACCTAAAACTGCACCTTGTTGTGGTAGTCGATCGAGTGCTGCAATGAATCTGCAGGTAACACTGACCGGAACTTAGTTCCACAAGGTGCAACCATGCTAGGAAGGCCAAAGTGAAGCGGTCAGACCAAGAACAGAGACTCCGTACTACGAGCAATCGTACTGCAAGGCGGTCTAGAGGGTAAATTCGTACAGTCTCCAGTGATGGAATTGTCAAGCCAGTATGGAGTTCCAGCATAAACGTTCGCACCTCGTAACCCGGTGGCCACCAAATGCAAATAAACTGTGGACGCAGATGGATCACATGGCCGTCAACCACCGGTGGAAAGCCACAACTCAAGACTGCCGTTCCTTCTGGACAACACAAGTTGATTCTGATCACGCCATGGTGACAGCACACCTGACAGTTAGTTTCCCTTCAGATCCCCGCAAGTCAGCAAGAAACACCTCAATCCACCATCTTTGGAGGGCCACTATACCCAGAAGTATCAACTCAAGCGGGCTCAACTTCTCTCTCCAATTAACCAAATCTGTACTGGTAGGGAAAACGTGGACGAAGAGTAGCAAAATGTGACAAGAGCTTTGCTAGCGGCGTTTATTGTTGTCTGTCCGACTTCTCCGATACAGTCAGATGACCCTTGGATATCGCCGAGATCGCTAGTCGCCACTGATGCCAGTAAGTCCGTACCAGTAAGCAACGAGTACGACAAATGGGGCATGTCAATCATTATTTCCGTCTTCAAAAAGGATAGGCGAGTGCTGTGTGAAAACTAACGTAGAATCAGCCTGGCAGCTGTGGCATTGAATGTGCTCTCTGGTCTTGTCCTTCGAAAGTTCACTAAACACAGGCAGATCCATGAAAACCAAGCTGAGTTCCGTCCTGCCAGAGGACTCATCGATAATATTTTCACCCTCCGACATATTCTGGAATAGCAACACCGCTTACAGCAACCAGCAATGATGGGCTTCCTTGACTTGAAAGCTGCTTTTGACTCTCTGGACCGTCATGCAGTAAGGCAACGTCTATGAAGCAAAGATGACCTCATAAATTCTTGACCACACTCACGCGGATGTGTGGTTTACAGGAGGCTCTCACCTGAGTTCACCGCATCAAGTAGTGACATGTAAGGCTGTCTTGTTCCACCCTTTCTCTTCAACTTCGTCATTGATACGATTATGGAAGACTCACTACCAGCCTCTAATGCCTGTGAGGTAGAAGTGCTCCCAAGGCGTTCGCTCACAGGTGTCGAGTATGCAGACGACATGGCTCTTCTTGAATCTGACCCCGTGGTAATGCAAACAGTATCAAATAATCTAAATAGTTCCACCTCACGGTTTGATACGCGCTTTACACCTACAAAGTATAAAGTGCTAGTGCAACACTGGGTGGGCTCATGCTTGCAGATGAGCCGATTGGGGTACTAGACAAATTTGTCTACCTGGGCAGCTGTATCAGTCCCGGTGGTCTCGCGAAGGATTATATTTCCGTCCGAATTGGGAAGGCCAGTGCAGCTTTCGTGAACCTGTCTCACCTGTGGCGTAGACATCAGCTTGTCTGTCAAGGATTAAAGATACAATGCTGCGGTGCGCTCCGTTTTACTATACGGGTCAGAAACCTGGAACTTCAAAACGCTTTCAGTGTTTGACCATCAGTGTCTTCGGAGCATTGCCCGGGTGTGGTCGGAACACCGGATCAGTTATGCTGAAGTACGTCGAATGGTTTTCGGAAAGGGTAACTCGCCCACGATAGATGAACTGATCACACTGCATAGGTTGCGCTGGCTTGGCCACGTGCTCCGTAAGCCAGTCGACCGACTTTGTCGAAGGACTCTTTTCGCACAACCACGTGAAGCGTGGAAACGAGCCAAGGAAGGTCAAACAATGACTTCGCGGCTAACTATGAAAGCAATCACCAGCTAAGTTGCGCTGGTCATTACCGTCTCCCTGAATGGGGACCCCGAGACGCGACATATCAATGCTGGGAGATATTGTCAGACGGCCCAGTAGCGCCCTCAATGGCGCTCTTACATCCAAACTATTGCCTTCAATGCGTAGCTTCCCTCCCATAGCTCCCCAATTAAAAGTCCACCGATAACTTTGTATTTGCGCAATTATATCGACTACCGCCTCCACTGTGTATTTATCTACCCGCACCTCGGCAAATAGTTGGCGTACAAAACTGCGACAGCCATATCCATTATACAGCAATTACGCAGGTTTTACAGCTGTTAATAATGATGATCTACATGGATTGTTGCTCAACACCTGCAACGGTGGTGCGAAAAGCTAATATAGCCATTCTTGGTCGACAGGGGACACTGAACCTGTGAGGAAAACAGGTAGACAGCCCTGTCATGTTTTCATTGTGAACAAACATCTAACTGCAATGTGTTGTTCAACAGTATGGAATGCGCAACCTTTGAAAGAAACTGTCCGACAATTCCATAAGACTTTTTAGTGGAGTTGCCAAAAAAGTTAGATGAAAATTCGAAACAAGAGTTTCTGATTGATGAAGTAAGCATATCACCATGTGTCTAAACCAAAATGATGAGGACTACCACTTAAATGCCTGGCTAAAACCGTTTGCATCTATTGACCTTCGGTAAATGATGGACCTAAACATCTGCAACCATGGTAATCCAGTACACTGTTAAGAGCTCCCACGAATTGCACTGCAGTAAATGTACTCCGGATGGAGCACTATTAAAGCCATCTTGACGATGGGCACCTCCAGGCAGAACTTGCACTGCGAAGCACAAGATGTGTCGTATTACCCTCAAACCTAAAGGATTCACGGAAGACACCGGCGCCTCGACAAAGAACAGGTAATCGTTGCCGGTACCTATTGTTATGTCATTGATTCTAGGCTGACTGGCAATTCGTAACAAGTTCCCGTACGTTCACCCGCCGACCACAGTCCCCCCGGAACCTACATCGATGCGTACGGCACCACATTCACGTTTCCCATGTCCGAGCGTCCAGCGCTTTGATCACCGTTGACCGGCAAATTTGATTCGGAAGCTGCGAAGTCATTCAATGTCCCGGGATAATGTTACTAGTCACCGGGTCCGAATGCATATGAAAGCGCAGCAGACACTCATGTGTGTCGGACAATGTGACTTTACTACTTAAAAACAGTCACCAAACCTGTCAACGTAAGCGGCGTTGAACAGGATAGGTCAGGTGTCTTGACAAAGTGCTATTGTGAAGATTTTGTGACAGCAACGAGTTAAATAACAATAAATCCACCGACTTTTCAGAAGGGTTTGGTCAACAATCAGTAGTTTTTTGTTTACCAGCCCCATCTGAAACGCTGAATTCTCATCGGTTCCGAAAATTTTCCAACTGATTGAAAATCCACCGACTGTTTTTGAATTTGTTGCAAGATAAAAGTAATCTGTCACCTAAATCAGCAGATGCTGTCAAATATTTGGAAGACCGAACCAAGTTTCTTCGTGGAGCTTGCAAAAACATTAATGCAAACAACTTTACAAAGTTCTGGATAGAAATGATTTTATTCTTGCATCACAGTATAACAAACCAAAGAAACTCAATTATTCAGGTTCACTGTGAACAAGTTGATGACACAAGTTACAGTAACTGCAAAAAAGGCCCGGGGAAACCTGTGATGACCAGTATATCAGTATATCTGAAATAACGTGATTGTAAACAGAGAGATGATAATAACAAGTGTCGTGAAGAAAGTCGAAATTAGGGTTTTCAAAGGGTTTCGTCTGTCAAGAGTTGACCGGATGTTCAAGTTTCATTCGTCATTCGCAATAATTCACTGGTGACCTCATCCCGATTCCCGTCATGGGATTCTAGAAGTGTTTGAATGGTGTCGTCCTGAATGCTCGGGAATACTTCCTTGATTGCCTGTATATCCTCCGCAGTAATCGGTCGAGTTGGCTGTTGTTGGCCTTGGGCTACGACAGAAGGAACATCAGATGTGGGTGGAACCAAAGGACCACAAGGAACAGCTAGAATACGAAAAAAAGTATTGAAAATCATCCGGTTATAAGCAACTGGCAGCAGATACCAAAATCTTGACTACACACTGAAAATAAGTATGATAAGCTGATCGGTAAGAACATCACAACTTTGCAAATAGTTCTAGCGCGGAAGGTGTAAGTGGGAGTGGACTGAAAACGAAAATGTTGGTCTCCTATTCTGCCAAGCACTGTCAGAAATTACCGAGGCGGAAGCGAAAGAATATGGCAGCCTCATTATTTACTACAGCCGACTTTGAGGTGTAAATGAAGTGAGAGGTCACGAAAGTCTGACACGGTTCGTCCTGGATGAGGTTTACCGGGGAACTACAAAAGACTAAACTGAGTGATGTTGAGAACCGCACATCAATGCATCGAGTGCAACACCATACAATCGGCGACTAAACTAGTGTGCATCGTGGCTTAGTCCATGGGACGGATTCAGTAGAATCAGTCAGTTTTCCTGAAAAAAAATGAGAACCGGTTCACAAAGAAATTACTCAGCTACAAAAAACAGGGAGCAGATCCGCGGACGGAATTTCTCCCAAGTGATAAAATTATTTCCTGTTTTAGAGCGGAAGAGGAAACATATGGTCCATTTTCATGCTCCTTTAAAGCTGTAACAGGCCACATAAAAAGTGCTATTCGCGTGGACATTTCCAATGAGGCAGTAAAAAAGCTAGGGTGCTATGAACGGTATCCACCGGAAGCACACGAATCTTGAACCGTTGGCGACTCGTTCAGCACATACTGAGGCTGACGAACACAGATACTTATGAGTAATTGTATATAAAGGGACTAGACTTGACTTACCGCGTGCAGCATTGACACGATAGCTGGGATCCAGCCTCAGAACGGTCTAGAGAAAAATGACATGATAAGCCTTTATGGAGAAAACGTGAAAAACTAAGTAGTGTTATGGTACAAGCTAAACATAGCTGAACGAGAACAGAACCCAAACCCTCCATTTGGGGCCCTCTAGAGGGAGAAGGCGATGGGTCTCTATCAAAGCATTACCTCTAGTATGAATGTAACAAGCAACAAAAGAACAATCGCCTTTGTTATTCCTCGCTTTTACTGATGTTACCGCTGATATTTCAGGCTAAGAACAAAGTCTTCCTCATCCAGGTCTGTAGAGATTCGTTGCGTCCGGGCAGCGGACGAAAGGAAAGCATCCAGGAATCTACAGGACTGCTCATATGCCACGTTACAAGAGGGGTTTAGAGCAGACTGGAATTGGCGCCAATACATCAACGGCGACAACACACTGCACACGTATACAATGAGTAATGTTCTGAGAAGGGCTTGATGTATGCTTTTGTCCCTATCTAGATCGAAAAGTAGGAAAAATTACCTAAGTAAAAACACATCTTCATGACATAAGAACCTAAAAGCACGTCCGCATCAGATACTGAGTTTGGAGTGGTTCTCGAATAGGATGAACAAAAAGCATAAGCCTTGATTCTAATATACTATTCCGAATGGCCAACACTGAAATACAGTGTGCAGCCGAACTTTACTTCAATGACGGTTTGCATGGGAAGGCAGATAGTCCGTTTCATGAGAGCATCATACACTGTTATTTCTGTGACGGTTTTCAAAGAAATTCACCTCCTCCAAGATGGCAGTCTTATCAGTGAGAGGTCAGTGATGAGCTCACTAGCAAACCACCGACCAAATACGGCTCCTCAACAGTGGGCGCCGGTTGAAGAGCGACTATCCACAGTTCTATAAACATCGCAGATAAGCCCAATATAGAGCGGAATGTCATCGAGCTATCCTAATCGGAATAGTTCAGAAAGCTTAACCATTGGCAGAGGAAATCAGCCAAACCGGTACTCGGCCGCACTGAGGTCATGAACACGAAAAATCACCATTAATCGTTTAGCACTGTCTACAAGCAACAAACAGGAAACAGGCCCCAGAATATTCGGACACCTAAATAGGTTGTTTAAAACTGGAGTGTATTTGTGCGCATCTTTTCGGAAGGAACCTATCCGACTGTGCTTCACGTACACAGTACGAATTCGTCTATCACATCGCAATACGCTGAGGTATCTCCAAACAAGCCAAGTAATGCCAAACGCAAACTGGGCTGAGTCACGCGCGCCATCATCCGAACATCCTGCTCCTGATGTATACCCGAAGGAATAGGACCAGGAGGTGAACAGGATGGAACAGCTTTAGGACTTGTGGCCTACAACTGTTTAGTCAAGTGGATGTGATGAACACAAGAGAAGATTTGTCGTAGATGAGTAAGCGTTCAAATCCCTATAGGGACATACAGTTTACTTGCGTACATTAATCACGAACAAGCTAAATGGATTTTCGGCCAGGTAGACAACAGACAGACATTCACAAACGTGAATGAGCCTCTCACCAAAATGTCTGATGTTGAATGGGCCGCTATTCGAACTATTGAGCGCGGATTTAAGGCATACGTGCCTGGTGTAACTTCCCAAGGTGAGTTGCAATCGCATTAAGGGAAGATGTCGAACCCAGTATTTTCTTCATGCGATCGCAGAGGGTAAAACGCACAGCAAGATGTCCGTTCTCTTCTGTTGGGTAACCTACTTAACGGAAAGGGAATCCGGAACCTGTTTGTCAGAACGTTCGTTGTTCAACGAACCACATTTCTCTTAGGACCATAGCATGGACTCATATACGTTATAACTTCTATTGGAATAGCGGCGCATGGAGGTCAGTCCAATTGCCCACTGATGTTCGGACGTTCTAAGAGACGTGTCACCGATTGTCTACAAAGAAATCGTCCAGCTGTAGCGCTCTTTCGGTGCCTAACTGCCATGCTACCCGATGGTTGCAAGAGGGCTGGGATACTGCCAGATTGTCCAAGCCTAGACACGGGAAGTCGAGAGGCAGCGGTCGGGTTCGAACCACGGACATTCCGGTCAGTAAATTCGCACTCTAACCACTTGGGCCATCTCGCCCCAAAGAAATGCTCGGCTTTAATGTACCTGTATGGGGGAAATGAGTACTTTTGGCGCGCATATCTCGCTCTGGATATGCATCCTAAAGGGGTGGGTGGGTGACTGCTCACTCTCGGAAAACCATGCTCGTGAGTGGCCGTACAGCCTCAGATTTTTCACCATCAGTATTATTTTTTTTACCGTAAGTGGTGGACCCCGTTTCTGAAGTAGCGTGACACGAAACGGGCCGTGACCAAAACTTCGAGCTTTTTTATATTTATCGTTCTTCCCAGTGAAGGGACAGTAGCACGAGCCAACTAAGGAGTAAACAAAATTGTTTCAATTAGGGACGACACCTGATCTTCATGCGCAAACAGAACGACCATTACCTCAGCATCCACGAAGACAATTTAGTACGTAGAGCATCCCGGGTAGCACACATTGCAAAAGTTGGAAGATGGCGGAAGGCTATCCACCACCAGATCCCTAGAACCAGATATCGGCAGTTTTAACGACGAAACAACGACACATTAGCCACAGGATTCCATTCAATTTTGTCCTGTTTCCGTGAAATAGTGCACTGTAGAAATAGCTACGTAGCAGCGGTAACTAGCCCGCTCTGTGGACTTTGAGTGCGCTTAATGGAGTTACCAACAGGAGTAAGTTCGGTTTCACTCAATCTTTTGGGCTCATCAACAGTGACAGGACCGGAGACTGTGTGTCACTCCTGGGTAACATGCAATAATCCACATCGTCCAAAGGACGAGTGTCCCAAAATGACATTCAACATTCAGAAAACAAACATTCCGGCAGTCCGACTCAGTAGCTCAGAGTCACGAAACACTTGGAGGTCTCACGAATCTTAGCCGTGGTGCTTCAACGACGGTGTGGGTAGTCTACCGTCTAAACTCGTGAACACATATCCACGTATCGCCATACACCTGTTTGGTGGATGAATCACTTTACACACTCGTTTCATCCTTATTGCTTTATCCGCGCATTTCACCGGTCCTGTTTCAGACAATGCGTCTTCGTCAGGCTGCAAATTTATACCAGAGTTCTTCCCGTTATGGTTATGGCACAATTTGCGCAAATGTTTCACCTGCGACGCGCCGTGACAATCCTTATCAGAACACCAGCAAGCGCAAGGTAAATATAGTCCGGGCCAAATCAGGTTCTCGCCCCATTTCTCGAGAGTCGGGTTGTCCAGAAGGAGCGCCCAGTGGTCTCGATGGTGTGGATACTGCAATGAGCACGAAAGCTGAGGATGCCTCACCCGATAGGACTCTTCTAAACACCCAACCGTGTGCACTCAGAGTGACTGGGTCTACCGGAATAACCAACAACCGAAAACACGAAATTTGTTCGTCATCCTGGTGGCTGTGGCCATTTACGGGGAGATTTTCATGCTTCTTAGCATGACGAGTTCGTAGATATTAACAGTCTGACTGGAGATTCGAAAGCTCCAGTGAAAAGAATGGATGAACATGAGACACATAAGCAGAAAACTTAGCAAAGACGTTCTCGAAACCGACAACCTTAGTTGTCGCATGTATTGATTCGCTTATTACCATCCCATTTTGCTGCGAACATAAGCCTTCAGAGCACTCAAATCGGACAAATTGCAATGAGTTATCGATGGTGGACCTATATTCAATACTGTAGTTCCCTTCGAACCACAGGTTAAGCTCAGAAACTGAGAGTCAACCTTTTCGTATCCACATAGCAGCTCGTTCCCCTGTGACTAGTATGGGATTGGCTGCTCGCCGTCAGAAAAGTGCGCCAGTAGCGAGTGTCCAGGAGACTCTTAAATGCGAAACAAACCAACTGAACGAATAGAATCCAGATCGAAAACCAAAACAGTCATGGTGCGATTCCAGTCAGATCTTAAGCTGACCGGTGTCCCTGATCGAGACAGGGAATGATCCCATCAAGGCAGTATGTCGATCCCACGTTGTCCGTACGGTGACGCTTGATCTGTGGACTCAAGACTAGTCGAGATAATTGGTAGCTGAAGTCTGTTGCAAATAAAGCGAAAAACTGAGGATGTGGGCATATCCAGTCCAGCTCAAACGCTGGTAAGGCGAACAAATTATCAGTAACCTATATTGAGAGACTTCCGAAGGTAATATGTCACATAAAGAGGTCAGAGTGGTCAACCTAGGTTACCACAGAAGGGAGATCTGAAAAACTGCCTTTAAAATATCATCATCGTCATAAAAATCAAAGACAACCAAATTGGCGTTGACATTGATGCTTCACTGCCGTACACCACAGTTTATCTAATTATGTTCAAAGCCTTAGAACGAAAGGGGAAAAGAGTGGGTGAGGTAGGGGACCTAGTCTGGCCTATATCAAGCATTCTGAGGTGCCCATACCTCCAAGCACTGTCAGAGGATCTGAAAAGAAACTAACGGCATGAACGCCGATGATATCGATTAGCCGCCATTTCTTGCAGTGTCTCCAGACAAGCGCGGGCGGGGTCACGGGGACCACGTCCTGGAAGGCGTACAATACCAACAACACCCAAACTCTCCGTAATCTTTTTCACACCCTTCCTCCAAGTCATACTTGTCCACCCCGCAGTTTACGCCATTCTGAAGGAGGCATAGAGAGAAACACTCATCTCGACAGATGGTGTTTCGGCATGCGTAGCACATGACTGAAACACCGTAGTTGGTGGAGCTGGATGTTCTCCGCGATTGAAATACCTGCTGCACAACCAAATATCCGTTTTCTAGTCACCTCGTTACTTATCCATTGACGCCATCCAAAATCAACAACGCTTCTGAGGTAGTGATGGTCAAAAACCATCATTATTTGTCTGTAGAAGCCACGTTCCGCAGCCATACAACAACACAGCCCTTATTGTAGCCTGGTACAAGCGATCCATAATACTCTTTTTGACGCCACAAGTGACACAAATTAAGAAACATGATTCGGGCAGACTTCATCACCAGGTATATAAAATTCTCCACGAACTCAAGGGAGTCCCTGTGAATTGTAAGAGGTACGTTCAGAAGCATGACTTTGCACTTTGTAGGTGCAAGGTGCATGCCGAAAGATGGTATGATAGTGGTCACTGTATTCAACCCTAGGTTTGGCTTTTGTCTTCAAAGATGAAGACTGCGTGCTCCACATCGACAAGGTTCTCGCCAGCAACGACTTGGACACCGGGGTTTTGAAGATATTCCAGCGTTCGCCTTATTATTTCATCAATAACGAAGTTGGAAAAGAGTGAAGAGAGTGGACATCCTTGTCAAACACTTTTTGTAGGGCATTTTGCAGACAGCTCACTATACACTGTCACACGCCAAGAAGCATGTGAATACAGGGACCTGATAGATTCGCTGACAAAAAGCCTGTGAGGACCGGTCGGCCGAATCAAATGGAACAGCCTGTGGACGTTTCCAACATTCTTGGCATCTCCCATTTCTTAGGCCTTTCGGGGTCCATTAAGCTTCTTGATCTGAATGGACATTCGGTATCACTTAGCGCCGGATGGTGCGTCGGCTTGAGTTGTGGTTGTCACCAGGAGGACACTGTCGCCGGGACTCCGGCAAAGCCACGTATCTATCAGAGATCCAATGTTTGGATGAGGCTAGTTGGGTTGAACGACAGACAGAAGTTCCGGCTTTGAGTAGCGCCTTGGATATCTGTTCCCAGTAGCCATTAATATCCCACACTGAAAAATCCGGAAAGCTTCCGAGCAGCCAGTTCTGATGAGTTTGTTTGATTTCTGGGTCTAGTATCCTCTCGGTGGCTAAACGAGGTGTGCACTTTTTGCGTAGACTTAAAAAGCGTAATGAAAAACGGCACATCACCAGCGTTTGATCGCGGTCCACCCTAGTATTCCAGAAGGAGTAGCAGGCAGTGATCGACCCTCGCCATCAGTAACTAACGGCGATGTGGTCTACTAGGATTCTGGACTAGTTCGTTGGCGGGCATCACGTGGTCAAGCGATTACCGCTGTTGCGGAATTCGGCACTGCAAAAGAACAGTCTGTGATCGACACACATTTGAAGTAAACGATTTCCGTTATCCGTGCGTCTTGTATCCAGTCCAAAACGACCACACAATTGGGCCACAGCAGTGCTTGATCTGCCCATCTGGACATTCATGTCAACACCAACCACTACGATGTCTGAGCTTTTAACCCGTCGTAAAATAGCACCCATAGGGTCATAGAAGCTGTCTTTGGCAGATTCAGAGACACAGTCCGTTGGAGCGCAAACAAATACAATAAACAGGGTGCGATGGACCTTGCTTTTTCGAGATTCTCCCACAGACGTTGCCAAAGGAACCGTGCGGAAGCGACTGTCAACGGGTATCCAATCAAGCAGAGACGCTTCCGCTCGATAGCTCAATAAAATACCCACCGGTTGCAGAGGCTTCCACATCGCCAAAACCTGGAGGAGAGCAAGTACGCAGTCAGTTCAATTACAGCACCTGTTTCTGACAGAGAGCATACATCAATGCAGAGGGAATCCAGGGCACCCAGACCCAGAAAGGAGGGCGATTAAGGTCCTCGACCAAAGCCTTTGGTTTAAAGCCAGACCGAAAGGCATCAGTGCTTGGCAACAAAATGCGAGTGCATTAACATCTTTATAGAACAAGTCGCTACACATGTTCTAAACCCAACGTGGAGGGTCAGGACACTGTGTTCGTCAGACCCCTGACTATTGATCAGTCTGGTATGAGAATCAGTGGGTGTCGCACGGACACTAGCCAGTATAGCTCAATGGGTCACAGAGGCACACAAAACGTCACAACACTGCAAGGTCTTTGTGACGCTACATAAAACGCTGTATAGAACGACAATCTGTACAGAATGTGAGAGCAGATAGCATAACCAAAGACCGATTGTTATAAGAAGTTGCTGACCGATTTGTGTTTACACCAAGGCCGTAATCAATCACAAGCCAACAGACGCTCTGGGGATGAAATAATTTAGAAAAACATATATGCACACAACATCTGCAACAAACTCCATCATTTGCTGCCATTCGTGAAAAGTTGTCACCGATAACCAACTTACCCTGATCCGCATAGCTAAATGAATGGTTCCTTCTAAGTCTTCCCCTTGCTTCCCACTAAGTTCATACCACATATCCACGCACTCGCCCTCCAGAATGGCCTGGGGTAGTGGAATGGTGGCCCAGGCAATTTTCGAGTCACTCAATACAAGGCCTTCGTTCATCAACACGATGGAAAGTAAATGCGTGTCACTGCGCAGCGGTCTAGATTGGTGGAAAAAAATCCGAATAAGTCATAAATGCATCCTAAAATTCACCAGAAACTTTAAACGAACCGACGGTCAACACAAGCTACCAGTCGTGCATACGCACGACTGGTGCAAAAACATTATCACTCACAATCTGCAAACTTCATTCCACACAGGATGTTTGGATGAACTCATGGCAGTTTGTGTCTCATAGCGTGCATCGCCTAGACGAACACGGCAATAGGGATTCATTGCAGTTAGGCCGTAGTTTTTTACGAGACGGGCCTAGAGGGAAGGTTAGATAGTGCTAGTAACCTAAAAAAATAACAAACTTCATTAATGACCAGCTCCAAATAACGTTCCTCTTTTTGGACAGCACCGCGGGCACGCAGGTCTTCGTTGTAAGGTAAAACTCTAAGGAAATCATTGGGAAGAGGGCAGAGTAAGCACTAAAACTGTCGTCCATGGAGTGCCCACATTACCTGTCGCCGTTTTTCAGCAAGTGAAGTTGCGCTGGGAGTTGATTCGGTAACACTGAGATCAGTGGCCATTTTTACAAATGAGATTATTGGTTGTATGGTTCGACGACGAGCGTAACCTGACAAGTGAAAATCGGAAAAGATGAGGAAGCTACAGCGACTTGGAATCAAAACGGGACAAATTGCAACTAACTAGGAAAAATCGGCCAAATGTATACCATTAGAATTGACTGAAGAAGGCCCTTCTGTGGTTTTCTAATAACTCAAGAGGTGTAACTGCGTAACTGTCCATATACTACCCGCATTAAGGTCAAGAACTAGCAGTCAGGTTGCTTCAACTGGAACCCGGACTGAACAGTTCACCAACAGAACCAGTGCAGTCATACGCAACCTCAATAAATTTTGGAACTGTGTTCAAATTCATACTAACTTTGATAAAACTGCTACATGAGCAAGCTGATGCAAAGCAGACCTTGGATAGCCAACCGAGTGGTGTATCACGGGTTGCATTGATTTGAATTTCGTTCCTCGAGGTCGGGGAGACCCAAGAAGACAGAAAAGGGAAAGAACAAAGGGCATTCGTACTGCGAAAAGGAAACGCACAGATTTATGGCTATTTCTCACACAAGTTCATCGCATTCAGTAATCCCAGTGGCACCAGGTAGTCAACTATACTCCACAGCATATACAGTAACAATAGTGGGGATTACCGATCGAACTACGAGGGAAGAATTTCGCAAAGGGTGGAAAGAACGGAGAGGGATTTAGGGTCACGGGAACCCATGTCATTAAGTAGCATGATCAAGAATAAAATATGCCAACAACTTTGGGCAGCACCAAAATAGGCACATTTGAGCACTGGCTGGGTTGGTCCAGTGCTTTTTGTAAACCTCACTCGAAAAGCTCAGTACACAACGACAGGCGAAATTTGGCTAGACAGTCCGGCTAGGAAGTGATAATATACGCCCGACTGGGATCCGCTGTGTGCCATATCCAGCAAGGTTTCCAGACACCAGCAAGCAGGATCACGTGAACCCAAACCAGGAATACGCAGTCCCACAGCACTTAGTTTGACCGCACCACCTTCGTTTCACGTCGCCGGTTCAGGCATGCCCCCGAGGACCTTAAGACAACAATTGCTTGGGAAAAAAATGATTTCTTCGGAAGACGGGACCTGGACATAGGTACTACATGTCCCAAACCACCCCAACTTGGTAAGTTTGACCATTCCGATCCGCTACCAACTATCCGCTTATACACAATCTCTTTGCGTACTCACCGTAGCCAAGTAACCCTTGCTGTGCTAAGGAGGCAACTGTGGCCAGACGACTGAAGGTGCCTAATGACCCCAGAGCGGAGGGTGAGACGAGTTTCATAAGCACCATAAAGTAAGACGGCTCTTACAGTCGCCTTATACGCACAGCCTACAGCTCCAGCTTACGGCCTATTAGCTCCAGAGAGATCCGGCTCTGACGCCATAAATGATGCAAGTTGGCGAATGCCGCTCGCATCTCGATTACCCACGCATTACCTTTCTCTTCTAAATTACAATCACGGCTGAAACAGCTTCTGAAGTATGGGAACCGATCGAGGATAGTCAATTTCTTCGTTCTGAAGTTTCAGATGATCACAAGACGACGGGAGAGCTTGAAAGAAGACCTTACACTTTGATGGTGCAAAAAGTATGCCAAAGGTTGGGACCACCTGCCCGAACATACAGTCGCCAAAAAACAAAACGACAATGTCCCAAAATGCAGACTCCATCAATCTCTCTCCAGGAATACTTCGGTACCAGAATAAATGCTCTCTTGAAGCATGCACTCCACTATACCGCCGATTACAAAATAGAACGAAAATGAAAAGGGGAACAACCCTGACGAATATCACTAGTTGTCAAGATCCTTCTGGCCAACTTACTGTACACCCTAACTCGACTAGAGGCATAAGGACAAAGGGGCACCAAGAATGCTTACAAGCTTCAAGGTCATGCTCCTTTGGCCAAAATTACTTGGGAGATCTAATCTAACCAAAGTATCGAATTTTTCTTGAATTTCAAGGAAATCTGCCATAGTTTATTGGCGGTACATATGACACTGTTTCAGCACTTGACGTAGTGTCGGGATATGATTAACGCACATTCTGCCAGGTCTATATCCTGCTTGGCGCTCTCGAACTTAAGTCTCGCGTGCTGAAGATGGGAGTTGCGATATAAGGAAACCAGCAGGCATGCCGTGACAGGTGTGAGTTCCATACTCCCATAGACCATTCGGTTCGGGTAGCTTCTTTGAACACAGGAACGAACGACTGGATCTAAGTCTCTGGAACACGTTCTTGTACTCAAATATGTGCGAGCAGCCTAGTCAAGTCGGAACACCAATACCCTCCTCCATCTTCGAACGACTCTGGGGAAAGCTCCTCTGGCTCAGCAGCTCGATGCCGCTTAAGGTAGGGGAGCATGCTATTGCTTCATCAAATGAGTCAGAAACCACCGCTCAAAATGAGCGGCTAGAATTACACAAGCAAAGAAGCAGAGGACCCAGCGACAAAAAAAGCTGGTTTTTACCATATGCTGGGTTTTTAATATTATCTTTGGTTAATCCACTTACGGAAAACCCGTAAATCCTGTTTTTCGGATCGGCTGGAACATATTTATGTATCCTCAGCCCCACTGGCCTCTTCCGTTTTTTTAAATACCTGATCCCACAACACCTCACTGTCCACACACAGGACACATTGCGGCTATCGTCCAATCCATCGTCCAGCCAAATTGTACTGAGCCCGATAGAATGGAGTGCCTCCCATCAAGGAGAACCAGCGGCTTCGGTATACGCGCCTGGAAACACCACAAGTGGAGTTCCCGGCGTTGCGTATAGCTGCGGCTTTCTCCTCATCTGATCTAACGGTCAATCGAGAAGACCGCTTGTGGAGCCTTGAATAGTAGGCCTTGGTATGTTTACCTAAATTGTGGCTCTACTGATAAATGGAGAATGCGTTTCCGGGATCTAGAGGAAAAGTTTAGTGGGATTCTGCACCGAGAAGGATCGTGAGCTGAAACAACCTGTATTCCAAAATGATCGACAGTCAGGGACTGAACCGTACCATCAGCAGCTGATGCTAATGTGATAGTCTGACTCCAAGACTGCTCACTGGTGGGGGACGACAATTAGCACAGCGGTGTTCACTGCTGAGAAGCAAGAGGTGACCAGTAAAAGTTGCAAAGGATGTTAACCATTATCATTGCACCTTGCGTCCAGGCTAAACAAAACACCATGGCGTACTTCTGGTGAACTGATGCATCCTATCTATCTATCCTATTGAAATCTCCTGCTACTAAGACTGTATCGGAGATCCTCGTGGTGGAGGGTAGTCAGTTCTCAGTCAGTATCTTTCAATGAATCGGAGCTACAGTTCACTGCCGCGTAAATGGGTACTACATAGAGCGTTCAGTACCTCGACTAGTGTTATATCTGACTGCTGTTCCCGCTCCAGTGCCTAGTGCCGGAAAAAGACTCACCGATCAGGAACACAACTTTATTGCGAACAAGCGAGTGCGTGCAAGTGCAACACTTACAAGGGATTTCAGGCTACCTGAATTTTACTTTCATCGATCCAGCCTGTTGCTGAATCGATTGAATGCTTGATTTGCCTGGATGCTTGCCGGCTTTCCTATTGAGATTTTAGTGGAGCTTTAGGGTCTCAGTACGTTTCGCGCGTTCTAGGATTGCTTTCAGGAATCTGACCTTCTTGATACCTCTCCCTTTTGGCGATTCAACGTAAGATTGTCGGTGCCGGTCAAGTTGAGAAGGTTCCACCAGTCTTCTGGCGCAACCGGTACGACGTCTCGGCTGCAGCAATGGATTCGTCTTGGGCGGTAAATGTGAAGCGTTGGCTGTTGGTGCTGATCTTGGGAGACCAAAGGTTACAAGGCTTCATCTTTGAAAAACTACCACAGCTAAGCCGTATGGATCTGAGCTAGCTAACTGCTCTCTACAGTAAACGCATACTGTACTGGTAAGGAACACGTGGATGAATCGCGGCAAAATGTGAAAGGATCTATGCTAGTGTCGTTCAGTGCTGTCCGTCCGACTTCTCTTATTCCACCACAAGATTATTGGATATCGTCAAGTTCTCTAGTCACGACTGATGTCAGGAAACCCATACCAGCAAACGAGTAGGAGAGCGCAGGCAAATCCCTTAAACGCCAAATAGTGGAGATCCTAAGGAAAGACTGAGAGCTCTGCTGGACATCGAAAGCTAGAGAGATGGAGAAGGCTTTTGCTACCGGAAAAAGTCGTGCCCTATATCAACTGATAACACCGACTAGTCCTAGTAAAGCGGCGGTCAGCGAAACGATAAGTGAAATCTGTGGCTCATTAATTCACCTACAGAAATGTCGACTGAAAAGATGGGTCGAACACTTCGAAGAACAGTTCAGCTGTCCTCCTACAACAGTCCGTGGAGATAGTGCATACGGGCGAACGGAATGTAGACCTAAATCACACGTTGGGAGAAATAAAGTCCGAAATACCTCTTCTGAAACGTGAGAAGCCACCGAACGGTCTGTATCGAACCTTTTCCAAAGATGGCGGAGAATAACTGGTGACCCATCTAACAAAGCTTGTTGGTGCGATATAGAGCGAAGAGAAAGTGCTTGCAGAGTGGGGCATGTCGACAGTTATTCCTACCTTCAAAAAGGGGGTCCATGTGTGTGAAAACCACCGTGGCATCAGCCTGGCAGCTGTGGCGTTGAAGGTGCTCTCTGCTCTTATCCTTCGAAGGTTGACTGAACACAGGGAGAGACAGATCCGTGAAAACCAATCTGGGTTCCATCGCGCCAACAAATTCTGGAACAGTGACATTGTTTCCAGCACCCAAAAATGGTCGTCTTCCTTTACATGAAAGCTGACTTTGACTCTGTGGACCGCCAAGGACTATCGCAGTGTCTGTAGAGCAAAAGGGTTCCTCATAAATTCTAACGCGCTGTACACAGACGTGTAAAGGTATACCGGAGTTCACCACACCAAATGGTATTAGGCAAGACTGTCCTATCTCACCTTTCCTCTTCAATTTCGTCATTGGTACGATTATGGGAGACTCACTGCCAGCCTCTTGTGCCCATGAGGTCGAAGTGCTCCAAGGGCGTTCGCCCACAGATATCGAGTACGCATACGACATGGCTCTTCTTGGATCTGATCCCGTGGTAATGCAAGCAATGTCAAATAAACTAAATAGTGCCACCCCACGGTTTGGTACGCACTTTACAACTACAAAGTGTAAAGCGCTGCTGCAACATTGGATAGGCTCAAACCCTAAACTCATGCTTGCGGATGAACCGATTGAGGTAGCAGAAATATTTATTCACCTTGGCAGCTCTATCAGTCCCTGTGCTCTCGCGAAGGATAGTTTCATCCGAATCGGGAAGACCAGAGCAGCTTTCGTGAACCTGCATCACCTGTGGCGTATGCGTGACGTCAGCTTGTCCGTCAAGGGTTGAATTTACAATGCTACGGTGCGGGTCAGAAACCTGGCCGTTGGGCACCGAGGGCGTCAATAAACTTTCAGCGTTTGACCATCGATGTCTTCGGAGCATTGAACGAGTCTGGTGAGAACACCGGATCAGCAATTCTTAAAGTACGTGGAATTATTTCCAGAAAAGGTAAATCGCTCACAATAGACGGAGTGATCACACTGCATAGGTTGCGCTGGCTTGGCCACGTGCTCCGTAAGCCAGTCGACCGACTTTGTCGAAGGGCTGTTTTCACACAACCATGTGAAGGGTGGAAACGAGCCGAAGGTCAAACAATGACTTGGCAGCGAAGTATGAAAGCCGTTGCCAGCCAACTATGTTGCGCTGGTCATTGCCGTCTCCCTGGTTTGTCTCATCCCGCGGTCACCATCTGGGGAGAACGTAGTTAGCTACGTAGCTGAGTTGACTGGCAAGAGGCTTTGTGCTTTGTTTCCAAGCCATGGACTGACATCCCCTGAGTTTCCTAGGAAGCAGGAGGCATAAGGGCTGGGATACTGCCAGGTTTCCCAAGCCCAGAAAGGCGCATCCAAGATAATGAGGTTGGGTTCCAATCATGGACCTACCGGTCCGTAAGCTGGCGCCTTCACCACTGATAAACTTCGAGATCGGGTTATCTATGGCTGATGCAAGACTGGGCGAAGAGTGCGCTACGAAACAAACGGTCCTCTGACTATAGTTTATAAACCGTGTTTTCCTCAGCTTAGTTTTCGGTCTGAAACTCTCAAGATAGCGTTCACGTCAAAACCACCACCAAAGGTGTCCAACGTATACTACCGCCAAAACCCAGTCAAGAACACATGTACAGCGCATCGTCTATATAGTTTAAGCGGCGACAACCTCGAAATTCTGACGCCTTCCGGATGCGACATTGGCAACCGACATTCGGCCTATTCAGGGTCATGATAGGTTGTTGGGTCCAGATTTTGACCAATCACAGCTCGACTTGATGCCAGACCGGCAAGCGGCCGGGACGTTTGGCCGATCTTGGGCGGGAACTGTGCCAGCGATGTGCCAGGGATTAGGGTGATCGACAACTGAAGCTTGAGATAGCTCATGGAATGGGGAGGTAGTCATTGACCGAGTGATCACACGTGGTTCCGAATAAAAAAAAAGCGAGATAACCCTGGACAGAATGTTTATCGATCCACCTGGCTGTAGTTGGCCAGTATTCGACGCCTAGTGTACTCACCGACCTTCCGATCGGTGAACTCGCGCTCTAACCACTGAGCCATCTCGTCCCCATAGTAGAGTAGGACATACTTATTTTGGAGGGGCTCTCGAGTGGGTTAGCCATTTTAACACGTTGATCTCTCATTCACAACTCTGAATGCGCTGGAACCTGCTTTTGCCTCCAAGCCTCCTACTCTTTGTACCCCATTCTTCTGACTTTCTCACCAGACCCCCATCGATTTATTTAGCTTGACTTAGCTATAACTAGATTACTACCTTAGTCGTTTTCAAACCTGGTTCCATCACATGTTTATCCAATTAGGTTCTCGATGAGAGCTCCTTCATTAAATTCTAGCATTGGCGTTTAAATGGCACCTACTCACGTTTGTCAGCTTCGCTGTATGTCGGAATTCGTGCTCCCTGCCTGTTGCTACATGCTCCTGAAAGGTTTTTAACTTTAACCGATCGGTATGACTGACTCCCCCCTCATGTTTCTGGTTAGTTATTTTTTTCGCAACATCTGTCCATTTTTTAAGCGTCAAAAATGCCTTCTCACTTCACTAGTCTGTATCTTCTCTCTTTTCATCCGCTTACTAGTATCTCATTTATCTGTCTTTTTTCTTCCACTAGACGGACACGCTGGTCAATGGGACGTCACCAAGTCCCATTCTCGACGGGGATACTGGTCGTCGGTACGGTGGATCGCTTCACAATACAGTGGATACAAAGTCCCATACAAACTACTCAGGTCCCGTTGTTCCAAAACGGCTTCCACCACGGTCAACTCCCGAAATCAACAATCCGTTGTTTGATGGTTCTTCCAGACAGGTAGGATTTTACTGCCGCTTCCAAGATCTGGCTCGTCCCTCCATTAAGCTCACATCTTTTGAAAGAACTGATCTTATCGTTCTACATGGTTTCGGCACCAGCTTTCTTGGCGAAAATCTTAGTTGAAGGCTTTGCTCATTTCAGCGCACACGATTTCACATAGGTCAGTGGTTAAGGTGCCCGCTTATGGACTGGAAGGTCCATGGTTCGTACCCGACCTCAGCATCTCGGCTGCTTCAGGAGCATCGGTGCACTGCCGTACTTCGGTTTCCGGACAGCCCTGTAACGAACGTCATGTTTGGGATGATTGGGCTGGGATGTGCAATTCTGTGAGCTGCGGTTTTTTTGAGTTGGCCAAGGGAATTTGCAGAGGTAGGACGAAGCCACTCTAAGATCGGAGGTATTTTTCTGGTCCGTTTGGGGATCTCTGGGGATGTAAATCACTGACCAGGTAGGGTGGATAACAGTAAACGGCGTCCAAACCGGGTATTGCCGGGTATTGAGCAGACTTGCCACCAAGTACCTGCTCACCCAAAAGATCTTCGTTACCCCCGCATCCATGAGTGAATGTATGATGACGCACGTGTTCCTTGGATCCCAGGGCTCAAGTTTATACCATTTGGTCTACGGATGACACCCCTCTTCAGCTTTACCTTCGCCGGGCTCAATAATGCACATGGTTGCCGAATACCGCTATTGAGTAAGCGATGTACACACGAAACTAATTGAGCAAGTGGTGGGTTTACCCTTATAACAGTAAGACTGCAGCTTCAGCGTGGACACCCATTTGGAATTGTGGACAAATGGATTTAGAAAGCGCCTGGTGAGTTGGCTACTACAAATTTGTTCAATTATATGTTTTAATGGATGTGCACAGAGTGTGAACGAGTCGTAATTGATTATACATTTTTTCTTTCGGAAATCCTGTCGAGTGAAAGCGGCTTCCTGATACTGAGAACTGGATGACCATATGTTACTTTTGTACCGATACAACTAATAAATAAAAACATGATTTTCTAAAGGTGGTTGTGTATTTTTAGGCATGGGGTTGGCACAAGAATGACGTGTAGGGATATGTAGGACCGCAGTTGGTCGTTGGATTGGTCTATTGTGAATAGTTGGGGCATCAGTCAGGTCGAGCGTGTGTCTGGGCTCTTCAGTTACTATAAGTAGCCACGATAGGTGACATCGAGTACGGTTCTATGCATGACGGACCGTCGTTGGCCATCGGGTTAGGCTGCTGGGCCTAGTTGAGGTCCCATATTCGGCGCTGCACATAGACACAGGCCTAGAAATCACGATAAGTAGCCAAGGTAGGTGATATCAACCGCAGTTATGTGAATGACAGACCCACGTTGGGCGTTAACTTAGGATGCCACTCATAGTTGCGACCTTATTTTCGCCGGCCTACATAGATTCTGGTGTTTACTATAGGTAACAGTGATAAGCGATATCGCGTATAGGTGTGCGTGAGAGACAGCCGTTGGTTATTGGATTAGGTTATTGTACATAGGTAAGGCCTCATAAGCAGCGTCGCACATAGAAGTGGGCCTTGCAGTTACAACAGGTATTCGAGATGACTGAAAACGCGTACAGTTATGATTATGAAAGACCGTCAGTGGCCATTAAATTAGGTTGCCGTGTATAGGTGAGGCCTCATAATCAGCGTCACACATGGACACGGGTCTAGCAGTTACGATACGTAGTGAAGGTAGGCGATATTGAATACAGTTATGAGTACGACGGGTCGTCATTAGCCGTTGGATTAGGTTATCGTGTATGGGTGGGGCCTCATAATCAGTGCCGCACATTGACACGAGCGGCCAGCATGCTGCAGCGACTACAAGTAGTCAAGGGGAGTGACAACGATTACCGTTATCATGATGACCGCTTTATGACGTATTCCACCTATGGTGAGTCATATTCCTAATAGAAATGATAACATTGTGCTAGTAAGTTACCGAAGATTACCTCATGACGCTGTATTGTCCACGGGCTAGTTATGCATAGCTGGGAAAGGCAATCATCCACAGAGACGGCCCTCGCATCTCCATTGCGCAATTCATGCGGTTTTTTGACAATGTTATACCTAATGGAAGCTGAGCTCCATAAGAAAGTGCTGTGATGAAGTTCGCTGGAAAAAATTACCTCGTCCGTTAAATCTGTGGAGTATAAAGCAAGCAAACGTTGATCGATTTTCCAGAGGGAATTTGCTTGGGATATTCTGTAGATGTTATTTTATTCTTAGATAACGCCAAAATATGGTAAGGTGCGATATAGTGTTTAATCTCTCGTAAACCGGTAACAAAATGCGAATCTGTGATGGTCCGTGACCTTGAAATTTCGCTCACTTAAACAAAATGCTATGAGCAATATATCACCTGCAAGTGTAAATGGATTAGACTAACTCCCCGTAAAATCACAACCTCGAAAACCCTATATTTCCGGCGAAAATAATTTGGGTGTGCTTCTAGTGAGCGGTGCCGGGGAGATGTTGAAGAGATTAAGGAAGGTTCATTTGCTGGACAGACTGCATATGCTGCAGGTGAATGAAAGCTGGATGAATCAGAATAACTTGGGTGAAGGGCGCCAACAGATGCATGTATTCCACGGTAAAGGTGGTGTCTAACTACTATGCCTTCTTATGAACCGCAATGGACGGGACAAAAAGTTAAGAACTTACGTAAGAGTTAGAATATTGTGCGCAAGTCACAAGAATCTTGTTCGAAAAACTTTATCCTGGCTTGTGAATTATCAGTCTGAGTCGCGAGGTTGCGTTTGCCACGGACTCACCACGGAGCCGGCGAACCAATGATCTGACCAGCTCGATTGCAGGGAGCTCAACGGGTCTGAGAATATAATGAGCAATTCACAAATGAGAAATGATGCGACCGCGTGTAGCTGGTTCCTTCTGAGCAGCGCCGGTCTCGTTGTTTTTAAGTATTTGGGCGATACTAAAATAAGTCGACGGCAGTCGCAGTCCACATTTGAACGATCGGAGCGCAGAGGATAGTACGCTGATTGGACTACGGTTTCATTCTAGGACCGATTCCAATTATCCTTACCGCGATACAGGAATAGTTTTCCGTTTTTCGGCTGCTCCCAGCTGGCCCATCCAGAATGATTGAACCTGAGATAGCTGACTTACAGCCGAAAGATCTTTGCGGCACCGCGTCCCGACCGTCGTGGCAAGGTGACAGCTATTTGTTTGGCGGGCAATGAATGACGAAATTGGAACATCAATTGTTTCATGGTACCTCTTACTGCAAGTTTCCATGTCTTCACATAGTAGCATATCGACAAGCCTTACGAACTAGTGACAAAGAACATAATAAATGAAGTCAGCAAAATGTAGGGTGATTCTCGGTTAGTTACTAAGCCACAGTACACATAACGTGACTCGGATTTTGTCATTCGGTATCAACGCCCACATTTCGTTTGGTCTACACTAAATGCGTCAGAAGGCAAGTTGGGCTTTTCCGCCACCGTTTAGTATGTGGTCCTTGTGGTGGACCGATGAAAAACGACCAGCTGCTTGCAGCGGGTCCCTGAAATGTGGTTTACTGCTTTCACCGATGTTGCTTTTGGAGCGAAGGGTTTCTAATGTTAATTAACGAGGTGACCATAAGCACGAAACTAGAGCAATAGGATGTCAATAGCAGCGTTTGAGCTCAGGTTCGAATAAAGATGAAAAGTATCCCTCAGGCAGTTTTCCCGTAGTCATCTGATGTTTTTGACCTATCATCGTCCCCTCCAAATCAAGCACATTCAAGTGTTGAATGCCTCAAGCTAAGCCGAGACGTTCTATAAGAAAAGCAAAAGTCGCAAATCATCAAACTTTTATCCAACAAGTTTAACGAATGCAATACGCTATAATGGACAAAATTTCGCGCAGAACTGAAAACTGCCCCAACTCGTTGGACAATCGGTGCCTTGTATAGCCCTCAGGAGAGCAATTAACTCAGCCCGTACGAAAAAAGTAATAAAGGAAACAATGCGGGGATCACGATACGTATTATGGGAAACAAGCGGGATAAAAGCTTTCTACCGTAATGCATGGCGATGTACCTGCTGTCAAAACCAACGAGCAATTTGGACCCTCTTAATGAGCATAGATTCATAACGCTGATAAGTCAAATAAAACGATGTTATTATGTTAGCTCAGGCAGGACCAGGAAGTAAATTTACCAACGCAGACAGTTTTGCCAAAGCCGCCGTTGACAAACATGCTGAATTTGAACCAATTTTTCGATTTAATCAAGAAGACGGCAAAAGTTATTGCATCAAGACCTTAGTCGGAAATTATGTCACCAATGACGAATCGGCAAGAAAACGCAGGAAATCCGTCTTGATGAGAAACTAGAATTCCCTTTACCACGTCAATTATTTAAAAACTTTAAAGTCGCAAAAAACTAATAACCTGATTTTGACAGATAAACCAATTGGATTGGAATGTTCGTTCGGCCAGCGGACGAAAGACCAAGGCGAAAGTATCGGAACAGCCGGTCATGCACAGGAGAGCAGGCAATTCAAATGAAGAATAGTAGAGCGCAACCGGTTGATCAAATCCAAGAAACCATACCCAATGTTAGACGGGAGAGTGTCTTTAGAAACGAGGAAAAGCATCAAAACAGAATAGTAAACGGATAAAAGAGGAATCAGAGTGCTGCATGCATGGTGGAAAGACTAACGGGCCAAATGAATATTCCTTTCTAAACGAATACTTGGCATGTCATCTAAACAAACCTTCCGCGAAACACATTGGAAAGCAACTCACAAACAAAGCCAAAAACGCACGGGGAAAATGTCAATTGAGTAGCCGCCTTATCGGACAACATTACTCTTTTGGCCATATGTGCACGTTTACATAAGAGAAAAGCTGTAAGAAACCGTTAATTGCAGATGTCTTCTGCTTCACTGACAAAACCTTTGAAGATGTTCGCTGAACTCGGTGAGCGAATCAGCTGACAACTGATCAACAAACAAAGTAACCGCACAGTTGTTTCGTCTACATCAGTTCTTCTAGTCTCCCGAAGCAATCAGGTCTGTTCTGCCCAATTTCTTTACTGCTAGGCGAAGCACTTAATTGCACGGCTATTAGAGTGGAGGACTTCTCGGGAATCATGGGAAAGTTGACTTTTAAACACAAAAAACGGAAAAGCTTGAGCTTAGAACAGCAGCAAGAAATGCTACTTTGGTAAATTCAAGTGTGGTTACGGTGAACCAACCTGAGGCTCGTCCAGGAGTACCCTAAATGGTCCGGTTGCCGCGCATGCATTCAGCTGCCTCTCGAGCCCGCGTGGCTGAGTACAGCACAGAATCTGTCGGCTTATGAATACTTTGCCTTGACAATGCAAATTAGCCTCGGATTCCCGGCAACTAGAAACTTCTTATGTGATGCCATGTGCCGAGCTATTGGGGAAATCCTGAACACTAGGCTTTGGTGTTTTACATCTAAAGAGGTTACGTGAGTTCCTCCGCGAATTCCAATGCAAACTATTTGCATCCCACTTGCAAAAGGCTCTGTTATTCTAGCTTTTTGTAAATACTGCTGTTCCTCGAGGCTTAACAGTATATCTACTGCTTCTCTTGTCATACACCAGTGTTGGTTCCGCCTGATACAATTGATCTACAGCAATGTCCTCCAGATACAGGATGTTTTTGACACTTCTCGCGACTTCAGTGAACTTAGAAAGCAAATTAAGCTCCAGAGACTGTCGAATGACTGTTCAGTGCAGATTCTTTTACAGTTTGGTTGCACACCTAAACGACGGGAAAGCAATTCAATGAGCTCATCGCAAAAACACTAGGAAGCCTTGGAACCTGTTTCCATAATTGTACTAACGCACACAGGGATTTCTTAGTATCAGCTCAAGAAATGCGGGGCACCGGAAATTTTCCCAACGGACCCAACAATACCTGCATGGTCGCCTTACGCGCCACTCGTACGGCTGTGTTGAACGTCAAGCAGATTCAGTGCTTTTGCGCACCAGAGAAGAAATGAATTGGGAAGGGGTAAAATGGGAAAGGTTCACCTGTCTGAAAATATACGTACTGATTGAGATTGTATCATCTATGCTCATCCTAAACATTTATCCATAGTCACGCAAAAAGATTCCAGAACGGTTTCAACACTTTCAGAAAAGTTGCCAACCTTGCTTGCTTGCCAACCTAGGCAAGCATATACTGGAGTACTACACTCTTCGTGCGGGCAAAACAGGACGGGGGGGGGAAGGACGATAATTAGTGGAAATAGAGAGCAGGAGACACTTCTGGCTCAGAAGCCGTTTCAGCATGGAACTCCAGAATTCCCTCCCTGCCAGTTCTCCCTACCTGCCGGTGGGGAGAACAAGCTAGAATTCGGGCTCAGATTGGCCAGCACCTGACAAATGTGGCATCGCGTCTGCGTCTGCAAATAAGACACAAACATAGCCTGCTGGAAATGTGTTATACTATAAGGAATTCGTAATTTAAAATCGCATGCGAGTTGGGGCGCGGCCAAGTCGTTGAAATGCGGGCACAAAAAGGGAGAACAAATTGGATGGTAAGACCGAGCCAAGGACGCGTACCTCTTGTTTGATACGAAATACTGAATTAATGAAAACAAAACCTAGAATAATCATTTCAGGTAGGCACGAACAATAATAATAATGTTTATTCCCAACTTGTGGGGGCATGCCGTCAGGCATGATCATAAGGTTACAGTCAGAATAAAGGTATGACTAGTGGGACTGTGAGTACAGGGGGTTTTGGGTGGGAAAAGAGGACAGCGCCATAGGCGGTGAGCTGTATCCAATGTAAACGTGGTCGTCACTAAACCGGCACGAGCAGGGAAGCTCTTTTGTCGAAGAGAACATCAAGCAAGGTCAGATCGTTAGGATTTGAAGGTGGCGGGCAAAAACAAAGCGAGGGAGGGCAAAACAAGAGGCTTCTTGCCTGAAATATGACAAGAGAAATGTAAGCTGTGGAAAATCAGAAACCAGAACATCAGATCTGGTGAAGCAGCAAAGTTGGCATCATCCAGCCGATCAAATTGAACTGAAGCCAAAAACAACCGCTGAGGCCTCGCGGCCTTGGACTATTGGGCTCGTGGCCAGGGTCACAAAAGCGTAAGTGGGGATGATGAAATGGAGGGACTAGCAGAGCGGGTAAATGGTAGCAGGGATCTCAGAAACATGGTATACAGTTAAACTGTAGTGACTCACTGGTGTCGCTGTTGTGGAGGCGGGCATAATAGTTCCTTTGGAAGAGAGAGATGGTGGCAACACACGAGCCGGAACGCGAACTGTATAGAAAGTTATTGGATTTGGTGGGAAGCACAGTAACACAGAGATGGTTAAATTTCAACCAACAGTTCAGCAGGTTGGAATGAATGTGTCATGGAGTCAGCTGGGGTCGATTGGGGAGTTCGTCGTATTTGCAGTTAATGGAACGAGTGGGCGAGGGCACGGTCGAGAGAAGGAATGGAATAGTTGCGGGAGTGCTATCGAACTGGGTATGGCAGTGCCGTGCCATCATTGGCCTGACATGCTTCAGTTTTTGGACAGCCCCGTAACGGACGTCACATTTTAAGGTGAGTGGGCTGGGGTGTGCAGTTCTTTGGGCAGCGGGATTCATTTCAGGCTGGCCGAGGAAACAAGGTGGAGCGAAGCCGATATGGAATCGCAGGGTTCTTTTGGGATCCTGTGGTTGAACATCACCGGCCAGGTGGAGTGGGTAACAGCCAACCAGGTCCTCCAAACCAGGCATTGCCGAAGTTCGAAGCTTGGGAAGATGAGGGGGTGGGATGAAATTAGTAAAGCATGGTGAGTTTGAAAAGACAACAAATGGGGTAATGTGCATTAATATACATTGAAAGAAAAACTTGACGTCTGACGCGATTAGGGTGATGACAAGTGATTGTATGGAATAGGATATAGATTAGCGACCAAGGGGGTGGGTTTGCTAACAAACGATATTAAATTACAAGGGATCTAGTAAAGGCCGATATAAGCATGCAAAGTGGTGGTGTGGAAATCAGATGTATAAGGGCGGACGGGAGTGAACTTTCGAGATAACTGGTTGATCTGTTATTTATTACATGGGTTGGACAGTACCAGGAGAGAAAGCATGTACAAGAGAAATAGTCACCAGTCCCCGAAGCACTGCTATAAGCTTTAATCTGTAAGTGGTGCAATGATGGAGACTTTCATGTCTACCACTGGGAGCGGCAGGTAGATGTGTTCTTTGTTTGGTTGACGGAGTGGGCTTTGGTGCGGTGTAGCCTCTGTTCTGATGAAGGCAGATACAGCTATGCTCGTCGATGTAAGCCATGGGCATTGCAGATTATCTTCAGGCTATTCCAGGTGTATTTTTTTTTTTTTTTTTTTTACAGATGAGAGGTCAGTTTTTTTCTTCATCTGTGGTTTATGGCGTTGCCAGATACAAAACTCAACCGAGGCGAGCCCAGCACCAACAGCAACAAACACAAGTCAGCGGTACTTTTTTTTGATTTCCTGAATTTAAAGGCCAGGCTCAGAACCACCGGCGATGGGCGATGCACCCGTGCTACTGGAGGGGTGACGGGTATACGAACGCACCATGGTGCAACGTAACAGAGCGACCCTCCCTGCAGGGCGTACCCGTCCACCACACGAGGTTTTCATCCCTCGTGCATGCTACCAGATCTGCAAGGTGGAAAACCAACCAAGCAGTCATAAATGCGGTTTGTGCATTAAAAAATACTCCAGCTACCAATTTTTTTCTGATCGGGGGAAAGCAAGGCCAGTAAAGACAGCTCAGTCAATTCGAGCAGACAAACGGCATACAGACGCTGGTAGAGGCAAGTCGCGGAGGAGAAGTGAACTGACAGCTGCCAATGAGACAGTAGGAGTGGAATAGTGATATTCACAGCGATTGCACCATGGCTAAACGGCGTCGGAGCGCTGATGTGAGCTATCACGTCGAGCAGAAGCTTACCGCGATGTTGTGTGTGAGAGTGTATGGTGCAGTAAATCATCAGATGGATATATATATAGGCGCAGAATGCGCTCTGGTAATGAAGAAAACAAGCTGACTCTGGTTTGGTTCTTGTCAGTTAGAGTTAGGCTGAGGGCACCAGTCACTAGACAGAGCTGATAGAGTAATCCGGGGTAGGGACTATACTAGAACGAGGTGTAAGATGTCTGGGAAAAAAAGAAAAACAACCAAGCCAGTAACACAGCACATTTAGATCAAGTAGGCATTTAAGTCCTACATTAGCTTAAAGCGAGTCAAGAGGATAGGAAGAAATGATAACAGGATCTTTTACTTGCCCACTAACTGTGTCGTCGCTAAACTCAAACGCGCACTGGACCCGATTCGTAGAGGAGGTCAGGGGGTAGTTGGGTATTAAGTAAGGCGGCAGCAGTTTCACAGGTAAGGAATTTGTCTACGGACTGGGAAAAAGTATGACGATGCGTGATGCTTCGCAGCTGCTCAGGAAGGTTGTTCCAGATGCGAGCGTAATAAACTAGGAAGAAGTAGTGGCGTAGGTTTGTACGAGCTAGGGGACATACTAAGAGGTTGCAGGAGTTACGGAGTCTGTAGTGGGGTTGCGAGTTTATACTTGGTCTGGCCTCTGCTATAAAGGTGTCTTTGTGCAGCAGACGGTGTAAGAGAGTTAGATTCAGCTTTAACCGTCTAAGCCATAGTGGTTCGAGGCCTAGGATTTGGCAGCGGGAACGGTAAGAGAGGGGGTGGGACCGAGGGAACAGCTTTTTCGTGAATGAGCGTTGGACGCTTTCAATTGCAAGCCTGCAACTTTGGGTGTAGAGTGAGGAGAATACGGGACAGAATTCCACGATTGGTCTTACGCATAGCTTGAAAATTGCAACCATCGTGTCTGGAAGGTGACAGGAGCGCAGTACTAAAAAACTGAGCCTGCGTGCTCTGGCAACCTGAAACTGCACTTGGTGGGAAAAGCTAAAAGTACAGGAGTATCTGAGGCCGAGATCTTTGATCTCCGTGGAATGAGTGATAGGATTTCCATTAATTGTGAAAGCGTCAGCCGGGAGTGAGCAGCGACAGGAGGTTATGCAGGATTTTGTGGAGGAGAAGCTTAGGCCAGAGTCGTTTGACCAGCGAGTCAATGAATCTAAGTCTCGCTTAATCTGGTGAAAGGCAAGGGCTTGTGTAGAGGGGGGAATGTGTACGCGATTTTTATATCGTCCGCGAAGAGGAAAGCCTTACCATGGGATATGGCGCCGAAGACGTCATTGATATACAATAAGAAAAGGATGGGGCCTAGCACGCTTCCTTGGATGACTCCACTAGTGATCGATAGTGGAGATGATTGTATGTCCCCGATTTGCGTTATTTGCGTCCTGTCTGATAAGTAGGAAGCGAACCACTGCAATAAGGTTCCGGTGATGCCAACGGTACTAAGTTTGCGTAGCAGGGAGGCATGGGGGACCTGGTCAAAGGCTTTTTGAATGTCCAGGTAGACTGTTACAATGGAGTATCCAGCGTCGTAGGCTGCTGTGATGGTCTCAAAGAAGTGGAGCTGGCAGCCACTAACGGATCTTTGAGACAGGAACCCATACTGCCGGTTATCTATGGCATTATTAGCCAGGAGGAACTTGGTTAATGGACCTTTGACCAGGCGTTCAAGGGTTCTCATTAGGAGGGAGGTATGGTGGATTCCCCTGTAGTTGGAAGGAGTTTGTCTAGAACCAGATTTGAAATGCGGGTGGATTATAGACTTCTTCCACTGGAGGGGGACGACTCCATTGTATATAGAGTGGGCAAAAAGATTTAGTACAAGGATGCCAATATTTTGGCCGCCTTGTCTCAAGACACGCGGTGGAAGACCGTCGGCCCCTGGCACAACAGAGTCCTTAATCTTCAGGAGAAGGCATGAAACATCAGCTTGGGAGATGGTTACGTTACTGAGAGTCGGGTGGTTACCTTGACCATTAAGAGTTTGAAGAGATGCAGCAGTGAGAAGGGGTTCGGAGTTGGGAGGAATGGGTAGGTAACAGCTGGCGAAGTAAGCGTTCAGATGGTCTGCAATATTGACAGGATCAGTGACGGGGCCACTATCTGTGAAACGTAAACAGGCAATTGGGTGGTTGTTCGGGATACAACGCCTACGGAACAGCCGGCTGAGTGATTTGGGATTAGAAGGGGTTCTGAGGACGGTGCTCTCTTCTCGGCGTTCGAGAGATACCCGCAAGGATTCTCGGTCAGTAGAGAGTTTACTGATAAGAATTAGTAACGAGAAATCCTGAGACTTCCTATATTCTCTGCTAGCCCGGTGTATTTTTGCATCCAAGATTTTCAATAACCTATCGTGGCCGGAGACATTGGAGTGAAAACGTTTTACAGGAGAGACAAGGTGAAGAGCAGTCAATAGGTTTTGGTAAAAGATGTCACAGACGCGGTGGGTATTTGTCGAGAGGAAGAAGTCATCCCAATTCTGGGAGGCCAGCGTGGACGAAAAGGCTTGTAAAATATCCGGGGAGAGGAGATGAAACAGGGATGGACTCAGAGGAACAGTTTGGCCGTAACTGACTGCGTTGCAAGAAACGACGCAGTGATCACTTCCTGGGAAGCAAGGACCAACTGCAGCTGTAGCCAAATGGCCATCGTTGGAAAATATTAGGTCCAGGGTATGTAAGCCACGAGTGGGGCGACGTACAAGTTGGGACCAGCCCTCCACACTAAGTTGGGCGAGCAGCGCGGCATAACGGATGGGGCCGATAGTGGGAGACCAGGAAATATCCGGCAGGTTAAAGTCACCCAGCAGAAATTTAGACGTATGAGGAAGGGCATGCGCAGTGGAGATAATACGGGAAAGGTCGGCAATAGAGTCGGGGGAAGGGGCCGGTGGTAGATAGATACAACCTACTAGTACAGGTCTTTTGGTCCGTTCTGTAGATATCCAGGTAGTCTCCGGAATCCCTTCCAGGGAAGAATCAACAAAGGGAGTTGCACGAAGTTCTGTTTTGGAGTAGATGGCACAGCCGCCGCCTCTTGAGTTTTTCCTATCAGAGCGATGAATATCATAGCCAGGGAGTGAGATGGCCGTGTCAGGAGTTTCATCTGTGAGCCATGTTTCAGTCACGCAGATCACACTTGGTTGAGCAATGGCGCTAATTGCTCGGAGATTATGAATTTTGGGCAGTAAAGAGCGGGCGTTGAACAACATTATTGATAGGCTCGTTGGTGAGTAAACGGTACTGAATAGGAACTTTATAACCTCACTCACGGTGGAGTTTAGTACTGGAGGGACTTGGTAGCTGAAGGTAGGGTAGTATGAAGTAGGGGTCGGAGTCCGGGGAGGAGTTTTTAATATTGGTGGTGGATGGGTGGATAGTTGGTTAAATAGGTCTGGACCCACGGCAGGAGGTGCTGTATCAGGTTCAGTATAGGGTACGGAATGACTCTGGGAGAGTGGCATGCAGTTGAATACAGAGCTGCCGATCGTGTTACCTTCTGCATCGTCAGGTGTGGAGGAGGGTGGGATGTAAAAATGGGTGGTGGCTGTGGAGGGATGGGAGGCTGCCGAAAATGGTGTTCAGGTGGGACAAAAGTTGGTAGGTTTGGTAGCGAAAACGGATGGGGGACGGAGTTGGTCATCGGTCGTTGTGGATATGAGTTTCTTCCTGGCACATGGTGTGTAAAGCTTGAGGTGCCTTTTAAAGGTTGTAGAGGTGGATCCTTGCGAGGCTTCGGAGAAGGCGGGGTAGGTAGCGGTGTAGGTAGCTGCCGAATAGGGATCTCAGGTAGGTAGCATGTAGGTGGCCAGGGGGGCATAGCTTGATAAGGACTAAGGTTTGGTAATGGTGTTTGTAGGCTATAGGCTCTGCCAAGGACAAGGCTAGCATGGGGTGGGAGGCCACAGGTCAGATTTGTAGACGAAGGTCGAAGGTTGGGAGTTCGAGAAGTTTGAACGGGCAGGGGCATTACAGTACCAAGCTTTGGTATTTGCGGATGTGAGGTTTCACCAAGCTTGCGGTTCGTACTTGTCATGTGATTATGGGGAGGCCGGGACAAAGTCCACTTATCTTGTGAAGAACGAGGGGCAAATTCCCGAGGGCGCGTTACGTATTGCGGCGTTGACAATAAATGTTTGAGTCCGAAGGTGTATTTTGGAGGAGGTGGAACGCGGAGAGACAGCAGGTCAGGGGGTCTGTGACGAGCACATGTACCGTCAACGCCTGGTGCGGTCATTGTTTTGGCTGGGAGACGTGCCGCATCAGTCGCTTCAGGACCAGGAGAGAGTTCTAGAGGGCTGATGGGGACATTTGCGGTTTTCACGGATGGTAAAGCAGAAAGTCTATTTGTAGGAGCGGTGGAAGCCTCAGGGTCTGGTAAGGTTATGAAGCAAGAAGCTACTGGATGGTTTGGGGTGGGTTCAGTACTAGGAGAGATCGTAGAGCACTGTGAGTTTAAAGGTACTATGGGAGGGTCAACGTAAGTAATGGTGGTTGATGGCCCAACAGGCTTAGGTACGACAGCATATGAGGGGTCAGATTTTCGGGGGTGCAACTGAGGGTGCGTTGCGTATCGCGGCCTAGGCAATAAATGTTTGAGCCCTAAGGCGTACTTTGGTGGAGGTGGAACGCGGAGAGACAGTAGGTCAGGGGGTCTGCGACGAGAACGAGTGCTGTCGACAATTGGTGTAGTCACTGCTCCGGTTTGGGGACGTACTGCATTGGTCGTTTTAGGACCTGGAGAGAGGTCGACTGGGCTGATGGAGACTTTTGGGGCTTTCATGAGTGGTAAAGCAGAAAGTCCATTTGCAGGAGCGGTGGAGGGTTCAGGGTCTCGCAAGGCTACGAAGCTAGAGAGTGCTGAATAGTTTGGAGTTGGTTCAGTGCTGGGAGTAATCATATGGCACTGAGAGTTTAAGGGGACTACAGGAGCGTCAACGCGTGTACTGGCGGTTGGTGGCGTTACAGGTTTAGGTACGACAGCATGTGGGATCGAATTTGCAGTGGCACAGTTGGGCCGAAGGTTTGTGCTGGGACATCTGTGAGCTCCATTCATGGATGCGCCAGGAGTCTTCACGATTGGGGAGTTGATCGCTTTGCTGATCATATGAGTTGGCGAGGTATTTAGGAAAGCGGCAGAGGGATGCGCAGAGGGTGGCAGTTTTTTGGTAAGCTGTCTTTGGATTCGAGTTCGGGCAGCTTTAACTTTTATGGTTCGGAAATTTTTGGTAGAGCAGAGGAGAGCTTGGGATGTTAGCAGACGCAAGGCATCGTTTTCATCCTGGAACTGCAGCATTAGTGGGCAGCACATGGATGGTTTTGATTTTCGGAGCCGTTTAGCTGTGCACGTGGCGCCAAGCATGCCACATGCAGTCAGGAGGGCAGTTTTAGTATGTTCAGGAGAAATTCGATCAGGCGTATTGAATATTAGGACCTGACGACGGCATTCAATTCGTTGACAAATCTCAACGGCAATCGTGTCAATAAGAGTCGACGCTTTTTCCAGGGTGGCTGGATCGCATGTCGCGTCAGGGTTTAGAAGACACGCTATAGGTTGTATGTTTTGAAGGAAGGATATTTCATGCTCCATCTTGTGCAAACGTGCTCTAAGATTTTCCAGGTCTTTCAGGACCTGAGATCCTACTGGTGACGGGGAGAGATGAGTGTTGCCCGGTTGAGGAGGCAAATATATGTCAGTTAGTATTACTGAACAATCTGAGGTTGCTTGGAGTGCAGTATTTACCGACTTCGAAAGGTGAGGGGGTTGGGAGCTGGGTCGTCTGGCTGTGAGGCGCTTCTTGGAACGTACTGGGGGGACAGATGATGGGGATTCGGGGTCTAGCAACCGCTTTGAGGAGGAAGACGGGAGCGGCGTCATAGTGAGGTACTTCGGAGCAGGTTGAACGAATATTTGATTTGAGGGAATACGGATGAGAGGGCACTACAGTAGTAGGGAAGTTTTCAGTAGTATTGCAAGGGTCTCAGTTTAATCCTAGCCACCTATACGAGCTGGCAGATTAGATAATAATAGGGCTTTGGGAGTGTGTGACAGTGGCAGTAGATCGACATGGACGATTATGCCGATGAGGACTGAACGTGTTCGACGGACTGGAAGCTGACATTAATGAGACTAGGCCTAATGAAGGGGGAGAGCCAATACCCTTTGTGATCGTGGCTAGTTTGGGAACTACCGTGAATAAATAGTTAGCCAGTATAAAAAATAAGTAAAAACCTATGGATGAGCTAGAATCCAAAAAAAATTTCTACAACACCTGACTTTGAAATTTCAGTTTCGCGCCACTTTGATGGGCAGTTAGCCTATATGAACGGAAACTGAGCGCAGTTACTGCCAATATGCGCCCTTGAAAGCTTGATTGGATTGCCGGAGTCATTGTGAGTGAGTGGGGAGGGTGAATAAATGGTCGTTTTAGGGAGAAACGTTAGTCCGTTCCCATGAAAGACTGTGTATATCAATACTAGATAAATGCAGTTGTTTCACTGCTGAGTGTGAAAACTTCTGCTAACCCTTAGAACCGAGTGTTAATCATCTAAAATAATGGAGTTTGTAAGAAGGAGAGGCATAACTTTGGAAGGGACACCGAACAACTTACGTCTGATCGGGGCCTGTTGAGCCAGTAGGGGGAAATTTGTCCAGTGGCGACCAGGCCAGGTGACGGCCGGAGAAGAAAAGATGGCTTAATCGGAGATCTCAAGAAAATAGTTTCGGATGTGTCATCATCCTGGTGTACCAGTGCCATGCAATCAATAAACTTACATACTTTGGTTTATGGACGGTCCGTAATGGGCGTCATACCTGATAAAGTTAGGCAAACGATGTGCGTTTACGAAGCCAGCTAGCACTGAGGTGGTCAATGAGAAAAACACGGAGATTCCGGTCGATATTGAGCCAGACATTTCTGGTTTAGTCGGAGACCCACAACGATAGGCGGAGGGACCAGAATATCAGGATGTATACCAACTGGAGTGACGAGCGTCCATTGCTATTTACAACCCGCTGCACTAAACTGGGAAATCCGGTGGAAGGGCTTGGTTTAAAATTCACAGGAACCTCCAAACCAGACGTAATTCCCAAAAAAGCAGAGGTTTTGGAGGGCTGATTCATCGTGCTTATATTTCTCCTTGAAGACAATACAAGGCGACCCCTGCCCTTTGTTTGAAAAAACACTGAATTTGTCAGGGCGAAGATCTATCGATCGAAAAGTGGAAAAGTGGTGGCGGAAAAACGATTAGTGAAACCGATCAAAACTACTTGGCACCTGACGGCACACAGATCGTGTAGTACTTGGGCAATCAGAGGGCGCCTTTGGTTCATTGCTTTTACGGGTTGCTACTACACCACACGACAACCGATTGGTCCAAGTACGTGCTTTCGCTTTTAACCGGTTACCAAGGGTAAGTAGTGTTCCCCCATTATGGAAGCGAGTCATCAGTCGGCCATCACGGATTCACGGATTCACGGATTGATACACAGGAGCGAGGCTTTCGCCCAAGTTTCCCGGGTCGGTTTTGTTCTTGTCGTTCAGCAGTTGTCGTTCGCCTGAAAGGCACAAGTGAAAAAAGGGTGTAGCACTGCTCTTTAAGTTAGCGCGGGGCAGTATGTTTGCCAGCGCGAGGACTCGCGTAAATAAGTGTCTAATAGTGTTTTGAACTGAGTTCTAGAGGGAGCGTGGACAACCGTCTCAGGAAGGTTATTCCACGCAGCAACTACCCGAAATGAGAAAAAGTTTGCCTAATGAAGGTGTGCGCTCTGAGCTTAAAATCTTCTTACCATGTCCCCGCCGTGTGTTTGCTGGGTCAACGGTGAAAAACCTGTTGGCCAAGCCTTGTTCAAACAGGGCGTAAGTAAGAATTAAGTCCCCTGAGGCGACGATACTCCAAGGAAAGAGGTCGAGCACCACGAGACGCGTTTCGTAGTCCATGGACTTGAGACCGGCAACCATTTTCGTAGCAGCTCGCTGGACACGCTCAATGAGGATTACGTCTTTCGTGCGTCCTGAGTAGACAACCGGGTTGGCATATTCAAGGAGCGGTCTGACATAGGCCCCATAGAGTATTTGGAAGTCCGTGCGAGTAATACGAGAGAAGTACGCCGAATCATCCGTAGAACAGCGAATGCCTTCTGAGCCGATTTCTCAAGGTGCAGTGAGAAGGACAGGTTTGGAGAGAGCCAGATACCCAAATCTTTTTGGCATCTATCCTCGTGATGTCTTCTGGTCCTTTCTCACCATGCATGACAACTGTGTGCTGGTTTTTTTGGGAC
The DNA here is from genome assembly GCA_003604175.2 of Clonorchis sinensis. Taxonomy (NCBI): domain Eukaryota; kingdom Metazoa; phylum Platyhelminthes; class Trematoda; order Opisthorchiida; family Opisthorchiidae; genus Clonorchis; species Clonorchis sinensis. The sequence goes on from CM030370.1 coordinate 62,591,674, forward strand.
GAACATCGCGTCTGCCTCGTGAACTTTCTGGACAATTGTCCTATATAAGTCTTCCACTGAGGCTGGCCCCAGTTTAGCTTGGTTAAGAAAGATGCGCATTCCCGAAAAGTCTGCACGGCAGAAGTTTCGAATCCACGTTTGGGGTTCGGGATTTCTGGCCCAATAGCAGATGAAATCAAAGGTGAGCACACAGTGGTCGCTATGTCCCAGTGGAGCGTTAATTGTCACCTGATCAACGAAATGTCTTTCGTTGGTGATGACCAGATCCAGGAGGGACGGTTGTTGGCCCGCGCGGTATCTGGTGGGTGCAACGACATGTTGAGTCCAAGCGCTCTGTTGAACGACTTCGGTCAACGCCGCTGTAAAGGGCTTACTTGATCCGACGCACTGGAGCTCCGTCCAGGGGGCCTTTGGAGCGTTGGAGTCACCTACCAGCAGGAGATGAGTGAAGTGGTAGCTGGAGGAGAGTTGCCCAAGGGTTCGTATGAGGAAGCGGTCATCATCCAACGAGATTGATTGCAAAATGACCCCGCCCGTCATAGATCATAGATCCGTGCATCGTCCAACTGAGAGAGATGTTTTCGAAAAATATCCTGCGGTTCACTTACGTAATTTTGAATGTTCTTCCAGATTAGAAGTCGAAATCGAACTCAGTGATTGAGTTGGCATCAGCCACCTCTGAGGATGACGGAAATCTGAGCGCCCCTGCCACGCTCACCAATGTCCCGGCATCAATAATCAATCAATCTATGTTTATAAATACCACGTTTGCCAGCGCAGAGTTGCTTACAGCTGCTCGGTTGGGGCTGGCATCAAGGGTGTGTTGTCTTGGCTTGGCTTACTTGGCTTGCTGTTCTGCGAGCTGTGGTGCACCAAAAGGACGCTGGGACTGAATACAGACCTGCATAGTGATCTCTGTAGAACTCAGATACCACTATTGGGTCACTCGTGGGTTCCCCGTTCCTGTCCCTCAGGGAGAACGCGGATGGTTTGTTTCTTCGGCGATGTCGCATGTATTTGAACAGCACATTTCTGTTCTTCCGGGCGAGGTCTAGAATGGTGGCTTGTTTTCGTATGTTCCATTGGCGGATTTCCGATTTACAGCGGTTCCGCATTTTACGAAATGCCAGCTCATCTTCTGTGTCTCCTGTAGTCAACTTTTTGAGAAATAGTTGTGACCTCTTTTCCAGAAGACGCCGGATCTTTTTGGGTAGTTTACGGCTCATCCGACTGCGCGCTGTTTTTTTGGGACGAACATCGCGTCCGCCTCGTGAACTTTCTGGACAATTGTCCTATATAAGTCTTCCACTGAGGCTGGTCCCAGTTTAACTTGGTTAAGGAAGATGCGCATTCCCGCAAAGTCTGCACGGCAGAAGTTTCGAATCCACGTTTGGTGTTCGGGATTTCTGGCCCAATAGCAGATGAAATCAAAGGTGAGCACACAGTGGTCGTTATGTCCCAGTGGAGCGTTAATTGTCATCTGATCAACGAAATGTCTTTCGTTGGTGATGACCAAATCCAGGAGGGACGGTTGTTGGCCCGCGCGGTATCTGGTGGGTGCAACGACATGTTGAGTCCAAGCGCTCTGTTGAACGACTTCGGTCAACGCCGCTGTAAAGGGTCCACTTGATCCGACGCACTGGAGCTCCGTCCAGGGGGCCTTTGGAGCGTTGAAGTCACCTACCAGCAGGAGATGAGTGAAGTGGTAGCTGGAGGAGAGTTGCCCAAGGGTTCGTATGAGGAAGCGGTCATCATCCAACGAGATTGATTGCAAAATGACCCCGCCCGTCATAGATCATAGATCCGTGCATCGTCCAACTGAGAGAGATGTTTTCGAAAAATATCCTGCGGTTCACTTACGTAATTTTGAATGTTCTTCCAGATTAGAAGTCGAAATCGAACTCAGTGATTGAGTTGGCATCAGCCACCTCTGAGGATGACGGAAATCTGAGCGCCCCTGCCACGCTCACCAATGTCCCGGCATCAATAATCAATCAATCTATGTTTATAAATACCACGTTTGCCAGCGCAGAGTTGCTTACAGCTGCTCGGTTGGGGCTGGCATCAAGGGTGTGTTGTCTTGGCTTGGCTTACTTGGCTTGCTGTTCTGCGAGCTGTGGTGCACCAAAAGGCAGGGTGGCTTTAAAAGATCGCTAACAGGGACTGAGGAAGGGTGCGTAGAACAACCGCAGAATTTATCAAAAGGCCAAACTGTAATCTTCGTGATTGGCCTAGAGCACCGAGCCGAGGGGGCTCGGTTCTGATTGGAGCATATTGTGGCCAATGAGGAAACGATTTCTTTTGGTCCATAGCCGGTTGGCGACACATGCGCATATCGGGTGCTCGGTGGCTCCCAGTTGCTTATATCTGGACAGCTTCCAGACCCAGTTCCCCCTTGCAGACTCTAACTCTTCCCTAACGAGCACAGCCAGGTGGTGCTCATTAAAGAAGACCCATCGAATCCCAAAATGTTTTCCAGTTGTTGGGCTATGCACCATTCTTGCGAATTTTTCAACAACCTCCGTGTTGTTTTGGAGTCTGCGCATCGTGAATGCCGTCTCTTGACGTTCTAGGGGGGTCTGGTTGCTACCAGTTTGAGGTTTATTATGCAGCATTCACGAATGAGCCCGAAAAGTAGCACCGTTTTAAAGTCCCACCCATGTGGTCTGATGTGGTCCACCGATGTTTGGCTGATATGCACCACAGTCTGTCTGAGGTCTGATGGCATTACGTTTTTGGAACCCGAGCGATTTACCGTTCCAACTCCCGTAGAATGTGTGGTCTATGATTTCCACGAGACTGCTGAGGCACCTTTGTCGTTCGCGTGATCATGATATACCCTTTTGAAGACTGATTCGTCCGGAATACCGATCTTGTCGATTAGATATATATTTGCTCTCCTTTCAGTGAGTTTTTCACGCTTTCGAATCATAAAGTGTTGAGCATTCGCTGTGAGGTGAAAAATACTCAGAACAGCAAATGAACAGTCTAGGTTCGAAAAAGTGAATCGTTTTGGTGGTGATGGATGACTAAGATGTTCAGTCAAGTGTCGCTCTGCAAATGGTGCAACACTTCATGTAGGTGTGTAAGCCAGATCCCGCGCAACGCATGTTCATTACCTTCTCGTCAATTGATGGCGCGACTACTTGTAACTGGATTTCTATTCTCCTTGGTTTATCTTTAAATCCGATGTGCCAGCTACACACTTTACTGTCTTTTGTGTGTTAGGAATACACTTAGCTGCAACAGACTTCACGACTCAATCAACAGCTTGAGTCCCTGGAACTCATGCTTTAACAGTTTTTTGAACCGGATACAGATCCTGAAATCGGGAAGTGCAAAACTGCCGAAAAAGTATCAAACGCATGGGTTGAAAACTTTGGTGATACTGTACCATTCCTGGGTGAATTTATCGCTTGATGTGTTTGGGAAGAAAGTGTCCATCACCAAGGACACAGTGAACCTATGAGTCGAAAAGAGTATATGGAATGAGATTCCTACGTCATTCCTACAAGTAAGAGTGTCGTCATGGCACATGGCTGTTTTACCTCCGCTGGTTCACCTTATCTGCTATATACAGCAAGGTATGTAGACGAAAACGGACTTCTGCTGGCACCTCCCTCCACTTTCACAAATCACCCATCTCATCAATAATCCTCTTCTTGTAGGTCCCATAATTTAGCACTGACGATCTCGTTTGACTTATATCGGCCTTGGCTGCAACGTCTGCACTTCACTTTATGCCAAAAGCCTCAGTCACCCCGAAGTCAATATCCAGGCGTCAACGTCCGTTTTACCTGGTTACTCTTATTTTTCGAACTCTAGACACGGCAGCAGGCTTCTCTGGGTCGCACACTAGATTCGCTATGCAATAATTCAGGATGGGGGCCCCGGGACTCAAATCATCAATGGTTAATGAAACTGGCGGACACGACTCAAACACAGATTCGGTGGTGCTCTTGCTTCAAAGCTGTCGACTTCAGTGCGTAGCCGCTCAGTTTTTCATTTTCTCAAAGCAACTTATAATATAAACTAACTGATATTGCATTAACCTCGAATGCTTGACTGTATTTCCCACGACCCCATTTTCCGGCAACCGAAACTGTAAGAGCTGAAACCAAGGTACCCTTGGTACATGGTTTATAGCTGACACACTGAACTGGACTCTTTGAAGGAGAAAGAAAGACAATAGCATTTTCGGATGAACTGCCAGTAGTCGCCCTGTTGCCTGCGATTTGAATCCACAAAGTGTAAGGTCGTGCTCCTGAACACGCAGTCAATTATCACGTCACGTACGATCTAAGGATAGGCACTCGATATTGTGACGCGTTTTCTTTATTCTTGAAGGCGTATATACCCTGATTTGGGTGCGATACTTGAAGTTAGTGCTCGTAGCTCGAGGGTCCGGATCACGTTTGCTAATTTTAGGCACCTATGGTGACAGAGCGGTGTATCGTTGAATCTTAAGGGACTTGCATATCATGCTACAGTACGGACTGTTGTGTATGATTGCGGGACTCGGCAGCGGAACTGGGATGCCTTTAGGTTCTCCATAATTGCCTTCTCAGAAACATAGCTTGTGTAGGCTGGTGCCGGCGAATCCCCAAAGGGACTATTAGAAAGCGACTGTTCGGTTGTGCAAAAGGCACTTCAGTCGAAGAATGTGTCCCAAACCAAAAGCTGTGGTGGTTTGTTCATGTGCTTCCCACACCAACTCATCGCTTATCGAATGGCACAAGCGGAGATTTGGTCAGCCGTCGACTTGTCAGAGGTATATGAAACAGTACGAAGTCCCTTCCCAGGAAGAGACCCACGTGATCCTCTCTGCACGTTGTTGTTGACTCCGTAAGATATGGTTGTTAACCGATGTCATTTGCGCTGTCGTCAGTTTCCATCCACATTGTGTGAGTGAATGTCTGGAGGTGTAGGCATCTCAACGTGATTGTGGTAAGCGAGCACTAGGTCCTTTCCCCATCTATTTATTCTTTTGTTCACCATAGGGCTTTGAAGTGTATTGTGGCTGTACCGCAGTGAAGTGTCAGTGCTGAACATCGTTGTTATGCTGCCAGTGATAACGGTGGTGGAGAGAACGACGGGGAGATTTAATAACCAAGGGTTAACAGTTGGGAACTAAGTATTTGGAAAAAGGATGAGCTTCGATACGAACGACAAAAACAGAGCACAGAAGACTCCCGCCAAATAACAGTTCGACCTGTAAATGAAGGATGAGGAAGTCATGACCGAAAAATATATCAAAACTTGACAACGGATGCATATAAAGCATTTTTTGATAACACTTGATAACATGTGATTGACACTTAGTGGTGGCCCCATGTATTGCTTATTAGTTCTGTAAACGCCACTGTGATTTTCTTCAGGAGTGAAATAGATCAGTGGTTAGAGCGCGAATTTACTGACCGGTGAGTCTGTGGTTCGAACCTGACCGCTGCCTCTCCATTTTCTCTGTCTAGACTTGGGCAACCTGGCAGTATCCCAGCCCTCGTACTCCCTTCTGGTGACATAGCAAATGGCCACCGAAAGGGTGTTGCAGCTGAACGATTATCTTATATTATCTATTATCAGGGAAGGCGCGGTTAGCTAGTGATGCGTCCGACTGACTGCTGCTGATGTAGACCCCTCCATGCCACCCTTGTCTACAATGATCTACAAAGCGATGAGGCGCGGCAGCAGAAAACACGAAAGCAACAGAGGATTCACAGATCGACGTCACCCGTTTAGAAAACCTAGCAGATTGATATACCGATTGGAAATGACCCTTCTTTTAACACCCACTGCACGTTACGCTTCGAGTAGGACATATGTCACGAGAGTGTTTTCGAGTGCCACTTCTCAGTATTTGCTGATGACACTACCTCCTTATTAGTAACGATCTTCTTTGTGTCCGCGGTGAAGCTGAAGCAGTAACCATCGAAACGCCACGTTGATGAGATAAGACAGCTTGCTTTTGAACCTTCTGTAAGTCTAACGTGCGCTCCAGAAGTTGTTGCCTGATTGAATGCCATTGGAGCCCAGTGGTGAAATCATCGCGTAAGGACTATTCGGTATCCGTCGGCTGTTCCTGACTGATAACCGCAATCGCAAACAAGAGTCCAAATTGTGAAAATCGTTGATAGTTCCTCCGGGTTCTTGTTTTCAGATGGTCACCAAATATCGTACAGAAACGATCCACATACAAAGAAGTCTGAAAATAGCATTTTCGTTAATCGTTTCTCGGTGTGAGTTGGTGGAATGAAAAAGTGGTTCAGCCGTAACACCCTTTCGGTGCTTAGCTGCCATGCCCCTGGAAGGAAGCACGAGGGCTGGGATACTGCCAGGTTGCCCAAGCCTAGACGGGGGAAGTCGAGAGGCAGAGGTCGGGTTCTAACCACGGGCCTCTCGGTCAGTAAATTCGCGCTGTAACCACTGAGCCATCTGGAATGGGTGTGACCATATAGGCTGGGTGATCTAGTGAGTGGCTGGCAATGCGTTGAAAAAGTTGAAAGTACGAAGCCACTGATCGGATTGTTGCGCAACCTCCAGTAAAGCGGGATTACCATCAAAACGTGAACGAAGATACCGGTCCATTTTCAGCGGATCTCAAGACGACTGAATTGTGAATGTATTCAGGTGCAACAAGCTTCGCGACTGTTCAAAAGATGCAACACCTGAAAGTCTGGCTTTAATCGTCTTGAAAGTTAGGTACAGATGCTGAAATATAGAAGTGAAAGAACGCATGGAGTGGCAACTGTTGATCGTGCGTCATTGTTGTTTTCTACTTGACTAACATCGCATGTGATTAGGGTTGCTGGAACTTTTCTATGAAGCCTTTTAACCCTTTCCCTGCCGGTACTTGGCTGGAGACACCGAACAATATGGCAGCTAACCGGTGTCAGCGGCGTTCATGCTGTAAATTCCTGTCCAGATTGTCGAACTGAGTGGTGGAGGTGTAGCCACTTCGGATGCTTGTGGTAGGCTAGCTCTGTTTCCGTCCTTGCCCCATTGTTTTCTTCTTTCTATCAAAGGGTTTTGTTCAAATAGATTGACCTGGTTGTACAGCAGTGGAGCGTCATGGTTCTCATCTAGTGTTGTGTCAACGATGATAATGATAGCTTTACTGCGACCTTGCCAACAGACAAATGAGAATGCACGTGTAACATTTTTATTAGCAATTGGTCTTCTGATTCCTTCACAGTAAGATCTGTATTTCCACCGCAAAAACTGGCAACTGAACAAATACTCGTGCCTTCAAATGCTTAATGCCAGGATGCTTTCTGCTTACGTGCCTTGGTCGCTGTGTGAACCCATATATAGCATCATATCTGTTTCAGAGTACAATTCACAGACACTAAGAATATCTAAATTTTCCTGCAGGTTTCCGTTCCAAACACCTTCAAACTTCTTCGACCTGTTTAAATTTATCTTTCGTGTCTCCTTTATGATCTTAGTTCTGTCCTACAGACTGTACTTGGTTGGACAGAGTTAATAGGCACTACCTTGTACAAAAGCTTAGTGATGTTGTTGATCCATCACGGAGAAACTGCACCTTACCGGGGTCTGACAGTTTGTGCGCCTCCATAACTCACTGGGATATACTGTCAGAACCTCTTGTACCGGGTTGGTCAATGGGCGGAGATCTGAGCAACACGGACTCTTGATCCTCTGGGGTGTTGGCTGAAACACGTGCGAAAATTTGCTTCCTAAGAATAGAGACTGAGCTTGAGGCTTTAGCCGCTTTGCGAAGGATTTGGTTGGGGATCCACAGCTAGTGCGACGTCTAAGGAACATTAGTCATCGTAGTAAGGACAAACCAAGTGGGAAGTGCGACGTTTCGACGATCTGACGTAAATTGGAGACCATTTTCAGAGACGGCATGGCCGTGAGGTGGGTAATGTTTTTCGTAAATTACTGCCTCACCCCCAATATATACCATCAACAACCTGTACTTCCCTCTTCAATAGGCAGATTCAAGTCCACCATCTTCGGCAGAAAGGCTCATCGCTTCCCCATTACACAGAAACGTATCCACTTAGGTCATCTTTTGGACACTGTTCTTTGTGTTATTTAGCGTAGCCTCATTCTGTCTGACCTCTCTAACCTCGCTTGTAATGTCTCATCTTTGTTTGTGTCTTACTGCCTCATTTTATTGGTTTCAGCCATTTCCTATGCACATGGATGCAAAACGCCCAAATGCTTCTCAGTCATTACATAGTAGTCCTGGTTCCAGTTTTCCCTTTTCATCTACTGGGCCCAGTTCATGGCGTCAGTCGCTAGACAAGGGCCTGAAGAGGTTGCGGCAGTAAGTGTTCACCTTTGTGCATACACTGATCCTCATCAACAATGACCAGTCGCTAGAATTTTCGAGGCGGCCTTATTTGAAGTATCTTTGGGTAACTGTGGGAGAAAATGATAATACCTTGGCTAATAAAGTAAAATATTGAGATGGCAAAACAACGTAGTGCTCCTTGTACTAGAAATTCTGTGGGGAAACTACCTACTTATTAGTCTCATCTCTCATTATCTCTTTGGGTCATGACCACCGTAAGGAATTCAGCTGCGCCTACCTGATGAGCCCCAAGAAGGGCGAAACCGGTCGTGGGCTGTCGAAGAATTTTCAGCAACCTTATGAGTAGTGCATTACGTATATACATGTACCGCGATATCTCGAATATCGTAGCAACTGGAACATGAGGCGGCCTGGTGCAGCACATTCAGTTGCCTGAAAACATCACACACGGGAGATTCAGCTGGGTTCCAGGTGAGTCTCTCGCAAAAACCAAATTGATATGCAAATGAGTGTATTTCTCGAAAAATTCAGCTATCTATTTATAAGAATACATCCTTGCGAACGCCGCCTAAGAAGATACCACACAAGCAGACCAAGTCAATGCTTCTGCGCGGCAAAATATTTTTGGGGTTTTCAACTTGGGTGCTTCTGCAGCAGCGTCGTTGTGAAGAAGCTATATTGCAACAGTCTGCGCCCACAAACCTGCAAACTATTCTCCCTGAATATCCATACCCCCAACACCAGTTCCATTCGGCATACATACAGGCACGTCTCTTCAGGCTCAACCAGAATGCTGGAATGTACGGCGCACGCGTACACTACCAGAGGTTTTCGTGGATGACAAACAGCCGTCCCTTTCGTCCTAGGAGGTGCCGCCGCTAAAACATGTAGGATTGGGTTGTTAAGCACCAGTACTTACCGCCGATGTGCTGCAGCCGATGACGTTGGCGATGAAATATTTAGGGTCTTTAGTGTTTCGACACTCGCATTTCACCGCGGACTTTATATTATGTTATGTTGTTATGTCATTTTGAATTCTGATTTATTTTATACCGATGGTACCGTACTTTATGTGCATATCATCCATACACCTGCAATGACTTGTCTTAATTTTTTTGTCATCCACAGCGTTGAGCTTACGACGTTGCTAATAGTGACTCTGTGACCATCAATGTGCAGAACATAATAATTGCGGCGAGCGTTGGCTGATGAGCCATCTTTCTGATGCACTGTGGGTTTCACTTACTCAGTCTTTCTCACATAGATTGACCATTACGGGCCGGCACTTAGGCTTACCGTGGCTTTAGTACTCCCCGTTTATCATCTCGCCTTATTCCCTCTGATTTGCACCAGGTACAAGGCGTCCAGCTGGCTGCGCATGCAACTCAGCGCCAACCGCTTGCGGCGTTACATATTGTGCAAGAGTGAACATTGACATAGTCCGCCCAGCCTGGAAACGAAACACATCTCACCCCTATTCGTATTACGTAGCTCTTACGGTTGACGCCACTCTCCAAGACCATTGCATGTGGTGGATAGTGTTCATGCATCGGTCATTGACGAACTGGTTCCCTTTAGTCGTTAAGTTAGTCGTTACAAGCCCTTCGGTAAAAAAGGCTCATTCGCTCATCTCACCGGTACGCTAGACAACAATGCAGTAATGATGTCACCTCAATTGGTGCTAAACCGTCTGCAACCAAATCGTCAAGCTCAGTCAACAAACCAACCACCAACTACGCCGCCTAACCTACCAACACCGTTTTCAGTAGACAGTCCCGATCTCTTTGGTTGGGTTGGCTAGTGGAATTAATAATAATAAATAATCGTTTCGGTGCCTAACTGTCGTTTCACCGGAAGGAAGCATGAGGACTGAGATACTGCCAGGTTGCCCAAGTCTAGACAGGAGCCGTCGAGATGCTGAGGTTGGGTTCGAACCACGGTCCTTCCGATCAGTAAGTTCGCCTCTTAACCACTGAACTATCTCGGGCTATATTGAGTTGAGGAAATGGTAGTGGGCATTGAAGTTTATCCCGCAGCTTTCGACTGTTGAAATAGTACCACGTACGTATCATCTACAGCTATCAATGACGACCAACCGAATAAAGCTGAATTACATCTTGCAAGTTCGTCTACTCTAGAGCGCAACTCTACTGCTTATTTAGATGTTATTAGTTTGTATTGAGAGGGTCCCAGATGCTTATGGGCGCTGACAGTGCATAGCGCATGTTAATGGGGACCAGGAACCCAAATGAACATTTGTCGGCTAGCAACTGTCAATCAATTCCTTCACTAAACATCATTCATAAGGTTGACTGGTGTACCTTAAAGATGTTCAGTGGAGGAAATGGTTGATAGTTGCTTACTGGCAGATGTTCATTTGGGTTCCTGGTCCCCATTAACATGGATCATGCAGCGTCAGCGCCCATAAGGACCTGAGACCTCATCACAAGGTGATAACACCTGAAAGAGCAGTAAAGTGCACGGTTGCCCTCTACAGTCGACAAACTTTCAGGATTTAATCCAGCTTTATTCTGTTGGTCGTCAGTGGTAGCTGTAGATCGTACGTCCATGGTACCATTTCAACGGCCGAAAGCTGCGGAATAGACCTGAATACCCATTACCATTCCCCCAACTGTCTTCGGTTTACACTATGTTGCTGAATAACTCTACAGGCACACTTAATTACGTTACTCATGGGGTAAACAGTTATACTCGTGAACGTCTCTTGAGACGACGTGTGACTTCAAACAGTGCCCCAATTTAACGTTACGGGATTACGGCGAATTCTCCTTACCTGCTGGAGGATTAATTCGCACTTCGCGCTGCATGGCATATCTACCCACGAACTACTGGCAACTTTCGATGAACAGCAGGCGGAGTTGTCATATACACATGCCTTATTCGTCTTTAGATCAGCTTTGCTTAAACACATCTATCTCCTATGGTGTCCGCTCCAGAACAAGTGTCCCAAAATTACGGCCTGCGGGGGTCGTTTCATCTGATCGGCTCTCACATGGCATCAGAAGCCGTCTACTCTTTCCTCCACATAGCATCGGAAAATGAAGAGTGACTTGGCGCCGAGTGTGAACTCTAATTTGGTTACTACTCTTTGTCCAACGAAGCCAGTTCGCAATTAAGGAAAGCTCGCTGACGCCCGATTTAGAACGAACAAACGCATCGTGTAACCAAGCAAACCTGGAAGACCCGTTGTTGTTCTATGGTCCGATACGTTTTAAATACCAGACAATCGAACCAGTAGTCTCGATTACATGACGTCCCTAAACAAGCTATACTCTAATAGAAATTACCATTTATTCAGTGACACTGGTTTTATTCTCGTCCTGCTCTATCTTTTTTTCGCTTTGCAGGTCGCTCCCTCGTCTGAGCATTTACTACACCGATGATGATCTACGTGAATGGACCGAACGCTGTTGGTTGTACAATTTGAGGACGTATGGCGATGATCGAGACGATGATGACAATTTTGCTGCGCGTCCGGAATCAAGGGAACCTGTTGTAGGTTTCTATGTATCGTTTTAGACCTTCCGTATTTTGTCAAACCGTCACATTTGTTGTGTTTCAAGAAACCAGCCGAAAGCTCGAATCACACCATTGAAATCTCAATTTATTATTTTAAAGCTCAGGAATTTTATTATGATGCAGACGGTATTCTTCATTGCTCCTTTCATGTTCACCTTTCAGTGCTTAGCTGCCACATCACCCGAAGGAAGAACGAGAACTGAGGTACTGTCAGGTTCCCCAAACCTAAACGGGAGCAGTCAAGATGCTGAGGTTGGGTTCGAACCACGGGCCATGTTAGATTGTTTTTACTTGCGATTGGTTCATCATCTGATTGACACTGCGGTGATTGGCATCGATATACCTGTGTTTTTTAAAAATCACGGGTCGTTTTAATGGTGGCGCTGACGAAAATAAACGAGCCTTACCTATCGGATAACCGAAGCTCTTCACTTTTTCGTTGTGAAAACTTTTGATGGTCGACCGATATTGTCGCTGTTTTGTCAAGCACTTGTCATATCCTAGGTTTTATGTTGTTTCATTACTCAACTTGTTTCCGTCTTGAGAAAATCGCCTCGCTTCTTGTGCAAGCTGCAATTGGGTCAGAGTTCGCCTCTCCCCATATGAGTCTTATATTTTCGCTTGATTGTGCCAACTAGCTCTATGGCTTATTTCACTCACTGTCTTTATCCCAGGAAACCAGCGGATGCTTTAGTCGTAGCGGCGCTTCGGCGTAGTTGCTAGCACTATCCCAGAGATTTGTCATCCAGACACTCATCACCTTAGGTAATTCAATACCTATCCTGCAGCAAAATATTCTTTATGAGAGATAGTATCCAATCACCACAGTCGATATATTACGGTATTCCAGTAGCATAGGATTGTGATTTGCCATTTTTACGGCCTATTGCTTTGCCGTTTGACTTATTGTGATACGGACTGCTAGTTTGTTGTCCGAACCCCATTTCTGACTAAATTGCTGAAACCTTTCACCGGTAAACTATGGCCTATCATCCAAGAACAACCATTCAGAAGGCTGGCGTCTTACAAACTCCAAACACATAGGAATAACCACGGTTGATTGGCTAGCTATCGCAAGTTGCTCAGCCTAGAATTTTCGCCGTGGCAATGGCAGGGATGTCAAGTATTCGGATCACTGGTGCTTCAGACATGTGGGCAAACCCATAACCAACGTGGAAGACGTGGGTTTACTCAGGTGGGACTTCTGTCAACAGTTAACGCATTTTGGGCTAGATGGCTCAAGTGGTTAGAGCGCGAATTTGCTGACCGTAAGGTCCGTGGTTCGATCCCGACCTCTGCCTCTCGACTTACCCTGTCTAGGCTTGGGCAACCTGGCAGTATCCCAGCCCTCGTGCTTCCCTCGAGTGGCATGGCAGCTAGGCATCGAAAGGGTGCTACAGCTGAACAGTTTAACGCATTTGCCCCCCTTGAACTATGTCCCTATGCTGTGGTCATTCATGCTTGTCAAGTGTCCAATTGTCCGATTCCCACGGAACCCTCAGGCACCTTTTCCGCTGCGTGCCTTTTTGAAAAACATCATACGCCAAAGATTCGTTCGAAACCCGCTTGCAAACCTGGTTGGCGATAAGTTCAAATGCAAAGGGGTTACGAATTCACCACATGTAAAATATACGCATGAATGGCCATGACATGCGTATATCTCAAAAACGGTCACCTTTTGTTCTAATCTGATAATACTTGCGTTGACATTAGGTATCTCTTAAAGCATGTCCGATTATTGTGCATTAGCTGTGCTAGTGCGCAAAACGAGTTATTCTGATCTTCGCATGTCATTGCAGTTGGGCTTGTTCGTAGCGAATATCTTGTAAAATTTTCCTCCAGTTTCAGCTGTATGACCTTGCACATGCCTGTTGTCTTACCGGTACAATCCAGGCTTAAACGAAGGATTACTTGAACGAATTGTACTATGGTTGAATTTGTGTCAACTAAGGCTGTGTAATGAAAACCGAGGGTATGCTTTACCGTAAATCACTCGAACGAAAAGGGTATTTCAACTCGATTCCAAATTATTAAGGCACTGTTGTCGAAAACTGTCGAAACGAATAATCATACCAGAAGGCGAGCAAACGTCAGTGTAAGCAGAGTAATAACACTGGATATCGCTTTGTTGGCGAATTCCTAGCCTATCGATCCTTTTGTCTTTACTTTTTCTCTTTGATTTTTGCAATTCCAGCAGGATCAATGAAACTTGCAGGTTTGCGAATGGGTATACCGTTGGCAAGATTGATTGTATTCGAAACAACAATTTTGGCGTGCGCACATCGGAAGAGTGAGCGCTGAAAGCGGCCGCATCCTTTCTCGGGCTGGTCGTGAGGGGACAGTACATTCGTGTGCTAGATGGCAAAATAGGGGACTCAGTGGTACTAAACAAAACACCTCAAGGAATGGCCAGTGCGTAATTCGTAAGGAAACCCGTTGCATCCATAAACGCCATCCTCAGACCAAGGTCGTCTTTGGCCTCCATTTACTTGAGTAACTGTAGTTGCCAAACGTTTGTGGTCTGGAATGTCGTTTGAAGGCATCAGCTCGTTAAACTCGTGATTCATTTTACGGATTGAAACCACACACCATAGGCAACTAACGTTGCACTATCAAAGTGGTCAATCGTCGCGCCCAGATGAAACCTTCTGGTTCGATTCCGTTTTCGTTTAATTGAGAACCGTTTGTGGTGAGAGTCATGCAGACTACTTTGTCCGGTGCAGTTGATGTCACGCATTGCCGTTTTTTTGATAAAGATTTTCGATCCTTTTCGAGAACCCCTCATGTTTCTGTGGTGCTCCCTATTTCATCAGCTCTTTGTGTTTGTGCTTTGTCTCATCAGGCGTCTTCTGCGCTCGCGATGTCAGCACCGCCCACCTATGGGTCCAAAATCGCTAGACAACGGTTCACATTCAACGTAAGTAATTTCCTTTATTTACCGTTCCACTAACGTTTTAGATGCGCCTACTATTACTATCCTTCGCATCCCTGTCATGCTATTTTTCCGTACTGTTTGTGACAAACAAACTAGCACACACTGGCTGTCGCCTCATTTGGCGACGAACTGTCCTCGGGTGTGTCCTAAATTCCACGACCCTTCGCGGGTAACAGCACCACGCCCAACCACATCCCTAAAGGCGCACAGTCGAGTCTTGAGCCGTCATGTTTCGCGTTACAGAAGGTAGAAAAATTCCGGGTGAGAGAAGCATATGGAACCATCATTCGATTAGCAACGCTTTTTGATTGAGCACTGGGACAGCGCTTTTCGGATCCCTTGGATGTGTAATATTGTGTACATCCCCTATTCAACACCAGAGTTGTTTCATTTTTGGTTGCTATGCGTGAATATAAAGCGCAATTTCCTTGGCTAGGATCGAAGCTGAACTTCATACCTACGACCTAGACACAAGCGCTTGGACAACCATACTAAACGAGTTACGGAGTTCTGCTGGTGTAATATTCTTGGTGACGAGGAGCAATACGGTAATAATAGACGTAGTAATGCTGGTAAGGAATAATGCTAATAAGATGCCTTCCTTTGAAGACGGTCAACTTATCTAGAGTGTCAGTAGCAGTGTCCCTCGTCAGTCACCAGCTAGCTAATAACGTACAAAGGAAGGTTGTCCTCAGGAGAGGTCAAACTTCTGTTTTCTCAAGGTGACCTCTTTCGGGAGG
This sequence comes from Clonorchis sinensis, assembly GCA_003604175.2. Taxonomy (NCBI): domain Eukaryota; kingdom Metazoa; phylum Platyhelminthes; class Trematoda; order Opisthorchiida; family Opisthorchiidae; genus Clonorchis; species Clonorchis sinensis. The sequence continues at coordinate 62,607,173 of CM030370.1, forward strand.
AATACCGTAAGACGTAGGGACCACAGATGGAGTCTTGTAGATCAATTCCGTGATCTAACAGCCATGTTGGAGTTCTTCAAAGGTCCTTAGCCTGGCAAAATCTCTTCTAAACCTTATTGCCACTATCTTGCAGATCGTATGTTATTCTTCGGTCTTCAGATACCATCTCGTGTGGAAGTTCGGCAATGAGACAAAATTCCTCTGTTCCGACTGTCTAATGATTCAAACACTCTTGACTCGAATCATAGTAGACGGCAGACATCTGCTTAAGCTCAAGTGTATGAATCTGTGGCCAATAAATTCAGTCGATCCATTCTACTAAGCCGGGTCTTAGCGTTGTTTGTTCTTTAAACCGAAGAGACTCGGATATCTTCCAGCATCTGCTCAATCAACATAGTGTCGCCATGCTTTTCATAGGTAGATTTTTTAAGCATGTAGTACGCTTGATCGGACTAGTACGAGTGATTATTAGTGATTTCTGAAGATTTGGAGTGGCTGGGAACGGCCGTTCAGTGGTCATGATGCGCGTTGAAGTTTTGAGGGGTAATTCAGCAGAACTGTTACCACTCAATAGATTGCCACTAGCTTGTCCGAACCCTTTGAACTACCCTTTACCAAGACGGAAATAACCTAGAGTCAGTCCAGTCGTGAAAGCCGTGATCAGCAGGCCCAGTCATAGTAGTGTTGTTATCCTAGACGGGGATCTCGGATCAGGATAAATCGATGGTTAGAGATATTAAGCATGGCCCAGCGGCGCACTTCATTGCACTTCTGTCTCTGAGTAACTGTTTTCATGTAACAACTGTAATCTTCAGCTCAGTTCTGGGTCTGATCCTCCGAGGCTGGTGCTTTCGGCAAAAGAACCACCAAGGTTGCACGAAGTGTATTACATCCCCAAAGGCAGGTCAAAACATCTATACACTGCGCCTTATTTAAATTCTATGAGGTGACCACATTCTGTAAATTAGGACGCCTTCCGGACGCGCCATTGGCAACGGGCATTCGGCGGACACTGAATCCTGATTGGTTGTTGGGTCCTCACTTTAGGCCAGCCAGAGCTCGCCTTGATGCTGGACCGGCGAGCGGTGCGATTTTCTGGCCAATCGCGTGCGGGTCAGGCTTCTTGGCTGCAGCAGCGTCTAACTGCTAGCGATAAAGCGATTTTCTTGCAGGATTCCACCTAGCACTTCAACACATCAGTTTTTATGTCGTTTTAATTCTTCATTCTTAAAACATTGGGGCGGTACAGAGTTAGTTTGGAGGCCCAAACGGGGGATAAAACATAGGTCGTTCAGATGATCATCCGTGGACTTTTTCACCCGTTCTCTTTGACTATCACCTCTGGCGTCCCACACCGTCAACAAAACAGCTGGTAGTAGTGTACTATTACCGGTAGACTCTCACTGTAACAGAGCCACTGCCTCCAGTGTACTGGTTTTTCCGACTTCCCACTTTCGCTGACCGAACCACCGTACAATTTGTGCACAGTTCTACTGCTTTCGATAGTCAATCAGCCTTAATCGCTTTCACCTGCTCGCCGTTGAATTTCACCAGGGGTTCAGCGGTCTGCAGCTGTCTTCACTTGGGTTCGCCCGCCTATCGGGAAGAGACATACTTGACCATGACCGCTTTGCGTTCAAACGGCTGATGTATGAAATTCCGATGACCCGTACTTGAGTAATCAGACAAAATCCATTCCCCAACTTGCGATGGTGGAGTGAACCGACTGCTTAAAGTTTTGTCACCCCGCTACACGGCCTACCATTTTCAAATGCTCACTGATCGTTCTGCCTTTCTACTCCGCTGTTCCACCAAACTCGTCCGATGCATTCCAAACAGGCCCCTTTACAGCTATTGACGTCTGCATAGATGTACTCAGCATTCCTCTCGGATAAGAATCAACCGTGTCAAGAAAAGGTCCAGGTTAAGCTGACTGATTATATATATATATATATATATATATATTACGATCCGTGTTTCTCTTCTTTAGGAGTTGTCCCCGGAGGCAACTGCCCATAAACGACGCTTCCGTGCAAAACATTCAAAACGGTAAGTGTTTCAAGATCGTAATTATATTCTTTCGTCTCATTTATTCTGTGTTGAACCCATCAGGAATAGATGATCCTGGTTGGAATAAGTTTGTAAGAACGCAATATTCGTCACGGAACAAGGGCCTCCAAGGGCCTCAGACTTCGAATTCCAAGTCTGAAGCGTTGCTGTGTACCACAGACGGTAGTGGAACTCCTTTATCGGCTTTTGGCTTCCTGTTCCAACCACTATGCTATATCAAAAAGTACGGTACCTTTGGCAGCCTTTTCTGAAGATAATGGAGAATCATCACGACTGTATTTATAGGATTATCACGGAATTTTCCACCATGTCACGCTAGAATCTTCGTAATAGTACGAGAAGCACCGAGGTAGAAATGCTCGATCCTGATTAATTCGCGTTCTGACCAACTGGCGCACTCCTTTGTATGATCCGCAACCGCCTCATGGCACATTCTACAGCAGAGAGAAACGATAACAACCGTCCTGAGACGAGGCGTCCTAAATAACCTAACAGCATTGATTGTTGGTCTGTTCGCCGAGCTTGGCAGTTGGATTGCAAACGTTTCATCATCAGTGCGGGGTTGACCCACTCAACCCCACACTGATGATGTCACCTCGATTGGTGATGAAACGTTTGCAATCCAACTGCCAAGCTCGGCGAACAGACCAACAATCAATGCTGTTAGGTTATTTAGGACGCCTCGTCTCAGGACGGTTGTTATCGTTTCTCTCTGCTGTAGATAGTGTTGGTACCTTTGGTTTGCAGTTGACCGTTGGTTTGTTCACTGAGCTGGGACATTAAGTTGCAAACGTTTCTTCACTGATCAAGGTGACATCTTTGTGAAGTGAAACCAGACTTGGTGGTAGGCCAGTGGAATCGCGCCGACTAGTTGACGTAGCTTCGAAGCCAAGGGTTCACTTGAAGTGGCCTCATTGGCTTGCGGATCCTGTCTTTCCAGCGTCGCGGTCGTAATCCGTGCTCGTGCTGGGCCTCGGACGAAGCAGCTGATGGATCTTCTGGGATAGTGCTGAGATCAAAAGTGTCCAGAAGCATTTCTAGACTGAACTCACTCGGTCCTGTGGGCGGGATCTGTGCATCTGTCGGCCGTATTTGGTTTGTGTGCCGTATCCACCTGGCTGAGCCAACTTGAATCTCGTAAAGCACTTTGCCGCGCCGACGAAAAATGTGTCCTGGAATCCATTTAGGGTATCTGCCTCTGTAGTCACCAATCAACACTCTCCGGCCTTCGCTGAGGGAGCGTGCGGTTGCGCCATGATGCCGTTTGAACTGTTCATTGTGGCGTTGCGGTGACTAGCCTGCCTTTTTTGCGGCCGAATAGCGTCGTGCGGTGTTCGAAGCCTCCTTCGGAGCAGTGCCTCTGCTGGTGACGCTCCATCAGGTGAGTTTGGGTTTGGCGTCGCTCGGTATGCCAGCAGGAACCTTTGCAAAATTTCCTCCGTCGGTCCCTCCCCTTTGGACTTCTGAAGTGCCCGCTTCAGGGTGTCAACGAAGCGTTCCGCTTGGCCGTTTGACTGCGGATGAAACGGCGGCGTGCGGACATGGGTTATGCCATACTCCGAACAAAAGTTTGAGAACACCGACGACGTGAACTGACCGCCGTTGTCGGATACAATAGTCTCTGGTGCTTCAAAGTGACCGAACGGTTGTCGGAGTTCCAGGACTGTAGTGGCAGTTGTGGGGCTGTTCACTGGAAAAATTTCCGGCCATTTGCAGTAGGCATCGGGTACAACCAAAGAGTGTTGCCCACCAACTGGACCTGCACAGCTGATGTGAAGACGAGGCCGGGGTTCGGTCGTTTGCGGCCACGACTGTAGGTAGGTTTTCCCGGGTGATTTGTGTTGCGAGAGGTGAGTATTTCCAGGTCGTGATTAGAAGGAAGACAGAGTAGAAGGGTGTAATGTACGTTTTACTCGCCTAATAACAGTAGGTGGGTTTTCACTGGTGACTTAGATGCTTCAGCACACCGCAGGCAAGGTTTTGAGACTTGCTCGACTTGGGAGTCCATCAAAGGCCAGTAGACGTAACTCCGAGCAAGGGCCTTCATCCTGTTTGTTCCCGGGTGCCCTTTATGAAACTGGTTCAGAACGGCTGGTTGTAACTTCTTTGGAATGACAACGCGTTCTGAAAACAGAAGGCATCCGTCAGCTAGTGATAACGCGTCACGCTGGTTGAAGTAAGGTCTCAGTTCTTCTTTTGGGCAGGTACGCGGCCACCGATTGCGGTGGTACTTGATGACCTGCTACAGCACAGGGTCTTGGTAGGTAACCTGGTGAACCATATCGGCAGTCACTGGGAGAATGCGAACCCCTACGGATACTACGCGGTTAATATCCGATTTCAAGGCAATTGTTGTGACTACAGTATCTTCTGGTTCTTGCCTACTTAAATCAATGATTCGCGACAGTGCGTTGGCTTGTCCGAGGCTGATGGTGGACTGGTACTTGATCTTGAAGTCATATCCAAGAAGCAGAATGGCCCATCGCTAGAGGCGGTGGGCAGTATATACCGTGATTAATTCCTTTCTTCGAGCCGAACACAGCAAGGAGTGGTTTGTGATCGGTCAGTAGAGTGAACTGACGGCCGTAGAGCATTTTATGAAACTTCTTCACGGCAAACACGATCGCCAAAACTTCCTTTTCTATCTGGCTGTAGTTGCGCTCGGCTGATGTCAGGGATCTGGCCGCATGTGCACTGGTTTTCTGGCTGCTGTCGGCAAATACACGTGAAGTCACATAGTTCCGTAGTTCGAAGCATCCGATGCCATAACGATATCCAATGATGGATCGTAGTGCGTCGGTAGCAACTCGAAACTCAGCATGGATTTGCTAGAGTCAAGGGCGCGTTGGCATTTTTCCGATCATGTTCACTTGTGGTCTTTGGTAAGTATCTGGTTTAGTGGGCCTCGGAGGCGATGCATGGCAGGCAGAAACGAACTGTAGTGACTGACAAAACCGAGGAAATACCTGAGGGACATCACGGCTGTGGGTGCTGGCTTAACTTTGATAGCATCGATGTTCTCCGGGTCTGTTCGGCGGCCATGTTGGTCAATGATGAAAGTAGGGTACTTTATCGACCGCATGAAGTAGGTGCAGTATTCTCGGCGCACTCTGAAGCCATATTCTTGAATACAGCCAAGCACGTAAGCAAGGTGCTTGCACAATTCGTGGGGGTTGGAACCAATGACGATCAGATCATCCAAATAGGCAGCAACGCCGGTGGCATCCATTAGCATGGTATGCATAATCTGTTGAAATATGGCTGACGCTATTTTGATACCGAATGACATTCGGGTATACTGGAACAGACCGCGGTGCGTATTGATCGTCAGAAGTTCTCGGGATTCTTCCTCAACTTCATCCTGGAGGTTAGCATCGGCCAAGTCAATCTTCGCGAAACATTTACCCCCCCCCCTTCAGTTTCGCGAACAAATCGTCTGGAAGTGGCAGAGGGTACTGATGGGTATCCATGGGTACTAATGAGGTCAGACTAGCCTCTCCAGAGAAAGCAGATCTTCCACCTAGTCTTCTAGAAACCTTGCGAGGAAGACTTGTTTTGAGTCCCCCGGTGAGAGGTTTATCTTCGGGGGATTATCCTCTATCGGTGTTTCGGCATTTTCGCAGAATTTCATGTGCGGTTTGCAAGCCAATTCCCAAACTCGGCGATCAGGTTAACAACCGCCTGTCTTCTATGATCACACACCAGATAGCAGGCTTTATGGGGGTAGCGACCTTATATCCTTAAAGCTAACAAGGCCTTTTTCTCAGACATTTACTGACTGAAGAGGTCCATGCATTCACTCAAGCATCCCGACCTCCCACAAAATCCAAGGAACTAATCTCTTCAGAGTTGCCTGGTGATGCAGACCAATTGTACCATCAACTTAGCAAATAAAAAGCAGACTTTCCTGACCAGTGGTCCTAGAAGTACGAAATCAGAACGAACTCCGGGCTCGGTGCGACCTAGTTGATTGGTTAGTAGAACGTATTTGATAAGCATTTGTCGTGCGAGTGTATAAAAAGTTAAAACCAACGAATTAACTCAATCTAATTCGGGTGCTTGCCACTCGTTCTTGTGGATTTCGGCGGCTTCCGGGTACACGATCAATCAGAACAACAGTGTAAACAAGAAGCAAAACCCAAAACCTGAAGGCATAAATGACGTTTTTTCTCACGCCATATGAGTTTAGTCAAACTTGGAGTGCTATTTCACTGCTAGTGGGACATCACTTTGGTGTGAAACTCGACCTTGCATCAACCTTCATTCGACCACTCACTACACACTGTCTATTTGACTTACCACTTTTTTCAACTAGCATCGTTTCATAGCAACCTCTTTGTTCTATTTCTATTTTATCAGAGGAATTTGCCTGCTACCCCTGAGTAGGTGAGTGTGTGTGTGTTCTGGCGTTGGTTAACTAACCATTCAGTACCATTTGGACCGTGTAAATTCAATAATCGAAATACCTTTTCCGACTGTTGTGTCAATCCGGAACCCTTGTTTGTAATCATTCATTGTTAGCATATGCTACATTTACGGTTAGTTATTTAAACGTCGTTTAAGCGAGTTGTGGCAACCAAATGATGTCCCGTCAGCTTTTTCACGAATCTCCAGTCCGGTAGGTATGCTTACTGAATTATTTCTTCAATGAACTTCAGTTCACGCTGAAGGCTTTTAGTACTTCATCGGTCAGCTCTGAGTAGGGCTTATCTGAGGAATATAGTAAGACTGTTAGCTAGTGCTTCAGTTGACAGTTTTAACTGGTGACCGCAACAGCACGCGATCAGCGCCCATACTGAAAAGTGTGGTCTCTATAGATTTCTTGAGGTGGTACCCAGTGCTCCAAAGCTCACTACACACCACCTCTAGTGTAGCATCTGAATATCTGGACTTGTGAGGTGTTCTACAAGGGTTGTGAACTGTAGTCGCGAAGGTTTCTGAGGAATTCTTTGCATCCGATAAGTGAAGAAATCACTTTGCTTACCGAAACGTTATTGCAAAAATGTCCAAGAGCCTTAGTGTGGATCGAGGGAATTGAGGATTTTTACTGAACCAGATACTGGTTGTTGAAACCTTGTTTTGCGCGTTATCTGGCACTTGTGACAGCCCTGTTGCATGCCAGCTAGTTCACTCGGGGTCTTACTAAATGCTGTTCACAACGTGTATGTGAGTTTTAACAATGTAACATGAACCCACTTATGATTGCGAGCCGGCTACGTGTTTTCTCGTTCGATCCGTGCCTCTCTTTAGGCGCATTAAATCATCCGCAATGGCTGTAATAAATTCGAAGAAGAAACACAATTTCCAAAATGTTTTTTCCCACATATTTTCTGCCCTTTGATGTTTCAGATCTCAGGGCGCAAGAACCATCCCCCACGAGGATAGTACCAGTAGCCGCCGTCAGGATTTCGAAGAGGTTTTGGTGCGTTCCTGTTTGTTTACTTCAACCCTCAGCTAACCAACCAAAGTACTTTGGTTACTCCTCGCCGTATTCTCTTCCACTTCAGTCTGATATTGCAGAATTCGACTCGGAGGCCTGTGAGTCGCAGATATTGAAAAGACGGTCGTCATCAGTCGTAAGTTGCTCATTTATCATCCCAAAAAGTTTGACTCATCGCTAGCCTACGCCACTTGCTGTTCCGTAACATTCCGGTCTAATATCCAGGGGAATTCGGATCCGCCTGGTTGCTACTCTAACTGTTTCTTCTCAAAGGAAGATTCATCAATAGTAGCAGTTTTTCTCAGCGCTTCCATTGTTCTCTGTCAGTGAGGTATTAATTTTTTACAGACTCACACAGACACTGCCTGATTACTTTTGTTCATCAAACTGTTATAGAAGTGGGCATTATTAATGAAAACTAAATTACTCTCCATCTCCATTCGCTGTAATACACTTCTGCTTGCTGCATCTGCTGTCTAATATACTGGTGCAAGGCTAGAGGTTAGGCCTGTGAAGATATCTACTGAGAGAATGCATGTGGCGGCTACTGGTCCTGCTGGACACTACTTTCGTTATCTTGGTTCAGTATTTTCGTCCGAATGGTTCCGACCGTTGAATAGACACATGAACGTGGTTTTTCTTGGAAAAGATTCCTGTACAATCCGTAGTTCTATGGTTTATGTCAACATACCTTTTACTTTGAACAATCCCAGGACCCAGCCACAGCAGAGATTGGCGTGGAACGGCACATTCAAACACGTACGAAACCGTTGAAAAGGTAATTTCATGTGTTCACAGTGTCTATTATGGTTGTGTTCTAGACATAGGTACTCTAACAGTTGGATGTCGGTGTCTCCGGACTAGCTTGCTGTTTTCTCTCTAGGAACTTCATATATTCCTGGAGCCCACTAAAGCTTCTAGTGCGTTACTTGAGGTTACCACGTGACTGACCACATCATATTCTTATAAACTCACCAAGTCCGGAGGTCTGTTTCTCATTAGATTCGCCAGTTTGATGAGTGGATAGGAGGAACTACGCGACTGCTCATAAATAAGTAAGATTTCTGAAGAGGTTCTCGCTTGGGTTAGGTCGAGAAATTGCTACAATTTTCAATTCTCATCTGCGGACAGACAGGTGATACCGAAGGCGCCGAAATTTGCTCGGTTGTCCTAGCTCACACAGGCCTTAACTTGAAACCCGTGTTTCCTGTTGAGGCAGATGGAATAAAATAAACCAGCTCCACGAAAGTGATCTAGTGCGGGATGGGAACTGTGTCCGTAAACCTCGATACCTTAGGAGAAACAGTTGCAACGAAATTAAAATTTTCTCAGACATGAGTGTCAGTAGGCGACCTCTCTCTGATTCTTATCTTTCCCTTTATTCTTCAGTACTCTCCCCAAATTCAAGGTTGATATAGAGGTAAGTCGTCCCGTCACTTGTTCCTGTTCCAAAGAATTTATTTCTGACCTTCCGATGACCGTATTGTTTCAAATTACTTTTGCATTACTTTTTGCATTCTGCGCAATAACCACCCGTAAGCATGGAACGGAAAAACGGAATAAAAGCAACCCGTGCGTCTCTTTTTAGACTGTATGAAAACGCTTCTTATTCAACGGTTAGGCGGAGCGTCGAGCCAAAGAAGACCTGTTTACTGACGTTAAGCCGATCTCAAATCTGGTGGTATCACAAAGCGTTTAGACTTTTAAGGTAGCATGCTCGATGTTTAAGCGGTACATCCCATGAGTACTGTGCCGAATGCAAATGCTTCGCGGTTGCCGGATTCAGAGACCAAGAATTTGGACACTGTTAAGGTGGACGAAAATCGACTGATCGTCGGGACTGGTTCCTGTATTTCGTCAGAAACATACGCACACATTTTAATAATACCGACACCTGCTCCATCCCGTTGGGATCATATTTCTGCAACCGTACAGGGTGTGCAGCAGACCCAAACGGCTTACTGGCTAGGACGCGGACAGTTTTGTGTTATCTAATATCGATGACGTCCACCACAAAAGTCTGTTTGAAACTGACATCTCTCAGAATCATGAAATCACTGCTGGCGTATTATGAATGTATTGACCAAGTCACCAGCAGTGTATGCCAAGCAGCTGACAATTTTGCCCATTAAAGCTATCTGTGTTTTGTTGTTGCTAATTCAATACATTTCATCAATCCACACTTCCCTTCCTCTCCACCCCCGCCAGCAGCAACATGAAGCCCACCAACAGTGTTCATTGGCATTAAAGCCGCCAGATTCTGCTCCTGCTTGCACCACCTCGCGACAAAAATGTGTCCGTTTAGCGGTACGTTTCTTATCCCTATTTGGTCGTTCCGCACAGATCCCCCCACTACTAATGGACACTCTCTTTCGTTCACATGAGAACTCTTCTCTGTGCGCAACATCTTTCGAATTTCAGTAATTGAACAGCCTCCATTAAGAAGAATCGTCACCCATCACTGTCTGTGAGTGATGGGTGCGACATCTCACCACCATCATTTGTCAGTCGTATTTCCATCGCTTTCAAATCGACTGTGACGCAAGCGTGAACTGATCACTTCTCTAGACTGTGTTTTCTGGACCACGTCGGTTCACCTAGTCAATCAACCCCTTCACCCTTTTTTAATACAAGTTGAAGAGTGTCACACAATGGATTGTAGTGTTCCGTAAAGCTTACTTAAATAGGGTGGCGGATCCAACTTTAGTGGTGCGTAGTGGTCCATCTTCAGACCTGGGAACGGGCTCTAACGATGAGCTTCGTCTACCCGATTCTTGAGCTCCACTCTGGTGGTGATGATGATAATGGCGCTCGGAAAATGAACCACCAGTGACAATATTCGTGTTGTTGTCGATGATGAAACTTACTGAGTTATTGGGTTCGCCGACCAAGTGCTTCCCCAGGGCGTGGCGACCAGCGTTGCAGCCCGTCGTCATCATTTGTCAACTGAATGACCTGTTGATACTGGTTCTAGGGCTAGATACGGACACCATTACGTCCGCTGAATGGTCTTTGGTCATTTGTTCCCTACTTGCCCGGCCCAACTCACCTAGCGGTATTTAGACCGAATAAGGTTGGATGCATGCAATGTCCTTCATCTTTAGCGGTTAATGTGTCTTTCACGGAACAGTGCATGTACATATGGATGGGCATGAAGGGATCATCAGAGGTTTTCAATTTCGGTCCACTGGCGCCTATGAGTGAGGATCAGGATCACGGGAATTGTTTCTATGCATGTCTATGTGTCACTCACATCATATTGCCAAAGCCTTGGTTCAATACACAATTCCACACCGACCTCACGATTTATCCCTTGAGTGGTTCATATCGTGAACAACAGACCACATGGACGGGTTTCTTCCTCATCCGATCCAGGATGCTCTTGCTTGTCTCTCTTGTTCTGTGCAGGCTAGCTGCCTCAAAAAATGTCCGCGTTCCAGCACTGAATCTCGTGTACTATTCACTCACGTTGAAGAAATTTAGGTCAACTCTTTGAATGGTAAACCCGTTACTTTGTTTTAAGATCCTTTTGGTCTCCCCACTCTTACACACGTGTTCCGTCTCTTCCAACCTCGGAGAGCTTCATTCTTGCGGCTTGTTTTTCATGGTTAGAGCCGATCAAAGAGCAGTACTCGAGTGCAGTACAGCAGACGCCGCTTACTTCATGCTTCGCTTTCTCTTTTTATGTGGACTAACAAGAATAATCATCGTCAGGCAAATAATCCGGTGCTTTTAGTAGCCAACTACTTCATATCCCTGTCAGCCTCATCTATCGGCCTCTCTTGTTACCTCTCTACTTGCCGTATGCGTTTTTCCTCGTTTCCGGATGTAATATGTTATTGCCAATGGTTTCTGTGGTATACTACTGAAATAATGGTATTAATGTTCAGTAATTTTGAAATGTTGGTCTTCCTGTACATCTTGCATAGGTTGGTTCATCATCGGCAGTGTTGACATTATTGGTTCACCATTGTTTCAATCATGTTAAACTACTTGAACCCTTCACTAGTTCCAATACAATTTCTGCTGATAAGTGTGCGCTGAAAACCGGTATTGTGGCGATAACATTCGTAAGGCATGAAGTCTATGACACCTAACCATAGCTGAAATGTTCCGATCTAATACACATGGCTTGACTTTACTAACTGGCCATCGTTTTTTTGTGCTGGATGATTCAGTCGTAACGTTTCACCACGGGTAGAGTTGACGATATTTGTCCGCTTATAACGTTCAAGTGTTCGGTCTGCCATCATCGTAAATATTGATCGTCCAGCTGTAACACCCTTTCGGTGCCTAACTGCCATGCAACCCGAAGGAAGCACGAGGGCTGGGATACTGTCAGGTCGCCCAAGCCTAGACAGGGGAAGTCGAGAGGCAGAGGTGGGGTTCGAACCACGGACCTTCCGGTCAGTACATTCGCGCTCTAACCACTTGAGCCATCTCGCCCCATGAATATTGATGTGTCGCTTGGTTATGTTTCGAAATTTGCATCTTCCATGTGCGAACGCCAAATTCATGGACGGTGAGTACTTCACCCGTGAGTACTCATACCGTAACACGTTCCATCGATAGTGATAGGATCGTAGAAAACACAAAAACGTACGTTTATACGTGCTCAAGCAAGCACCTCAATAATCCTGTGCACATGTTTTCCATGTTTTCCAGCTTTCCTCGATCCAGGAGACGAGAGACGATGAGCCAAGTATGGGATCTGTGATTGGGCAACGACCACTATCCTCGACGGAAACGGCGTTCTATTCCTTTGAAAAAAGCATAGATAACAGCGAATATTTCTTTGCCACCGAACTAGTGTCTGCAGATTCGTTCGCAATAGCTTCCGACACAGAGAGCTTTCCCTTGCCTATTTTCTCTGGCACAAAACAGGAACAAGAACAACAAGAACAACTGACAGAACCACCGTATTATCCCAGAACTCTTCCCAAAACGTGGGCATTTTTCGATCAAACCATTCCGAGTTAGTCCCTATGTGCGTGTGTTTCTTCCTGAATCGTTTTCTTCCTTTTTTGATCATTCTGTTGCAACTCTTATGTTCGTCGTTAGGTCAAGAATGGATTGCGTTCACATGAGTCAACACCAAACTTATTTTGTACTACCTCTGAAAAGAAAGCAGTCTGTTTCAGCCAGGTGGGACTAATGGTCACGTGTTTAACGGAGAGACAGCCCACGTGTGATTGATGTGCACAGTACTACGGTCCCGTTATACGGGGAGCTGTCACAAATGGAGCGCTGGACGTGTTATACTCTGAAGCCAGCTACAGAATTCGTCCTGAGATCCCCAAAACTAAAGGACATTCAGCTTTTCCTGCGGCCGGTTTTTCTCCCGGCTGATCGCACACTGAATCATGCCTGAAATGTGACGTCATGGGCCGTTTAAGGAAGTAGCCTCACTTTGGAGGGGTTTCTCTTGGACTGAATACGATACTGCATCATCGTTCGTCGTGTGCTTCTTATAGCAGGATAATAGTCTCTTTCGGCAGGACAAATGTGCCCTTATTACCTTTATTGCACACCAACAAGGCGCTTTAATTGCCCCGCAATTTATGTCCTAATGGGTGTTAGTTTAGTTTCAGATATCAGGTTTACTCAATGTTTTCAACGGTATTGTCCCGAGTTCTCTTATGATTGGAAGTACAAATAGGTACTCTCTTGTGCATGCCGTTGGTTGTATGATGTGATCTCCTTCGTTTACCTTTTTAGCCACTTTTGCGACCGAACGCTGCTTGTGAGTTTCCTCACGTAGTGCTAACAAACATTCAGTGTGGGGTCCGTGTGAATCTTGCATTCAGCCATATAACACGGTACTTCTTGTCACAATCCTCTTCACATTATTCACGTGCCAACGCAAACCTCTAACTGCCTCGTAATTATCACGGACGATAAATTCTGTAACTGGTATCTACATTTGTGTGTGTGGCATCTTGAAGCCTGAACATTACGTGACAGCGTCCGTATGTTTTTACAATTTCCTTTCCTTCATCGCTAGGCATTTTACACTCATTCATCCACCGAATTTTTAATTTGTATGTAGCTTCATTGTAGCTTTACTTCACCTATACTGGGCGTTAACTTTGGCTTTTAACTGCATAATTCGGGCGATCTAGGGAATATTGAGCCATATTACTTGACGAAGCATTTTACCGTCGATAAATTCGATTCGTATGCTGTAGTCAGTTGACTAATAAAATGAGTATGTAGCATTGATCATCTCTTCACCTTGCTACACTTCACTGCGCCACTCCTTCCAACGACCAACAGTGATCGTCTTTCTCGATCACACATCTCCGTTGACAGTCAGGAACTGGCGGTATCTGGCGACGAAGGGTGTCCTTTCTGAATCCCTGTGTCTTATAAAGGCTCTATGCGTATGTCTACGGTAAACTTTCTTACATCCAGTGGCATCAGGCAGGGGTGTCCCCTGTTGATCCTTCCCTTTACTGTGTAGTCGTTGTGCCACTTTGGCTTTCTTCTCCTCTTCCAAATACGCCAGGGATCGAAAAGCTCCCAAGGCCCACGGACATTGAACAAGCCGGCTATACTGCTCTCCCTGAATGAGACACTTTCGAAACACCAACCATTGTAAATAACCTAAATAATTCTGCTGCACAATCTGGTATGCGCTTTGCCCCTGTACTGTTGGGTGGGATCAAACCCAAACCTTTTGGCTGCAGGTGAACTGATCGATGTGGTAGATAAGTTCATCTATCTGGGCAGCTGCATCATTCCCGGCGGACTAGCTAAAGACGAAATCAGTTCCTCGACTGGGAACGCCGGTGAAGCGTTTGCCAACCTCCAACATTCGTGGCGCCGACGTGATATCAGCCTGACTGTCAAGGGTAGAGTGGAGAATACTTTATGAATCAGGGACGCAGCCACTGCGCGTGAAAAGCCTTCGAAAGGTCTCTGCGTCTGACCATCGTTGCCTCCGAAACGTTGCGCAGGTCTGGTGGGAACATCAGATCAGTAATGATGGGGTACGTCAGATGGTTTTTGTGGAAGTCCATCCCCTCACCCTACAAAGATCAGCTCATCACAGTCTACAGGTTACACTGTTTAGGCCATGTACATTGTACGTCAGAGGACTGGTTAGAGCCTCGCTCAGCCTTGTGTCTTGTGGGGACGACACATAGGCGGTCAGTCCATAGCTGTAATAAAGCATGAAAGTCCTTACCAGCCAACTGAGTTGCGTTAATAACTGCCGTCCCCGGATGGGGATCCTGGAACGAATCTGACCAATGTTTAATGACCCTAACAGATAGGGCTGTGTCACGCAACCAAGGGCGGTCCTGAATCAGAGCTGCTGCCTTCACTGTGTAGCTCTCACCTCCCTGCTAAACTGGACAGACATAACCATTTGACATCAATGAACCGATTCGGCCATCGCTTCCAGCGCATGGCTTTCATTTCTTCCTTATCTTTATCCTCGGTGAAGTAGCAACTGGAGTGACTACACTTTGATGCACGATTTTCGAAGTGAACAACCGACCGACTGACTGCATATAGCATTCTTCAAAAGTGCGATAAATCGTGGCATTTTCTCGGCTTTCTTTCTTATTTGTTGTCGGTCATTCCCGAATTATACCGGCATGTGAATTTCAACGATGTGATAGTAGGCAGCCGTCGCTTTGGCTAGCCCTGTGTGTGTCTAGGATGCGTCTAATGAGTGATGATGGACAGCAAACCTCTCATCAAAGACACCGTGAATTCTTATTGTTTAACTGTTCCCATTATTTGACGATTATGGGACATCAGTTGAGCATGCTGTTGTTTTAAGTCTGGCCCATTCTCTTCAAACACCAGCCTCATCCACTCCGGTATAGTATAGGACGTTCATTCGGTCAGGACAAACCGCATTTGTCATTACCTTGTGTGCCCGGATTTCCATCGGTATATTCCAATATGGAAGGGAAATCTGGAAAACAGATGCCAGCCCACAGTCTGTCCAGTGAACCTCTTCCCTTCGTGAAAAGTGATCCGCATTTGAGTGTGCTGTCCGCTGTTTAGACGATGATGTAGACATCGGTCGCGAATAGCTTTCGTCGACCTGTAGTATCATTATATTATTCACCAGTCCCACCCCGAATTCTCGACACCACACCAAGCTACTAGAAAGGAACAGTACATGTAATTAAAGCGCTCCCTTTCTGCCACGTCGAAAAGCCGGGGATGGTCACTTCTCGTTGGGACTGAAATGTCATATTTTGCTGGTAGTGTGGGAAGCCAAACGGTCGTCTTAGAGGTGGTATCCTTAGATATAGAAGTTACTGTGTTGGTTACTCAGTTACTATAGAAGGTCTTGATCTTCGTCATTGTTATACCCACCAATTATTTTCCTTCCACTAGTTGTTTTTTGTATCTGTCCTTTACCCTGTCTAGTCCACACTTTTCCGTATGGGTATCGTCGGTACAGCTTGCAGTCTTTGTTGCTACCTTGCTCCTATTTGGTTGGTGTCCTTTCGGTCCGAGTGGACAAACCCGAGTACTTGGTCGCGTGCTCACCCCAAATCTGGTCGTAGATCACGTTTGTCGCGTAGAGTACCGAAGCTATTTTCTATCTCTACGACAGTCCGACTTGATTCGTCTGGGCGCTAGCTTTGCACCATGCATGCGTCCAGATGAATCTATTCAAAAGGAAGTGATTGAAAGACAGAAGGCTTTTGACCGCGCGTGAGTTTATACTACCCTAGAAGTTTTTACTTTCACGTGGTAATCTGAATTAGTGCTTTACTGGCATATATGTTTGGCATATATATATATATATACGTAGTATTCCAAGTCTATTACGACTTCGAATAAGCTATGTATATGCGGTAGTAATAAAGTAATGGTTGCACAATGTTCAGATGAATGTCCCAAACCTGCGATAACCGTCCACAGCTGCAGGGCTGTATTGCAGGAGTAGTTACTCCGAACTGGTTTGGTAGAGTTTTTACTGCAGTTGTTTCACCGTGGTTAATTAGCATAAATCCGACACAATGCTGAATGAACCAGTAGAGAGGCAAGAATATAAGACGAGTAGGCAAATATCCGGAGGCTGGTTTTGGCTTCAGTCAGCGAGATCCTAATGGCACCACCGTCAACAATCAGATGATGAAATGGGGAAGCCAGAAATCTGAAGTAGGAGTTTATCTGAACACCCTATTTTGCAAAACTCAGAATTATCTATTTTGTCTTCAGTTCAGGTTGCTGCATGCGTAACGATGGAAGTGGGTGTTATCAGACCCTCAGAGAACGCTGTTCTTACTTGCTTTCTACCTGGCTACGGCATGACACGGCTTCTTCTGCAATACAAACGACCATCCCCAACTCGCGTAGCAGCGTCCCAGCTGTAAGTCCGGCTAATACTTCATTCCGAGCTGGGCCAGTGTGTGGACTGGATCCGAACTATTGTTTGAATCCCCATCCTACCCAAACCACCGCTTGGAACAGCGATGACGTTACAACCTGGCCTGTGAGTTTTTTCGGTTACTACCATAGGCTGCCGGTATGTGGTTAATGATTGATTCCTTCTCCCATCTCGCTAGCTATATATTTACGAAGACAGCACTCCCTCACAGTGGATTGTTGTGTTTGGAAAGGTCTGTTGGTCTTTGATTCGCGTTTGACCTGAGCGTTGAAGCACTGAACAGCTCCTTCATCGCAAGCACTGTAGAGAGAACCGTAATTTTCGTCGAACAAAATCAGCGTAAATAACGACGCACTAGCCTTCTCAAAATGTCTGTGATTTCTCGGTTTCTTACTACGCACTGGAAATTTTCTCAACTACGATGTCGAATAGACTTAGTCGTGTTAGATTGGTACTGCTGTTTTAACTAAGCAGCCGTAAGAGAAAACATCTTTCGTCATCACCGTACACAGTCATACAAGGTAATGACTTCAGTAAATCAGAACCGTTTAGTTCATGTTCCAATATGCTTGTGCTGTGTGGTTGTGTGCAGGAAAGCACGAAGTGCGCATTTTTTGATGAGGCCTGGAGCCAAACACTTAGTATTTATGAATCAACAGGAGAGAAAGTTACGTGATAGTCCTATAAAAGTACTAACTAGGTACTCTGCAACAAACTAATTGTGCTAATTGTGCTAATTACCAGCACAAGCGAAGTTCGCCAACCACCCGACAAAGGAATGTCTTAATGGACCTCTACAACAAGTACCGACGTCTACCACGCAACCTACCTGATTGACTGGTGTTTTCTGTATCAAGGACATAGGCCTATGTCTAACACCGCGGCCCTTAATTCCTAACGTCTTCGTTCTGTAATGGTAGTCTCCAGGGTTTTTCGTCAGCCGTGTATGACACCCTACCCAGAAGGGTAAGTTCATGTTTCACCGGATTAAGCAAGCTTTGGAACGCCTCGAACTAAGAAAAAGGCGATTGACCGCCAACCCTGAGATGAGCCTTTGTATAAGCGTCATAATGGACGAAAACATGGAATATTAGGACTTGAAAGCTAAGATTCAATCAAGGACTGTTTTTAACCAACTCCGAAAGATCACAAATTCACAGGGATATTTGAATCTATGCCCTATTCGTTCATCAAGACAGTAAATGAGACCGAGGGTTGTTTATTCTTACTCGTGGGATGTTCCAGAACGGTCACCGGTGCGCTCCATTAGATTGACATGCAGCTTGTATGGTCGGGCAAGTTTTTATAGATTGGCCGCCTGCTCATAATTGCATGAGACAAATGGATGAACCGATCGATGATCAACACACTACCATAAATTCATGTTCATTTCCACATTGCTAGCGACATAGCAACTATTGTGGATTACATGTACCTTTTTCCATCAACCAGTATCGGGCAATCACGCTGCAATGTCATCGTCTCCATGGCTTATTATTAGGTTGGCCAAGCTCAAAATCGCTGTTGCAGCAAATAAGCTCAAATGAGTAGGAGTAAATAATCTGTTTCATCCGTGGTTGTTTGGTCAATCCGAGTAGTTTATAGGACAAGAACGTCGCCCTATTAACTACAACGTAAAAACGATTGTGACTTCGTGCTTTCGTTCCCTTCCATTTGTAAATATCATATCTCCAAATTACATTAGTTTTACTTTCGTCATCAAACTCTTTTGTGCCACATTCCCTCCTTTATTCTTCGTCCCATGACTATGAGGTCCTTCGGTCACTTTTCTCTACAGGTCTGTCATTTGTCCAACAATCAATCTGTGCAAAGTGGCGCAGACCAGCATATGCGTTGTGAAGTCACCGGACGACCCTGCTGCGTTGGGATTCGCGGAGAATGCATCATTACAACCCGCGAGCACTGCGAATTTGTTCAAGGTCTTTATAATCCGAAAGCATCCCTTTGTTCCCAGGTACGTTTCTTGTGGGGTTTGTCCCCGCAGCATGGAGCTTTGGTGTATAGCGCATGTAATTCATTATCACGTGATCTATATTTGGACGTGTAATGTTAGGGGATCCGAGGGTGGGTAGAATATACCTGTAGGCTAGAAACACAACAAGCGTCTATGACGCTACCTGACTGGCGGGCCAATCGATCGACACAACCAAGTTGTTACTGGGTCGTCGTTCGAGGCGTCGGATGTTCCGCTCACATCATTTAAGCGGGAACATGTTCACCTGTCCAGACGTAAAAAATTCGGATGTGTCCAGCGTGCGCTGGTGGAGTAGTGGTAACACGTTCGACTCGCATGTCAGATGTACGGAGTTCAAACCCCGGCACGACCGTTGGATATGCACTGCCGATGACCTCTGATCACCTCTAATGACCTCTAGGTCGAAACTCGAGTCTAGTGCTTCTCCCCTTTCGTGTGGGCTCACCAGAATGATTGCGTCAGGAAAGGAGGACGATTGTTCAAACCAGTCATGTGACCATTTATTGTGCACCTCGCCCAAATACATAACCGTGCCTTTGTGCCTTTGATTTTGTTTCACTGTTATTTCTTTTGGCCTACTATGGACACCATATTTGTGAGTAGTCTAATAATCTATGTTTCATAAGTGAAAGATTGGGCAGTTAACTCCACGGTAATCCGTAACGGACTTCCTGGGACACGACTCATTCTACGTGGGCACACATACTAATATGTTGTGTGCACGAGAGATGAATGAACATAGACATAACGTTCTGTAAAACACAGTTTCCCTTTATGAAAGTAGATCTGGGTAGGTTTCCCGGACATTAAGTCCCCTTGACTCAGGCCTTAGAAGTTCCTTCCAGCCGGGGTGCAATGATGCAGCTGCGTATTGTATCCCACTACTGATTGCTATCAGTAGCGTAGATGAAACATGCTTTGGAGAGATGTCTTTTCGTGAGTGAATACTCGCCCAAAAATCGGATTGTGCACATACTGCTTTCCGTGGTCTGCTTCTGTCAAATTTATTGTCCAAACCTTCTCAGTAGCATCTGAGTCAATGTTCAATCATTCAGGGTAGCCTGACAAGCTCAGAGTTTGAAATGCGTTTCACTGACCAATAAACATTGAACACAGAGCACACTCGCACGTAATGTACTTTTGACGGGTTGCACTAACCCAGTGCCAAGCGACAGTGAATTGCCTCCACAACTGGACCGAGCAGTTGAGGTCACCTGTACCCGGAAGAAAACTGGATCAGTCACCATAAATTTCGATTTCACGTTTCTGGATACCAGTAGCTATTGTGCTCCTAAATCCCTAACATTGTTACGTTCCAGCGAACTCTGTTCACCTGTATGTTCCGCAGTAAGTGAGAGTTTTCGTGTTCAATTTGCTCCAATGAATTAACCGTTCAAGTCAATTAAGCCAAAGTCAATAAAGTTCGGAAATGAGGAGTGTCTCAAACCTCTTCGTGCTCAGTAGTTCTAAATCCTCCGTAGACAATTCTGTGCAGGAGCGGACGGTTTTCACCCGCTTCTGAGTGATCTTATTAGAATAGGATCACTGTATTTGTTTGAGTGCACTCACTTTGCTTGTGTAGTCAATCAAATTTACCGCATATGCATTTTTCAATCTTATGGAAATCAGCGCTTCCTCATGGGCTGTGGGCAACTCTTCCTATCCCCTTTCGATTCCAGGTAAACTGTCTGGAACGTTCTTGTGGTTTGTGGTCTTTTATCAATCCTGCTATCCCTGATCAATTTTATCGACCCATCTTATCGCTATTCATTCACGAAAAGTAAGTGCATGTCGTCGAACTCAACCTTATATGTCATGACAGAAATAGTTTTCCCAAACCTTTTCTTTCACTTCGTTTTTAGCAAAATGATGGTAATAGTTCGATTTTCCGGGGTATTGGGTAGTTCTGCGAACTAGGATGAGCTCTTCAAACCTGGCGTCGTACCAAAGAAATGAACTTTGAGAACAGACTTTTGGTTTAGTCTCCTTGGTGCTTGTGAGTAACGCTTTTAGAATACGGTCAATCCGTTCCGAACAACACTGCTCACATAGACGGATTGACTACCCTACAATTTTTCTAATTCTTCAGTACATGGGAAGCCTCTATAGTTATGTGTGCTCATTTCTATACACCATTCGGAAGGCCACTGTACTCTGCCGGAGTCCGGACCGTGATGCTTCGAAATGCGCCTTAACGGACTACCCTTTCACAAAACTCCATCGATTTGGAACAAAGCGCTGTCTTGCAAAGAGGTCGTATTACTTTTGATTGATTACCTCGTATGACTGCTAATTATATGGTGTGTGTAGTAATGTAAGGGAACCTGTTCCTGTGACGAAATTGAAGAACGAACAAAACTGCGCAGTTTCGCACGATTTTGTGCAGTTATTTCGCTGTGTCTCATCAGGCGCGTACTTCAGCTTACAATAATAAAAATGATAGTAAAAAACAAAGTGCCGGCGAAATGAAGAGCCGCTTCTTCTTACCAGATCCGGCTTCTGTTTGCGAATAGCAGTGACTTAAGCAAAATTCAGAACTCTGTCACTTGTTGTGCTAAGCACGTCAAATACGATTGCTGGTTCGTCGCGGTGCTTGCTCCCAGTCAGATGATGGGAAACTGATGAGGCGAGTAGTGCAGAGTATGTGAGTTCCATTTTGAGCCCTGGTTAACTCAGTGCTTCCGGCCCAAGCTTACTGATCGAGGGGCCTGCCGTTTGAAGCCAACCTCCGCATCTCGACTGCTTCTGTCCAGGTTTTGGCAGTCTGGCCCCAGGCAGTCCTCATGCTTCTCCCGGGTGGTATGGCAGCTGGACACCGAAAGAGTCTTGCAGCTGAATGGTTATTATTGTTATTGTTATTATTATTATTATTTCTGTCCAGAATTCAATAGATTCCACACGCTCCTATCGTTACTCGACCCACCTCTATTTCTCCTGTTTCCTCCAGCTTGCCTGTATTGCTACTCTCTGTTCTTGTCCAACTGGTGTTTGTGCGTCGATTTGAACAGTTTCTCGGTTGGTGGCGGATCGCTGTCATTTTCCTGCTTTCCAGTCTATTTGGAAGTGTCGTTTCCGTCTGTTTACAACCCTATCAGGTGAGCGAACGAATATCACATCGATTTTTTCCACGGGTAACTGCTGTTCGCACAGTGTGTTATTTTCCCTTCCAGTTCTTATGGCCTCTTCAGGGGCAAAGTGATTCCTGTCTGTGATTGCTTCGAGAAAAACAAGCAAACCATCGTGTTGGGAACAATCGGCAACTTTGTTTGCCAGGAATGCGTAGCCGCACAGTCAGAGTAGGTCGCTATAAGGGGAAGAAGCATTCAGTTAAATCCTTTAGTAGATTACTTTGTGACCTGTAGCTTTAGAGTAACCAGTCCTGCAATTGGTTGGGAGGTTTCTGTGCGGAACAGGCCAGCTCCCTTCCCAGACTGCTCTCTACGTGTGAAAGATTGAACTGGGATAGCCTCACTTAATTGCAGTTTAAGCATACGGATAATAATTGGAGTGTATCTAGCGCATCCCTATGGCAGCTATTGGTCTGTCTATTAAAGTGGAATACACAGCTCGGCACACAACTGCTACAACTCGTTATTTTTACGAGATATACCTTTAGGCTGATGAGACTCAATACCACCGTCCTCTTTTTTGCATCATCTCTTTCCTCATGCTGCCCTCAGTAGTTTCCGCACTCCTTCAGTAAATACTGGCCAACTTGAATGGATGCCTGTACGTTCACTATCAGTGATCTGATACCGATTAGTTATGGTCGATGTGTGCCCACCAAGACAATTTGACTTACCCATTCATCATATATTGTCTCCTCGCTAACCGATTCACCTAATATTGCTCAACCGGCTCAAACCCATACAAGCACACATGATCCACTGGTTCAAGATAATGGCGATGGAAGTTCCGGTTTCCTGTGAATCCCATTCCTAATAGGACTTCTAACCTTTCCGATTACGTGACCCTTCAGTTAACAGTTCCACAATGTGTATCTAAAAACCACACAACCACCGACTGTGTTTGTGCTTGTGGCCACAAGGAGACATATCGCCACCATGAACAGATCGAGTTACGCGTTCAGCTACGAAAAACATGTTGCGACATCCGATTCCTCTTTTTTTAGGTGAGATTCTTAAGAGTTTACTTCACGAGAAATTACACCAGACAACAACTAAGCCAAACCAAGGGTATACTTTTGAATAGGTTGATCCATATTTTAACTACCCTCCTTCTTTTCGGTTATGATTTCACTTAGTCCCAATGAGATTTCTTTTTCATCGGCAGGTTGGATCTGGTCCCAGCCACACAGGTGTTCTGTTGGCTCAGCTGGTCGACTTTTACTACTACCGTGAATGGGTAGAGGACGAGTATCCTGGCATCTTATGTATCAGTTTGCCGATCATTTTCCTCTTCCTACTCGGTTTTCTTCCTTCACTTGATAACATCGCAAATTTGATGAGCGCTGTTGCCGGTATACTACTCTACCACGTGATCACCACGGATGCCCGACAGTCAGTGCGCGTGCGGCTGGCTTGCGGTCTCTCATACACCGGTCTGTTGGTTCTGTCATACATACTGTTCTATCTTGTCCCAATCCAGAATTGTGATTGGTGCAGTTATTTGACTTGCGTCCCTCTTCTCCCTGGAATGTGTTACGCTTCATCACCCAGCTGGGACGCTGGTTTAGATTGTGTTCCCCTGACCTGGTAGAATCCCTACGTTTCTGTTGGTTTTTACACTTCGTCAGAGTGTTGGCTGATATCATCACCTGATGTTTAACCGATTGGGCCCCAATATTTCGTCCTGGCTGCATTTTCACTTAAGCAGCTGTCATGGGCTCGTAGTAATGGTTTTGTGAACATGGAGGTTCCGGTACTGTCTTATCTCCACACTTCCAGAGGTAAATCAATCGAACACGCAAAAGTGTCGGACCATCCATGCTTTTGATCATTGCAAACGGAAATGGGCGGCAGATCTTATCAAACCATTCCCGCAATTTACAAAAATATTGTTCTCCAATCAATTGGAAAATGTTTGGGACCGATTGGGTAGTCATCATTTCATAGAAGTTCGGCAAATAATAAGTCCACCGATTGTTTGCCAAACCTCTGTAATATTTTTCTTGTTAGGTGGCGTAAAAACCATAAGCAGTGAAAAATGAGAAGCACCACTTCATCGCGCCGTTTTGTCGAGTGAGACTTTGAAAATGCTTTCCTGACACCTTACCCCAAAACCTCCGTAGGTAACTTTGATATGTTTTTATGAGTGTGCGGGTGACACTCAGACTGGAGATTTCCCCTTCATATCGCGAGAGAACCGCTGACTCAGTTTTGGTGTCAAACGTTCACATCTTTTTACATTCGTTGTGCTTTCAAGTCTGTGGGATTTTAGGTGGTTGGAGCTCAAGACCACACATTGGCCAGTCTAACACCTTCACAATTCGAAGCAGAAGACAGCATCTGATGAGTTGAGAAATGCGAAACACTTCGTTCCCTTTTCAAATATCTCCCCCTGACCTTAATTTTGCAACGCATCTGCTGGTTGATCGGAACTAACTGCTACACACTCCGCTCACAGACTACCAGAGCTTGTGACCCAGTTGCCAGGAAGGATCGAAAGCTCGACTGTCCCGAAAATGTTGTCGCGATTGTCCAACCCTTTCACGCTAATATGAGAACCCGAGTACGTAACTGTGGAACCACTCCTGTTGAGTTAGAAATTGGCACGATGGAAGTGAAGCAAGGCTGCGTTCTGTCTTCGGCTCTTCATTCCGTATGTGATTACAACTTGGGGCGAAATGGCTCAGTGGTTAGAGCGCGAATTTACTGACCGGAAGGTCCGTGGTTCGAATCTGACCCCTGCCTCTCGACTTCCCCTGTCTAGGCCTGAGTACCCTGGCAATATCCCAGCCCTTGTGCTTCCTTCTAGTGGCATGGCAGCTAGGCACCGAAAGGGTGTTACAGCTGGACGATTTTTTTGTTACAACTTACGCAGACACGTTTCGTGATTTTGAATGTGCCATATCGATCATCTTTTCAACTCAAGGCAAAGCGAATCTGCACGGGTACAAGATCTTTGTGCTGCTTTTACGGATAAGTGTCTTATTTGCACATTCAGAGTGCGGAACTGCATCACGTAATCACAGCATTTGACTCGGCAGCATCTAGCTTTGTTCGAAATATGAATGCTTCTAAAAATCTTGTCGCTTGCCAGCCTGCACAGGGGTTACAACATACACAGTATTCAGCTTAATACCGGTGGCGTAGCGTTCTGTGGAAATTTCCGTAGTAGAAGCGCCAGTGAATCGCTTAGACAAGTTTATCCTATTTCTAGCCCGCGTCCGTCAAAGAAAACCTGTTCCTGGTCAAATCGACTGTCCTACTACGAGATGACAATACTAGTAATAATCCAACCTCTGGTTTGTAGTCAGTCTGTCAATTCCCACCTAAATGACGCGGTAATGGGCATCCTCTGAAAGCATTGATATGGTATCCCGCTAAAACTTGGAAGAATTGAAGGATGAGAACAGCGGAGCTAGTGCTGGTACTCATTATTGTGCCATATTGCGTGGACCGGCTGGTGGCATTCAACGGGCCTCTGCGTGTTTACTGGTCGATCTTGCTCCCTCGGATTTACATCGGCAGTTGCAGCTTGCACTTAGTACCACATTCGGCTCTGCGCAAACCGTTTGTGATCTACTTACTATGTAGGAGCGTGCAGTGGATCAACAGCTGTTGACCGGTTGATCCGTTTCGGATGCCAATCTGTGCATATCATATTATATGTGTTGTGCTCAAAGGAATTGATGTAGAACTGGCACTCACCAGTTAATACGCTGCTAGCACTCTTTGTACTGTCATCGTGCTTGTGCTGACTGATGGCTGCCAACAGACCTTCCAGGGTTTGCCGGCAGTGTGTTTACATCGGATCCATAGGCTCACCGGCCGTACTACGTCCGACTACTAGCTAGCCGTTTTTGTTGTCATAAGTATGCGAAGGTCTCCAGTGGCCCAACCATTGTAGACGCAAATTTGTGTCGGTTCACAATCAATCATACATACAATTTGCATTCATCATAAATTTACGCAGAGATTGCGATAAATTGGATGATTCGCGCCTCAGTAGTCGACCTACCATCTGGACGGTAGGCAACAGGACATCAGGTGAAAAAACATCTCAGGAAGTACCTTCTTCTCTTCAGATTATTGAACATAAGACAAAGGTAGCGGCACTTTGTTCTTATCCACTCAGTCTGAAATTTCGCGTTGATTGAGGTTGCAGCCATCCATAGCTAGCTAATTCTAGAGAACAGCGTGATATATTCTCTGCGGGCTTACTGTAGTTGTCGATAAACGGTTGATGGAGGACACTCTCGAAACATTTTGTGTCGTTTTTAACGAAGTTTAAAGACACGCGGTTAGTTGTAGATAAGCCAGCGGCAAAAAGAAATGTACTTCTCTTTGTGAACTGTGCCAAGACGCGTTGAACAGTATTGAGTTGCGGTGTGAATGGACAGCTAGTACCGAGTGGAATACTGGGAAGTCTTACCTAGATCACCATGCAGGTTAAAATAAGCAAACTCCAGAGTTATCGCAATACCTGTAATTTGGAAGATCTTGCTTGCCGCCACAGGATTTAATAGGTGAGCTCCTAGAGATCCGCCTTAAACAGAGCTTCAATTCGTGGGTCACGACGGGGGCCTGAATATCTGAGGTAGTGACTGACGCCAAATTTTTCCCCAGGGGATCCCACCCATGCCTAAGGATCGCTCATTGTGAGAGTAGGCTTGCTCTTCCATTGCTGAGATAACCTTCAATGTGAATCTATTTCCATGCTTGAACTAACAGGTGTGTTGTTCTATCGATTCAGCATACAGAACCAAATCTCCTGGACGACTCGCATTGTAATCTGATACACTTGTCCCTTGGGACCCAGTGATATGCCATTTTGGTGCAGCAGACGGCGCGAATTAGCAAAGGTAATTCTGGCTTTTGAGATTCGTGTGTCGACTTCGTCTGTTACATTATTGTCAGAGCTAGTGTAACCTGGGGGCTACGTTTACTGTTCCATCATTCCCACAACCTCAGTTCTTAGAGGCATGTTCAAGGACTCAATCTCCCACAGTATGATTTTTGCACTTTGTCGGCGAAGGCAAGGATGACCTTGGAGACCCTGTATACCCATTTGAGAAAGTTTCGTTATGGATGTTTGTTGAGGGACTTGATGCTCTGTTTGATGCGCCCTTCAAAACACACTCAGTCGACCTACCAGTAAACAACAGTTCTTGAAGGCCCCAACCAGAACCTGTATGGTTAAAAGGGACCATTTCAGGTCATTTAAAAAACGCACCATGATGCGTATGATCCACCTGCACGTGGTGCACCCACAGTTTATCGCATCCAGTTCACACCATTACGTCGCAATGGATGCTTGCAAATAGACTATGTTAAGGCCAAGAGCTCCTGTACAAGCATACCAAAAAACTAATTCGGACGAAACAGGGTACCCTAGCTGTAACTGCGCCGTCAGTAACAGCGGAGGCTCCGGAAGCTCTAACACCAACGCGGTATTACAACACGCAGTTGCCTCCTGATCCGCTAATTCCACTAATCCTATGCAGCTCACTCTATTGAGTTTCACTCCACAAGCTGTAGGACAGAGGCTATTTTCATTTCCTTATGTGGACAAATTACGAACCAGGGCTCTAAATGGTTCATTTCTTCGAGTAGATAATTCTGTTCTATCGGTGCGAATACAACGGTCACTACACCCCGTAATCAAGTCTGGCAACTGGGCTGGTCTAACAAACCACGTAACTGTAACTATTTTACCAGTTCTGTCTGATATCGTAGACTATAACAGTTTGGGTGATCGCGGATTACCTCCAAGAACTTTATTTTATCTCCGAAGCAATACAGCGTCTGTAAGCAATGTTTATTTACATCTAACGTGCTGATAACCACCTAGACGTCTCAAAAGCGATTTCTCATGAAAGCCATTGGCTCATCCTATCCTTAGACACATGGCACAGCTGGATCGTTACCAGCATGAATTGCGAGCTTCCTCAGTGAAATAATTCTCAGGTTACGTGTTCGTCACACTTTGTCCGGTCCAGTTCGTGTGGAATGAGATAACACATGGTTTGATCCCGGGTTCTCAACTATCTCTAACCTCCAAGTACTGCTCGATCTCCCCATTCACCTCTTTGCTAGAAGGAGAGCAGTCACATCTCCAGAAGATAATCTCGGAATATAAAGTGCTATTTCCATACCAGAAGTTATGCATACTCCCCAGGAAATCAGGTGTACAATTGGACGGCGGTGTTTCCTTCGGTGAGCTTGGCAGTTTGGTTCCAAATTGCATCAACAGTCGAAGTGACATCATCACTGCATAGCATGTTGGCATTGCGTCGTTGTGGCGGTGCTGCAGTAACAAGATCTTCCTGGTACTAAAATTTGGACCCTTGAATAACTTACTACATGTTGGCTTGAACTTACGTTGCCAGGAATTACCATGTGATCCCTGAAGCATACTGGTGTTTCGTGTATCTTTATAAGCGGTTATTTCGTGACGCTCTTTAAAGTTGCTTTAAGTTAGTACTTGTGGAATAAACTCCGGATATGAGTTAACTTCCCCAGAGGTGGGATATCCTACAGAAAGCTAGCGCCAAATTGCCTTTATGGGCCTTACTAGCAAGTACCTCATCTTGAAGGGAATAGTGAATGAATCCTGTACATAAAGTAGTCATCATCGCATCAGATTGATATAACCTAACTATTCGAGTGCACAACACCATAAAACCACGAATGTTGTAACAAAACTTTTTGATCCTATTTTGAAGAACAGTGCTCCACCAAGAGACGATTGACATAAGTCTCAATTTTCTCTTCCGCTTAACTTTTTTTTTACAACGAACACACCATAGAAGAGAGAGTACGACAGAAAAGCCACTTACGCAAAAGTGTCCACAATGGATTTTTTCCATCTTTCGAATCGCTCGAGCGTAGCCAGTACCGTCCGTGAAACCGGAAAGATCTCGTTCAGCCGATCAGATGGGCACGATCCACTTGGCCACGAACACTGAAACAGTTCGACTACCATATCTGATCTAGTTTTACTGGGTCATATCAGCCTCGTACCGATCAGGTCTAAGCCGCCCTGTGGATAGCTCTGTTCTGGAAAAAAACCTGTACATGTATGACACCTCTCCTTTGCGTCATTCGGATACTAGTCTCAAATGGACAGTGCTAAAATTCTTTCACGTTGGTGAAATTTTCAGACACACACAAGCAGAATTAGCTGAGTCCTACTCAAAAGCCAGTAGATAGGTTGAGGAAAACCAGAGTCGTTTCGATGGCATACACATAATGCGACGGCGGAGGCTCTGAAGTTCACGTTCCTACAGCTGCACCATTTTCATCTTTGGATGGCGGTCGTAACCACAGAAGAAGAGTAAGTCTATGGGGAACAATTGAAACAGGGTGGATAATGTTCACAAACGAAGGAATGCTGTAAAAACACAACCCACTGAAACACTGATTAGGAAATTCGCTTTCTGGAGATGCCCCCCACTAGGAAACCGCTATCCCCGAAACTGGATCAGTCAACCCTAAGTATGAAGCACGTCTGTACGCAGTGATGTTTGCGCTTTGCCAGGCTAGTGTGACGACCATCCAGTAACTGCCTGGTTGTTTCGATTGATGGCCAGCGTGTCAGTTGATATTGTTTTATATTTTGCAACGTAGTCGCAGGATTTACTTTCACCGAATCCAAGTAGAAAGCGGTTTTCAATGAGTGTCACAACTAAATCGGACCTGTCTCAAGTAAAAAGAAATCACGTCTTTGGATTCACATGTATAATAGAAACTTCAATGTTCTTTCTTTGGAAATTTTTTTGCGAAACCTACTGCACTGTGGTGCTGGGATACTCCATCTTGAGGTGGTTAACGCAAACGTTGTCTGCATTGTATAGTAAGTATACCGAAAGAGATATGCTCGTAAAGTTCATGATTCAAATCGCCATAGGACATTTTGGATTTGTCGTCAATGTTGCACCGACCGAACGACAAAAGGGGCAAGCTGCCACTGGGAGCCTTGATTAAGGCGAAGCCTGTCTAAATGAATAGTTGTATGGCAGTGAAGCATCAGTGTCAACACTGATGTTGCTGTCTTTGATGATGATGATGAAATGAATAGTTAAATCCACCACTAAACTGCAATTTACTTGCTTTATCAAGATGGATAACCGCTACTGAGTTTGACTGACAAATTACCCGACAGACCAACTGTGGCTACCCGTTTAGTGTCATACTGGATTCATCCTATTTTCGGATGTGCCACTGCGATATTGCCAGCGGAGTATTTTACAAGCCCAGAAAAACTTGCAGATTGCACCATATTTATGGCCGAATAAATGAGTACACCAGGCTACTAATATCAGCAAGTCTATTATGAACATTTCCCCATGAACTACAACCTGTATCCAGGACTTATTTGATGAGCCGAACTGCTGCGCAAATGTCGTCTGAAATTAATTGCACGTGCTTCAGAAGAGCTTGGTAAACAATAGGTAGTTTTTATTTGGGCAACGTTTCGCTTTTGGCACAAAATCTTCATCAGGCCAAGTGAACAGGTCACCAATTTGGCCAGGTTATAAGGCAGACAGGGCACCAATCAGGAAGCCCTCTTCAGATTATCGCACTGGGTCAATAATGAGTGTCAATTAATGGCTCTTGTCGGTTGGTGTGGTTGCCAAAATCTTGAATTGATGGGTTGGATAGTTTCAAATTAGTTCCGATCACGTGAATCTCAGGGTAACGTGAATTAAAACCGTACCAAGCAACATTACGTAGGAAAATTTGTCGCCGGACTGTTTGCTTATCAAATACAAGATTTTTTGGAACAGCCGTTCGCGGTCAGTCAAGCATAGGAGGCTATGGTCCGCATTCAGGCCACCCGAAAATTCGGAATCTAAGCTAATCACAAATGCCAACCAAAATGGCACCGGAAGTACGAGATTGATGGGACAGATATTACTAATCGGTATCCAAAACCGTATGTCATTCATTCTGTGTAATACAGTGTTCTGTGGTGGTGGTTCACCATTTACGACCATGCAATCTAGTTTCCTCTGTTTGGTACACCTCCTCTCGTGGCTTTGTTACGCCAATATGTTGGCAGCGCCCTTAGCACCGACGACTGTACCGCGCGTCGACTGGACTGCTGTTCTATGCATGGTGTCGGAAACATGAAACCTCCTGCTCAATGAGCGAGGATTTGTGATGGCGCGGCACGAAATCGGTCCGCGATATACCTGTGGATTGATGAACTGATCGCGTGGCACGTGTCTCCGTCACGTGCTACCTCATTCTAACGCAGTTGAGCATACATGCCGAAATTTTCAGCAGATTAACTGTCGTTTGTGGCACCGAGCAGCGTGTTGTTTACAACAATAGTATATGAACGACATTTTACTGGTGTTTGGGAAACAGAGCAATCGATTCATGTAAGTTTATGGTGTCCGAATATGTCGGGATGAATGGTAAACCGATAACTACGTGTTCTTCGGTGAGCGAGCGGCAACGAAAAATGCTGGAGTCGAAGACCGCAGAGGTGCAGCGTTTGACATCGCCTGTATTTCCCTAGAGCACACGCGATCTATCAGCACAGAAGCAGTCATTCAGGATTTTGATAATCAGCTAACCTTGAAACTCACCTTTCTAGCAGGCTTCAAGAGAAATGCATTGTCACATCTAATTGTAAATGCGCGGTTCACAGTCTTCACGCATTACCATTTCCAGTTGAGAATAAAAGACAAAAATGCTCCTCTACTTTGGTGCCCCACCCACGAGATGAGGATGCAGTACAACTACTCACGAACTCCCGCGCCCGCATTGAAACAAATGGAAATTACAGCTCAGAATGTGTCCACAGCACTGGCCTTTTTGTTCTTTTACCTAGGCGTTTAGGGATCTCCTGCAGGACCTGGGAGAATCCTTTTTTCATCAATGATTGATAGACTGCTCACTTGTATACCAATAGATCGTCGTGCCCCTAGCTCCTGACTCACTCTCTCATTCCCAGTCTGCCACATTTGATGTCCTTCCGAAGAATGGTCAGTATCAAAATGGTTGATGTTTACGATAAATACACTCAGTTGCAAATCAATTTGTTTTTTTTTTGCGAGAGACTCACCTGGAACCCAGCTGCATCTCCCGTTTTTGATGTTTCCAGGCGACTGAATATGCTGCACCAGGCCACCTCATGTTCCAGTTTCTAAGATATTCGAGACATGTATATACGTAATGCACTACTCATAAGGTTGCTGAATTTTTGACAACGTTATGAGTGGTTAATGTTTACTTTAACGTGGCTGTGTTGATAAGAGTCGCATTCCTTCAGGGTCAATGACCAACGTAAATTTTAAGGTTGAGTCGAGTGCTTTGTCTTCCAAGCTTGTTACACAATTTAAAGTCTTGAAATAGAACATTAAAAATCCGAATCCACCAAGTTGTATTCCAACTATCACCACAGGTACAGAGTTTTAAGAAGTGCACATCTGGTCAGTCTACTTTTTGTACACGATACAGATGTTCGCGGATTCAGGAAACCGACTGCCTCACATAGTATAAATAGCTGCGGTCATCGTGTTTGATGAGGAAAGGCGGTTGATCGGCTAGTCAACTTTGCGAATACTTCTTGCAGGTAAAGCTGTTTTCCTCCAATCGATTTCATGATGGATTCCGACGGTTTCTCAATAACCCGAGAAATTGGATATTCCACCAAAACGAAATCGTTTATCGGTGGGCGCTCTTACGTTCATCCGAAATGTTCCAAATGCATATTTTATTGGAGTTCGGGTGCAACTGGGCACTGAGCATTCTGTGGAGCCACCTGCGGCTAGCGAGATCGATTAGGGTTATCGGTCAATTGACTCATTCGGTGTTCACATGACAGTATTTAGGATTTCAACGTAAAACTCGCTGTTGACTTCAATTTGTAAACGTTTTGCGTATGCGTAGATTGACCGCAAACTGCTTCAGTGTAAAACGAATAACTACATCCACACTGGTTCATGTCAGTGATAAATTTTATACTCCCGAATGAAAAAGTAGATCACATTAGAAGGCGCACGCGGTTTTTATGGGCTTGCTACGGAGTTATCCAATTCCAATACCGTGTCTGTCCTTTGGATCACATACATAACCAATATCTTGAATTCAACATTCGGTGTACAACCAGCGGTATCCCCTTCATGAATGTTCGACGGCTCACATATATGCACGTTCAAGCCAACAATGTTCAGCTCCGACCAGCTCATCTGCTCACCTCTTCACGTTCTGAGCTTCCCGTCATGTCTTTGATTTCACTGTCTCTTTACGTCAGCGATCTGTCATCGAGGTTACTTTGTAGATCGTTATCAAGCGATAATTCGAGGGAAACTCTACAAGAGGTGTAATACG
Source organism: Clonorchis sinensis (assembly GCA_003604175.2). Taxonomy (NCBI): domain Eukaryota; kingdom Metazoa; phylum Platyhelminthes; class Trematoda; order Opisthorchiida; family Opisthorchiidae; genus Clonorchis; species Clonorchis sinensis. The sequence goes on from CM030370.1 coordinate 62,640,514, forward strand.
ACCCTAGGAGATCGCCTATGCACTGTTATGTGTTACATGTTCTGTTCAAAAGAGATGTCATATGAAGGATAAATTGTTAAGACTCAAACCGCACGACAATATGCTAATGCAAAAACATGGAAAATCAAGACATATGTCCACTTTACACCGACTAAGCGGAGTACTAGTCACCGAATCCTAGGATTTACAAGAATTGCCCTTACAGATATTCAGCGGCCATACGCGGAACCGAGGAAGAGCTTGCATGAGTTGTTAATTCCGCTTTCAAATTATTTGAAGTTTCACAGGTCGGATTTACAGTCAGCAGCATTCACACGTCCCGTTACAGGAATACTAATGCACATGTACCGCATAGTAATGATCATTTTCATTCTATTACTGATATGGCAGTGACCACAGCCTATAATTTTTACTTCGGTATCGAATGATCATGCTGAAACAGTGTCTGTTCTATATTAGTTGTCAGCAGATGGGTTGGAGTCAAGAAATGTACCCGGGTTGGACTAATGAGATGAGTGAGTGCAGTAACCCACTTAACCTATAAAAGTAAAGGTAGGTGTACGCATTTGTATTCACATCAATGTGGTTTGAGGAGTTTCCCTATAGTCCTCGCGCGAGTGTTCTGGTGAGCTTTCGCCAAAGACAACACGTAGCGGTCTACAGATTCGCTGTTACCAGTGTACGCTCTTCGCCGTCATTGATTTCCCACTCCAAACACCTGAGGCGAGCGTGTAGCTGTCACACTCCCGCGCACTGAACGTACGTAAATTAGCGTTTGAACAGGCGAACATCTTCACGCTTGAGCGATGTGATTGCCTGCCACAGTTTGGTTGGTATCCACAATACCATGCTGCATCAAGGCCCAGGGCCTTCAGTTGACCATGCCTGTCATGGATTAGACAGGCCCTGGAAGCTAGCGCACAACTTAGCCACCGCGCGAGGGCCTACCGGGCTTCAGATGCGAGGACCAGTTCACGTGAAGATTCAATGACGCCTCTGCAGACGACAGAGCACTTCTCCCCGCTAGCCAGTACACTTACCAGGTCACTTTGAAACGCAATGGGGCTCATTACTGGCGCTGACGTAAGACTCGGAACGAGAGCCAATACACAACCGGTGAAATTAAATCCATGAATCGCCGAGTTTATTTTTGGCTAGCTTCCCTGGGTATTACCAGATTCGATCGAACAAACATGCTGATGATTTACACTATATCTTTCTGCACCTGCTCAATCGCAATAAAACATTGAGAAACGAAATATATCAACTGGGCTTGTAATTTCCATGGTCTGGTCACGCTGTAGATGACCTGGTTCGGACGCTTGGGAGTGCACTGTCATAGCTTTGTTTATGCCTCCATTTTGTTAGACGTTCCGCAGTCAAAGAGCCCATAATTCGTCCAACAGTTAAGACGCGATCTTACTGGCCGGAAGGTCTTTTGTTCGAACTCAACTGCCGCAACATCTCGACTGCTCCTGTCTAGGCTGGGGCAACCTGATGGTATCTTAGCCCTCGTGCTTCCTTCGGGTGGCATGGCAGCTACGCAAAGAAGGGTAAATACAACTGAACTACTACTATTACTATTGCTTCCATTGGATGGAATCATAAATTGGGCAATGTTGGAGACTACTTGACCTGTATCGGTCGGCCAGAGGACACGGTCAGTCACCTGAAATGTTGAAACTATCGATGAGGCTTTTAAAAATCAAAACGTTTGAATGACATCTTCTAACATTTTTTGGCTGATCTACAAATGACTGATGCGAGTGTTGGAAATGGTGGTTAGAGCCCATAGCCTGATGACTGCAACTGGAGTTTTTAAGAGTCATTAAGAGAAACGAAGAAACCTAGATAGGTACCCAACTATTCTACCAGACCCATGGTGGCCTTTATGCTTATGCAGTAGTTCTCTACCAGTTTGTGCTATATTCCACTTGACATTACATTTTATGGAGTTTATCGGGAGGTATCACACAATTTATTCTGGGTATCGTGGGGAGATTTTGGACGTTTCAATTGGTTTTATCCGACAAGCGAAACCCATTTGTGCTGAAAAGTAAAGAACCACCGTACAGCTGTTTCATTCTAATAGAAAGTCATCAGTAATACGCACCTCACGAAACTTCAGGTAATCTCGAATCCTTGAACCCCCAGCTAGAAGCTCAAACGCTTGGTCGTTCGGCACAGACTGGCTTCACCTACAGTACAAAACTGAAAACTCGGATTTCCTCACACTACCAACACTCTACAAGTAGCACAAAGAAAGAGCAATTTAAGGAAACCAGTGGAGCTTCCATCTGAGTGAGAAGTCGTCACCGAAGAACTAGTCAACGCGTGACCATGCGATTCGTTCTCTCGGATTGAAGGATGCAATTCGTCAATCATCCGGGTGCTGACATCTGATGTCTGGTGTGAATGCAAAAATCCATCATTTAAGTTTAGTAATGTTAAGGACTAGGCCTACAATGGAATTGATGATTAGATATGGCATGAGGTGTACGTACATCATGTGTATAACGACATCTGTCACCATTGAGCAAACCGAAGAAACGTCGCACTCATTGTCTACTCAAAACAATCCGAAGACTACGTATCGTAAGAGAAGTGTGTCAATTTAAGTGCCATGAATCCGGGTTGATCAATTCTGTCACGTTCCTGTGCTGTTTACTTTAGAACCAGTTACAACACAGACCAAGTTTCCCTCGAAGCCGCACACAGATAAGTAGAACAAGCATACATCTACCCTCAGTCGTCCAACCACACGTGGGTTAAGCTCTCGTTCGTTGTGCTAGTAAAGTGTGTTCACCGTTCTAAGTTTCTGGAATGCCTTACACATAATCTATCCAGAATGTTGACATGCAACTGACGTACCTGAAATTTCGCGAATGAGTGGAATTGATGTTCATTTATTTCGTGTCAGACGAGTCATGAAACAACCTATCTTTATTTGATGTTTTTCGTGACTGTCGTGCAGATCCAGGACGTACGTGAAAAGTTAACACTCACATGCGAACTGAAATGCTGTTGACGTGGGACTCAGTGGACCACTAACTGGTACTATATTTCAATTAGGCATACAACGCAGCGTGCTTCAAGTCCCAACCGGACGGACATTCCAAGTAAGGAGGCGTTTTTCTTTGGTCAAACACCTTGCAACACATTCCCCGTTAGAACTTCGAAAAAGTCACGCCAATGCGGCCATATTGTGGAGAAAACACCTTAAGCCTGTGGACCATCATAGTCACACTGGAGACTAGACCTTAAAGTTCTGGACTGATGAGATTCGCCGACGGTGTAGCTGCAGTCACGTCCTGAACGTGACTTATCAAGCGGATGTAGCACGGGAATTTCAGTACAGGACGTCGGAACATGGATTGTTGAAGAGAAGTTGATAAAGTGGAAGATTCATCGATCGCATGGGGTGAGGTCCTACCAACGTCACCAACCGCAAGGTTAAGGACACCATTTTCGGTATGTGAAAGCCATAATCATGCCCCTGCAACTCATCGGATTAAAATTCCAATCATAACTCCACCACAGATAAATTATCCCAGGGCATTTGGCAAAGTATGCATTAAATGCGCTGGATGCAGGTTCGTCAAATAAAAGTAAGTCATCTTGCGGAAGTCCCTAGTACATGATCAAATGACTTCCGTAAGCGGCGACTTTATGCGAAAGTGGATGAGCTCAAGCATACTGATCAATATTTAAATCGTGGTGGTAGATGGTACACCTATTTTCGCACGCGAATACGGCTCGAAATCGTCTTTTAAATATCACCCAGTCAAGGCGCATGTTGTGACAATCCAAGGAAGAATGTCACACCCAATGTTTATCGAGCAGTCGAAACGAAGCTTAATTATCCAACGATTAAAGGAGTCTGAAGGACAAGGCAATCTTAGTCATCACTTCCAAACGATGCATGTAATTGTGCATTCGATAAAACTACTGATCCAGACTGGTAGATACGAAAGCACATTAGAGTACATGAAACAAGGAGGGAGGCAAACACGTGAATGGAAAGCCACAAAAACAGAGTGAGGGAACAGGACGGAGGCAGAATAAATAATACATGAAAACCGAAAGTTCACAGAAGAGTAAAAGCTACTGACAAGAGAAAAAAGTGGACAGGAAATCGATCACAACTAGAGATTGCGTTCGAGGGCTAGCGGCCAACATGGCTGTACAGTCGGATGAAAAAAACAGGTCAGAGCGTGTAAAAAACGCTTACGGGTTAGCTACAAAGCAACAAACTTGAAGACGATCAACATGGCTGGAAAAAATCGCCCAGTTGAAAGAAAGCAAATGAAAAGGACGGCACATACGAATGATAAATGTTTTCGAATTGCGATTCCTGTTGGTCAAAATCACGGGTTAGCTAAAAATGCGGACCTGGTTGCGGTGACACTGATGATAAGTATAGTACCCATACTGATAATAGTAATAAACAAAATGATAATATACGTCCGAAAGAATAGAAAAAGTGAATGAGGGAAAAAGAAAATACAAATCAGATCAAGGGTGTGTGAAGTACGCGAACATTACGGGTAGAGGTCCGTAAGCGTACGTATAAACTGATCGGTAGAAACAAATGGCCAAGGAACAGTTTCAGATAAATAACAGTACGCAACTATGCCGAAGGACGTGCATATCATAAGTAAAAGAAGTACATATCATTAAGATGACTCCATAGTATGTGACTACCATGTTATTGCCTCAACCGCATTCACAGATACACTAAACAAGAATCGTTCATATCTCTGTTATGTACGTGTATTAGAAGTGGGATTATAGCGGTGCTGGTAATCAGTAGTAAAATTAGTACCGAAAGACGACTAGGTGCAAACAGATGCACAGTGCCTCGATGTAAAGGGGCTACGACGGAGACTTGAAACGCCGAAAACAACAGACGGGTTCAGGCCAAATGGGCAAAGGGAAGGGGGTTACTTGCGCGCCGAATCCTCCAAGTTCGAGTGCGGGGCATACAATCACATACACACCGGAAAAGAATGAGGCGCTCTCACCACAAGCTTCCAGGATATGGACAAAGACAACCAGAACCGACGGATAACCGGAACCGTAGTGCTCAGGATGATAAGTGATACTGGAAAGGGCCCGGGTATCCGAAATGATTATCGTTTGTACAGGTGTTGCTGATGTTGTTGCGGTTGTGGCTGTGGTCCAGGATGGTACCCAGGGATTGAAGCAGTACTTCCAACCGTCGGTCCGGTGACAGCACGCCAGTCACCGGGAAGTAGACCGTTGGCTGGCTGATGTAAACTTGCACTGCCGTTGGTTGGGACCCCCGTAGAAGACAAACCATAACCCCCGGAAGATCGATAAAGTGCGTCGTCGAGTTTCAGATTACCTGGACAACATAAATGAAATTCACAAGCGATTTCAACCACAAATAACTACCATTGACTGAAAACGCAGTGCTTCGCTGCCATACAACCACGCCCATTTGTCCGTAGATGTCTAATAAAGCGAAATTCGAGGGGAGTGGTATCCAGAGACAAATATTTGGGGTGCGAAATCCGATTATAAACTGACAACAAGCACGCTAGTGAATTCGGTTGGCTTTCATATCTTGCACCGTGCATGGTCGAGTTCAAGGTTGAGCTCATAGAGTCTGACCCTGGGACGCGGAACAAGGACTATGACTCAAGTGAGATCCATCATCTTATAGAAGAGTGCCCACAACTCGACCAAGCAAAATTAGATTCAGAGAGCTGTTAGCTTCTGATGTCATTGAGATCCGGCTCCACAATCCACAGATATGTGCTGAAAAGCTTACACGAATATGAAATTGGGTTGATCAACAATCAGTTCACCCTCACAAATGACCAAGACGTATGCTGTTTCAGCGAGTAAATATGTTAATCACTCTAAACCATTGACCCATAAACCTTCGTAACGCAGAATACACAACAATACCAATCCGTAGTGTCTTATCCTCACAACAATTACGGAAACCGAACATGATTCAGGCTACTTCTATTGTTGCATTCCGTAGGCTAACAGCAACGGGTGGAAGACGAAGATACGCGACTTTTGGAAAACCAGGGTGGTTTGGTCGGTACTGTGGCCAGTGGACGCAAAACCCTAGGTTCCAGTTCATTGATCTAAAGGATTAACTATCATTTCTATGGAGATGCTGAGGCAAAAGTCCTAAAACGTGCGGCTATCGACAGAGCATTTAGTGAAAGTTGATGTGTATGTAATCGATCCGTAGTGACTATCGATCCTGTCCCACCAATCAATTTCAATTTATTTGTGATCTGCGTCCACTCAGTGGTCCGACTACAACCGACACTATGATATACCTCAAAGATCAATACTGTAGATTTTGCAGACCTGTGTTCCTAAATCGGTTGATTATCCTCAAATGAAACCTACCTTCCAAACCTTCTCATGATGGTGCAGCTTCAATGACCCTGTGAGTTACATCAATCAAGCATATACCAGGGGTATTGTTTGGAGCTGCTAGTTGCAATCAGCGGAATGTCCGACAGCGTGAGATAAAGCCAAGTAGTGGAAGCAATGACATGTTCAGGTAGCTCCCGAACTGGGTAAGCGTTGAGGCGATAGCTTTGGTGCACGAGCGCCAATGACAGTGCGACTGGACCATTTCTGTCAGTGTCATGAACCATTATTGGTCAATTGAGTCCCGGGGTCGCTATCCAGGGAGGTCACGCTTGTCGACACAAATCAGTGTACTGGTTGGCGTTTTCATACTTCGTTACTAGGTCATACACTTTCCAACTCTCGGTCGTTTCGCTTCTGCACAGGGCTGGACGAAAAGAGCCATGCGAGGCAAACGGTATGCGGAGTACATCTTTTAACTAGTGTAACACCTATGAGGCGTGAGTCATCCATCTATCGTGAGAGAGTTCCTTCTTCCTAAAACCATCAGGTGTAACTCAGCATAGCTAATCCAGACCCAACCAATACTTCAGAGACACTGATGGAAGAACACTGACAGCCTTCGTATGTTCTCTGCGCGTATATACATAAAGCAGTGTGGATTGCACTGCCGCAGTGTAAACTCTGCCCTTGGCGGAAAAACTGACCTCACGTCGGTGCCACAGGCGTCGGAGGTTGGCTAAAGCTGCACTGGCCCAGATGAGTAAATTTACTTGCCACGTCGATTTGCTCATCTGCAAGCATGACGTTCGGGTTTCATCCCACACAGTCTTGTAGCAGCACTTTACACCTTTCAGGTGGTAAGCGCATGCCAAACCGTGCGGTAGAATCATTTAGATTGGTCAAAATGGTTTGCATTTTTGGAGGATCTTAACCAAGGAGAGCAATATCGTCCGCATACTCAATGTATGTGCGCGGACGTCCCCATAGAATTTCGACCCCCGACGTTTCAGAGGCAAGCAGAGGAGCTTCAAGCAGTACATCAATAACAAAGTTGAAAAGGAAGGATGAGAGAGAACAGCCATGTCTCACACTGCTCGACGTAGTGCACTCAGGCGAGAGCTTGCCGTATTCTCGTACCCGACCAGAGGAGTCCGCTAGCCTCCGTTCGACCTCCATGCATTCTTCGTCATTGGCATGACTGTGCGTTTCCAGTAGCTTTCTAGCCAGATCAGTTCGATATTCTTTACTTGTCGAAGTTGATGAAGGGAGCTGCTTTGCACAGGCACATGTAATGTTGACGGAAAGCGAAGTGATAAATGGACCCGCACAATGGTGTGATCGGAGTCAAGCTGGGTAACACACAAGAAACGGCAATATTTAACTGTGGCTCTCCATCGGTAAACCAATACTCCACAGCAAACCAATACTGTGGTGGCAGTGAGCATTTGGATGAAACATGGCAAAAGGAGCTATGTTAGCGGCCTTCAGGGCTCTGTCCGACCTCTCCGATTCGAACACAAGACCACTGATGTCGGCGAGGTCGCTATCCATGATTGATGCCAGGAAAGTCATCCCAGCAGGCAACGAGTACGACGGCGCAGGCAAATCCCTCAAACGCCCAATAGTGAAGAGTCTAAGGAAAGACCGAGAGCTCTGGCGAACACCGAAAGCTCGGGAGATGAAGGCTTTTGTTACGGGAAAAAGCCGTACCCTATATCAACTGATACGACCGACCAGTCCTAGTAAAGCAGCGGTCAGTGAAACGATAAGTGAAATACGCGGCTCATTAATTCACTCGCAAAAACGTCAACTAGAAAGATGAGCCGAACACTTCGAAGAACAGTTCAGCTGGCCTGCAACACAGCCTGTATAGATAATGCATACGGACGGAAGAAAAAGAAATAAAGTACGAAATATCCGCACTAAAACGTGAGAAGGCACCACGACCGGACGGTCTCTATCCACCCTCTTCAAAGAAGGTGGAGAATCCCTGGTGACCCATCTGACAAAGCTTATTGGTGCTATATGAAACGAAGAGGTGCCTGCAGAATGGGGCATGTCGACAGTTATCCCCTCTTCAAAAAGAGTACGCGGATGCTGTGTGAATACCACCGTGGCATCGAAGGTGCTCTCTGGTCTTATCTTTCGAAGGTTGATTGAACACAGGGAGAGACAGATCCATGAAAACCAAGCTGGGTTCCGTCCTGCAAGAGGATGCATCGATCAAAGCTTCAGCCTCCGACAGATTCTGGAACAGCAACGCTGCTTCCAGCAACCAACAATGGTTGTGTTTCTTGAGCTGAAAGCTGTCTTTGACTCCAATGATACGCTCATGGAAGACTCACTATCAGCCTCTAATGCATGGCATGCGCTTCACACCTACAAAGTGTAAAGTGCTACTGCAAGACTGGGTGGGCCCGAATCCTAGCCTCATGCTTACAGATGAACTGATGGAAATAGTAGATAAATTTGTTTACCTGGGCAGTTGTCTCAGTCCCGGTGGTCTCGCGAAAGATATTTCCATTCGAACTAGGAAGGCCAGAGCAGCTTTTGTGCTACCCGGCAACTCCCTGTTACTGAACAATCGTGAACTTCCAGAGCGAACCTAGGAAGCGAATTTTCCGTTTAGCAGTCAAAAAGCCCCCTGATCAACGAATTCACCAAATAGCTCAGTGGTTAGAGCGCGAATTTACTGACCCGAAGGTCCGTGGTTCGAACCCGACCTCTCCCTCTCGACTTCCCCAGTCTAAACTTGGGCAACCTGGCAGTATCACAGCCCTCGTGCTTCCTTCTGGTGGCATGATAATTTGGCACCGAAAGGTCCTACAGCTGAATGATTTTATCAAAACTCACCACGATAACATTAATCGTAACTGGGAAGGAACTCCGGGAATTTGGTACGTAGTACCTGAGGGCCACATACTAACCATTTGAGCTCACAACGGTCGCTTTCTCTTGTTGCTACGGGAAACTGTACACCTTTGGGACCAATTCACAACTCAACTAGACGTTCTGTTAAACGTCAACTTAGACGAAATAGGTGTGTGGATGAGGAGACGTAGCGGAACCAGTAGCCTCAAAGAATAGATGTCAATGTAGCGAGGAATGCACGAAACCCGTTCCAGCTAATTCGCAAAATGGAATCCAGGATACCGTTCTTTCCTGGGAGAATCAACGATTGGAAGGCTCATAGATAACAAAAGCGTAAGGATCGCTGAGCAGAATACTTTCGAGTTTACCTGACCAGTCGTTGCCATACCTACCTATTTCAATCTACCTCCCCTAGTTCTATGGTCGCGAAACTCGGCCGCACCAACCCGAGGATAATTGGTGAAATCGAACATTCGATCATCGGTGCTTTCATAATGTAGTCGACGTTAGCTGGCTGCAGCATGCTTGGAATGATATGGTGTACAGGCGAGAGATTTAGAATGAATCAGAATCACTAGCGCAGTAAGCGAAATCCAACAGATTAGGGTAGTTCAGACATGTACCAATCATGCCCAGTTTTATTGGTTACATCCGCTCGTCACATGGCGCGCACATCCTCAGGTATCTCCAAATCAATCTTCAAGCCTCGACACCCAGTCTATCTGGCCGCCTTCAACGTGCGCACTCTGAAGCAAGCAGGACAACAAGCTGCTCTTGCGCTCACACTGGACTTGCTTGGCATTGATGTGTGCTGTGTCTCAGAAACGAGAATTCAAGATGCAAGCACAGTGGTTGAGCTAACCGCCCCATCGGTCTCCACTCGCTTCCGACTGCGCACCTCTGGTGATCCAGAGGCTGCTGCGGCGGGATGTGCAAGGGTTGGTATCGTCCTAAGTCACCGGGCGGAAGTATCCTTGCTTGACTGGATACCTGTTGATAGTCGTCTCTGTGCGGTTCGTCTAGCAACGTCTGTGAAAGAGTCTCACAAGCGGGAAGCTGATCGCTGTCTGTTTGTCGTGTCCGCTTACGCCCCAACTGACTGTAGCTCCGACGCCGTCAAAGACAGGTTTTACGACGACCTGAATGCCCTGCTGCGGCGAGCTAAAAGCTCAGATATCGTGGTGGTTGCCGGAGATTTGAATTCACAAGTGGGCAGGCTTTGCGGATCTGAGACTCAGTTAGGAGGTCGACATGGATTGGACTCAGTACGTACGGACAATGGTGAACGATTTCTTCAGCTGTGTGCTGATCACAGACTGTTTTTGTATTAACTTCCGCAATAGCCGAAGTCATCTGGCCACATGGTGTCCTCCAACGGCATGCCAGCCACAAACTCAAATCGATCACACTGTCATCAGTTACCGATGGCGCGGATCAATAACTGACTGCCGGTCGTTTTGCAACACATTTGTGGATTCCGACCACGCACTCGTCCGGAGTCGCTTTTCCCTACTTTTCACTGGGCCGCGCAAGGTGCGGACTAATCGCTTGGCAACTGAGAGACTGGCAGATCCGGATGTTGGACGAATTTACAAGAATTGTCTCCTAGAGTCTCTTCCAAATGCTCCACCATCAGATGTGAACTCATACTGGGCCGAGATTACCACCTCTTTGCACAGTGCTGGGAATTTTGCCTGTGGCACGGCACCTCCAGGCGCACTCAAGCACTGGATATCAGACCGAACGGTGGCACTGCTTAAGTCTTGAAGAAATATCCCAGCCGGTCCCGAACATAACCCGGTACGACGAATTATCAGACGTCAAGTGAAGGTGAGCATGCGAGCCAACCGTGAAGTATGCTGGACACAGAAAGCCAAAGAAATGGAAGAGGCCCAGAAAGCCGGTAATGCCCGAAGATTACTTCAGTTGATCCGTGCGACCGGTCCGCGGAAACCACCTGTGAGCGAAACCATCAAGCATCAGAATGGAACGACTATCTCGAATAAAGAAGAACGCCTAGACTGGTGGCCTGAATACTTCGAACAGCAACAACTGTCGTGGCCACCACCTGGCACTCACCTGGAGCCCAAAGGTGAAATAGAACCCTGGACGGTGAACGTGGAACCAACTACGACCTCGGAGGTTTACGACTGCATATGTTCTCTCAAGCGCCACCGAGCTCCTAGTCCGGATGACCTCCCACCAGCACTGTACAAAGATGGGGATGAAGACCTCAGTCAACGCTTGTCTGATCTGTTTGTTTGCATTTGGGAAAAGGCGTCTGTCCCAGGAAACTGGGAAGAGTCGATGACAGTGCCCATTTTCAAAAAAGGGGCTCGTACTGAGTGTGGTAATCATAGGGGGATCAGTTTGACCCCGGTCGTAATGCAGATGACATCGTTCTTATCTTTGAAGAGGAGAAGGCGCAGGTGTTTTTAGATGAACTGACCAAAGTCATCCCGTCCTTTGGTATGCACTTTGCACAAAAAGGTCATGCTCCTGGATATGCAGTCACTGAACACGCCACTTACAATCCAGCAAGAGACACTGGAAGTTGTGGAGCGTTTTACATATCTTGGAAGTTGTATTAGTTCTGATTGTAGTGTGACAGATGAGGTAAATGCACGAATCTGCAAGGCTCGGGTCGCGTTTGCTAATTTGAGACACCTATGGCGTCAAAGTGGTGTGTCCCTGAATCTCAAGCGACGTGTAACAAGCTACAGTGCAGGCTGTTTTGTTGTATGGCTGTGAGACTTGGCCTGTTCGAGCAGCGGAACTGAGACGTCTTCAGGTGTTCGACAATCGTTGTCTCAGGACCATAGCTCGTGTGGGTTGGTGTCATAGAATCCGTAACGAGGCAGTTAGAAAGCGAGTTTTGGGTTGTGCAACGGGTACTTCCATTGAAGAATGTGTCCAGCACCAGAAGCTACGTTGGTTGGGACATGTGTTGCATATGCCTAATCATCGTTCGCCGAAGAGAGGGCTATTTTCCGTGCCAATTCTGAGTGGCGTAAGCAGAGAGGTGGCCAACCCTTGACCTGGCAGAAGGGTATGAAAGAAATCACGAAACGCTTGGGTGCTGTCGGTACTACTCGCCTCCCAGGATGGGGACCGCGTGATCCCCAGTGCGTCTGGTTGGAGACGCAGCAAGATATGGGCTGCCAACCGATGTCAGTTGCGATCTTGTTGTCAGTTTTTATCCAGATTGCCCGAATGAGTGTTTGGAGGTGTAGGCACCTCGGAATGATTGTAGTAAGGCAGCAATAAGTCCCCTCCCCGTCCATCTTTATTCTTTTTCTTCACAGTAAGGCTTTCAGAGAAATCATGGTTGGCAGTGAAGTATCGGTGTTGAAAAATGATGTCATGCGGTCGACGACGATGATGATGTGAAAACAATACTCCCGCTATAACCTCCTGCTCAACACAACTAACACTTTCGTCCGGGATTCGCTTTTCTGTTTTATGCCGCCGAGCTTATATCCCAGATATGATCCTCCCGAACATCGTGTTTTCTTATGACAAGTATTTTTCCCGTTTGAGTAATAATCGACTATTAGCACTGAAAAACCAGCTTGGAATTTGACGCTTTCCAAAACAGAAAAAAATCAAAACATAGGGGGACAAAAGTTTTGCCGCACAGACAGAAAACATGCAAAACAGCACCACCGTGAACAAAGTACCCTCGCCTTCATACGACTTCATAAACAGAAACCACTTTGACCGGATTAGATGTGGGGATAAGGCGGCTTTAATGGTAAAAGTGTAACTGAAACGGAGCCAGTACAGGGGCCATCGTTTCAATGGGAGAATTGTGTCCTGCCTCAAATCCCCCGGTCGATAATCAAACTCTTAACTGCGTCCTAGCTATGCCTTCACGCGCTTCCTCTTTGAAGATATGCCCGCAACGGCTTAATGGGTTTGTGTTTCAAATCGTTCAACCGTACAGGTTGATATTGATCAGTTGCACACGCAACAACGCACGCTGGTTCTTTTTTGCCATGAAAGCACCGTTAAGGCTAAAATAACTAAGTCTTCCACACAACTTGTGATAAAGGAAGGTTCTATTTCAGCACCACCGGAACGACCATACGGTGTAACCACATCTGATGACTCAAGTTCATGTTTAGGCAGATTGACGTTCGTTGTAGCATTTCATCTTTTACCAAATGTGATGCTCCATCTCTGGATGAAGGAGCAGGCAATTTGGATAACTCGAAAGTCCTTGTTATGACCAAAAAAGGGAAGCGCACCGGCGGTAAAAAAAAACGCATTCCGTCACCATAGTGGTAGTCGATAAAAACTCTCTTGCACAGCCAAAAATTCTGGAAAAGGTGGGGGCCTAATTAGACAAGGAGGCTTCCCAACCCACACACTACCTCGAAAAATTTATCGAGTTCTTCTGATTACAGTCCAACTAATTGCCACGCGAACACAGCATCATCATCACGAGACAGGAAAATCAGCTTTGACACTGACGCTTCAAAACCCAAAGTATACTTCAGTACATTTAAAGCCAAAAATTAAAAAATGGACCGGTAAGGGACTTGGTTTTATCATACCTCAAACATTCTAAGCGCCTGCACCACCAAACGACCAATCACTCAAACTGACAGCGAAACGCCATTGACACCACCATTAATTGCAATGCCTCGAGACACGCGCGACGACCCGGTCCTGGAAGACAGACCGCACCAACAAGATTCTTCGTAATCTCTTCCGCATATTTCTGCTAGGTCATACGTTGTTCATCTCACAGTTTACGCCATTCTAGAGGCACAGAGAATAACATCAGTCTCGGTAGACGACTTTCTGATATGCGTAGAACATGACCAAGCCACCGCAGTTGACGGTACTGGAGGCTGTCTGTGACCAAAGTACCAGCTGCACAATCAAATAGGTTTTTTAATTACATCAATGAGGATTCGACACCATCCCGTACCAGCAACGTCTCTGGTAATTCGGTGGTCGAAAACTTGAAAACGCATCAAATCGTCTTGCAAACGTATAACAGAGCTCATAATATAGTCTGGCACATGCAAAACCTGAGACCAAGTGAGATGCCCTACAGATTCCAAGTTACACAAATTGTGCTGACGGTCCTGACGACCTTCCACCTGTTCTTTTCAAGGATGGCGGTGGCCTTCTCAGCCAGTGCCTGTTTAGCTTATTTGGGTTTATCTGGGAGAAAGAGACCGTCCCAGAAAACTGGGGCGAATCGATAGTAGTGCCCATTTTCAAAAAGGGTACTCGCAGTGAATGCAGCAACCACAGAGGTGTTAGTTTGACTCCTGCTGTGACAAGGCTTCTGGCGTCACTGATTCTTCGTCGTCTTACGATGCCACGCGAACCCCGACTCGTGAGAATCAAGCGGGATTTCCGACCGGGTAGGGGGCTGCATTGACCACATCTTCACACTCCGAAAGATGTTAGAGCAACGCCACATGTACAGACGACCCACAAGGATGTCCACTCTCTCCATTCTTGTTCAACTTTGTTATTGATGAAATAATGAGGCGAACGCTGGAAGGTCTTCAAAACTCCGGTGTTCAAATTGTTGCTGGTGAGAGCTTTGTCGATCTGGAGTACGCAGATGACATGGCCGTCATCTTTGAAGACCAAAGTGAGGCACAAGCCTTGTTGAATAGACTTACCACCATCATACCATCTTTTGGCATGCGCCTTGCACCTTCAAAGTGCAAAGTCATGCTTCAGAACGTTCGGTCTCCGAACATATCCCTTGAAATTCAAGGAGAATCACTTGAGATTGTGGAAAACTTTACATACTTCGGTAGTTGTATTAGCTTTGACGAAAATGTGTCTGATGAAGTCAGTGCAAGAATCTCAAAGGCTCGAATCACGTTTGCTAATTTGCGCAACTTGTGGCGTCAAAAGGCATCTCACTAGATCTTAAGGGTCGTGTGTACCAGGCTACAGTAAGGGCTGTATTGTTGTATGGGTGCGAGACATGGCCTCTACGGACAGATGATGTGAGGCGTCTCCAGGTTTTCGACCACCGCTGCCTCAGAAGCGTGGCTAGTTTTGGATGGCGTCAGCGTGTTAGTAACGAGGTGGTTAGAAAACGGGTATTTGGTTGTGCTGCAGGTACTTCAATTAGGGAAATCATCCAGCACCACCGACTACGATGGCTCGGTCATGTGCTACGCATGCCGAAACACCGTCTACCGAGACGAGCGTTGTTCTCCGTGCCTCCTTCAGACTGGCGCAAACCGCGAGGTGGACAGCGTATGACTTGGCAGAAAGGCGTGAAAGAGATCACGAAGAGTTTGGGTGTTGTTGGTGCTGTACGCCTTCCAGGATGGGGTCCCCGTGACCCCGCCTGTGCTTGGCTGGCGACGTTGCAAGAAATGGCGGCTAATCAATGTCAGTGGCGTTCATGCTGTCAGTTTCTTTCCAGATTGTCTGATTGAGCGGTTGGAGGTGTAGGCACCTCAGAATGCTTGACATAGGCCAGCACTAGGTCCCCTCCCTCATCCACTCTTTTTCTCTTCCTTTCACTCTAGCTTTTTCTCCTCTTTTCACTCTAGGGCTTTATATATATATATATATGAAATAAGACGAACTTTATGGTTGTGCGGCAGTGAGGCATCAGTGTCAACACTGATGTTGCTGTCTTTGATGATGATACAAATTGATTAACAGATTCGTGCCATGGAAATTTGTGCGCTGACTGCACCAAACATTTCCGCTGGAGCTAAGACAACTACCGAAGTACGAAGAACTTTCCACAACTTCTAGTACTTACCCTTAAATTACAAAGGGTATGTTGCGAGATCGCATATTCTGAAGCATGACGGTCCACCTTGTAGGTACAAAACATCTGCATAAAGGTGGTAGTATGGTGAGTTTATTCAACAGTGCTTACGCTTTGTATACGGTTTAAACCAGATCGTAAAGGTTTTCACTAGCAACGATATGAACACCGAGTCTTTTAAGACCGTCGGTATTCGCCCCACTATTACATCGATGTAGATACTAACAGAGTAGATGTCCTTGCCGGACACCAGTTTTTTTAAGGAGCTTGTAGGGGAGCTTTCAAAATAATTCCAAACAGCCAGGGGTATCTGGCTTACCGATTAGATTCCCGAATTTCCGGAGCATCCCCACTGAGACCAAAGGACACCAGCAATGTGTCGGCCATACATATGGTTGTACTCTAACTGGCAATGGAGTATGATGTGATCATGCAAACTACAAACGAGAATAGAACGACGCAAAACGGAAGCATACGGTTTACACTCACCAGGATCGCCAGGACCAGGACCAGAAGTCCAATGTGGAACTGAGCCAGAACCACCGATACCAAATGCTGCGGCCATTGCTGCCATTGTAGCACCGTTCTGATGGGGATGTGGTGCCCCTGAGTGATCACTGAGGAAACCACTTTGCATGTTGTTCGAACCGGTTCCTCCTTGCTGGGCGGAATTGGCAGCTTGAATTGACATGGCACCAGGGTTGGATCCGTTCCAGTTGGCTGAACCTGAGCCCGGAGTAGTGGCGGAAACCTGATTCCAATCAGTCGCCCCGGCCGGAGCAGGAGGAAGACCGGATCCTATTGGGAGTTGAGTCAGTTGACAAAGAGCGGCGTTAGCTGCTGCTGCTGGATGGTTCCAGGTATCCAGTGAACTAACGAGATCGCCAGGATTCGGAGTAGAGTTCACACCCGAAGTCAAAGCGGCAAAACACATAGAGTCCCAGGTTGGACGTGTTTTCCGCTGCTGTTGCTGCAAGCTGTACAAAGAAACCTCATCTCCCAAACCTTAGAACAGAAGGGTGGAAAATCGAAACTGACGTCACTCTTCGACAGATTGCAAGGCTAAATACCTCAGCACCTCTCAGTAGGAAAATAGATTGTGCAACTCAAGGTAACAGATTGGGTCACATATCATGAAGTGCCGGAAAGTTTGCTCTACCGACTGAGCAGAATAGACACCAGTGGTACTACCTTAGAAATGTGACATGCTAGCAGATGATACGAAGAATCCATTGATAGTGAATAAACCCCATGCATTTTATGTGCTAAAACGTACACGCAGAGAGAACAGGGAGGGACATCTGAATAAGTTGGTACATACGGATCAAAAGAAACCGGAGGACACATTCTTGAGAAGAAAGGTACTCTGAATCGGTGTAAAAGTCCTAAAATCTAGTGTGTGAGCAACCGACAAAGATGGTGTCTGGATAGTTGCAACCAGTTGGGGTCATCGACAAAGGAAGACGTTTGATATACAAGCAGTATGCTCACAACACGAGGTGTTTGTGTGAATAAAGAGAGGTCAGTAGAAATAAATGAATAATAAAAACAGTCGTTCAGCTATAAGACCCTTTCCGTGCAGTTTCCATGCCATCTGAAGGAAGCCCGACGGCCGAGACACTGCCAGATTGTGCAGACCTAAACAGAAGCAGTCAACATAAGGTTCGAACCACGATCAGCAAGTTCGCCAGCGGAGCTATCTCGAACTCAATAGAAGTAATCATACACTTCAAGTTCCTCAGGTTCTCTGGTGGCCAGTCCCTCCTTCGAACCTTTGAAGCACAGTGTGATTAAGAGATTCAGCTGGACTCCAGACGAGTTTCCGGTCAAAACCAAATTGATATGCAAATGTGTTTCGATGATGATAACTTTTAGTTTTAAAAATTCACCACTGGTCGAAATGAGATCGCCAATTTGTGTTTCGCATTGAAAAAACAACGCATGATTGTAGCACCCAAAAAGGAACAACCTTAAGTTGAGAATGATGGCCAATTACGTGCGCGCCCGAGACTAGAGCTTGTAACTGCTTCCAATGGGTCACGTGACTGATCCCAATATGAGGAACCCGAGTGAGGGCAGAATGCACCGTGTGAGCAAGCCCACATCGTCGAATCAGTTCAGTTCAGCTATTCAAAAATGTCATGCGACAGTGATTATTTCCAAAAGAAGCAAAAAAGTTGAAAGCTACGGCTTTAAAATACTGTTGTCAAATAGTTTTCCTCCAAACTGTTTTTGTTGAGATGCGAAGAACATATGACAAGATAATAATACAACACAACTAACAACCGCTATCAGCTAAATTGCAATTACCACGATTATTGAGCGCAGGGCCCGTTACGTGGGGGCCCCATCCGGATGGCACCCAACCATTGGTAGAGTTACCCTGCTGATCAGTCCAACCGAGCCCAGGGTTTGGACCTAAGCTTGGCATGTGTGAGGCCGGTCCACCAACTGACTGTGAGCCATGGTGGTTGCTGGCGGCCGAGCCACCACCACCATTCCATCCAACAGCTTGTGACCACGGAGGTTGCGGTCCTGGGGGACCACTCGTAGGGTTCCAACTACCAGTAGTTCCAACACCTGACCATTGATTCCAGGGGGAAACTGTCGAAAAAAAGGAAAAAATTCATTACGATTACCAATGACGCGTCCCTCAGTTATGACCCGAGAGTAGCGATGTTCTCCGAAAGCGCAGTGAAACTAAACAAAAGGAAAAGCTTCCCAAAACGGCACTAGTTGCACTCACCAACAAAATTGATAAGAACAGATCGGTCATCTAAAATGATGCCTAACTTCCATCTAACCATGAGGAAGGTGCTACAAAAGGCAAATAGAAAAGGAAGTAGGGACCTAGCGCATAAAAGCTACATGTCCTGAAAGGAAACCAAAAAGACAATACCGAAATATATTTGAGCATCAAGTGGAGGAAATCGGAGAGGTCGGCTCAGCATGCTTTGCGAGGGTCACTTGACCTAACCCCCGTGCACGAGTGGCGAACTTGAGCTGAGCAGTCCAGCTAGAAAGAAAAACTACCAGGACCGATTACGTGATAAGTGCAAGGGGGATCACACTGGCCACAGGTGTGAAGATCAAACAACAATCAGTTCGACTGTAGCCACGGTGCCATATCACGGCCCGTCCAACGTGAACCATTAGTTAACAACAGCTTGGAACGGATAGCAAAGCCGAATTTAGCGGAGAATGGTTTGGCATCCATAGCACGTGTCCCAACGACCATCAACTGATTGTGATTCTTTACGAACCACTCGCTTGAGCACCATTTCTCCAAGTATATGCAGCAGCCACCTAGTTCTTGCAACGCCACCAGGATACCGACTGTCGAACGTTTGAAGGTGTTTGAGTTTCTCCTATTGGAGGAATCAAGTTTCGCAACAGCAACGTAAGATTGCTCCTGCAGTTGCCTTGTATGCACTTCTAAGTCGCTTCAGCGAAATTCGTCTCTGGCACTGAAATGACGGAACTTGGCGAACACTGCCCCTGTCTTGGCAATGTACATAATTACGGTTGGTGTGCACAATTCGACGAACCCGAGATCCTCGTTCTCAAAGTCTCAAAGTGCAGGATTGAAAAGTCTGAAAGCTTTACACTTTGGAGGTGCAAAACACAAGGTTAAGCACGAGACTACTTTCATGCGTGCAATCGTTATGCATTGTGAGCAGCTGGACATCGTGAAATGTGCATTTTCTCGTCAGTTATTAATTCTTCCCTCTTGAGGACTACACATGAAATGTATGAAACGGACGACTAACAGTGCTATCCAACTGCTTCACATTGCGAAAATTATACAGATGCACTGTCAGCGTCCACCTCAGGTTCAATCTGGAGGTGGATAACGTGAGATCAGTCATGGTTATCCAATAAACTCCGCGAAGATGATACCATATTGCTCAAACAACAAAAATACAACACCAGGATATGAAAGTCAAGGAACTTCACCTCAGCGTACTACAAGAACCATCACACCTAGAAAAATCACTTAACTCACAAGAGTCCACACTACCTAACACAAGGATCCAGTGTCACCTAAAAGCCAGGATTCCTAAACATCCGGCAGTAAAACAAGGACGCCCACATTGGTATCAATCCGAAGGCAAACTCTCAGCGTTCGCGGAGAGCTCAAAACCAGAGCCATGGGCTTAGCTGAACTCCGGTTAAGAAAGCCCGCCATATGGTGACTTTCGCACAACTGCACTGGACAACAACATACCGGTCCGATGGTAAGCTGTTTCTGTTAACTAGTGGCAGTATTGTCACAGGCCTGATCGTCTCGCTTCGCTGAAAGCACGGGCTAAAACCAGCCTACGGATTTGCCTGTTGTATCGAAGTACTCTGATGGACACTCACGCACAATAGGCAATACTAAATGCGGTTTGTGCACAGCCGTACGCGCAACCGACCGAACTCCCTTTACCCCATATAAAGCCGAGGGAAAGCCGAAGGGTGGACAGGAAAACGTAGATCCAGAGCCAGTAGCATTACAAACAGATGGCTGTTGACTGTCAATTCTTGTGATGATGACCAGTTAAGGTCTAGTCTATGTGAAAGGTCGCCTGGTGGCCGGAAACGCCCAAAGACACTATAACCAGCACTATCCGGCTTGGCCTGTACAAAGATGGTCACAGAAAATCACCTTTAGCACCATCGTACGCTTAACACCCTGGAAACTCGAAATTATTAGCGCCGTCCATTACCGTGAAGTAGCGAAAATGTTCAAAACAATACCAATGCAAATGGCAAAACGAAAGTAACAATGAAGACAGATCCCACAACCGACGGCAGCAACAGCAGGTGCCACAGTCCAAGGTAACAATGAAAAGTGGCAATGCGCTTTCTCATCGCTTTTTTTTAAAAACAGTACATAGGACGCAATCCCGTGAGCCTAACGTGTTTTTTTCAAAAGTGTGGTTCGCTGCCGTCTGATTATCTTGTCCTGGTGAGTTTAGTCCAAGCAGTCAGATGGGGAAAGGAAACGAGGAAAACGGTTCAGACGTGCAAGTAGTCAGATCTACAGCGAACGATTGTGCACAGCAGCCAGTCAGATTCAGAATGATTAGCCATAGGAATCTTATGAAACATTCGCCAGGTTGTAAGTAATTCTTGCTCAAGCTACAAATGAAATTTCTTCAGATTAAAGCCACCCGAGTTCAACAAACCCAAGGATAACCGTTTTGTGGTGATAGCAAATCTCACCGCTATAAGGCTAAACTTGATGGAGCTGCGCAGTCATCGTTTGAGCTATTGAACAAAAGGACTCTGTTTTGACCCTCGTTGAGGTATTCGATTGCTGCCGCATAAACATGTCCAATATTGTCATATCCCATCATCATCGTAAACAGCAACAGGTGTTAACACTGCGGTACGACCGTGGGCAGTTGGATATACTTTTGCACAAGTGTTTGGAAAAGTGGGTGGGTGAAACTTGAAGCAAAGGGGAACCAACATGCATGCATGCCGTTGCTGATACTCGACGGAGGATACTGTGCCTGTACAACCCCTTCCTTGCTGGGGTCCTGCTGCCGGTTATCAGGCCATCCATTCACCTGCAGTTGTCCGGCGACGCAGAATAAGCGAGAATCAACCTGATATCCATGTGATTATCACGTTCAATGCAAGCGTGCTTCTGAAACAGACTTCATTGATTTGCCTCCGTCAACCCGGACGGTCTGTTTTCCCAAACGAAAGCAACTAAATTCAGTAATCACCGACTGAAGACCTTATCTTCATTCCTAAAGAGATTTTCAAAACCAGTACCTCGGTGGCCTCTGGAGGTGTGTCCGCGTACTTCTGAAGCCATTAGAGGTTCCAACAACTGAACAAAGACTGTCTTTTGACTATTCAAAGTGTTCTCCCCAAATATCGGGGTACTCCTACTTCCTTCATTTGAACACGCGATTTTTGTTATCGATTGAGGCCTGTTCCACATACCAGTATGGACTGTTTTCGTCCGTTGCTAGAGCTTCACGCTTCTTATGTCTCTTCATACATCTGGGATGACCAAAAACCGCACCCAGAGCGAACACCTTTGTTTTGCACCAGCCGAAATGTTCTCGTGTCTCAAGTAAGGCTGAACTATCTGGCGATGTGCTTCGACGTACCCAGCGGTAGGATAGGGCGTTCAACAGCTTTTGAGGCTGCATACAGCGACTTCCAAAAAAGTTTGCATTAGATGATGGGTCGCTTAAACTATAATGCAGCGGGTGTTTTTGTTGCATTTGCTTCACATCAGCAAAGGAGAGCTTCCCAACGGCTTAGCGGGATGTGTGCATTTTGCGTGCCATCAATAAGACGAGGAACAGCAACAAACATGCGTCTGATCAAGGTCGCTCGGAACAAACCGATGCAAGTCACCAACAGCTAATAATGAGATCTGTCTGCGTTCACTATACGGGACGGCACCACGACACCACCAATGGAGATTGGTGCTTAATTGCCATACAAGTATGGAGGATGTCACCAGCATTATCAGTTGTAAGAACCGCGTACTTGCCGTACAGTGGTTATAGCTGCCCCAGTTTTGACGATCTGAGTAGATGGGGTAGGTAACTGTGCATTGGGGGCGGCAGTTATAATTGGGGCATAGATACAGGGTCGTCTGTGAACATTTGATTGAGGGGTTTGGAAGGGGGGCTACACACTGAATGCGACAGTTTGGATTCATGAGCTCCATTGAATGCGCGACTGAGCCATGTCTAACAATGTCTCTAATCTCGGGGTCCTGGTCCAGGGAGACGGCAATGACCAGCGCAACTGAGCTTGCTAGTAGTGGCTTTCATGCTTCGCTGCCAAGTCATTCTTTGACCTCCCTTGGCTCGTTTCCAAACTTCGCGCGGCTATGCGAAAAAAAACCTTCAAGTCCGTCCACTGGCATACGGAGTACGTGGCTAAGCCAGCGTAACCTATGGTGTGATCAGTTCATCTATCGTGGGCGAGTATTTCTTCATTCGACGTACTTCAGCATTGCTGATCCAATGTTTCCACCAGACCCTGGCAATACTCCGAAGACATCGATCGTCAAACACTGAAAGTCTTTTGACGTCCTCGGCGCGCAGCGACCAGGTTTCTGACCTGTATCGTAACACGCAGCGCAACCCAGCATTGTAAACACGACCCTTGATGGATAAGTTGGTGCCACGCCTACGCCACAGGTGATGCAAGTTCACGAAAGCTGCTCTGACCTTCCCAATCCGGAGGGAAATATTAATCGTTCAGCTGTAGCACCCTTTCGGTGCCTAGCTGCCATGCAACCCGAAGGAAGCACGAGGGCTGGGATACTGTCAGGTTGCCCAAGCCTAGACAGGGGAAGTCGAGAGACAGAGGCAGGGTTCGAACCACGGACCTTCCGGTCAGTACGCTCGCGCTCTAACCGCTGAGCTATCTCGTCCCCTATTATTATTATATTAAATATTATTATTATTAATATTATTATTAAATATTATTAAATATTATCTTTCACGAGACCACCTGAAGTGATACAGCTGTCCAAGCAGAGGAATTAGTCTACTACCTCAATCAGCTCATCCGCAAGCAGGAGGTTAGAGTTCGAACCCACACAGTCTTGAAACAGCACTTTACACTTTGTAGGTGTGAAATGCATGCTAAACTATGAGGCGGAATTGTCGGTGCGACGAGCATCGACTACGAACCGACCACCCAGAGGTGATTCCAAGCTCTAACGCCGAATTGGGTATTCATATCGGCCGCAAGGATCAATGCTTCTTGCTCGACGAATAAGCCCAGATAACTCTCGACAGAACTTCAGTTCGTTGGGGAATAAGCCGACAGTACAAACAAGCATCATTTTTATGTCTAGAGACATTGAGCTTGTCTGACTGGATAACCGGATCCAATCCAGCAAAGCGCGTTAAGCACTAGGACTGAGTGCAACTTCCACGCTATATATTCCACGAGTTATCGCCTCTGGATCACCAGAGGTAGAAATGTGAGCTGAGTTAGTCCTTGGTACCTCAGTGATCAGATGGCTGAAAGTCAAATGACCCAGCAGCATTTGCCTGTGTGGTAGGAAGAGGTTTGGGAGGAAAAGAACTGTGCGGGCAAATGATACTTACTGGTTGCCCAAGCCGAGGAAAGGAGTTTGGCTGAGGTACTCACCTTGGGCCTTTGACTCAAAAGTGTAACCCAAGAGGCAGCGGGCAGTAGGGTTTCCCTTGTAACCCTTCCCGAAGCCGATGACTCAATAGTCTGACCTCCTTAGCTGCAGAGGGTTGGCTTAACCGAGGGTGCGGGAAGTAAGGCATTACTTTCTCTTTCTTGAGTTGGCTACGTTGAGGTGCCTTTTCAGCAGCATCGGAATCTTTGGTTCTAAAAGTATTTCAACCGTGTTGAATAATGCGCGGTGGTCACGGTCAACCATTGGACGATCGGAGTGTGTGGTTTTCAGGAAGGTCTTCAAAACCCCGGTGTTCAAATAGCCTGTGACGAAAACCTTTTCGATCTGGAATATGCAGATGACATCGTTCTCATTTTCGAAGACAAGGCGCAGGGGTTTCTGCATGAACTGACCAAAGTCATCCCGTCCTTTGGTATGCACTTTGCACTCAAAAAGTGTAAGGTCATGCTCCTGGGCATGCTGTCACTGAACATGCCACTTACAATCCAGGAAGAGACAATGGAAGTTGTGCGGCGTTTTACGTATCTTGGAAGTTGTATATATACAGATGAGATGAATGCACGAATCTGCAAGGCTCGGGTCGCGTTTGCTAATTTGAGACACCTATGGCGTCAAAGTGGTATGTCCCTGAATCTCAAGCGACGTGTATATCAAGCTACAATGCGGACTGTTTTCTTGTATGGCTGTGAGACTTGGCCTATTCGAGCAGCGGAACTGAGACGTCTTCAGGTGTTCGACAATCGTTGTCTCAGGACCATAGCTCGTGTGGGTTGGTGTCATAGAATCCGTGAGGAGCCAATTAGAAAGTGAGTTTTTGGTTGTGCAACAGATACTTCCATTGAAGGGTGTGTCCAGCACCAGAAGCTACGTTGGTTGGGACATGTGTTGCGTATGCCTAATCATCGTTCGCCGAAGAGAGTGGTGTTTTCCGTGCCCAATTCTGAGTGGCGGAAGCAGAGAGGTGGCCAACCCTTGACCTGGCAGAAGGGTATGAAAGAAATCACGAAACGCTTGGGTGCTACTCGCCTCCCAGGATGGGGACCGCGTGATCCTCACTGCGCCTGGTTGGAGACACTACAAGATATGTCTGCCAGCCAATGTCAGTGCCGTTCTTGTCAGTTTCTATCCCGATTGCCTGAATGAGTGTTTGGAGGCACCTCGGGATGATTCTTTTCTTCACAATAAGGCTTTCAAATAAATCACGGCAGCTAAATACCGGTGTTGAACAATGATATCACGCTGCCAATGATGATGAAGAGGAGGAATGTGGAGATGCTGGTCGCCTGGGGAGGGTTAACGCCTTACTGCCTTTATATTCCTTTCGCACAGGAAAGTAGGAAGTTACTCCAGGGCGCTTCGCAGCACGATTACTCGTAGTGGGGTGTCTCGCTGCTCCCCTTTGACCCTCCTGGCATGGTTGCACCTTGTGATATGAAGTTTGTAGCAGCCCCTTCACCAACATACATGACTGTACAGCTCACCGTCACTCACTAGATCACGAGATCTGTTCTTTTTTCTACACTCACAAATCACGCTACACGATTGTGACTCACTTGACTACACAGCTCACAATCGCTCCCTAGATCACGAGACTCGTTTTAGCCCCACACTTACAAATCGCGACACACAAGGATGACTCATCTGACATTGACTATCTGCTGTCCGATCCGTGTGGCAACAAGTGGACACCTACACCCACGCAAACGAACCTAGATATAGGAAAACAGCACAGGACACAGAACAGAACAGAGCTACGCACGTCGCCCAGCTCCGAGTCTAGCCGCTCAGGAATTACAGCACACCACGCACGGACGGACAGAAAATACGTGTAGCTGCGACAACAGCGAAGAAGACACGAAACCTGCATCCGGGCCTGCAACAGGATTTATCAACTTGTATCTACAATACGATAAGTCCCTTGTTCACGTATATACCTATTGTAATCATTTTCACTTAACAAAACTATCATTGTTAGTGCTCTCAGCATTCTGTCCATATAACTAGGTTTCGGGTCCTAGTAGGGCATTAACAAGTTCCAGTCAGTGCAGCCCGCGGGGTCATTGCAGCACTCATCTCCGAGCACCACGCCAAGGCGGCAGCTTTAGGTTGGGAAAAAAGGAAGTGGGTGCAGCATCCTATTCATTTGTTTGCCCGACCAAATCCTGCCAGTTTGCTGGTGTTCGAGTCTGGGTGCTGTGATCTGGAACTGGCTGGAACTCCATTCCACAAGGTGCCACAGTGACGGGAATGTCAAAGAGGGATAGTAAGACTGGGAGAAGCGACACCTCGTATAACGAATAACGTGGCGGTCTGCAGGTAGGATTGTGTTGTCCCTTGCGGTGGGAATGCGAAGGCAGGAAAGTATTTCCTTCAGGGAACCATCATGTCTATATCTACGGTAGCAGCGACGCTGTCTCGTTCCGAGATTTGTGAGTTTACTTGGTCTGTCACGCTACCGTCATAGCTAGTGCAACTTCCAAGATATGTATGATATCTCCAAATGACCAGCGTCGTTCCTCGAATTTTCAGAAGCATGTTGAAAGACTGTACGTCCTGTAGCATGACTTTGCACTTTGTGGGAACGAAGCACATGCAAAAGGACTGGATAACCCGGGTCAACTTTTCTAGAAAGGAATGCGCTTCCTGCTCTTTTTCAACAATCAGATGCCGCCTGCATACTCCAGGCTAACAATGTTCTCACTCGGACAGATCTGCACACCTGGGTCTTGGAGACCTAGTGTTCGCCCCACCGAGATAACTAGAGATAGTTTACCGGGTGAAGCGCGAGTTTATCAACTAGAAGGCTCGTGGTTCGAACCAAACCTCTGCATCTCGACTGCTCGTGTTAAGGCTTGGACGACCTGATAATAAACAAAAACGGAAAGAGCGAACATCCTTGCTTGTAGGAAAACTCTTGGAGACCACCCCGTAACCTCTCGTCCTCCCGCAAGTAGGTGAATACATACCTGATGCGCAAGCGTGTTAAAAAGAACCAACCAGTCGACGGAATCGAACACACTCTTGAAGTCAAGAAACGCCAAGATTGTAGTGCCTATCCGCATACAGTTGCTTTAGCACTTCCCTACCGGAAGGCTGTTTGCTGTTCCAGAATGGTCTTCGTAAAACGACGTAGAGTCCGGTTACAACGGGGGTCAAGCTAATTCCTGTGAATGCCACACTCACTGCGAGCACCTTTTTTGAAAATGGGCATCACTATGGACTCACTCCAACTGGTTCGGACGGTCTTTTTCGCCCAGACGGACATGAATTAGACAACAACCGACTGAGAATTTCACCTACATCTTTGAACAGAGCGGGTTGGAGTTCATCAGGAACAGCAGCTCGGTGATGCATGAAAGACAAAAAGCATTCACTTATTTCCGAAGCGTCGGGAGTTCCCATTTCACCGCGCAGCACTGCGTTGCAGGTTGGGAATCCAGCCGAGCAATTGTAGGGGGCTAGTTGGGTTGCTGTTGCATCAGGCGCTCCTTTTTTATAAATAAGTGAGTCTAGGCTCGTGAGCTTGAGAGAACTCAGTGGTTAAGGGGCGAGCTTGTTGATCGGAAGGTTCGTGGTTCGAACCCGACCTCTGCATCTCGACTGCTCCTGCCAAGGTTTGGCCAACCTGGCAGTATCTCAGCCTCGCGCTTCCCTCGGGTGACATGATACCTGGGCACCGAAAGGGTGCTACAGTTGAACCAGTACAACTATGTTTCGCTCACCAGAGTTTCCGTTAGACCCGTTGCGCGTATCAGATGGAACAGTTTGCGCATAGTCCCGAAGCTTCCCCCGCCCCATCTCTTAGGCTTTCGGGGTTCGCTAAGCTTCTCGATCCACGCAGATGCCCACCAATAAGTCTGACAGTTCGTCGAGCGGTATGATGGTTTCGATCAAAAGGAACATGTCTGACCTGCGAGTAATTTTGGAGTTGCTTGAGACACAGTACCTCGGACTAGTTGGCTGAACTATTCCACAAGCGGAGCGTCCAGCATCTTACTAGGTTGCATACAGCACCTTCCCAGTAAGTCAACATCAAAAATCTTGTCCGAAAAGGATTTCAGTAGATGGTTCTGGTAGATCCGTGTCACATCAGAGGCCGAGAGCTTCTCAATGGCCAGGCGAGGTGTGTACCTTGCGGGCCCCCGAAAAGCACAATCAGAAGCAGAAAGGAACAAGCGTCTGATCCGAATCCACGTAGGTTTTAGAACGGGATACCTGTCGATTTGGCCTATCTGTACTGGAGGTTGGTCCACATGTGGTGGGAGGGGAGCATCATGCGGCCAAGCGGCTCCAGTTGTTTCGGAAGTCAGTACCGCAAATGTCGGATCGGCACAAACCAAAAGCAGGCGTTCGCTGTTGTCCATGCGTGATTCCAATCCTAGACGACCGCGCAACCTATTTACACATTCATATCCCCGGCAACCGTAACATCTGGGCTCATAGCAGGCCGCAACAAGGCGCTCATAGCGGTGTGAAAGCTGTCTTCGAGTGTATCAGAGGCGACTATCAACGGACAGCCATTCAACCAAAGACCCTTCGACTCGATGGCTTAAAAGGGTACCAACCCCAGGCGAACCAACAGTGGCTTCTGGATCCCCGGAGGCGCGCAATCAGAAGCGACCGGAAACCGATGGGGTGTCAGTTCAACAACCGTCTCCGATCCTCGTTTCAGACAGACAGCACACATCAATTGCAAACGAGTATAGCGTACCAGCAAGAGTAACCTGTTTTCTGGCTTGTTTCAGAGTACAGCTAGCGGTAACAAGTAGTGAACGGAACTGTTGATCGATAAGAATAGGTCTGTGGAGATTTCGCCAGAAAGGGGGTGAGGGGGACAAGACCGAGTACGTGAAACGGAGAGGGGATGAGTAAGAAGACTGTTTTCGCTTATCCAACCCAGTCATTCAACTGTAGCGCCCTTCCGGTGCCCAATTGCCATGCCATCAGAAGGAAGCACGAGGGCTGGGATACTGCCAGGTTGCCCAAAAAATAGATAAGGGAAGTCGAGAGGCAGAGGTCGGGTTTGAACCACGGACCTTCAGGTCAGTAAATTCGCGTTCTAACCAGAGCCATCTCGCCCACTGTATGCGGCAATAAGGCGATCCAGCTGATGGGTCGGCCGCGAAGGCCCATGTGGCGAAACTATTTGTGTAATTCATGGCTGTACGCAGGCTGGGACACTACCAGAGCGCTCAAACCTAAACAGGAACCTGATTAAGGTCCTCAACCAAAGCCTTTGGCTCAAAAACCGGACAGCATCGGCAACGGTGGTTGGCGTAAGGCCGTTAGAGTAGCCTACATTCCTAAGGAGCAACTCGCCACAGGGTTTAACGTCCAACCTGGAGGACCGGGGAACTGTATTGGTCGGACACCTACCCATTCACCAACCAGGTATGAGAGGCTCTGCAAGTGTCACGTGTATAATCCCCAATACAGCTCAACGGGTTATCATCATCACCATCACCGATAGTGTGACATCCATGTTCAACACTGATCCTTCGTTGCCATACAACCATAATTTATTTGAAATCCTTATTGTGAAGAAAAGAAAAGTGAACGGGAAAGGGAATTAGTGCTAGCTTCCTACAATCGTTCTGAGGTGCCTACGTCTCCTGACAAGAACGTCACTGATATCAAATGGTAGTCATATCTTGCAGCGCTTCAAGTAGGCGAAATGGGAATCACATAGTTCCCATCCTGGAAGGCGAGTAGCATCGACAGCATCCAAACATTCCGTAATTCCCTCATACCCCTCTTCCAGGTCAAGGGTTTACCGCCTCTCTGTATTCGTCCACCCAAACTGAGCACGGAAAACAGCAGTCTCTTCGGCAAACGATCGTCCGGCATGCGCAACGCAGTTTCTGGTGCTGTACACTTTCTTCAATGGAAGTTCCAGTGGTAAAACCGAAAACTCGCTTTTTAACTGCCTCATTACGAATTCGCCGGCACCAACTCACACGAGCTACGCTTCCAAGACAACGGTTGCGCAACACCTGAAGACGTCTCGGTTCCGCTGCTCGAACAGGCTAAGTCTCACAGCCATACAAAAAAACAGTCCGTACGGTAGCCTGATACACACGTCCCTTGAGATTCCGGGGGCCGGTCGCGCGGATCAACTAAGTTTCAGGCATTGCCGGCTTTCTGAGCCTCTTCCACTTCCTTGTCCTGTGTCCACCAGACTTCACGGTTGGTTCCCACGCTCACTTTCACTTGACGTCTGATAATTCGTCGCGCCAACTTATTGACGTAAGCAGACACGACAAACATGCATCGACCAACTTCCCGCTTGACACTACTGACTATTAGCGAGTATCCGCCAGGTGACTTAGGACGACACCAAACCCCACACACCCTGCCGCAGTAGCCTCTGAACCACTAGAGGTGCGCAGTCGGAAGCGAGTGGAGAGTGATGGAGTAGCTACTACAACCACTGTGTTTGCATCTTAAATTCATGTTCCTGATGTACAATACACATCAATGACAAGCGAGTCCAGCGTGAGAGCAAGAGCAGCTTGTTGTCTTGTTTGCTTCAGAGTGCGGACATGGAAAACAGCCAGAGAGACTGGGCAACGAGACTTGAAGATTAATATCGAGATGTCTGATGATTTCAGCATCGGATGACACGCAGATGTTCCTTGCAGAACCGATGCAGGACGAAGTCATCAGTCCTAACAGTTGGGTATACACGGGGAGTAGGGTGGGGAGAGGGGGAAGAAAAAGTGTGAAAGAGAAGGGAGGCTTCAGAAGTAGCCTGTTTTCGCTTACCAGCCCTGCTGTATGCAGCAAGTAAGGCGACCCGGCTGATGGCACCGCGCGACAGCCAATGTGGCTTGCATTTATTCGTATGTGCGCAGTTCATTGTTGTATGTGGACTGGGATACTACCAGAGCGATCATGCCTGAACAGGACGATTAGGGTCCTCAACCAAAGCCTTTGGCACAAAAGCCTAACCGCAAAGCAGCGGTGTTTGGCGGAAAATGCAAATCCATTACCATTTCTACGAACAAGTCGCCACCCATCTTCCAAACCCAACCTGAGGGACCAGGATACTGTGTTGGTCAATCCTCTAACCATTGACCAACCTGGTATGAGGGACTGCGAGTGTCGAGCGGACATTCCCAAGAATAGTTGGATGGGTTGCGCAGGTACACAAACAGTCACCCTATGGTAAAGCCCAGTGTCTTCGTGACGGCTCTACGGCTACCGGAGTTTCACAAACCGTCACACCGTCAAACAGGAGCAATCGGAAGACTAGGTTCAAATCACAGAGCTCTTAGCCAGTAGTTGCGCTATCACGAGCTCTATGGCGTGCGATACGAAAATCTCACTATTGCTGCTGCCAATAGCTTTCCGGTTTTTGGACACAGTTGGATGTGCAAGAGCTTCAGATATATACTGGACACTTAACAGTGTCCATGAACATCATCAGGCCTTGGGCAATCACAGCACGTGGTTTTTGGGTTGGGGGGTTTCTAGACAATCTTTCCGCAGAGAATAGCGTTGCCGTCACTTTTTAAGGTATGCACATGCTGGTCAGGTTAAGGAAACACCAACCAATATTTACAGCAAGAAACTCAATTACTTGTCTGGATGTTCCAGACCTGGATGGACGAAAACCGCCCACATATTCGGAAGGATGACAGCAGCACTGAGACTTGATCGCGGCAACAGCTACCGTACGAAGCCCATTGAAAGTAAAAACGGCTGAGGGATGGGGAAATCAACATAGGGTATTTGTCCAGCCGTAACGTCCCTTCGGTGCACAACCACCAGGCAACACGAAGGAAACGCGGGGCTGAAATGTTACCTGGACAGGGCTGAATTCGGACTACAGACCTCCATTCTGTAGCTCGCGCCACCTAGCACCAGGTGAGACGATCGATGATAAAAACCCAAGGGATGAATTGGCTGATCCGATGTTCAAGAGTCGTGACAATAGTATGTAACTAAACAACAGGTTACTCACAAGAATCATTTGACGGAATCTGCGCAAAGTGGTTGGTTCTACCTCCCCGAACAGCCCGGCCGTTTGCTTGCAGGTGGATTTGCCCGCCTGGACTAATTGGATAATTCGGTCTCTGTGAGATCGGTGGCTCCATAGCTTTTACTTCGACCTACAAGAAGATAATTTCAAGGCAAATATGCAGCCCTTACCTGCTTTCCATCCAAATTAAGAAAGTGCATACGTATTAGATTTTTCACCACTTCTTCGTCATCAAATCCGACAAAGGCAAACCCTAAAGTGAAACAAAAGGTACAACAATAAGCGGACTTTGAATCCAATGTGCCTGAATTGGAAATCCGAAGGTGCAATTATGTCCACAGAATAAGCTGATACGTCTGTTCACTTCATTTATTAAATTGAAGGATAGTGGATAGAAGCATTGGTTTGTCCTCTAGGCACTTCTTAATGCCAAAACGACCGATTGCCCCTTCAGGTGGATGTCACACGAGAAACGCGGTCGAACTCAGACAGTTAGGTTAAACTCGGTGAAAAACACGAAGAAAAAGATAAAATTTCGTCTGATTTCAGAATGGAAGTGTTTTATTTGGTAGACAGCGGTTCGACATGTGTGGCACCTGTCCCAATCTTCTAGCCTGGTAAGCTTGTTTGCTACTATGGTGACTAATCCGGAACCAAGTGTCCACTTAGGCACCATTTTGTTGTGCGCACGCCGGAGTCAGATGTGTTGCGAAAGCCCGCCGGATGAGGGGGCAAGACTTACAACCCCAGAATCTCATCAGCATCATCATCAAAGACAGCAACATCAGTGTTGACACTGATGCCTCACTGCCGCACAACCATAAAGTTCGTCTTATTTCTGTATATTAAAAGCCCTAGAGTGAAAAGAAGAGAAAAAGAGTGGATGAGGGAGGGGACCTAGTGCTGGCCTATGTCAAGCATTCTGAGGTGCCTACACCTCCAACCGCTCAATCAGACAATCTGGAAAGAAACTGACAGCATGAACGCCACTGACATCGATTAGCTGCCATTTCTTGCAACGTTTCCAGCCAATCACAGGCGGGGTCACGGGGACCCCATCCTGGAAGGCGTACAGCACCAACAACACCCAAACTGTTCGTGATCTCTTTCACGCCTTTTTGCCAAGTCATGCGCTGTCCACCTCGCGGTTTGCGCCATGCTGAAGAGGGCACGGAGAACAACACTCGTCTCGGTAGACGGTGTTTCGGCATGCGTAGTACATGACCGAGCCATCTTAGTCGGTGGTGCTGGATGGTTTCCCCAATTGATGTACCTGTAGCACAACCAAATACCCGTTTTCTAAGCACCTCGTTATTAACACGCTGACGCCATCCAAAACCAGCCACGCTTCTGAAGCATCGGTGGTCGAAAACCTGGAGACGCCTCACATCATCTGTCCGTAGAGGCCATGTCTCGCACCCATACAACAATACAGCCCTTACTGTAGCCTGGTACACACGACCCTTAAGATCTAGTGAGATGCCTTTTTGACGCCACAAGTTGCGCAAATTAGCAAACGTGATTCGAGCCTTTGAGATTCTTGCATTGACTTCATCAGACACTTCCGTCAGAGCTAATACCCCAGCATCTCAACTACTCCTGCCGACACTTAGGTAAACTGGCAGTGTATCAGCCCCATGGTCTAGGGGTTGTGGCACCTTGGTGTGTGCATCATATGGTTAATCAATGGCAAGACTGGTCACAAAGAATTATAGAGGGTAGTCTTAGTGGATCCCGCTGACTATGGGAAAACTTTTGGACAGTTCATTGTAAACTCTAACAAGCTGTACTAGAACGAAGGGTGTAGGGCGCATCGACAAACATTGAGTGCATCCCCCTGTCCAGGTGTACTTACCGGTTATCCTATTCATAGTGTAGAAGGCCTCTTTGAAGCTAAGAGGAACATCAGTTGTTGGTTGGCGGTACAAGTGGCGTTGTTCAACTAGCTGGCATGACGTGAAGATGTGCAAAAACAGTTACCTACGGGGCTACTTTCAACAGATTGTTGGACAAAATCCCGATCACGGGTCACATCCAGAATCACTTAACCTGATCTCCAGTATTGTCGTGCAGTGTACAGATGAAAACGATGCACCCAGGTTCATAAAATTCTGTGGGGTAACAAGTATGGGGAGGTTTGAAACTGCAGTAATGAACTTACAGGAATTTTCTGTTGCGTCGCAGTGCTTAGGATAAGTCTTCAAGAAAGCTGTCGTGCCAGTTTTAAAGTTGGTGATACAGAAACGTGGTGCAAAGTTCAGCGTTTTGGGACAGGTAGAGAAAATAAACAATGGCGAGTCGATTTGACAGGTTTCGTGGGATGCGGTATCCTCCTAAGTGAGTAGTGTCTGCAAGTGTCGAGGCGGGTGTGCGCGAGTGAACGGTTTGTACCAGTGTTTGATACACGAATGAGATTTCCACGAGATATTGTAGACTGTAGATCGTGAAGCCATAAGTTGCTTGTATGTGCATGATGGGTCACATAGACCGCTACTTCTCGTTGCTTTTTGGTACTTGTTGTACTGCGTACTCTAGATGCGGTTGAATGCAAGCTCACAGAAACACCGAGGGAAGAAGCATCGTAGGCCTAAAGGTGATGGTAAAGTTCTATGGGCATCCTGAGACTCAAAATAATGTCACTCGAATCATTCTACGTATCCAACAAGTTTCCACCAACAATTTAAGGGTGTTCGACACCAAGTCGAATGGATAGTGCACGAGTATTCGGTGGCCTGGCTGATTTGGTGTAGCTCTTTCCCTCATTAGACTAGTTGGCTTAATGAAGTGGCTAAAATAACCAGGCAAGCTAGAACTAAGTAAATCCACATCAATCGGAAACATTCAGAAACCATGGAATGAGTGTCAATGTCCTTAGATGGCTGATGGACTCGAGTGTGATAAAAGAAACTACCAATTGATTAAATGAGCGAAAATATTCATGCAAACGCGTTGAGGACGCGAAGGAACTGGGTCCGTGTCGAATAAAGCACGTAAAGTCATAAACATACCACGATGCCTTTGCTTATTGGGACTGGTGAGGAGGTTCACGTCAGTAACCTGGTATAAGAATAGATTATAAAATGGCTCAACTTACTCTGCCGTACTTTGAAAAGAAATTCCTGATGGTTGACTCGTCGTGCTCAAATGAAATGCCACCAACAAATATCTTAAGGCTCCTTCGGTTCTAGCAACCAAATGTCGATTTAAGCAAAGAACTTACCTTTCCCTTCATGTTTATGTTGCATCGTTTTGGGTCAACTTCTTTGTGATCGACAACGTGGAGCTTCTGCGCGAGCACAGAATCGACCGAAGTGCTTTCCTTGTACTTTATGTAACCGAACCCTCTTGAACGGCCAGTCCGGTTGTCCATCATGACAATGGACTCTTCGATCTCTCCAAACTTGGAAAAATACGACTTCAGGGAATCTAGCAAGCGGCGTCAGAACCGGCACGCTGAAATTACCATTGGTAGTTGACTGGTGGAGCCCCCCAACAAACAGTTTACTAAAATATTTATTTATTTGGATTTCCGTAAACCAGGACGAACCCGACTTCATTCCCTTGAGAATCTACAGCCATCATTCTGCGGGAGGGGCATACAGCCAGTGGACACTAGGGTCCACTGAACAATGGTAGGTTCAAACAAAGTTGGCCCGCGCGGCCTATCAGGTACCACGTGTGTAGTAAAAGGTTGACAACTGTGGAACGATTGCCCTTGATATAGATGAACCTCATTGAGGCGACCTTTATCAAACGCAGGACACTTGCTCTCTAACACGGCTGTCCGAACTGACCTTGGGAGCCCGCGTGTTTGGAAACAGAAACAATGTCGCGCAGCAATTGGCCGAGCCTTACATGCACACCCAAAATTTCTCCGAAACCATAGTTCGGAGGAAGGAACCTTTTGCATAAATTTTCAGCATTTGATGGTATTTATTCGGTCCCTTTATATCACCCCATACGGCCTCAGTTTTTTGAAAGTTGTTTGCACGTACTCGAGGTCCACCAGGGGCGCTGAATTCGTATTTTGATGGCTGGCAATTGCTTCGCGTGATGCTTCCCTGATGGCGGTGAAAAACTTGTCGTTTCTTGACGTGTTTTGTTTTGTATGGCAGTTGGAAGTAATCTCAAAACGACGGGAACAATAATTTCGCCCTCTATGTCGGCGCAAGCTCAAAATTGAGCAGTCCTTCACGTATATGCAAGTCTCCTATCGTTTCGGCCGGTGTCCTGATAAACCAAGCCAAGGAATTCGTCACGGCCGGTAAGTGGTTTTTATGGTGATCAGTATACGCTGTATCGGGTGCAGGGCTATACCGAACCATCGATAATGACGTTTGGAGAATTAGTGTGCTCATGGTCAGAACAAGCAGACAGCACAATAAGGTGGCCAGTACTTTCACGTCCTGGCACAAATTTAACGGATTGAGGTGGTCTTGTGGGTGCACGTAACACACTTATTCGCTAAATATTATGTATATGGTGAACTACGGGCAAACCATCAGACTGGGTATGGTAGTCACGGTACCGCCATCGCGACTCCGTACTTGGGTCCGTGGACAGCCCCGTACATGAACAGGTTAGGTGAGTCGTTTGAGGTCCTTATTGTAGTCAAGATTTGCCGAGGATTCGTCACAAATTAAGAGCAGCATGGATCAAGGATATTCCTGCGACCATTGGGGGCGCGCCTTGGTTCCTTTATGTCATTCAGACGGGGCAATAGGACGGCCGTATCTACATCGCGGACTCAAAATAGGAAGTCTCAGAAAGTCCACTAGAAAGCACGATGAGGTGAGCTAGACTGTGGCCCGAAATAAAGCCAAAAGTCGTCACAATTCCCAAATAATTAACGTCTCCTGGACCCCGGTTTTCAAATATCTGACGAAAACCTTGCCGATATGGAGTGTGCAGACGTCGTTCAAAAGGGGGGAAAGGGCGCTGGTGTTTTTGAGTGAGCTGACAAAGGCCATCCCGTCCTTTGGCATACACCCACAAAGTGTGCGGTAATAATAATGTTCATTCATAATTGGTGGGTATTATGATCAGGCAGTCCTGATCAGTATAAAAAATGAGTTTGTTCGTAGTTGATGGACCGAGTGGGCGAGAAGGTACAGTCAAGAGTAGGAAGGGATTAGTTGCGGGTGTGCTATCAAACTGGGTATGGCAGTGCCATGCCATCATTGCACTGACGTACTTCTGTTTCTGGACGGCCCCGTAACGGACGTCATGTTTGAGATGCTTGAGCTGGGACGTGGAATCCTGTGAGCAGCGGGGAGTTTTAGTTGGCCAGGAGAATTTGCAGAAGTAGAACGAAGCAATCTAAGATCGCAGATAATTTTTCTGGTCAGTTTGGGTATCTCTAAGGGTGTAAATATTTGACCAGAGGTGGAATGAAGTTGGGGTTAGAGCTCTAACTGATCAGACTTGACACCAATACCCGTCCACTCACTAGGTCTTCGTTACCGCTGCATCCATGGGTGCATGTACGATGACGCACATGGTCCTTAGACCTTAGGCTCAACTCTATACCACTTGATCTTACGATTGACAAATACACACCTCTCTTGAGCTTTAACTTCGCTGCGCCCAACAATGCATATTATTGCCAAATCCCGCCATTGAATAATTGATTTACACATGACTCCCTCATTATTACCAATGGGACTAACTGAGGAAGAAGTGAGTTTACCTTTATAACAGCTTGAGCGTGGACACCGAGTTGGAACTGTGGAGAAAGGGATTTATTAAGGATTTGGTGAGTTAGCCACTACAAATTTGTTTAATTACGTGTTTTAAATGATATCGCGGAAGATGTGTACGAGCCGTAATTGATTGTACATTTTCCCTCAGAAATCCTGTCGAGTAAAACCGGCTTCCTGAAACTGAAAACTGGATTGACCACACATTACATTTGTACCGATGCAACCGATAAATAGAAACATGATTTGTTGAAGGTGGTTGTGTATATTTAGGCATGGAGTTGGCCTACTAATGGCACGCATGGATATGAAGGACCGCCGTTGGTCGTTGGATTAGTCCATTATGTATAATTGGGGCATCAGTCAGTTACGAACATGCAGAGGATGTGTACGGGCCCCGAAATTACTATAAGTAGTCACGATGGGCGACGTCGAGTACGGTCACAAGCGTGACGGCCCGTCGTTGGCCATCGGGTTAGGCTGCTGTGCTTAGTTGAGGTCTCATATTCGGCGTTGCACATAGACACGGGCCTAGCACTCACGACAAGTAGCCAAGGTGGACGATATCGACTGTCATGAGTATGACGGACCCACGTTGGGTGTTACATTAGGATACCGAGCATAGATGGAGCCTCATTTTTATCGGACCGCATAAGTACTGGCCTGGCGTTTACTATCGGCAGCAGAAGCAAGTGACATCCCACACAGTTACGCCTATGATGGGTCGTTATATTAGGCTAGCATAATTGCGGTCGAATAATCAACGTCGCAAAAAGGCATTGGCCTAGCAGTCATAAAAGGAAGCCAAGATAGACGATATCGCGTACAGTTCTGAGTATGACGTCCGTCGTTCGCCGTTAGATTAGGTATGTGTACGTAGTTGAGGCCTCGTATTCATCGGTTCACATAAATACTGACCTGGTGTTTATTTAAAGTAGCAGAGATAAGTGACAACTCGTACAGTTAGTATGACGGAGTATGACAGTGAGTACGACGGATTAGATTGCCGCGCATAATCAATGCTTCATAATCAACGCCGCACATGGACATGGGCCTAGCAGATACGACAAGTAGCCAAGTTAGGTGACGTCCAGTACGGTTGAGTATGACAGGCGGAATTGATCAGTGTTTAGAACGCGAATTTACTAACAGGAAAGTCCGTGGTTCGAACCCGACATCTGCCTCTTGTCTTCCCCTGTCTAAGCTTGAGCAACCTGGCAGTATCCTAGCCCTTGTGCTTTCTTCTGGTTGCATGGCAGCTTGGCAACAAAAGGTTACTACAGCCTAACTTTTATGACAGGCCGTCAGATTAGGCTAACACTCATGGTTGAGGCCTTATTTACACTGGCCCGCATAGATACTGGCGTGGTATTTACTATAGGTGGCAAAGCTAAGCACAATCGCACACAGTTATGAGTAGGAGAGACAGTCGTTGCTCATTGAATTAGGTTACTGTGCATAGGTGGGGCCTCATAATCAGTGTCCCACACAGACATGGGCCTAGTAGTTGCGATAAGTAGCGAGTGTAGGCGACATGGAATACAGTTTTGAGTATGACTGGTCGTCGTTAGCCGTTGGATTAGGTTGTGTATTGGTGAGGCTTCATAAGCAGTGTCACACATAGCCACTGGCCTAGCAGTTACAATAAGCATTTAAGGGGATTGAAAACGCGTACAGTTATGAGCATGAAAGGCCGTCATTGGCCATTGACTTAGGTTGCCGTGTATAGGCGAGGCCCCATAATCAGCTTCACACATAGGCATGGGTCTAGCAGTTACGATAGCTAGCCGAGGTGAGTGCCAATGACTACCGTTATCATGACAAACGCTTTGGGACGTATTCCACATATGGTGAGTCACATTCCTAATAGAAATGATAACACTGTGTTGGAAATTTACCCAAGGTTACCTCCTGACACTGTATTGTTCACAGGCTAGCTATGCATAGCTGGGAAAGGCACTCATCCACAGAGATTGCACTCGCATCTCCACTGCACAATGCATGCTGTTTTTTGACAACGTTGTACTTAATGGGAGCTGAGCCCCATAAGAAAATGTGTTGTGACGAAGTTCGCTGGACAAAATTATCTCGTTTGTTAAACCTTGGGATTATAAAGCAAACAAACGTCAACGATCGAGTTTCCTGGTTGAATTTTTCACCGGATATTTCGAAGATGTTATTTTTTCCTAAAGAACGCCAAAATATGGTAATGTGCGATTTTGTGTTCTATCTCCCATAAACCGTTAACAAAATGCGAATCGGTGATGGTCCGTGACCTTCAAATTTCGCTCGCTTAAACAAAATGCTATGAACAACATACCACCTACAAGTGCAGATGGATTAGACTAACTCCCCGTGAAAGTCTTAACTTCGAAAACCCTATAGTTTGGGCGAAAATAATTCGGGTGTGCTTCCAGTAAGCGGCGCAATCGCCGGATGCTTTACCGGCAGAAGAACTTCTCTCCAATACTTCCGCGCATTAATGTCTCATTTTGCTGTGTGTGTGCTCGAACCAAAAGCTACCATAATCTGCCTTACATCTGTTGAAATTTGTTTTAATTAATCCACCTTAATTTTTGACGAGCACTCAACTTTACGTTTACAATGCCATTTGAAGTCTACGATGTCTGCCAGTTTGATTGATTTATATATAAGTATTGGTTATGTACAACCTTGCTCACTGGGCTTCGGCTCATGAGCTTTGATTCCGTTTTCCATCCACAGAAATGGTTATGAACACCTGCCTCCGAAGCTTCACCGTCCCCTGGTGCTTCCACAGCGTGCATACTACACATTGCTACATTTTTGGCTTTGGATATGTCTCTTGGAAACTTGGCCACTGTCCAGCTTTCATTGTTTACAGGATTTTAGGAGGCGCAGAATTAATATGTGAAGAATAGCTAGGTGGTATTTGTGCGTGCAGTGGGTAATCGACGCACTTACGTTGTTTTGCGCTGCGAGTGGGTGTATCACAAATGCAGCAGTTGGCCAGCAGAACCAACGGATGGTCTAGTAATCCGAAGAAGCTAGTAAGTTGAGTTCATTTGCCAGTAACAAGCAGTACTCGAAGCACTGGCTCTCCAGTACGTTTTCGTTTAAGGAAATACGGGAACCATCCCAAAGTCACCTCTCACTATCCTGAACACAACCATGAGGTTTCCATTTTTTTACGGTCGACTACTTGTAAATCGGAGGCTAATCGACGAGAAGTTGGGCTACTACGTTGCCCTCCTGAAGCGATGAACGCAATCTTGTGAGGTGCGGCAGTTTGTAGCCGATGAGTTCGGCAAGGTCTTTACCACTGAAGACATATACAACTACCGCCGGAAGTGTGAACCATCTTTGTTGAGTAAGTTCTGGATGGTTTGGTTTGATTGGAGCGGATGGTATGCATTCTGCCCCGGCTAAGCTTCGCGAGTCCGAATAAGTGCTTGTAGTGCATCCGGAAGAAGGTCACTACAACCGCAAACGTTCCTCCAGATGACAGCAGATAGAGCTGGTCCGAAGCTTCCCGGAAGTACTAAATATCGATGGAACATATGCGACAAACCACTCCGAGTGGTTCTTGCTAAAGCAATTAGTGTGTGACACGTATATACAATCTGTAAATGCCCCTGATCACAGATAGAAAGGGTACGGATTCACGGAATCACGGACTGATACACAGGATGGAGGCATTCGCCCAAGATTCCCGGGTCGGTTTGGATATTGTCATTCAGCGGCGGTCGTTCCCCTGAGGGGCGCAAGAGAAAAAAGGGTGTAACACCGCTTTTTAAGTTCTCAACACGGAGCAGTATGCTCGCCAGCGGAAGGACTCACATAAATAATTGCGTAATGGTGTTTTGAACTGGGTTCTAAATGGAGCTTGTCAGCGGTCGGAGGAGGGTCATTCCACGCAGCAACTAACCGAAATGAGAAAAAAGGTTGCCCAAAGAAGGTGTGCGCTCTGAGCTTAAAAATCTTACCATGTCCCGCCGTGTGTTTGCTGGGCCAACGGCGAAAAACCTGTTGGCCAAGCCTTGTTCAAACCGGGTGTAAGTAAGAATTACGTCCCCTCGGAGGCGACAATAAACCAGGGGAAGGAGGTTAAGCACAGCGAGACGCGTTTCGTAGTCCACTGACTCGAGACCGGCAACCATTTTCGTAGCAGCTCGCTGGACACGCTCAATGAGGAGTACGTCTTTCGTGCGTCCTGAATACAAAACTTGGTTGGCATATTCAAGATGCGGTCCGACGTAGGTCCCATAGAGTATTTGGAAGTCCATGCGAGTAATAGGGGAGAAGGTGCGCCGAATCATCCGTAGAACGGCGAATGCCTTCTGGGCCGATTTCTCAGGGTGCAGTGAGAAGGACATGTTTGAAGGGAACCAGGTACCCACATCCGTTTTGGCATCTATTCTTGTGATATCTTTTGGTCCATTCTCACCATGCACAGCAAAGTCGCTCGTTGCGTCTCTTCAGAATGTCATACGGACGCACGTTTCGTCATTCAGAGGAAGCCACCAGTCTAACGACCACTGAGTTGCAGTGTCTACATACATTTATAGGGCACTGGCATTAGAATTTCGGGATTTCATGTCGTTCGCAGTAAGTACACATGGACTTGCAAGACTATTTGGGGGCATATTGACGCTATCAGAAACAGCAGCGGTCCCAAAAGGGAGCTTTGAGGAACTCCTATGGAGACCGGCGCCGAAGGGAGACAAGTTTTATTCATGAAAACCTTTTCGCAAATGGGAAAATTCTGTGTTTCAAGCAGGAGAAGCTAGTCGAAGTTATTACAAACTAAAAGCAGCTTCGACCACTTCGAAATTGATGCACCCGGAGACGAAATACCATGGCACCCAAGATCAATCTTTGCTGGAAGCAATAAAGCCCTCTACGAGCAGCAAAGTGACTTACTGAAACTGCGAGAGCTTGTAGGATTTCAGCAGCTATGCGGTTCTGGCACTATGTACAAAGAAACCTGGCGAAAGTAAACGTTATATCGGAACAAACAATCACTCAGCAGATGACCACGCACCACAAATGCTTAGTCCAGTGTAGCACTTCTCAAAAGTGCTCTCGTACGTGTACTCAACAGTCCACGACGTTGGAAGCAATTCAGGACTCAATGAACGAAGACGTCTTAGGATAACTCTTCGTAAAAAAGAGGCTGCAGCTATCACGTTCATTTTGACAATAACAGAGGGTTCGACAAGAACAACGTATACGTACTCCCAACTGATGCCTTGGTTGGAGCAAAGCCGTTTCCAGGATAGTGGTTGAGCTTCCCTGTGTTACATGCACATCCATGTGTATGTTGTTTTTGTTGTACGGACCATAATTCCGCAACAGAATTTTCACATTAGCACCAGCTTCAGGGGCGAAATTTCTCGTGATTTGGGTCCTATCCGGGCCTCGAGCACCGGAGTCATCCTTTCAACTGCCAACATAGTAGGGTCTCAAACCCACAAAGAAATGGATAGGAATGAGAACAGCGACACCACCAGGTGTTGCAGGTACATATGCGAGATGAAGCGGAAACTGTGTGGGCTGAGTGTTTCTTTAGCCAGTTTAGACTGTTCGTGGCTTAACTGTCACCAGCTGTAGTCGTTCAGAATTCATCGTTTGGTCGCTGTCCATTCAGCCAGGCTTCCGATTTACACCCGCAACGTTCTCAAAATGGGCCGAAACTTTCTGTAATTTTGCAACGGCCTGAATCTCGTTGCGCTCTTGGCCTCGACCAACACAACATCACAGGATACGCAAATGTAATCCTCTGTCCGACCAACATAAATGCGACGCCCATTGCAGGACCACCCACAAACCGAGGTTTGTTGGCACGGAACTGCCGTGTACAGCCTGATGTCACCGTCTCAACCACTTTATTTTGCCCTCTCGCCTCTAAGAACAAAGCGTCTACCTTGACCCAACCAAACTTTAGCTAGTTTTTTGTTTTGACCGGCTAAACCCTTCCATTTAAGTTAGGTACGTCGCAGTTCTGCCGTTCTGGATGAGGTCCTGTTTACCCTGTAGCGGTCTGATTATCTAAAAAGTTACGTCACTAGGAGTGTGTGGCAAGAAACTAAAAATAACCACGCTAGATTGAGTATACAATAATAAAAAGGTCAGGTGGAACAGACTCACTAAGAACTGTTCTCTTTAAACTAGTTCGTCGTTGGCCCAGGTCGGCGAATAAATAATAATCCAGTCACGGTTGTCCAAGGGTCTTATTTTGAACAGTTCTCACATATAATAAATCCGGAGATAGTCCGACATGTTTTGATACCAGAGTTTGCACATGAAGCTCGCGAATGACCGCTGTAAGCGCAAGCGAAATCAGAAGAGAACCTCGAAACACGTGACCACGTTTATATTGCGTATACTTGTGTAAAAAGCGCGTATTTTGTAGTTTTGAGTATTCAAACAAAAATACGTTTATGCAGTTGACCAAATACGTAATGTTATAATGGAAGCAAAAAGGTACGAAACACCACAACACCCGGTGCAACTAATGTGAGTGAAATTATAACTTATGGAACCATATTCACTAAAGGAGATATTAACCATCGTATTTTCCAGGTTCGGTAATCACCTGCATATAAGTTGCCTACC
The DNA here is from genome assembly GCA_003604175.2 of Clonorchis sinensis. Classification (NCBI taxonomy): domain Eukaryota; kingdom Metazoa; phylum Platyhelminthes; class Trematoda; order Opisthorchiida; family Opisthorchiidae; genus Clonorchis; species Clonorchis sinensis. The sequence continues at coordinate 62,684,955 of CM030370.1, forward strand.
AAGCTATGTACAACATCATTCGTAAAAATATTCTTCCGGTTGCTTTTGCTTTTGGGTTCAAAAGCGGAGGTTGGACCCCAGTCTGAAGTAAACGGGGGTGCACCAAATGAAAAATGGGGTCCGCAAACCATATCTCTTACACCAGGAATATGATATATTTTTTCTGGCCTGTGTTGACCCTGTAAGAGCGAGTTATGTACGTAGTATATGCAACCAAGTAATTACATCCCCCGTACTAAAGTTTTTTTTAGGAATTCACCATATCTTGAAACCGTGTACGCACTGGAACGTTAATATATGGTCCATACACCACCGTAGTCACTGCCCATGGAGATGAACGATGTTTCCACGATTTGGTGCAGCGTCAAAAAGCATTGGTCAATTTCTGATTCCTTATCATTTAAGAGGCTGCTCTAAGAACATATGAGGTTGTTGATTATGAGCCTCACGGTCAGAAACACTGTCTCTCCAAATTACTGTGGATACCTAGGATTTTGATTTGCAGCCAAACAAGCGCACCATTTCAAAGAAGTTTTTACGATCCAAAGGCCATTCATCACTCTCCAGAAGTCAACACTTTAGTTACGACAGTACGGTTTCTTCTGTGTGACTGTCAAATCGGCCACAAAGTCGACCCTCTGCAAACCGTCCTTTGAAGGATGATCACTGTAAGATGTTTAAAGTGGAGTTGATGGCGCCGTTCTTTTAATTACCACTGTTCCTTAAACGTTGTCATACACAGAAAAAAGCATCAATCTTTCCATATTCACTTGGTCGCTAGACGACTGTCTGTAACAACTAGTTTTGTCATTTTACACTTGTTTACAAGCATCCAACATAATTCAAACCAAGTCTACAAGTGTTTCGAAACACACACAACACATGGTCATGAAATATTAGCATCCCGCAGAGAGCTGCTCCAGTGTCTGGGATCTCATTTTCTCATGCACACTGTAGTGAGCCGATGCTCATCTGTCAAGTGCACACTTTTTGTCCATGGAGTACATTGTATATCCCATGTAGCTTACCATCAGCAGAATAGTTGTCGACGGAATGAATAGTAGCTGTATTTAAGGAGACTTTTGAATTCATGTTTTAGGCTCCAGATTTTATCCAAAATGCGAAATGTTTCCAGACAAAACGGCGGAGGTTCACATGTTTTCAAAAAGCGCGACAAAGCAAAAGCGTTTCACGGGAAGTATAAACTGTTTGCCGAAGAGTATCGCCTCTGACCGAGAGCCAGAGAGCCCCCTACAAAGTGCTCGTGTACGGTTGTACTAGCTGGAGCATTTAGCGTACACATAGGCCACCGCAGCTCATTGAGGTCACATCTAGGCGGTTTTCCCAGATCAGGTAATGGTATGAGTTTTTTGCAACTTGGTACCAGCTGCAAATTGTTTCTTACTATTGCCGGATTAGGATGTATTATTATTACTTGCATCGTGGGGACGTGGCATGACGGAGGGAATGTAGTCCTATTCAGAACCTCACTGGCTGACAGAAGCGATGAACACAACCTTAGAGTATTCCTCTCGGCTGAAGTATTCACATGGTTTCCTCTCAAATGTAGCTGGCATTGCTTCCTCCAAAAAAGTCTGAGGCTGTTTCATAACCGTTCTTAATGAAAATGAATCCATAAGAGGAAATACCTAAACTGTGTCTGGCTTTTAGTGCACCAAACACACCCAACAGACAACAATCCAGAGCCGCACGTTGCTTCCTATAGGTTTGTTGTGTGGTGTTTTGTATCTTTCTTTTGTTTTCATTATGACATTGAGCATTTGGTCAATTGCATAAACATATTTTTGTTTGAATACTCAAAACTACAAAATACGCGCTTTTTACACAAGTATACGCAATATAAACGTGGTCACGTGTTTCGAGGTTCTCTTCTGATTTCGCTTGCGCTTACAGCGGTCATTCGCGAGCTTCATGTGCAAACTCTGGTATCAAAACATGTCGGACTATCTCCGGATTTATTATATGTGAGAACTGTTCAAAATAAGACCCTTGGACAACCGTGACTGGATTATTATTTATTCGCCGACCTGGGCCAACGACGAACTAGTTTAAAGAGAACAGTTCTTAGTGAGTCTGTTCCACCTGACCTTTTTATTATTGTATACTCAATCTAGCGTGGTTATTTTTAGTTCTTTGCCACACACTCCTGGTGACGTAACTTTTTAGAAAGCCAGACCACTACAGTTGTCACGAGCTGCCGAATGCAGTCGATGCTGCACGGACAGCTTGTTGACCGCTTTGTTTGTTTGAAAATGAGGCCCGTTTTGCTTTCGCACAAAAAAGAGGAAAACATAGGAGAGTAATTCCTATGTATAACATTGTGCATTACTTTGTGTCGCTGGTCAGCAAAAGTAGAAGACCTACACCGCGATTATTGAACACAGTGTGAGTGTCCTACATGTCTCAGCACTGCAGATTTACCGACTATAATTTAACTGTTATTAGACGCCATTCCTGGGGATAGTCAGTTGGGTTGGACAGAGGGCCGTTGAGTGTAACATGGCACTCTTTGACAAGTTGCTCTCCTTCAAGCACTGCTGACCTGTGGAAAACGGCCCTGATCCTTGAGTTACTTATTCCATAGAATCGCCTATATCAACATTTTAACCCCGCAGTGTAGAGCAATGACGGAGAAACGAAAACTACATAGACTGTTTGAAAGGACTTTCGCAAGATCCGCGTGTTTTGTCCCCATTTCAAGGGGCTTAGTGACTGTTAGCTAGGAGCCGTAATTCTAGTACAAGGCGGTACCAATTACCTGTCTACCCCTAATTTGCACAAGATGAGGACTCAGAGCTCTATGGGTCTCTCACCACCAGAGAATATACGTAAGCCTTCTGCTAGCTGCTTGTGTCCATAACGATAGCTGGCATGCAGTTCATACTGTCGCATTAGCCCTATACATCTGGAATACCTGCTAGAGTGTCAAAAGTATTCTTGGGTGAGGTGTCCTTATAGAAAGAGAGAGGGAGAGCAAACGGCCAAGTACTACCATGAATGTTCACTGAGTAGGTTACAGCTCAAAAGTAAGAAGTTCCAGTTAGTTCGTGAGTTGCGGTCGAACTTAAGGGTGCCAGAAAACAGTTAAGTGTACGTATCAGGAAGACTTATATAGTGATCTCACCTTGATGTAGCATAACGATTTTTCCAAGGCATCACTGGCAAGTTCACTGAAAACCCTGCGAGAACTTTCGAAAATGTTCGTTCTCTTTGGGCCTTGTCTTGTGGGGAATCTACGTCCTATCTGAACACGTAATTCTACACAATCTGCAGATTACGCTCATTTGAGTGCATTCCTTAAGAGCACATGCCACGTTTCAAGTAAAACACGAGACACACATACGAACAAACACACAAGACATCCATTTGCATAACCCTTTGGTTTCCACCGGAGGCCCACATGAATCTCCTCTGAATCTGTCGTTTAGGAGATTCTTGTTCATAAGGGATAGATTCAGCTGGGATTCAGATAAGTTCCCCGTGAAACCAAATTGGTAGGTAAGGGAGTGTATTTGCTAAATTTCGTGCCATTTGGATTCAGGTTGGCAGAAGCTCGGGGATCACACCTACCCGATGGTCCGTCGGAGTTTTCAACAACATATGAGTAGTGTATTTCGTCAAAAGGGCAAGGTCTTCATATGTTACATCCATAGGGAAATATGACAAACGCTAGATTTGTCTACGATTTGCTTGCTTCGCTTTTTATTATCAATTCATTTTGTCAATGAGTATGTTTTACCATTTTTCTTTGAAATTTTTGATGCCATTCACGCGCGACTTATTGGCTCAATTCGACAACACGTAGTGTCCTTGAAGGACCGGGATTTGTCTTCCTGAATAAGGATTCAAAATTGCCAACAACCTTTAGCCTGGAAAGCGAGAGCTCGGACGTTGTATGAAGTGATGACGGAAACTGAATGCTTCACCTGTAGCGTACACCTTTAGGTCAGGGGCTCACAGGACGATGTTGCAATATGTGGGTCGAATGAAACAACTTTATTACTATCTGAGGTAAACTGATTTGACGGCTTTTGGAATTGCCGCTTCTGTGGGCTCACTCCAAATCTTGGTCAATTACATTGGAGCACAACCTAGTGGCAAAAAGAAGATCCAGAAGCTATTTGATCCACATCACAAAAAAAAACTAAAAATGTATGCAGCTCCTTACTGTTGCAGGATAGTGGGGGCATTGACGCCACTTAGCTGTCCGTCAGCCTGCTGAATGACCACTACCGGAAGCCGCCCTTGAAAAACGACCTGCGAAAGTGTGCGCGTAGCATAGGATGCAGAATAATGACAGGCTTTTTCACTACAGCGAGATTCGTTTCCCCTCCTAAGAAGAAAGACACGCTGGTCGCCAGTGGTCCTGTTATCCGAATTTTCGGTCATCGGGAGCACAGGATGGAATCTTTTTATTACATGGAGGTTGATTGTTGTGAAAATAAACTCAACGAAACCCCATTTAATCTCCTTCTACCTTAAACTTTATTTCCCTTGCCAACAGAGGCTAGCCTCCCGCACTATTTGTTTAAGTTCTACATTTTGCAGTTATGTCCGTCTGAGCAACCCCTCCCCACCTGTGTTGTCTTCAGATTAAATCGTTCATTTTACCAGCCGTAGATCATTGAGTTTATCCATTTGTACAAAAACGATTTACAAGATGATACACCTTCACTTTAGTGCCTATTACCTACATCTCCCTTACCGACCGCTACAGGTCAGGGATTGTTGCACTGAATGGAAATATTATTTCGTTCGCTAGCACCGTTTGGGTCAGCACTCACCTAGGGAACCATGTTAATTAAGCAACGCGTAACATATCAATAGAACAATCGACTTTTCAGACCAGAGTCCAGGGAAGTTCTAGTAAAGGGATTTCGCCACTACAGCATGATTCCTTGAAAAAAACATGCATTGAATTGTCTTTGCACTCGTACGATAAAAACAATGCGCATTTTTTTATTAGAAAAATACCTGTTGGTTAGAACAAAACAATATTCGCGTGTTAACTAAATTCCAAGGATCCCTTTTTAGGTTGTCCATGTGAACGTGTGGTCCAATCTTAAACAAGTGAGCGCGAGTAAAAGTTCATGAACGCAGCCGTGGCCCATTCATTGAAGGCGTCTTTCGCCATGTTCAAAAATCCACTTCGTCGTCTGTACACTTGGGTGAGCATTTGGACAATAAAATTACATCCCTTTCAGTGATGTCCAAACCGAGGACTGACTGCAACTACCAGCTCTACAGAGAGTTCACCGCTGTCCACAAGTAGTGGGCTCTATCGAAAACAAAGAATGCATTACGATGCTTTCGGTGAGTGAAAGATGAGCAGGAATGGTCAGTATCAAAGGGAACTTAAAACCTCAAAACTATTGTCTACGGACAAGCTTGTAAAGAGTGAACACAAATCAGAAGTGCTAAACGTTTAATTGCCCGATGACGTCAGCAAACGAGGAAGTCTTTAATATTTGTTGTCAAGCCATTCTGAACGGGTTTGATAATCTCAGTAAAAAATCTTCGAAGGCTCGCATTTCCAAGAAGTGAAGTAAACGATTAGCTTGATGTGTGCACTTTGTGAATTTTTGTTAGCCTTGTAACAGTCTGTTGATCCTGCGTTCCAAATGCACCCGAGCCGAGTGAGCTTTTTTGCGATTCTTGGGTGGAAAGCTGTTTGAGATTTTGCCATGCTGATCACAGTGGTATTTCCTTTGTCGGCTTTTGTGATATGAATTGACTGGTCTTTTTTTATTCATGCAAGTACCTGGTGCTCAGCAGCACCGAGGTTGGGGCGTACAAATTTTGGCGTCGTGTCACAGTTGCATTTCTGAATATAGCTTTGCCTTCAGCATCTCTTAAAACGCGGCTCAAATAAACAAATAGAAAGAGATTTACCCGTCACTCTGGAGATTCCAGAGAAGGAACACAAGGCCTTGCGTGACCAGGTCCAACCATTCGGATACACGAGGAACGATACCGTTCCGAACCTCTAAGGATTCACACCGAACCTGCGCGTATCTATCTGTCTATGTCAGATATCTGCCCTTAAACCCTGTAATGGTAGCCATCAGTTTGAATTTCTTCTCGTTTTTGTACTTCCTATTGGTTCACTCCTGAGCACGAGCCACCCGCGGTGGCTCACTCTTTGGACAAACAACTCGGTTTAATACTGCCCTGCTGTTTCATCATAATTCAACCAAACTCAATGTCCCAAACGATGCAGATTAAGAGTACACGAAGCAAAGGAATTTCAGCTGGGTACTCGCATGTAAGTGGCAGAAAACTGCACAGTCACTTTCTGGCGTTTTTATTTGAATGCTTCCTATCTACTCGTCATTCATTCATAGCAAGTAGTGAGTATAATTCTGTGTTCCCGAAACAAGTGTTTCAGAGCAGGTTGACATTTGACCAGAACAGTGGTCAGGCCCTATAAGGTAAATGAACAGAAAGCAGCTTAGAATAACTTAATTTTACCTGAAACATGCGTACGAATACTGAGGCGATCGTGCAGCAACTTGATGGGCAGATACAATGTGTGTACTCGCCGTATGCGTTGTTGGTTTTTGTGGCCCTGCCTCCTTTTGAAAAGGGATCTAGCAACAACATACGCGAATCCTTGAAAAGACTTGTTTTGTTTGCAAGTTTTTATCTCGTCTCGTATTGATATCGGATCTGAGAGCAAGGGTAATTCTATGCCGATACGGTCAGGATAGTGCACGATGGAACTAGTGTTCACCTGAGGACGTACGGTGGGTTAGATGTACCATTTGAAAGCCTTATTGTAAAGAAGAGATTAAAGGTGACTTCCCCTGTCTAGGCTTGGGCAACCTGACAGTATCCCAGCCCTCGTGCTTCCTTCGGGCGGCATGGCATGTAGACACCGAGAGGGTGCTACAGCTGAACAATTTCAGGCAGCCTCATCTGAGAAGCAAAAACTTGGTCTTTTCTGGATGAGAGTACCTTTAGAAGAGACGGTTGTTTCGTGCCGCAGAAGCAGAGCAGTTAGCGCTGCATCCCTTCGATTTTGAAGGCTGCGTATAAGAGTTAAAATGAAATTTCTCTGGTTTGTCGCAACTGGAATTTTCTAGTCGGGGGATGACATGAAGGGACTCTTCCATCATCTTGATTAATTTTCAGGAAGCCATCCTTCTGGAGGAATAATACAAAATTCATTAGCCCTGTCAGGTCTGTTCGAATTTCCTAATCTCTGTTTAAATGTAGATCAAGCTGATCAAAACTAAGGTTCGCTCGAAGCTCACGCTTTTTCACTGCGTTCCTCCATCGCTGATTTTTGTCCATCGGCAAGAAATCCAAACTCCAGTTTTGGCCAAAGTATGTGCATAAAAGCCATAGAGTGTGGTAATGAAATAGCAGTGAGTCTTGTACTGTTTCGTGTATTCAAAGATCTCCATTCGCAAGCTAAAACAGTTCTGACCATTTGGTTTTGAGATCATTGCTTGAAGATTGGTCGTTTTCTCGCCTGTTTCTGTGAGTGGCTTTTCTCCTGAAGAATCGTGAAATGTATTGTGAAATTGACAGAGCTTCCGAGCACTATCCTCCAGAAGCATTTCTGATGCACTGAAAAGCATAACAGAGCCTTTCTGTGAAGCTCAGCAACCCATTGAACTATATCGGTGAATCCTCGTGAAGCTTCCACAGTTTCTCATACAAAAGTGGTCAATGGAGAACGTTCTGGCACTTTCATTCTCTTGGCCCTCCAGGTTGGGAGTTGAAGTAGTTGTGACAACTTGTTTCTTAAAATATCGATTGATGTGTTGATATTGCGTCAACCACCGCTGCATTGCGTCTAGGATTTTGAAGTAAAGGCCTTGGTTAAAGGTTCTATTTACCCTTCTGTCTGCATCTGGGTGCCCTGATTGTACCACACCCCACACAATGGATTACAGCCGAACGTACCATCATGACAGGTCGGCCGTTAAGTGGTCACATTATCCTGGTCATCCTTTTCGCTGCATACGGCAAGGCATATAAGCGGAAACGGGTGACCACTGGCGCCTCCTTTCGCCTCCTGCCTCTTGTTCCCTTTACCAGTCACTCTTCTATGGACCCCTGTTTTCTGATGACGTCAGTCAGATAACCAGTTGGTCAACGCAACACATACCAGGCCGGAATCCCATTTGCTGGTCTCGAGTCAACAGTCTCGTTACGACCGGGGTCAAACTGATCCCCCTGTGGTTACCACACTCACTACAAGCCCTTTTTTGAAAATGGGCACTATCACTGACTCCTCCCAGTTGTCTGGGACAGACCCCTTTTCCCAAATGCAAGCAAACAGATCAGACAAGCCTTGATTGTGGACTTCATCCCCATCTTTGAACAATGCGGGTAGGAGGTCATCCGGACCAGGAGCTCGGTGGCACTTGAGAGAACATATGCAGTCGTAAACCTCCGAGGTCGTAGGTGGTTCCACGTTTACCGTCCAGGGTTCTACATCACCTGTGGGCTCCAGATGAGTGCCAGCTGGTGGCCACGACAGTTGTTCGAAGTTTTCGGCCCATCGGTCTGCACTCCTGTGGTGTTTGCGCACAAGCACCATCTGTCCGATTCTACGACAGTATGATACAGTAGTACTGCCATCCATGTAGACATGTAGATCTCTGTTCTCCTCGTATAGGATATCCGTCGCTGTCAACCAGGAGCCGTCAGTTCACTTCTGTGAAGTTCATATCGAAAACCCGGAAGTTAATGTGTATCTTATCATGCCCTATGATGCCTTCTGTGGGTTCCAGCACAACAATCATGACTTCGTTTTTCTCAACTGCCTTTCAGTTAATGTTAGCCTGTTTCAAACATGGTGTATGTTTGTACCAAGCACCACCGTTTTGTAGTCCCATATTTTGTGGGCTTATCGGATGTATATTGACAGAAATGAGGAAAACAATCGTACGCAGCTAGCTTTTCGTTTGACTTTGGGCCCATAAACTTTCCTTCCATTTGGTCAACATATTGCGCACGGCAACAAAGTCTTCTCGCCAATGACGTCGAAATGAACCAAATTGGATAACACGCAAAAATGTCCATGTGACAGTCGAAAGAAAACTCGAAATGCTGACTTTCATATCTCGGGGACTTTTAGTTGGTTCAGTTTTAGATTGGACTACGCTAGCGAGGATCGGTACTTTTGTGCACGCGTGTAAGTGTGACGTAAATGCTTTATTCTATTGTACTCCAGACAGTCGCTTTCTTTCTATGTTCAGGTAAAGTCACCAGGAGGGACGACGGACTAAATAATTCAGACTTCAACTTAAGATCCCTCGTTTGTGATGTTATCTTCCATCTGCGTTTGAATATCACCTATGCGTTATTATTACTTCAAACTGCCACATTTAAGTATTCGTTTGTGATTTGTTTCTTTTTTGGACGTATCAGACACATCACTTCAATACTATTCACTGTTTTGGTAGGCCTGAAATCTCAAGTCGGCGTTGCACAGAGCTAAAAATTGTTCACTAGAGGGGGAAATACTAATAAAAACCCAATACAATTTGAGGCTCGTTCACCTGCCAGTGGTCTGAGAGTTGGGATTTCCGGCCCAATTGAAATTAGAGTAGGGAAACTTCTAGTCCAGAAGACAACTTTATCCAACTCTCTGATGTACTTTTCCTTGGATCATTGAAGGATACAACGCAGTGAATCGGTGAAAAACGATTAGATTCCTTAAACAAGCAGCACATTTGCTTATGATTTTGCCACATCAAAGTACTGGTCCTCGGTCGATGTTTTATTTAAAATACATAAATGTCCTGTATTCTACGTAATCTTGAAAACTGTGCTTGTGATTACTTTCTATAATGTTCTCCTATCTCTCCTGTGTGTTTCAGCTTCATTACCATACTTAAATCAACTTTCCAGTTGTCTGGAGCGTTTGCATCGATTAAGAAGGTAAAACTTCGCAGAATTATGAAGCACTTTGCACACTGTCCCGTCTCCATGCAAAATTAAGGGAACAAAGTAGCATAAATAACGTCTGAACAGGCGACAGATACAGGGACGATAGACTGACGGTATATCCGTTTACTGAAAAAAGTGCATCGGAGAGGGTTACACAAGTTATGCTGCTGTGAGCAAAGGTTTTTTTTACGAGTCACGAGCTCCAACGCTTGCAGAGACAGAAATTTTCAAGGCCGCTGTAAAAACCAAGTGAAGATTGGGACTTGTTCTGTTAGTTTATCAGACATCGAAACGGAAATAGCACTCCCATCATACTAGAGCTCTTTATAAGGCTGAAAAAATCGGTCGTACCAGAGAGATATTCGTAGCGGGGAGGGAAGAATGGTTTTACACGTGTATTGAGGTGCGCCGATATAGAATCTCATTTTGGGGAGCCAGTCGTTACAAGGAGAGACGTTTTTCAACATGGGAAAAGGGTTGGAGGGAAATATGTCATCCACAACACCATTTTCTGCGCTGAACACATCTGATACTTACATTTGACTCTTGCCACATGTGACATTGAACTGATGAGTTTTTTTACCAATACATCTGTTTTACATATCGTGGTGAAAAAGGATCATACTAGAACGTGAGATATTTCAGAGCAATCCCATGCAACATTGAGAGAAATAACATATCAGAATTGCTCCAGGATTGCTTTGTACGTACAACACGGTCCAGTTGAATTCCGATTTTTGGCCGTGAACCTTCGGCATGATGGTTCATCACACGGATACATCCTGGTACTGCACACTGTTCTACATAAATTTCTGTGCATACAAAAACATTCTACACAGATCACTCACACGAAAGGGAGTAGTTGTATCTCTGATTGCTGCACTCTGAGAGTCATTTTCCGAAGTGTTCCTCTGTTTTGACGCAGTTTTCCTCATGTTACTGCGTACATAAGGACAATTTTGAATCTCGGTAAAATGGGTTGTCTTCGATCTCAAAGCATTGCTATTGAGAGGCTTTCTAGCCCTTGAGATCGATGCTAGATCAAAGAGGGTATGCTACATTAAAACATTTCTGAGCTTAAGTGAAACAAAGAAACAGGCAAGTAAACGGCGACCTTTCCAAATTTTACACGAGGAATTTTCATAAAGGAAAATATTCACAAGGCTGCTGAATACTCTTCGACAGTCCGCGACCGGTTTTGTTCTCTTTGGAGCTCATCATGTAGGCGTAGTCCCCAAGTTTCCGTCAACCTACTTGAATCTAAATTGGACAGATCTCGACAAAGACACTCATCTGCATATCAACTGGGTTTTCCCAGGAGACCCAGCTGAATCTCCCGTTTATGAAACATGAGGCGGCCCTTGTGCAGTACATTCAGACGAAGAGTACCACAAACGGGAGATTCAGTCGAGTCTCCCATGAAAAACCAGTTGATATACATAAGAAATCATTTGGTTATTGAAAATGACATGTTAACAAAACATTTGATAATCCCAACCCGACATTTTAAACAAAAGCTTATGTTGGTGCTTGATTAATCCGATTACCCAAATAAGGTTTTTTGGCTCGTTTTGTTTTATTGTTGTTTACTTCTTATTTCGCGATAATCAGAAGTTGTGTCCCTGTTACACTTCACCTCAGTGCACACGATACGGTGATCTGAAGTTGAGATCGACACCTGAGTAACATCACATTGAAGTTTCGCGCCACAGACCTGAAGGCCTCCAACCAGCAGTTCACGGCATACGTTGGAAATCAAATGCAAATTGAAGTTCAGCAATTTCGTTCAGCTGCTCGATAATTTTAACCCGAAATCACACTTTTATTTCTCATGGGTCATACTTTCAAATCAAGACCCTTTGGTTTTGAAATTAAGCCAAGTTGGGAATCTACTTTATTCACACCAGGAGATCAACGTCCAGGAGTCCAGCCCAAACAATCTAGGAAAAGGACGACGTCTGACCGTCTACCTACTGAAAACGGTCCAGAAAACGAGGAACAAGTAGAGATAGCATTATTTTAGCAACCATAAAAAACACCTTATGTGGACGATCGTGCAATCTGGCAGTAATAATTGCATCTTGCATAAACTTATTCAGATAATAAGATCAAAGAGACTATAAGTCTACATTAACACTTCTACTTTACTCCCAGTCAGCAAGGATTCAAGAAGACTCACCAACAAATGTCTAATTCGATGCTTTCCTGGGAACGCCAGAAGACTGCCAGAATCGTGATAATCGAATTAAGCAGGAGATTCTACCACACAGCTAACTTGTATACAAATATCAAGGGTTCGATATTAAGAGCGATACGCTGAGTTGGAACAAAGTCTTTCCCTGTGACAGAATCGTTGCTTTGCGTATTTGGAACGAACACTCACCGTGATTTAAGATGACGACTGGCATTTTCGAAAGCTTTGCCTTTAGAATCACACTATTTTTCAATGAGAAAATGACGAAAAGTAAATGGCATAACATCCATTTCTCCAAACACCAGTTGGGCGTGGACAGTGTTCTACAACTCAGCACCGATCGCTTTATGGCGTTGTTTAAGATGGATGTTCGTTCTGTCTGGAACACTGCGCACTTGGAACGAAAGTTGAGTTGCAACGAACAAAAAACTACAAAGGCCGGTCAGTGGACTAGTTGTTAGGCTGAAGGAAGCCAACTGTTTGGGTCGGATTGACTCGCGGGGTCTTCAAGCACTTAATTTTTAGTTCGAACAAAAAATAAGGTAAAATTACATCAATGCGAGAAAGTCAACTTCCGAAGTTTCATACACACCTACGCATAGAGGTGCAGAAGACATGACATCGTAGAATAACACAGTTGGTTGATGGAATCAGGTTATTATTTCCAAACAAATTGGTGCACCAAGAACAAAACGATCGTCGGCTCTTCGAGAAGGTCTCTACACACAGGTAGGTAATTCCAAAGTAACCCATCGAGCTTCCATGAGACCTCTACTACCACTTATCATTCTTCCGAGGACATCGATAAAATCATTAGGCTTCAAGTATAAATCAGCTGAAGTATCTGCACTCGAAGGCATTTCGAATCAGCAAACCACCTTTCTTAATCGGATATCAAAGAACAGTGAAGCAAGAAGCTGGACGACATTTAACTTCGCCCTAACGCCCTGACATCTGAGTTCAGCTGAGCAAACTTTGTTCTCCTCGGCGAAGTGCACTGCGTAACTAAAAGGGATATTAGCAGTATACACATTCTCACATGGAGCCAGAAACATATGGGATTATCTACCCAGTGACACAGCGGAAAAACGTTTACCCGCAAATCTAAAACCAAAGTGAAACAACATCTGAGGAGAATGTGGCACAATAAGTGGCATTGCTTGACCTAACTTTAACTGAATTATCCGGCGAAGCAGATAAAACGGGATTCTGTTTCTCACAAAGGAAACTACTCACAAGGTTGCTGAAAATTCTTTGACAGCCCAAGACCGGTTTCCCTCTGCGTGGGGCTCATCAGGTAGGCGCAGTCCCCGAGTTTTCGTCAACATTATGTTCTACTTGAACCCAAGTTGGACTGATTTCGACGAATACACTCATTTGCGTATCAATTTAGTTTTCTCGAGAGACTCAACTGAACCTCTCGTTTACGATACTCTTCAACTGAATGCGCTGCACAAAGGCCGCCTCATGTCTTAGTTGGTACGATATTCGAGATATCGCAGTATATTTTTCATGAAGGAAACTACTCACAAGGTTGCTGAAAATTCTTCGACAGCCCACGACGGTTTCGCCCTGCTTGGGGCTCATCAGGTAGGCGCAGCCCCCGAGTTTCCGGCAACCTTATGTTCTACTCGAACCCAAATTGGACTGATTTCGACTCCTGTCTAGTTGAGAGCTTATCACACAGCCGTTCAGCCGCTCGCGGCCCAATGGTTAGGTGTCCAACCACTGGCCGGAAGGTCGCGGTATCGAAAGATTGTGGGTTTCGTGAGATGCGCATTGCTACCGATTCCCGATAAAAATGGAACAGATGTATAGTACCTCTCGGCTTTTCACCATAGACTGGCTTCACTCACAAGACGAAGTGAAAGTTGAAAACTACCGGATCTCCTCAACCTACCGTCAATAATTAAAAAGTCATCGCCAACCAATATCTATCACAACGAACAGTTATTCACGAAATCCTAAAAGCGGGAAGTCAGTAATCTAATTTCGCCGATGTAAAACGTCACATGATCTGTATCAGTCAGTATTGATTATTCCCACCTGGGGATCAATAGACCTGTTGTCCGTATTACCTATACATCATGCGAACGTTAGACGTTGGGAATACATTTATTCTTTTGGTTTGTATTCTTACATGGGTTGCTGCTGCACAAACAACAGAACATTTGGAATTGGAGGATCCCCGTCCAACTGAGGCACCACCATTTGACCCAAAGAGGGATAACTTCACACTGGCTGGTCTGAACGCAAAGAAATGGGAAGGACCTTACTACCAAGAAGCCATGTTAGGCAGTGTGATTTACCTTCCATGTGCGCTCACTCCGCAAATGACCAGCAGACTGTATCGACAACGAAAAATGGCTGCGCAAGAAAGATATTATTGGTCAATTGTATGGGCCCATCAAAACTGGGACACGGTCGTCGATCCATGGCTTGGAGATGGACGAAGAAGCTATGATATACTTCAGGTGGTGCCCTACTGGAAACCTGAGATGAATGTCCATCTGGAGCAGGCTCGTTTGACCATTCTGGATGCAAACCCAACGGACAACGGAATATACGCCTGTGTAGTTGCTATGTATCCACCAGAAAAAGGGTTATCTCCTATCATCCTATCGCAGGCAGATTTGGTGAGTATACACTTTCTGCGCATCAAGTCAGCATACACAATGGGACCGGACTGTAAGGATAAGGATCCGGAAGAAAACGTCTACTGTCAAACTGGTTTCGAGGCATGGACAGAAAACGTCTTTTATCCATCCGGCTGGGCAAAAGGAGATGTACTGTTTCAGCGTAAGTAGCATATTGGTTCGATTTCATTGGCACACAAATGGTGTTTGAATTTCGAACTTTTCGGATATGCAGTCGTCCAACGCAGGTTTTTTGAATACCACAACAAGCTAGTAACAACCCATCATCAACTCAAGATGAAAGACGACAATCGGATTTAGGCCTACCCGGCGCCATTTTTCTGGTAAATAGGTCACTGGCAGATTCCCCGCGGATACTTTGGTGAATTTTCCCAGATACACGTAGTAACTTTATCCCGGAGGCTCTCACATCTTAAGGCCAACAGCGGCGAGCATCTGACTACGAAGGCGCCGCTATCGAGAACAAATTGCGCAATTTCTAACACTTGTGTAGGGTGATAAAGGCATGGTGCAAAGCGTTGGTCCAAATCTGACTTGAGTGATACACCATTGTGGTTCTGCATCTGATATAGCCGGGTTATCACAAACCCATAAGAATCAATTATCATGGTTAGATAGATAGGCATGTGGGCACTTACCTGTTGCTGGCCAGTAGGGTCCAGCAACATTTAGGCGTTTACCTACAACATTCCGTGTTTTACATGCTTACGGAAGTCACTGAGCCTCCGATGTCAAATTTGTAACCAGAGATCTCGAAGTTCCAGTGAATTTTTATCGTTTATATGGTTTGCCACTAAACGAAGCAAATAGTTTATCGATCACGCGGTCTGACTAGACTTGTCATACACTTCAAAAATAGAGTATTCTCTCAATCTAATACCCTTCCTACTAGGAATCGTGCAATACGACCCCACGACTATGCAAGGCAGTGGTGAATAGTTGGGATGGTTACCATGTAAGATTGGCCAAGACTGATCTCATATGCTTTCATTGGTTCATGAGTTTTACAAGCAACAGTTATAGGGACGGATGTGTCGGAATTAAGAGTGTGAATTTGAGCGCCAGGCAATCGATTCTTGCTACATGCGTTTGATGAGTCCGACTCGGAACGAAACGCATGGCGGACTTGTTCCAAGGACCAAACACCTCTGCCTTATAATTATGGCTTTTAAAGAACTCATGCCCAGTGTTTGAAGACTCTCAGGTTCTCCTCTGGTCGAAGGAAAAGTTTGGAAAAACGCTGTCCATTCACCTCACACATACACGCAGCTTACAATTGGGAATGATGATTCACTGGTAGTCAAACCTCAACACGTGCGCTAAACGAACAAAAACGCTGTATGCAGAATTGATATCAGTAACCGCTTGTTGTGAACTTTAAAACCGAGTATCAGGCCATAGAAGCAGGCAACATCTACCTGAAGAGTCCCGATCAGACCGAAACAAGTAGTGGACTGCTTTCTAAACACGGGTCACTTCTGGCTGACAAGAGATGTGAATTCGGACCACCCATCTGATACGACCGACTTCCTTATTTTTTTTCAGAATTTAGTAACCTGTGGTAGGAAACAGAGGGAAATTATGCGTGCCAATTTGAACAGGTCATTCAAGCTGTTAGATTTTCCAATCTGAGACCTAAACTGATGAATACTCATTGTACTTGTTATTTTCATCTGCGCTATTCACGAAGCTTTCCATCACCATTGGGACTTAATACCACTGCATCTGGCGAAGTTCGTCCGTTATTTGGGTCAGATGCACCGGTTTAATTCCTCTTCTCTAAAGGCGAATATCAACAATCAAAGAGAATTCAAAGCAAGGCTACCATGGCAAAATAATACAGAGCGGTCTTGACCTAGGTTAGTTTGCCCTCGAATATAACCGCACTGGAATGAACGATTTTTTTATTGCCACAGTCTGGTGTTGAAGAACCTCCCAGCAGCGGAGTCATTCTTCAACCTGGCACGCAATAGGACATCCTTCCAAACAGCAGGAACCCAGAGTGGAAAAAACAGCATCGATTTACTGTTCACCCTTCAGGGCAGTTGACAGCCTTCTGGACAGTGGCGTCATCACATATGCCGTTGAGGTGTTTTAAAGTAAACTGGATGAACCCTGACCTAGATGTGTGACTTAAGCCTTATTTCCGGTTCCTTTCTTTCCCTAACCCAATACTACCATCGTCTGGCGCGATGATTAAAGCAGGATGTACCCGATACAGATAGTCGTCATCTTCTGCTCTCATTCCAACATGAACATGTGGTTCAGCAGCGTCGATGATGCAATACTTCACCTTCAATAAGACAACAAACCAAATTCGATCATCCTTGAGAATTCCTACCATGTTAAAGGGATGGAAACGTCATTACGTGTGACTGAGCTGGGATTTCTAGCGGTCGTAACAATCAGGGAACCGTTAAGTGGAAAGCCGTTAGCGTGCCGTATCGCCATGTAGCGAAAAATTCAAAGAACTCTCTATATACGTAAAGATATAAATACTGAGTCCGAAGAGCGACCATGGACCTGGACAATGCGAGTCACCGACTTGAATGGTAACCGTTAGCCAGTTTAACAAAGTCAAACGGGATGCAGAACTGGTCGTTTCGGGGTCCACTTGGCACGAGAAACAACCCATACTCGGGTGAAAAACCTGAAATGTCTTTGAAGATTTCAACACCACCACTGTGGGAATATTATGTGAATTAGCGGGAAACAGAGAAGCATTCATCACTGGGTCCTCCATGCAAGAGAGAAACATAACAAGTCTTGGCGATGAACAGGTTGCTACCCATCGGAAGAACTGACTAAGATCTGTTTGTTGTGGGCGAACTAAATGGTGCACCAAGTGAAGGAGGCTGTCTAGTTGGAACAGGTCTGTTTGAAAATGACACCTAGCTGTGTCGATCATGAAGCATCAACTTGGATTCTAGTGTATACTGCAATTTACCTCTGGTGACATTGCTTATTTCCCTTTACAACTTTGTAGCTTTCTGACAGTTAAGAATCCACTATGAGGAAATTAGGTATTGAATATAGAGGGATTCAACGATCCCAACAAGCATAGGATAGTCTGACAAGCGAAATAGGTCAACTGTGTTACTAAGATTTTCAGAAACAACGGATATCTTGAAGAATCCTAGAATGAGTGCGGATTCTCGATAATCAGAACCAGAATAATAGTTAACCAATAGGGTAACCTGGACTGAACATTACTTCAACTAATCCTTGTTGCCCTTCTCACTTGTTTCACACACAGAGGAGTGCAATGTCGATATATTCCTCACTGCGCTGACGCTCGGTGGTGTAGATCCAACCTTCTGGAGTATCGGCTGGAGGTTTGTACCTCTTCACGCAACAGATGACACGGCTGCAGTGGAGATGGATAACAAACTAGAAATGAATTTTCAAGCTCCAGTTCACTTGTGCCAACCCGGATCGATCGTGCCCTGCTCATTCAACGACGACAAACAACGCGGGGAACCGCAAATCGGTGACCGTGATTTGGTACTGGCTCAGAGGCAAGCCGGGAACTTTTGGAAAGCACGTTGGCTCGTGCTAACTGGTACAACACCCCAAGCTTCGGGCAAATGGCAATGCTGGGTACAAGGTTTGGGAATGACGATGCACCCTAAAACAACCAGCATTCAGGTACGATGGTTTGTCGATGAAATACATGTCAAAATCTTGACTGAAGACGGATTGTATACGTGGTGGACAACTGTGGAGTTTTGGCGTGTGTTGGGGTTGGTTTCAGCGCCGACCATTTTTCTTCTGATTGGACTGATAATGGCTGTTGGTCGAGCTGCAGCTTATTTGCATCCAGATAAGATCCCACCAAAGAAGCGCATAAAATTGCTTCTCGAACCTGCTTCTGAATCACAGACTGCGGGCAGTGCAGAAGACGAGGCCGATACGTTCGACCCCTATGTCTATATGAATCAATTTCTGAATAAACAAGGAGTTCAATCGTACCTTGTTGCCGGAGGTAGAAGGAGTCACAGAATGTTGTTCCGGTAAACGATGTGGATGACTTGACATGACAATGGGCACTTGGAAATAGCAGAGCAATGCTTATGTTCCAATTCATTTGAAATTCTCTGTGAAAAATTGAACTTTTCACAAACTTGATTTGCAACGTTTGGTGACCTTGACTCAGCTCTGACGTGGAAGTGGTTTATATGCAACAGAGAATACTGCTTACTGCAATTTTACATTCTGATGGTTGTTACCTATTCGATAAAATGGCAGCTCAACTGATATTTGTAGATATCTGGCGCCAGCTGGAACCTAACAATGCACAGAAATTATAAGAATTATTTAAGGTCACGTGGGTATGATTTTTTCATCACCGGAGCATACGGCCAACTTGCGATTTGGTGTGCTAAGTAGGTGGTGATTCCGCAGGAGATCTGGACTCTCAAAATGAAAGCATACCGTTAGACTGCTTTGGGAACCGGACACTGAGAAAACCTCCCCGGCTTCACAGTAAGTCGGACATGATTTTGCTGTAGTGTATCATCAGTGAGTAAGAGTATTCTAGTGACTCTTGCAGTGCTGTCGAAATGTTTCTCTTCAATTAGTGCTCTGATTCATCACAAGGTGGCGGCACGAGAAAGAGGAGGAAGTTATGGCGGAATACAGTGCATGAACTACACGGTGGACGACAAGCCGCACTTTGTCTAAAGGAATAATAGTAATGATTCTTATGCTGCAGCACCCTTTTGGTGCCTGGATGCCACGCCACCCTAAGGAAGCATGAGGGATGAGACACTGCCAGGTTACCCAAGCCTAGACAACAGCAGTCGAGATGCAGAGGTTGGGTCCGAACCACGTACCTTCTGGTCAGTAAGTTGGTGCCTTAAACATTAATAAAACGAGTCAGAAACTGGGTTTGGACGAAATGAGGGAGTGACGACAGTTTTATTGCAACAGTATTAAATCCTCCAAACGACCTTTCGGTTAAGTCCTACAAAGATAACCGCCAAATCTCTCCGAACAAGGGAAATCCCGCAAGAATCCTTGTAACATGCTTCAGTAAGAACAGTAGTAACAAGGGACACATCTTTCCGCACAAAACAGGCGTGACACACATCGCAGGATATAGTGGTTTGGAAGTTGTTGATTACATAACGCTAAGGCATCTGGTTTCTTTTTCCTATGGCAGCTATTACGGTGAAGAGTGAATAACTGACCACCTTCATTACGTAGCGCCATTTTAATGCACTTCTCTAATCTTGGAATCGCTGCCGCAACAAACGTGGCTAGATAGAACAACTCCCGCTATAGATTCCTTTTGTGTAATTCGAGTCATTTTAGTTCATTCGGCTTTGCCAGGACGACTTATTCATACGCTCGATATTTTTTATGTCACATACTCTTTAGTTTGGATTGAAGCAAACTCGCTGAACCAGAGCGAGATAAAAAATGCCGAATCCGCGTACAAGGTAGGGTCAACAACCTGTCAATAGCATAGCTAATTAGCAATTTGGAGTAGCTTGTTCGACTGGGTCAGTCAACAACCACGTTATGTGCTAGGATAACTTTAAAACACAACCAAAAGGGCTATTACACGATGCGTGAAATGACCACTCGGTGTATGAGCGTTTGCAACTGTCATATTCTGAAAGTGGTAGGTTGATCTCTTCAAACTTGTCGGGTGGCAAGGTGAAAGAGACAACGGGAATGTATTTTCCACTATCTGACTCAGGTTGGGCAATTTTCGTCGTTGACGGACCTTCTAGCACCTGTAAGACGCACAGTTGTCAGTATTGTTTAATGCAGCTTACGTACAGAGAAAACTGTTATGTAGCAGTGTGCGGACTAGAGGGATACTTATTTAGCTGGGCGTCCGTGCAATGCGCAGTCGACTTTCAGGCTGAGGCTATCGTCGTTTTCCAAGGTCAGAATGAATGACAATTACAGAGAACTGTTATTGCGCACAGCATCCAACCGACTTTGTTAGAGATCCGTCAGACAGTTTCCCTTGCGATGGAGTGAAGCCTATCTGAAGAACACGTACACTTATGCATTAAATTTGCATGGACATGGTCCACTAAAGCTTTGTTACATCACGCTTCTGCATGACAGCAAAAAGTAACCAGTGAGCTGTGATTGAAACCTCGCGCGCAAAGTACTCGCGTACGTCTTTGGCTTTAAATTCTGCACACTCGAAGGAGAGCCACAATTCGCTGTCCGATGAACAAAAACGAACACTTCCTGGAATCCATAAATAGGATGACGTCGGATTATCCCAGTTGCCTGCGCTGGCTTCCATCCAAACATATATGCAGTTGATGTGCTCATATGCCAGGTTCTAGTAAATATGTTCATCATATCCTGGAACAACCATACGATTTCGATAGGGGCAAATATACGTATAATATGAGTGTTTTGAGGAAGAGCAAACTGGGAAGAGAACTAATCAACAGAGTTGTTCCACAACATGCGTTCCAATGGGTCCTTGCTGCATTTAACTTTGAAACGAGGATGAATCGCAACCGATCTAACCAAAGGAATAAACAAACGAATGTAAGTAAAAGTCATATATAATGGGTCCGTCGTTTTTTTTACACACGGCACGAGTATTCTGAAATAGATCAAAAGGCAGATAGAAAAAAGCGTCCCGGAATAAATAATTTTGTTCATCATGTTTTTCACCGGAGCAAGAGTGGTTTCGGTTTCAGCTTCAACTGATCTTGCCATGTGCATTCGGAGAAAACAGGAAAAAAGCGGTGAGTTAAGGTTTAGACTGAATGAAGGAACAGAACAAATGTTCATGTAAACGACGGTGATAATACCAAGCTAGGAAAGGAAGATTATTCCATCAGGTTTTGTCTAGGGGATGATTTATTGTCCATACTTGTTAGCTGCGTGCTCAACTAGGTCATTCGAAACCGTACGTATAGCGGGCCCTGTCCCATCTTTCACGGACGTTAATCTGATTGTAGTTCTTTAAAAGGTGAAATGAGAAGAAAGTGAGCTGGCGAAATCAACCTCAAGGGAGTTGTGTGCTCAATCAAGGACATTGGGATTACAGGCCAATGAATGGAGCCACCAGTTAGCACGATTTTTTTCGGATGATTAGGAAATATAGGGACAACGATGCGAGTCTGCTCATGGTTTTTAGTGATCGGCCGGGGGAGTAAGGAAAAACAGTTTTAAAGTAAAAGGAGAAAACATGCAGAATTTCCGCATCATACAGCAACTGCGATCGGGCGTTACCCGGTAAACTCTAGTGGAAAACCCCGAGGTTCCATCCACACATATCTGTGATCACTTACTAAACGAAACGATGTTGTGGCTTTGTTAATTAGTGTTTAAAGACTACGGACTTATGGGAATACCGACTAGTTTCTGTTCCCTACTTTATTAGGAAACACAAATAACGACTAAAGAAATGCAACGATGAAAATGTTCGACTTCCCGAATCATCCCATCCCCGTCGCCACTGTTGTATCCCTTCACAATTAATGCTGATGACGATGATAACTATCAGTGCAATTCGTAAAGACCAACATCAAACGATTGCCAAACCAAGCTAGATACCGAAAACCTCACTTGGGTACAGCCTTATTGTTTTCTATATTTGTGAATGTGGATATTTTGTCTTTGCTCTAGATTTCTGTTGGCGAGCGAATTGTGCAGCGAGAGGCAGTGCTCGTCTCTCAAAACACTTAACCAAAGAATGATGAGTGAAGAAACGTTCACACATTTTAATTCATCAGTCTGTCGTGAGCGATTCAGTTCGCGATGCAGAGAAATCAGTTGGGAGCGGGTCCTGAACCAAAATTGTGGACTCTCGTCATTGGATTCTTACGCTCAGTTATAACGTTCAGCTATACAAAACTAAGCACATGGCTTCACTTGAGGACCGCCATAGATTCCGCATGGAAGGTTTGGGATTTATAAAGCCAAGCTGCACTCTAGAGACAAACATGATAGCAGAAAACAACACATAATACGGTATCAAAAGGATATCGATCACTCAGAAGGTCAAATGTCCCAGTTCCAAGACGAGTTGGATTGCCAAGAATGATGCTCTCTGTGACACCTATGTGAAAAATGAACAAGAGGGAATGCGAGATTAGATTGAGAGTACCTGTAGTAGTTGAAATAGGGATACAGCTCTGCAAATTACACAGGTGCTCCAGCAACTCTGGAAGGCAAAGGAACCGTCGATATTTGAACCGATCTAAATGCTAGTACTAATGAAGCCGTCTTCAGAGATTGGATAGAACCAGGAAGACGGGTGTTTTGTATAAAATTCACAGAGGCTAAAGGCTGTAGTGAATCAAACTGAGGTTTGGTTGACCTGTGTTTTTGCCATAAAGAAAACAAATGAGAAAACACTGTCGTACATATTCAAGAGGCCAGCTAATGAGAAAAAGTAGAAAATCACGACAGTTCTATGAACTCAGAGGACAAAAAGTTGACGCAGTTGCCCCGTTGTGGAGGGAACAGCCATCATAGAAGTCTATCCTCGGTGGACCTCTTAAAGTCTCTTGCAACAGTCAAAGCCCACTCAGGGGGATCATTTTTAATCAGCTTCTTCACTTGATATTAAACCAGAACTACCCTACTATCAGTCCTGTGGCGAGAAAAGCCTACAAAAGAAATGGGAGGATTGTTCTGCGATTTGCGAATGCTTCGGAAGCGAGGTGGGGATACGTGCGTGCACAGAATGCCAACAGACCTACTAAGGAATCACCAACTCACCGATAACTTTGTCATCTTGTCCATGATAGGCTGCTTCAAACAGATGGTCACCGGTTCGCTCAAACTGAAAAAAAAACACAACATACGGGATACTACAGCCAATTGCACTTTGGAGCATGCTATAGTGAGCTTGATACAGTGGCACAGGTCAAAAAGTTGGAAAAAATTGCAACGCGTATTGCTGTTTAAAGCTAATGTGACTATGAATGTGATAATCTATCGTGAACTGTTGCTACAATGATAGGATTCGCTGTGTTATGCTGATGGACGTAGGTTGGGTCGCTGGTCGGAATAAGGCATCAGTTTTGAATGTTATCAGGAATCACTCCGGACAGCAATTTTGACGAGGATCAGCTGAGTCGCCGGAAAGAGTGAGCTGACAGGTTAGTCCATCCAACCACCGAGCTAGACTGCTCACCGCTAGATAATCAAGAACAAGACTGATTCGAACGACGGTCCCTGAGCACGGCTCAGCTCTTTCACAAATGACCATCAGCTCCACACCCTTCATTCCTTTGAAAAAGGAACGGACATTCATGAACTAAGGTTGTATTTCTGAATGAAGTGCACGTGAATTCTAACCTCAATAAACTCTGTATGAGAATCACAAAAAAAACTGACCGACGCCAAACAAAGGACGCTGTTTTTCGCTTTGGCCATCCCCGTACGTTGGTATCCATAAACTTCTCCCTGTAAGATAAGAGAAGGAGGTTCGAATAAACAAAACTCGTAACAAGATCAATACAGCTACTGCTGAATCACGAGGGCACAGCGAAGAATGGTTGCTTGACGAATTTTTATCGTGATCACCTCGTCGAATGCTCTGATTTAGGAAAACTACTCTTTGTTTTCCTAGTGAAGTGTGGGGAATGGTGGAACGGAGTACGAGTGCCCATGAACTCTACTCAACGATGGTTCATTGACGTAATTCAGTCCTATGGTGATAAAATAAATGTTCAGTTAACTGGGGTATATGGTAAAAGGTGTGGAGCGCCATAATCGAACACAAACTAGTCCAACCAGAAGAGACCGGTATTCTGGAATGAGTGAACAGATGAAAAAAGACCAAACAGCAGAATACCAAGAATTTCTACTGGTTCCGATTTCCAGAAGTTGAGAAGTTTTCGTGTAATTATTGGTGAGTTATGAGAGGGCGAAGTCAACATAAAAGAAACCTTTTGGTCATATGTTGCTAGTTACTGTGTTGACTCCTGTGACGGAGGGAAAGTAAACCGGGTGGCGAAACTAAATGAACACGTCTATTAAACGAGAGACCTGTGGACCGAACACTAAATCGAAGTACACAGCCACGACTGGATAAACAAGACCTAAGAGAAAATGATTAAAACTGCGGATCTTACGCGGTTCGTCATCACGTCGGCGAGTAGCATAACATGACGAATATTCACCTCCACGCCATGACCCTCCATAACAGCCAATAGTTCATCGATGACAACCCGGCGAGCAGCTTCCACCCCAAGGACCTGCTCGACCTCCAGAATGTTGTTGCTACGTGTGCACTCAGGAACAACTCCGGGGACACACATGACCTGAGTATGATAAAGTATGAAGACGTTGAAAGCAATAAGTTGAGGGACATGGGCATTTGGTTGTATGGGAGTCTGAAGTCTTCGAGACTGATGGGCAAAAAAAAGGCAATTTATACTGCAAGTACACCATGAGAATTGGCAAACAAACGATACTGCAGTTTTGAAATCTCTTGTCCACCTACGCCAAATGTACGTTCAATCTCCATTCGAACCTCCGATAAATGTGAACAACCCTGCGGTGGGCTCTCAAAATACTTACAATGTTTCACAAGTTCTCAACTCGGTAGATGAGTATGGTTGCTCAAAACATACCAGCATAAGGGTGAAGGGCAATCTAAGGAGAGTTTTACGAGTCAGACGCGTTCACCTAGATAATCGGGAAAAACCCAAACAGAGGTTGTGTTTTCTATCCAAGAATATTTATCACGGAGCAGCCTGCTTACAAAGGTCATTTAGGAAACCTTTAACAAAATGAGTACATTGAATATGTACGTAGATGAAAAATAAAAGCCCAATTAGTTAACTGCAGGCCCACTACGTCGGATAAAGTGCAGTAAACCGTCATCCTGCTCCGAATTCCTGAAGGGGTAAACGATAACCCGCTTAACCGGACAAAAGGCATTAAACGCAGACCCAGTGAGATGAAAGACTTCAAACAAAGACAAAGTGAGTCATTAGCTGATGGATCCTACCTGTTTAACGTCTGCCCATCCCTCACTACGGTTTGTGAACTAATAGGGAAATTGTCGGGTTGTTACCACACTGGTTTACCGCTGTGTTTGAGGTGTCGAGAAGACAACCTACAGAATGAACAACATTCGCGCTTTAAAATGGATCAATTTTGACTCAAACTGGTATCGTCAAGAGGTTACGTCAGGATTTGTTGCTGCGACCGATCATCAATTAAACCGGAATACGATATCTATGTTTGCGTGTGCTGGTACGTTTGGTGGTCAGAACTAACGTAAGAGATTTTTCCTCTGAGGTTCGCTTACCCTGACCTTTGTTAACCAGGCCAAATGCCTGCATCTCGACGACTAAACAGTATACCGTCTTTCTGGGTTTTGAAGGTTGCTGTACTGGGATATTTTTGAAGCGGTAAATCCAGTCGATGCGCAGGCATCGCCATTCTCAACGTGGCCAGTAACTACCTACGTGGAGAATTACGAGAAATGAAAGAGATCTATCTTCACGCGGAATGGTAATCAATTCGAGCGAAAACAAGGGTTTTGTCAATACAGATCGTTGCACAGCAGCTGCGTGTCATCGCATACCAGATCCATAATGTGCTCACTTGGGAAGATGGAAGAATTCACCACTGGAAAAACGAGGATCGCTCGCTGGGTTACAAAGAAGGTTGCAACATGTGGAGGTAAACAAGGGGACCTGCATATGGGAACCTAAAGATGATTCCTCAGTGCTAGGCTAGAAACGCGATTTCACAGTTATCACAGGCTTGTTTCCAAGATATACATTCCGTCGAACCAAGTGCCGTCAGCTAGTAAGTTCAGTTAGTTGAGTTTTTCAGCTCACAAACCGAGAACCGAAATGCAGTGGTTCCAGCTATTACAGCTTGCTTCACCGAGGACGAGGAGAATAAGGGAATCAGAGCCACTTGTTAGAGGTCATGGCTCAATCATTTCATTGACATCGAATGTTTCTGTTTGTTTGGTACGGCAGGGAACGAGAGCTAGCAGTGAAGGCGATAGCTTTGATGCAACACCACAATTAAATGCATGGCACAGTCGTATCTGTCAGGGTCACTAACCACTGGTTTTCCACGGGGAGATGGCGGTTACCAACGTGAGTAAGTTGACTGCATCGTTGCAAAGTCACAGACTGGTCGCTTCTGAGCGACGAAGCCAACCAAATACTTGCCGACACAGTAAGTTCCTGTTTAGAAAAACTGTTATTCATTTAGCTTGACCCCTTATCTAATGAACTGTAAAGTACAGACAAAACCAATTAGTTTTGTATCGAAAGAAGGCGGAATTTGTGGAAGAGGCGCCCCCAAAACTTACTAGAGTTAGTAGAGTTTCAGTAGGAATATAGCTATATAAGGTACATAGTGTATATGACATACATAACGCAGACAAACATAGTGCAGTCCGGAAATCACCCAGTCAGAAGCCTTTAAAAATTAACATTCTATGCTTCATTACTTGAAAAATCAGTGGATTAATTCCTCCCGTCTTTACGATCATTAATGCTTAGTAGGTTCGGGATAAACTGATTAATATTGGGTATCGACACACTCACAAGACACGGCGATAAGGGACGTCACGCACCCAGAAATACTTTGGTCCTTCTAATGGGTGTCCTTATCAGGATGCTTTGGTGTATACGGTACCGGCAGAAGTAACGTTACACTTAACCAAGCAGATCACCAAGCAACCAAACAGGGGCGAGTCAGTGAAACGATATCGCCACGGTGCAGGAGAGGTAAATAAAAAGTATTGCTGCATGATTATCAACAAACCTCCCGCAGTTTGGCGCCCTCCACGTAAATCCGGTGCTCGAGGTCTTTGTCTTGCTGAATCACAACACGAGCAACGCCTGGGATACCTTTGACCACCACGTCCTCAAGTACTTTGACCACCGTCTCCAGTGTGTTCAAGTCGACTGGGTACACGTAGACAAAGTTCTTGGAATATGTCACTCGCTTTATGCATGTGAAAAGGAAATATTGAGCAGATAAAAATTAGAATGAACCGCAAAATTACAAATACGAGGAAATTGGACCGATTTGAAAATCAACATCCTGTAAGGAACTAACAGACTGTTTTGTGTTGGCCAGAAGTATAACCTGCACGAAGCCATCAGGCCAATCGCATAGCCAATCTATAATGTTCAAATCTCTTGTTGAAATACCATTTATTTGAGTAACAATGTCTCCTTACCAAAGCCATCAAGACTCAGTAGCTCATAACCGAACGATTTACGCAGAATTTCCTTGAGACTGAGCCGTATAAAACTAAAAACTGTTCAGCTGCAACACAATTTCGGTGCCTACCTGCCATGCCACCCGAGGGAAGCACGAGGGCTGGGATACTGCCAGGTTGCCCAAGCTTAGACAGGGGAAGTTGAGAGGTAGAGGTCGGGTTCGAACCACGGACCTTTCGGTCAGTATAGCTCTAACCACTTGAGCCATCTCGCCGTATTCTGATGTACATCATACTAAAGAACAGTTGAAAAAGGCTGGCTGGGTTATTTATGGTGTGTTTTAGGTCGACACGTTTTACGAAGACAGCAGACCATAGGCTCGAACAAACAACGAACACCAAACGGTTGTTCAACACAAACAGCTCAAGTTTTGTTTCCATAAACACGAGTCGCGAAATGAAAGATAACCATTTTGCAAGCCAAAACCATTGACCTTGAGTAACTGAATAGTGCTCTAACTAGGGAAAGTATTTGGTTATCTTGAAATTACCGAAAGTTTCACTTTGCGTAGCTTTGTGGACTGAATCACGGAAGCCACACGGGCGGTTGTAATGCCTCTGCGTGCCATTCGTTTCTCGTCCAATTTGACTGACACGTAAACATCTTCCGGGGTCAAACACTGACGAAGTGAGATAGATATATCGGCCAACCGCGTTGGTTCTATGGCAAGCTTGACTTGGCGAGCCAGAGAGGCCGAGAACGGATCAGTTAATGTGACCGTAAGTAGAGGCGTTTTGATTTTTGCTGCTGCATTGACGATTTCCCGCATTCGAGGCACACCCTGTGCGAGGAAAATCGGGCGGTACGGAAATGCATAGATGAAAAAAGCTACAACCAGGAATCTGGGGAAACACTACAAGACATACTGCTATGCAGATGCGATTCTGTTTGAACCCACGCTTGCGAGAACTACTGCTAAATTATCTGGATTACCTATCAATGTCTAACCCCCTCCCCCTTCCCGAAGAGACCACGTTTGAAGCGGGGGTGGGGGGGATAGATTGTACCGGGACAGTGGAAGCCGGTCAGTATACAAGCATTCAAATAGGCAGATTGGTTGCCTAGGGTAGAATCATTCATAGGAAAAGATGTGACGGCACAGCAGTCATAACTCGGTTGAGGCGACATTATGGACCAGCGGGAGTTGTGCTAGCGAGGTTAACTACATAATAACACATAGGCCCAGAAAACTAGTAACCGTTTGTGGTAATTTTGAGAGTTAAACAGATGAATGACTATAGACGTAGATGGATGGGAATTCGAATCTTAGGTGTGCACAAGGTCACGCGAAAGCAGGGAAAACTCGAATGGAACTGCGAAAAGAATGTCCCATTCGACGAGGACATTAAAGCACGATTAAGCTGCGCCACCTCAGAGTGTTCTTGATTGTTCAAGGCCTAGAATTTCGCTCCTGGGAATCAAAACAATATGCCAGATAATAGAGTTGGCGGAAATAACCGGGAATCAACAGGTGATTAACAAGTAACAGGGTGCACATAACCTTATGTATGCTTGCTTGGATCAGGATTGAAACGAAAACAGCTTTCCAAAGTGTGCAGACAGTGACCTCGGTAACAGCGCCCACAGAAGTCTGTCCCAAGTGCCGTAACTGACTCTGTAGTAAGCGTCATGCACGCGGTATGACTTGCACTTAACAAAATTATGTAAAGAGTTGGAGTTTCTAGATTTATCGAAAGTCTTGTAACCTGGATGAGGGAAGGTGCGCTTCTAACACGATTCCACCACAAAAGACCTAAGCGGTCAGAAATAGAAAACACACCTGAGTAATATTCATGCTGGCCACACCGGCAAAATGGAAGGTTTTCAGTGTCATCTGAGTGGCCGGTTCGCCTACGGACTGACCACATAGCGCACCGACTGCGCTGCCCGGTTCAATGAGAGCTTTCTCGTATTTCTCCTTGATTCGTGTCAGGAATAGCCGTACCTGTGTTTGTGTTAGACGTGCGTCTTCGGGATGTCCAATGTCACACTGACCAACACTGTCCATCAGGCAGAATTGATGCCAGACTCGAAGGCGTGGATACACAGATTTGGCAAAGAATGAGCTGAAATGAAGGAGGAGACGAAAGCTAACAGGGTACCAACAAAGAAATACAGTTTATTGAGGGGTCGTTGGTCATAAACTCGTCACATAAAGAAAGGCCTGCCGGCACCGAATATATATTCTGGCCTATGCGTGTACTAGCCCGAGACTCGTTGTTATTGATAGACAACCTTACAAACGACGAGCAAGAGGGTAGTCCTGCTAAGGAATTACTCCAACTTTACTTCAAATCTACCTAACGAAGTACAGCAGTTGAGGACACTATCCAGGCATCCATCTTGCGGATACCAGCACTTGCGATTCACTAACACTTCGCGAAAAGTTGTACACCTCCAAGGCGACTGATCGTTTTACATTGGTTTATTCATGAAGGGAGAGACAAGCAAAGTACTGGATGAGTAAGGAATCCCAAGGTCCGAACATTATTCAACTCAATAAGCACGCGCACAACAGGTAGAAGAAATTCAACAAGAAAGATGGATCAGAGGAAACTGCGATAAGCTGATATACGCAAGCGAGTTCGGTGTGAATGGTCTTTGATGACAGTCGTGATATACACTAGTCTGTCAAGAAAGACTAAACTCTTCACAAAGGGCAATTCAACTCAGTAGCCTGAAACTCAGTTTCGAGTTGTTAACAGTTCAGAAGAAATTTCCACTGTGACACTCAGATGTTCCGCATCCAAGAACCCCTAAAACGAGGACCGATGGGCCAAGGAAAGTGATTGAATTCAACCATTCTGAAGCCGACAAATGTACCCCTGTGTGGGTACAGAGGACTAGACGATCTTCCTAACTCTACGAGCTTTTTGCACGCGGGCTTATTGAAATGAAATACCTCAAGAAAAACAATTTTAGAAAAAATGAGACCAAGAGTGACAGTCATCTGAGAGTCCCAAGCAACTGATTAAACTAATCATGCTACACTCACAGGAAGGGCATGTACTACACACAAAGGATATACCGTTGAACTTACAGAATTTCCATCTTTACCGCCGGACCCATGAAAGAGAACGCCTCCAAACCGAGTGCCGCATGAAGGGCTGTATCGATCTGCTCAGGCGTTAAAGCTTCCTCGTCAGGGCACGGGAAATTCGTCTGAAGACAAGTAAGAGAAGTAACGGCGAACCCATCATATCATCGGCAAGAACGCAGTCACCCTAATTTCCAAGAGTTACCGAAAGAAAATTGTCGTTGTTTGGAGACGACGAAATGTATTCGATGAATGCTTTTAGCCGCAACCCGAAGAAAGGGAACAGACATCTGGTAGTATTTTCATCATATGCTCCCCGACAAATAGTCCCAAAAACACGAGACTGGTCCGAAAAGCCCATCATGTTGGCAGTCACTGTCCTACCTCATATTGTACAATCGACAGATGGAAAAGGGAGAGCGTCCCCCACGAAAACTGACCATAACCGCCTGGTGCAAGTAGCCCCGGACGAGACTGTCAGCACAGAACTAAACCTAGCACTACGACCGTAGAAAAATGTGGGATGCCAAAAGTTGACAACTGTGTGTCAGTTACGTACGGATTTTAAGCGTGAGGGGTAACAAGTAGGGGGTCATTGAAATATAAAGCAGCGTGAGTGACTTGCCCCAGTATCAGATCGAACAGCGTATATAATGCAAAGTTGCCACTCTTTTAGCACTGATGGTGGCATTGGTAGCTCACCATTGCAGTTCATCTCAAGTGATGCTGGACGACAGATCATTGGTCAACTATGTCGTAGTAAGCGCCATGCAGAGGAGCGCGAATCAGATCCACTCAGACAAAGAGAGTGGTAGGGTAAAAAGGGTAAAAAAAACTCATGACCTGAGATTTAATACTGTTATGCTTTAAACCAATGACAATTTACTTGGCTGCAATTTCAATTCTGTATCCCATTCTCATAGCCGACCGTCAGACTACTCTGACCCTTCCTTTACTTTCATCAAACTGAATGGATCGCAATTTCAAGGGACAAGTAATAAAATGGGAGAATCACGCCGTAAGTGCAGGTAACCGGCCGGTAAATTGGGTGACACTATATAGACTTCGACGGAAAAAGCAAACAGAACTGACCAATGTGGAACATAAAACATACGGATTTCGTAGGACATACCCGCAGATTGTTCAACTCCTTGTTTAGGTCGACAGGAAAAGTTTCGACCTCCATTTCTAATGGATCTAGACCATCTGAACCGTAACAAAATTGAATTATATCCCCGCGACTATCTCGGACGGTATTGTCGTAAGCAATAGTCAAGTCCTCCAAGAACTGAAAAAATGCAGGAAGTAAAGGGTGAGAGAAAAGAATCAGTTCCTGTCTTAATCAGGACAGCGATGCCATTGTTGAGCAATTTCCAGAACGTTCAATGGATAAAGGCAAGGTGCTTATTTATTACGACAGTATTAGGTTTTACAATATCCTCGCCGTATCTAGTACGTCAGGAGCAGAGTAATCCGATTATTCTGCTCCTGACGAAGGCCACCCACGATCGAAATGTTGAGTTAGGAAAAAAGCTGCCATTATTGTTATGTTTTTCCTCCACCAATCAACCCAAATAGTACTCGGTCTTTCATCTTCACAGCGACCAAAAGTATGCACATTTTAATTTCTTTGCGCGTAAAGAATAGTTCCACAAGCCTATTCTAACTGCAGTTCCGCTGTAACACCCTTTCGGTGCCTAGTTGCCACGCCACCCGAAGGAAGCACGAGGCCTGGGATACTGCCAGGTTGCCCAAGCCTAGACAGGGGAAGTCGAGAGACAGAGGTCGGGTTCGAACCACAGACCTTCCAGTCAGTAAATGTGCGTTCTAACCATTGAGCCAGCTCACCCAAAGACAAATGACACATGTGCTACTTACTGAAAAAACTTATCTAACCAGCGTACGCAGTGCGGTCGCAGGTTCCCTAGGAGCTCGATGATGATCTTAAAAAGGATTTTTTAAAAATAAACGGTGCTGCTGGAAGTTTAGACAAGGATAGGCTTAGCCATGCACGATAAAACTCAATATGAGGTAGAATAAAAGAAGCAGAGTTCCCCAACCGGATAGCAGCAAAGCCGTGTATATCTAATATAGTAAATGGAGGCCGGAAGAAGGGCTACAACCCCCACACCAACGGAGACCCTCGAAGGAGAGTGACCTCTTGGAGGGTTCACAAGAGCGCCCACCATCTCACTGGTCTCGCGAAAGACGATGTTTCCATCCGAATCGGAAGGCCAGAGCAGCTTTCGTGACGTAGGCGGGACATCATCTTATCCGTCAAGGATCGAGTTTACAATGCTGCGGTGCGTTCCATATTACTATACGGGTAGGAAACCTGGCCGCTGCTCGCCGAGGACGTCAAAAGACTTTCAATGTTTGACCATCGACGTCTTCGGAGCATTACCCGAGTCTCGTGGGAACACCGGAACCTGCAATGCTGAATGGTTTTCGGAAGAGATAACTCGCCCATGATAGATCACACACTGCATAGGTTGCGCTGGCTTGGTCACATACTCCGTAAGCCAACTTCCTCGAAGGGTTCTTTTCGCAAAACCACGTGAAGGGTGGAAACGAGCCAGGGAAGGTCAAACAATGACTTGGGAGTATAGTATGAAAGCCATTATCAGCAAACTCAATTGAAATGTCCATAGCCGTCTCCCTGGATAGGGATTTTGAAAAGGGACACATAAACGGTTGGAGACATTGTCAAACATACAGACATGGTCCACTCGGACGCATAGACCCAAACTGTTGCCCTCAGTGCATAGCTTTCCATCCCAATCTCCCAGTCAAAGCTCTATTGACACTCCTGGATTCACACATCAGTTATATCAGCTACCGCCGCCAATGTGCAGATATCTACCCCATCACCCAAAACCATCGGTGAACGAAACTGTGGCAGCTATAACCACTGTACGGCAAGTACAGTGGTATGCGAATTTGGTGACGGTCATCGGGACAATAGATTCTACACAACAGACCATGATCACAATCTACTTACAATCTATGAAAAGTCAGTTAACCTAGGAAGCGGTGATAAATATGACATCATAGAGAAATGAAGCTTCGCCAGCCCAGGATAAGAGAACTATACGAACACGAAGAACACCGCGAAAACAGTGAAGTCCTCGGAATAGCAATATACAAAGACCAAGCAACATCGCCTACCTTAATCAGGCGCCGTTGCATGTAACCTGTATCAGCTGTTTTCACAGCTGTGTCGGTCAAACCTTCACGCCCACTCATTGCATGAAAGAAGAACTCGGAAGGAGTAAGGCCGGAATAGAAGCTGTTGCCCACGAAGCCCTTGGCTTCCGGGGTGCGAGAACCACGTGGGAAGTGGATCAGACTGCGACCATTAATCACATCCGGGACGCGCTTTCCACCAATTACTTGTTGGCCGACACAGGCAATCATTTGAGAGATGTTGAGAAACGAACCTTCAAGGAAAACGCAAGCCAAGATGATGAGAGATATCCCACTGGTAAGAAATTTGGCTCAGCAGGAAACAGTAATTTGATAAGCATCCTACCTTTGGATCCAGACTGTGCCATGACCAAGGGAGAATTAGATGGATGCAGTTGGCGCTTGCATGCGGCACCCGCCTCATCACGGATCTTTGACAGTTCCTGACTTAAATTAGACTAGAGAAAAAAGTGGAAGGGATCTGTGAGGGGGTAAAGAAACTACACTAGGAACAACAAACAGATCGTAGAAAACTAGTTGCGAGACTTGTAGAATTCACATCCAAATCACAGTTCTCTTGTTACAGCTCTATTATTTTCGTGGATCCATACCGAACGGGGGTAGAGGGAAGCAGTGGACTCGGTTTTCGCGGCTGTTGGAGCCCATCAGCAGTACGCGTCCTTGGCTGCGCCACGTTATGAGCTACAAACATCAGACATGGAGAGGGGGGCAAGCTTGTTATCACTACGCTAGCGCACGCTGGAGCATCTGAATTATCACGTCTAAATAGACGGACGTGATTATGCTTGAGCGATGTGATTCGTTTGCCCAACGCCCCGAATGATCATGTGAATTTTACAAATCCTGCAACCAACCACGACTAAACAAAGTTATCCAGCAGGTGTCAGTCATCCGTGGTGCTCTCTGACTGTGAAGCTTTGACAGGCAAGTCACTCGATTGACAAAACCAGGACAGTTACTGGGTGACGTAATGATAACACGATCGTTCGCGTATCTGATGTTCGGAGTTCAAACGTCGACACGGCCAAAGATGAGTACCACTGATGAGCCATCATAAGAGCAAAACTCGAGTCCAGTGTTACCCCCTTTAATGTGCACTCACGAGGATAATTGCACCAGAACAGGACTGTACAAGCGGGAGTGCTATGAATGTGAGGAGCTCAGGTGGTCGGCCGCCCAAAACTTGTAGCTGAACGTAAAAAGTACATCTACCTACAGAGGAAATAAAACGAACCGTACCTAAATTAGTACCATATCGACGAAAATGTTCGCATCTGATCGCCAACCGGAGTCGAGAGAAAGACGCATTTTATGTAGTTATGACCTCGGTGAAGTCAAATCAACTTACTTGTGTTCAACGAGACTACAAACAGTTCTGTCTATCATGTGAAAAGCAAGTCATAACTAGGTAATGATGGTTTGACAAGATCGCAAGAAAAAAGCGTGCCTTGTATTTTTCAGAACAGTGCTACCAAGGTGGGACAACCCAGCTGAGGAGCGATGCCTAAATGACGTACCTCCAAAGTGTCCTCCATGCTGCAGCCAGGATTACATTTGAGTGTGTTTTTCTCATACTGATGGATATAGTCATCACAAGTGGAGAACCTACAATAGAATAAAGCATACGGGAATATTCAGAAGGGAGAATGCAATCCATATCACCCTCCACTTTATGTGGGTACACGGACACACAAATATTTGTTACAAGGATTACTCTCAGGGACATAAAAACCAAATATAGTTAATAACGAAACAAACGACAAAAGGTGGTCCATATGTTGAACCGGAAGCTTTACTTATAACAGACCGCTCCATAAAAATCAACAAAACACAAGATAACAGTGACTACCCTCCGGAACCAGTGCTGGACGTTGATTTAGGTAAATTCAAGATGCCAGGCGGTTTCAAAAGAAGCTTTCTTACACTGGCTTGTTCTGGAGCGCGGTAAAGGGGCTTTTCATAGTTTGAGTAGCATACTCAGAAGACGGAAAATGGTTGATACAAGCATTTTCGTATTTGCTCGCCAGTACGAAACGACGAAATTCGGATCCCAAATATTAAAATCTCCCCAATTACCAGAAGGTGTTCTGTTCAAAAGGGTAGGAATCCCACCATTCACATGGGCATTCTTCTGAAAGACTATAGCTCGAGCGGCCCGTCTAAACAAAATAACCTACTGTGAACTGTGACACAGAGGGCGCTGTATCTCGCCTCATTACAGCATCATCGGCAAATAAGTACGCCGTCATCAAACCACAGCTGAGCTGCAATGTTCAGATTCGCGTCGAGAACAATGATCCTTAGAACCATACTAGAGATTCTTAAGGTGCCCGATACTGTTGATTCCTAGCATGAACAACATGGCTTACAGGTGGTAACCGGCTGTTTAGCGCAGATTAGAAAACCGAATGTTATGATACAAGGTGATTAGGTAATAAAGCGTGAGGATGATAGGACATGATTGCTAGGATAGTAGTGGTCTTAAGGTTACATTTTTTGTTGAAAAAAAACAGAACAGGATCCTTTACATCACGAGTGTACAGGAATTCGGAAAGATAAAAAACATGCGCCACGATTCTGCAAAAAAGCGGCAAAACAGGTTTCGTTATTCAATCTTAAACTTAAAACTCAAGTACAAGCCCAGGTTTTATCCATCCTACATTTGAAACTGTTGAAAAAACGTAAATTTTCACCGCATTCTTCTAATAATTATATTCGTCGAACTCCAGACCTTAAGTAAGGAACTGTTCGAATAAATCAAAAGTGTGTTCGCTCCCATCATGCCTTTGGATGTCATCCTTGGATTTTACACACCATTGAGAGCATTGGTCCTATTCAGCAGCTGGAACCACAACAACAACGAGGATGATGATATTCCAACAATCTGAGAAAGAACTGTGTGCTACAAGGAGAACAGTCATTATATTTCAGCACAATTACTAAGCTCACCAAGCAAGTCTGCTGGTTACGCAACTCCAACCTTAGGCTGCAGAGGGAGGTATACAAAGAAACGTTTACTAAACACAAGTTTTACATCTCCACGGAAGCATTTAAACAGAAAAAAATAAAAAGTCAACCACCTTACCCTACATCTATCACTTTGGTCTTGGACTTCACGAGTTCCTGACTTGGCATCACCTCCCCCAGACCTATAGAGAAGCCACGGTGAGCCAGATAAAAGAGAGATATTCGAGCAAGTCGCCACATAGCATCAGCGCAGGTTTCACTCCCGTAATTCCGCAGTAGGCTGTAAAATATGCTTGCCTTGCTTCCACCACCAAGCAGCTTCTTGTCCGCACAACCAGCTAGAAGTTGGCTGTTATGAATTAGGATGACTGGTAATCGAAAAAAAACAGGCGAGATCAGTGAGTATTCAACACAGTGGACAAGAACAGTCGTGTTTTCGGTTAAAGGGGAAACTTACATCCGTCGTTCGGACACATTTCTTCACCCCGGTTGGAGTAGATGGACTTCGTGGCCTGCCTAATATTGATCTTTACACCAGTTGAAGGATGAGGAGAGAGGATCAGGCTGAATAGCTGTTTGCCTGTCCACAATCGCCTAGGCTGAACAGTGGAGAAACAACGATTAAGCACTTCGTATTAGTCATCTTTCTAACTGTAACCATACAAACGAAATGATTAAATCTACAACAGGTTTTCGCCGATGGACAATTGACAGCTTGGTTCCAAGAACTTACGCTCCTCCGATGGAAAGACATCAATAAGACTAGGAAATACTGATGGAAATGAATGCCAACACTGTATCTGTAAGTTCTACACGTTCACTATTGAAGGCACTTGAAAACCGAGTTTATGATAGATAAGTCGGTGTAAGTTCCGATGTGTAGGTGCGAAACGTGACTTGTATAAGCAGGGGGAACTTTTTAATTAGAGCTAGCCATATGAAACTTCAAAAGCCAAAACGATTTCCTCCTCTCATAGGTTTATTTGGCTTCAGAAATCTCCTACCAGCTACTCATAAGGTGGTAGTTGATCTGTTTGTCGAGCTTGTCAATTGACCTGCAAGCGAGCCGTTGCCAGAGGAGAAGACATTCTAAGTGCGCGGTTTAGTGGGTAACTGCTCCACTTCTGTCCTCTTTATGTATCTCCTAAGGACTGCTTGAGATCTGCAACGTGATTAGTTATTTGAAGACTGGGTAATAGGTAGTTTGATTGGTGCGTTTGGGATTTGTCTTGCCACGTGGCCCTATATGTTTGCATTTGATTGGTTCACTGGGCACCTCGGTCTTAGTAGTTCATGTCCTTTGTTGCGATTGGTCTGGTTCGCCTTTCTTGTGAGCTGCGTTCCAGTCGGTCATCTGACTGGTTCGTTGGACGCGTGCTATTTTCAGTGGTTCGCCTTATTTCAGTTAATTGACCTGCTTGCCATTGTTTTGCAAACCAACTACTAAGCTAGACGAACAGATCAATTGCCACCTGATCAAAATTCATTCGGGCTACTAACATTTGGACATATTGCCATGACCCACCTTCGTCTACACGCTCATCAGGATGTCGGATGTTCAATACCTGATAAGAAAAGTGGGAAATGTCGTCGTCTCCGATTTTTCCATTTTCATGGGGGTAAATAATAATCTTGAATCTTTTAATCTTGAAAGTCCATTAAAACCAAGTGGTTGTTTACACTAACGCGGCTGTCGAGAAAAACAGGTTTTCCATAAGAGATTGTCACCATAATCATCACTGTCCCATCCAGTCACTGCAGTAAGTGTTCTTGTCCAATCCATCTGTCAGATCGAATGTGGGGTTCAATACCATAAATTACACTGACAACTAAAAGTGATTGATGATGAGCGTACAATACACATTAGCTTCTTAGACAGAGGTGCAAGCATATGAAACAATAAGAAGCATTCAGCTAGTGACCTAGCCAAATTGCGATCGCTGTTTGTTTGTCACTAACTAGGTGGCGTCTCGGATTCAAAAATTATGAAATCCGCCAGGATATCAAGGTCGGTATCACCCGCATAGAATCAAAAAAGTGAAACACATCAAAAAGACTAGGAAATACATAAAACGGATAGGATACGTGCCGGTACTTTGAATCAGAGGAACAACAGTCTTCATAGTTGAGTGGATGTGAAATCTGTTACAATTTTTTGCTCTTAGTGCTCGTTTTGTAAAGAATCAGGAAACAAGGGACAATCACGGTTTTCACCCGACAGTTGCGTATCACGAAGCCGAACAAGCTAATTGAAGGGAAATAACAGATTTTCCTATGCCTCGTTTTCGTACCCCATATCAACTTTATTATGGATTACTTGATGCCCCGAGTATGTTCAACATCTAGCTAGCAGAGTTCACCTAGCACTGACTGACCAGATAGTCAGATGACTTATCGTGTCTGAGGCCAGATGCCATTGAGTTCGTCTGACGCCGGCAGGATACGATGCACTCCACTTCAGAATATCAGAAGTCTCGCTTGACTCCACAGTTAATCTTGCATTCGAGCAGTGAAGCACCACCTACGGAAAGAGCTCAACCACAAAATCCGGGAGTGCTGTTTCTCCCTCTCCGGTAGTGACAACACGTATTAGGATATTGTTATCATTGTCGACGATGATAACGACACGGGAGTGAAAATAGCTGGTTTCCGAGCTAATTGTGCAACAGAGTGAATCAGAACCATCCAATATCAACAATGGATTCTGAAGAATAAATGAGGTTCAGTATGCGCGACTCACCTTCATAATAGCTGGCTTTGGCAATTTAATCGGCTGGTAAAGGTGATTGCCCGCAATGATTTGTGAAGCTAGCTGACAAGCTTGGTCTCGAGTGAAGAAAACATCTTTGAGGGTTAGTAGATGTGTGGCTGTGATCAGATCTTGAATTGGAGATATCAATGGCTCCCCGTTTTTCGGACTGACTATATTGCGGAGAGACTGGAAAAGAAGGGAATGTAAGCTGAACGGAGCGAATTTTAGTGATAATTGCGAAGAAAAGTCAGACACACAGATCGTGGCTTCGTCTGATGACATCTACTTCAAGAAGTTGATAAACTCATCGAACACCCTATTAACTATTGATTCCATGGCTAGCAGATATGTTGTCACTGTTTGAAACCCAAACAACTGATAAGATCCTGTGTTGAGTTGAGAGAACCGGGTAAACTACAACACCGTGCATACATTTACATTACTAGCAATTCAAAAGTAGAAACCCCGAATTTTAGAAATTCACTTGGTGGAAAGTACGTGCTTCGTGAAAGTAAAAGTGACCCTCGAATCACCACAGGAATGCTGAGTGTTGGGCGCGGATTAGCAGACATGCCTTGGGTACAACAGGCCAGAAAATTACCGTAACCGGACGTCATACGACACTGATCACAGCAAAACCTGAACGTAATAGCACACAAAAAATTATCGGAGCAAATAGAAGATTAGTGTTGTGTACAAGCCATCTGATAAACGTGGTTTCCACAAGCAGGTAAGTATCACGAAAAGTTGGAATGATGAGAACACAGGGGTAATTACTCACCAACATCAAATGTTTCGCCTCAGCACGAGCAGCCTCAGTCTGTGGCAAGTGAACATTCATTTCATCCCCATCGAAATCAGCGTTGAACGGGTTACAGCAACAAGGATTGAAACGGAACGTCCGGAACGGCTTGACCACTGCCTGCGTGCGCAGAGGCATGTGACAAAGAATACAAGATGACCAGAAATAACAACTGTGATCGGCTAAGGGACCACAAATTGAGGTAATCAGATAGAGACTGATGCGAATTACGTCGTGTTTACTCAGTCTTAAACTCATCTCAATTTTGGTGACCACTGGATTCCATGCTTTGAGTGCGAGAACTTTTTTTTTACATAGTACCAGTCCGTTCTCTCGTAATGACTGGAGAATGAAACAGTTCTTGTCTTGAACTATGGATATTACTGAGTGATTAGTCTGACTTCTGAGCACGGTGATATAAATTAGGATAGTAAAATTTGACGTCTCAGATACCGTAGAAATCTTTCTCGAGGAATCTTACATACAAGTGAAAACCTACCCATGCGCCACAAATACTGTTACGGGGTTAAGACGACCCAAGATGATGTGCAGTGCCTGACAGCGAACATTGTCTTGTGTACACAAGACAGTGTACATTCGTTAAGATAACGCATGTTAACCGCTGGGTCGTTCTGAGTCTCACGATCCTTCAAGATCGCTAGAAATATTTTAAACTAGTGCAATTCCCAGTGAGATACTATGGCTTACGGTGTAGTCACCAGGTTTCACGTAAATGCACATCATTAAAAAGGGAAGACGCCCTTGTGAAATTCAGACCCCGTCAATAAAGCGAGACAGTTGAGAACAATCCTTCAAACTCCCGATTATCTTGACATAA
The DNA here is from genome assembly GCA_003604175.2 of Clonorchis sinensis. NCBI lineage: Eukaryota > Metazoa > Platyhelminthes > Trematoda > Opisthorchiida > Opisthorchiidae > Clonorchis > Clonorchis sinensis. Next base: position 62,726,547 of record CM030370.1, read on the forward strand.
AGTGGAAAATCCATTGGCCCTCACTCTAGGAGAAATACGCACACTCAGTATGGATCTGAGTGACAAACTAGGCTTGCAGTTTAGGTGAATCATAAATTCTGAAAGTTTTGAGTCGTAAGCGGCTAACAGCTTGGAAAACTCAGTAATGCAAATGCGGATTTAGTCCATTTTGATAATCATAAAAACCTTTTCTGGCGTGGTATCTGGCCTAAATTTCTGAGTAGCAGATAAAATCGACTGATTTTGGGGAACCAATCCATAAAATTCACGACCACAATACCCGCCACTTTGCAGACAGGAAAACTTTGACATCTTTCAGCACTGGAAGCTCTTCAAGCATTCAATAATGTCTTACTGTGAAATAACACTTTTGACATGTGGCTGACAAACGAAACACGAGTTCTATCCGGAATATACTGACTTGAGACCAAACTGGAATTGAATCTCTATATTCCGTTAAGTGTGCCAAAGACCGAAGGTGGAATTAGGAACAACTCCTTAGTTATCCTCCGTATAAGCGATCTACAAACACGAAATGGACACGTTCTCGAATGCCTTTTAGCTGTCCATGAGTTTAAACAACTCAAGAATCACTTCAAACTTGATACAACGGGTATGCAACTTTGCATAGTTCCTTACCAATCTGCTGGATATTTGAAATATAGCGAATTGCGTCTAAGTCGCGGCTCAAGTAGAAGGTGAGATTGGCGGAAACTAGGGGACTGCGCTTACCTAATGGGCCCCAAGGAGGGCGAAACCAGTCTTGGGCTGTAAAAATGTTTTCAGCAACCTTATAAGTGCAGGAAAATATATTACGATACCTCATATATCATACCAAATGAAATAAGAGACGGCTTTTGTGCAGCATATTCGGTTTAAGAACATTATAAGAAGCAAGAGATTCAGTTGAGACTTCCGTAAAAGCAAAGTAATTTGCAAGTGAGCACATTCCATAAATTGACAGTGGTTTGTTGCCTTTTCCTTTTTTTGTGAGAGAACTGCAAGTAATTAAAACGTAACGAGGATCAGAAAGTCCTTGTACTGCATTTTGATTGGCCCGAAATCAGGGCTCGGTGAAACGCACCTAAAATGTAACTAAGGGCGTCGTAAAAAGCGGAGTCCCTCGCGTTTCAGATACAGTTTCGAAGAGGTTGCCAAACGATTAAATATATAACCTACTTAAGATAAGTACGCAGCTATACGACTGGATCAAATTGATTAAAAACTTGTTATGTTGTTGACTGCTCAACATTTCGCCATACTTCCAGTTCCACTTGAGCACTTTGCAACGAATACGATACAGTTTGAATTTCAAAAAGACTCTTTGGACGACAATGAGCTAATATCGCGATTCCAGTTGACACTGTTGACCAAAGAACATATGCAGCGCTACATTGGTGAACAACTGCGTCCGAATTTGGTTTGTTCATCGAGTACGTGAAATGTCAAATTCTTTCTTGCTCATAAATCTACCAGGAAACGCGTGTGTTCCTGATTTTGTGTTTGCTGTTAAAGATGATCGTGATGTAGTACAGGGTTCTAGTAAACGGGGCTGTCGAGTTTTATGTACACTAATTTGCTTTAATTTTATATCCTTCGGCTGCTGCGCTCTGCTCATTGGCTGATCGCATTATCACTCTGGCTGAACTGAATAGTAATTGCCATCTTGTAGTGGTTTGGCAATGCGAAATAACAGATGTGTTCGCCTGTCTTTATAGCTGAATAAAGGTGTGTTCAGGCAAACAACGAGCAGGGAAAAAATCACTACGTGCATTGTAAACTACTAGGATGGTGACGACGATATACATGCATAACTGTGTGTATAATTTAGCAACTAGGAATGTTGGAAAGGCGACACTCACTCCTGAGTGTTTTTATGACTCTGGAAATTGCATAATCATAATACAACTTTTTAAGTGGACTTAAGTGTTTAACGAATTACGACCGAGGGTTTAATGCAGATGCTAAAAAGTTTATATAGATATCATTCAAAGCTAAACGAAACTGATATTGACAGCGGATTTGCCAATTCAAGGTACTTGGTGACACTGAGAACTCGCCCACCTAAGCAAAGCGTTGTCAACAAGAAACCTCAATCAGACTAGACCTATCACGTACAGAGCTCTCAAGATTGTGCCCTAGGACAACCGGATTCGGCCACTGCTCATCACATGTCGCTCGCGATGACAAATTCCAATCGGTTGCGAATTGACTCGTGTTGATGTTAGAAGAATTGCTCAAACGCATTCCAGCGAAACCGATGAGAGTTCGGTTAGTGCATCAATTTCAGTTCCGACTGGGTAAATCCGACTCACTAATATTGTTTTCAAACCTACTGCATTCAAGGACCAGCGTCTTTGAAGTCTGAAGGGCTCCTGCTGGTGTCCACGAGCCGGCCCATTAGATGTTAGGAGGCTGCTAGGCCTTTACCTTAAGCCATTAACTAAAAAATTAATTAATGATTGACGGCATGCCAGTTCTTGACGGCATTGTCAATAGCTCATGCTGCGAAACTAAGGTAGGTTGGGTACGTGATTGCTTTATGGGTCCTGGTGTTCACTGAAACCATTGTGGTTGTGCTAAACATTGTTGGTTACTGCTGACACTGGCACGTGCCAACTCGACATCTGAGACAAATGGCGCAAGCTGTCGAGAAATTTGGCATGTTTCACTTTGACTACTCATGAGTAGGTAGACGTACGCGCAAAAGTGGGTTTACCGCACGCCAAATGTATCTTGGCTCGGTCAGAATTCCCTCACACAAATATATCTGGCCAAACAAAAACAGCCCATTAGGTGTCAAATAAGTGGGGGGTGATAGCTCGTCACAGAGACTCAAATACACCATAAGCTATCGGTTTCACGGAGAATAGAGGAAAGTAAACACACCAGAGAGCAAAAGCGCCACGCCCCTGGGTGGGCTCGAACCACCAACCTTTCGGTTAACAGCCGAACGCGCTAACCGATTGCGCCACAAGGGCACGTACCGCTGGTCCGTGAAATGCTTATCAAATAAAGCATATGATTGAAAAAACGGGACCGGTGACTTTAAAGTTCCAGATGGTACTTGATTACTCCGTTCTGGCAAACATTCATTTCGTGACAAAGGATATCCCTATTCACTCATCTGGATTCACAAATAAATGAAGCTTATAAGGACAGTGAGAGAACGGGTAATCCTCATGGTTTGCACGTCCGTCGTCCGTTATGGGAGAGAATCAGTTATACGTACACATCAAATTTCCTCAGCTAAGATGAGAACGTGAACACCATCGAACTTCTGTTTAGATCACCGCCTAGCAAGCAACTCAGGGTCCAAAAAGGAGGACAACAGAAAAGCGAAAATGCCAAAACAGTGGGGGCAACTAGATCTGGACTACTTACTTTGAAAGCCTGAATGGATACTCGGTGCAGTGAGGGTTGCCGGTTGAACAGGATGATATCTCCGTCGACCAAATGTCGCTCGACGACATCACCAGGTTGCAGATGCCGGGCCACATCTTCGCGTGCCCGCGCTGAGGCCAGAAAGCGCTTAACTACATCAGAGCTACCAGTAGCCTCCGCCTGTCGTTTCTGCTCTCCGCGAAGTTTGTAGCTGACAAATAGAGCACCCGGATAACGATTTGGACCATTTAAGACCAAGGATCGCAAAAAGTCCAAGTTGAACGTGGTCACCCTTGCTGGAAAGGTGAGGAGTTTTGCACAATGGTCGGGAACACATACCTGAGAAATTAGTGAGAAATAGACATTTGAAGTGGAAGTCTATCCCATCTGAAGCTCCGCGTCCTGACAAATTGATTCACGCGACTCAAAGACAAGAAGGAAAACTAGTAAAATCACTTAGAAAACTCGCCTCATCAATTCGCAGGTTAGGGTCAGGTGAGATGACAGTACGTGCCGTGTAGTTCGTTCGCTTGCCAAGCAAATTACCACGAAACCGTCCATGTTTGCCAGACAGCCGCTGGAGCAGACCACGCATGAATTTGTGATCCTGTACAGGTGGAAGACCAGACTGTTGGGAGTTGATCATACGGGCGAATTCAGCGTGAAGGTTGTCCAAGCATGCGACCTGGTCTGCCTCCGTGATATCTTCCTCAATTGTGGCAGCCTGGGCGAGGATCCATTGATACATCTGTGTTAAATCGTCCTCATTGCTGAAAGGGAAAAAGCAAACTTAGCTGAAAAATCTTTATATATGAGGACAAACCCTACTGTCCAGAAATTCTGAGACTGACGACGTCATCCCAAATGAGAGATTATTGTACGACATGATTTGCTTCACAATATGAAATCTCGCTTGGTAGGGAGCACACTCAGTTTGAATGCTGTTGACCCGGAGGCTTGAAAGATGAGTACATCCAAGCAGGAATAAGCATACCTACGACCCAACTAACAAAAGAAACGCTGAGAAAATTAAAATTCCTGAATAAGAATGAAAACGTCCAGCTGTAACACCTCGGTGCCTGGCTGCCACACTAAACGAAGGAAGCGCGAGAGCTGGGATACTGCCAGGTTGTCTTAGCCTAGACAGGAGCGGTGGAGATACAGATGCAGATACAGATTCGAACCACGGGCCTTCTGGTCAGTAAATTCGTCTTTTAACTCCTGAGCTATCTCGGGCTCTGTCTTGCAGAAGAAAATCCGCATAGTGGATCCAGTCGATTATATCAATCTTACCCATACTTATATTCAATTATGGCATCTATTTCCTACTAACAGTACTTCAGCTGATGCACTATCCAGCTTATGCCTTGCGATGACTGCGCAAAAAGACAGTGCAGCGAGATACCACCTGCATTGTCAGTAATTGTACTGCGCACTGTAACCAGACGGAAGGCGTTCGTGCGACGACGTACACTGTACACAACTGAAGTCGTCGTGCCCTGCGGGTAGACGGATGATTAGTCATCACATTTGTCAATTTCGCTTAAAATGAGAATACTGATCGACTGGCGTAACAGCTAAAGCGGTCACAACAGCCACGCAACAGTTATGTGCCGCGAAAGGTGAAATCGTAGAAGCATAACAACTGTAAAAGCTCTTTATTACCATGTTACCAAAGAATCCATCAACTACGTGAAAATATGCCATAACGCCCATAGGCGGTCCAAAACTTACGTGCCACTCCTTACTTCGGACACAACTGATGGTCGGATGGAACTGGGTGCAACAGGAACTCGCTGGACGATGAGATCCTTTGGATGTGTGGTCCATGAATCCCCACCAGGCATCATCAACAAGGGAAGATCGGATTCGGGTATTTTCGAAAATAACTGCAATGCTCTGGCAGGTCGAATGATTTCCTGATTAAAAGAAGAAATAAAGTAACGGTCTTATCGAGAATGTTTTTCTAGGAGTTTTGAACAGTCGCAACCCAAATGTATTTTGGTCCGGTGAAGAGATGCACGGTCATTGAAACGCGCGGTCACTTATGGTATTGCACTGCTCATGGCTGTTGCCTATTCAGGTAGGGCCCATGGTCCGATATTGACTACTCCACAGTAGGTATCTTTAGGCGACCACAAAGTGGTCAAACTCGTATGAAGGTCGGTTGAGACCATGAGATCTCAAACGACACGAAATACAGCCCTGTCGTCAGCGGTCCTGAAATCACAGAACTTGGATCATCCGTACACTGACAACTCTAAGTGGGTGTTTCGATTCCTCAAAATAGCCATCTTTTATAACATATTCTTCTTCTGGAAAGAGTAGGAAGGAAAGAGTTCGAACTGTCTCGTAGATGAGGAATCAAGATAGGACTATGGCTGTATATTAATTTAAACAGTTGAGAACTGTAAGAGCGGAATTAGCTAAAGTACCACAAATAAAAAAAACTGCATAGACATCCAATCAAATAGAAAAGTCCATAGCGTCCACATCTACGCATGGTCAATGAGGTCGAAACTGCAAATCAACCATCAGGGTGCAGCAACACATAACCCAGATTGACTATTCACATATTAACCTCCCATAAAGAACTAACTACTGGAAGATTCTTCAAAAACTTGAAACCTGGATTTCTCCAGGTTTTTCCCGTATTATCGATCCTGTTCGTTGAACTTTAACACCCGGCATCTTGTTGGTAATATAATAAATAATGGCCCAGCTGTAGCACCCTTCCGGTGCCTAACTGCCATGCCACCCGAAGGAGGCGGCATCTATTTGGTCATTTGGATCATACCAGAAAAAGCAGCAGAGGAAGTACTTGCAGGATGCAAATCACTGCTAATTGCACTAAGTGGACTTACCATCCAGGTCTAGCCATGTGTACAATCAACACACTCAAGTGAAATATTCACCCCACGACTGTCGTCATCCTTTGCAAAAACGAGTACCGTGTAATTATTTCCCATCGCGATTAGACTGATTTGAGCCTAGCATAAGTTCAGAATGGACTAAAATAACTAAGTCCATTTGATGGTATACTGGGTTGGCCGCCTCGCTCATGATATATAGTGTCATCTTCGGACAAGTCACTTTTGAATAAGTGTCATGGGGAATAAACATATCTCCTCTGCATGTCGATTACCATATTCCTTGATACAACCTACTCCCAATTTTCGTAGCTTTTACGGCAACGTAGTCTTACCATATTGAATAGCTGGTCCAGAAGGGCGATAGACCACACTGAGGTGAAGATAATCGTGCAAAAATTAATCTAGCTAATAAATCCTAGTGAAGGAGGGTCGCACTCGATCAATACTAATGGTTTCTACAGGAATCAATTGACATCACCCCGTAGATTGGCACAAAACTTAGGACCGCCATGTAGTTAAAATTAACATGGAACTTACCAGGCCCTTGTGTAACAGAGTCGAAAGTTCCGGGTTTTCCAATATCACACTCGAATATTCGTTCACATGATCATCAATTTTTGACTTGGCATATCGGTATACGTCATGAACTGCGTATGACAAGTTGGCACCCTTGGTAACAAACCCTGTGAAGTCAGGTTGAGAGACAACTATACTTCAACCAACCGTTTATGGCAAGACAGTAGGGACAAACGTGAACCCTACTAGCTAATTTATGGACTGCTTTCCGCAACTGCTTCTTTTGTATGTATTCCAAGTTTGGGTTGGAGCAGCTAGATAGGTACCGATCCCGATGGGTCTCCGGGAGAAGAACACGGGAGCATGTCTGTTTTATACAGAGAAATTTAGGCCTAGGATGAAAAGCGCTGCTGAGCTTACTTTACATATGGATTGAAGTATTTTAACAATGTGCCATGAGTAACCGACATGAAAAATCGGGACAGGAAGATCAAAGTAACCCCAGTGACCAATACATAGTTGGTAGTCAAGTCCACATGTCGCACACAGTTCGTCTCGTTTGTTCGCACCCAACTTCGGGTCCAGCAGACCGTATTCGAGAGCCTTCCGGTTGTTCTGACCTTCGCCGTACAAGAGACACTTTAGAACCTGAACGTGACTGAACTGTTTGATATCTGCTTCGTTGCACAGTTGAAACTTTATGCTGCGGCTGGATGTCCAGTAAATCAATACGCAAAAGAGAACGAACTTACACAACTTTAGGAATGTCTGGGGGTCTGTACAGCTGGGGCATTTGCAACCGAAGATGGCACAGGGATTTGATCGTCTAGGTTCTTGTTGAATGAAAAAAATAATGCACATAAGTTGCGATCGATGAAGAGAACGTTATCTCAAGAAAGAAATCACTTGACAGAACACCAAATCCATGCGACATCAAAACTGAATGTGTTTTCAAATCTACTGCTTCCATAATGATGGGACAGAAGAACTGGGAATGAAATACCGCCCTACGTTACTGATACTCTACACAGCATTGATCGGGCACTGGACCTATAAGGCACCAAGGCCTAAGGACGTGATTCTTTCAAACTCCAGAGTATTCCAGCAATCGCCCAATTCACCTTAAAAAATAAAACTGATTGCACTCGGACTTAGGGAGGTTAGTCGTTCAGCTGTCATAAGGCTGTGCTGCAAGACTTAAACAGGTCCTCGAGAGATTTATCGTTACTGGGGCACCAACCACCTCACGTAATTCAGTGGTCTGGGGACTGAGAAAGCCAGACTTGCACACTTGGGTCCGTAATGTTTCTGGCGATATGCTGAAATTGACTGGTGAGGTTGACTGCTCCATAAGCTTCAATAGCTCGACAGCACAAGCCATGTACTACCTGACGTCATGCTGAATCTGCTGGAAAAGCCGATCAATTCTATTTGTAACCTCACGCACGCAGCACCCGGAGTTGCCCTCGAACAAACTCGCTTTCCGAAGCGTCTCTGGATACTAATCAGTGCACTCTGCCTCTTCCAGACGAGCTGTTCACGAAACTGAATGGAGGGAAACGTGTTGCGAAGATTGGTTTGCCCGAAGCGTACCTCTAGGTTGAAGTCGAAGAAGAATCCCGAGAACTTTTTTTGGCGACGCAAGATGGAAGCAGATCAACTCAAAGTAATGTTTGAGCAACAACTGCAACTCATAAAAGTACTTACGGAACGACTGTCAACTACATCTTTGGCTTCACCGGCTGCGTCCAGTGCCCCACAGTCAGTTGACGGAATCGCTGGCAGTACCAACGAGTTTTGCTATGAACCCTCGGCTGGCATAACGTTTGATGCATGGTTTCGTCCCTATGAAGACTCGTTCAGGGTCGACTTTTCAACCCAGGATGATAGTTGGAAGGTTCGCCTCCTGCTCCGCAAACTTGGACCCGCAGAGCATGATAAGTACGCTAACTATATTCTTCCAAAGAACTCACGTGATTTCACTTTTGAAGAAATGGTTCACACACTTTCGCAAATACTTGGCGAGCAGACGTCAATTTTCAACATCCGTTGTCGGTGCCTGAAGCTGGTGAAAGGTGACGTAGATGACTTTCTCACTCATTCTGGCATCGTGAAACGGGAATGCGAACGGTTCAAACTCGGATCGTTAACGGAAGATCAGTTCAAGTCGCTGATTTTCATATGCGGTCTACAATCCCCGAAGGATGCGGAAATCCTCAGCCGCATCGAACAGGACCCATCAGTGACGCCGCAGGCCATCACCTCGGAATGTCAACGATTGCTTAACCTGAAGCATGACACCGCAATGGTCCCACTTGGGGGTCATGGCGGTTCGGACAATGCAATCCATCAGGCTACGCAACAACCTGGCCCTGTCAATTCCGGCCCGACCAAAATGGCTTCACAGCATTCTGGTCCGAAGCAAAACAAGGGCCCAAAGAAGACATCACCTTCACAATGTTGGCACTGTGGAGCCTGGCACTTCATCAGGTCCCGTCCCTACAAGCAGCATCGGTGCCGCCAATGTAAGTCCGTGGGACACAAAGATGGGTATTGTCAGTCACGGATGCATACGGCCTCTGGTGCTTCAAAGCCGTCATCACGCGTCCGTCCCAAACTGAAATCGAACCCTGTTGGCTCCTCTCTCAGTTTGCTGGCTACTTTCCAGATCAACACCCCAGGTCACCGAAAGTATCTCACAGTCACCATCAATGGTGATCCAGTCCGTCTGCAGTTGGACACTGCGTCGGACATTACCATCATTTCGGAGAAGCTTTGGTGCACGCTCAGACAACCTCCGATCAGACAAACCGCTCGAACTGTTACCAGTGCCTGCGGTGGAGAACTAAGACTTTCCGGTGAGCTCCAATGCTGTGTATCTTTTCGGGGAACTACATTCGTGGGTTCGTGTTACGTAACGGCAGATGAGCTGAACTTATTGGGTCTTGATTGGTTCGATCGCTTGGGGTTAGCCGACATTCCAATCGGTATCATTTGCAATACAGTTCCGTCTCCCACGGCGCATCCAGAGTACACATCCAACTTTAGCAAGCGATTCCCAGTTGCTTTCCAATCCGGTCTCGGTCAGTGCACTGCGACACAAACAGTCCTGGCAGTCCTCTGGTCGTCATCCTGACCCGGAGAACGTTCCAGCTATACAGCAGATGCCACCTCCTAAGGATGTCCATCATTACGTTTCTTTCTGGGGTTAATCAGCTATTATTCGGCATTCTTGCCATCGCTACACGACATTCAACCTCCCACTAAATCAATTACTTGGAATGGACGTCCTCTGGCGTTGGTCAGAAGAATGCGATGAAGCATTATGCAAGTTAAAGGCGATGCTCAGCTCCGATCTGCTACTGACCCACTACGACTCAAAGCTACCGATCGTCGTGGCAGCTGATGCCTCTACTTCTGGAGTCGGTGTCGTCATTTTGCACGTCTTCCCAGACGGATCAGAGAAGGCCATCATGCACGCGTCGAAATCACTAACGCCAGCAGAACAGCGATATGGACAGATAGAGGAAGGACAATTGGCCTTAGTGTTCGCCGTCCGGCGCTTCCACAAGTTGTTGTACGGTCGCTGTTTCACCTTACTTAACGATCACAAACCATTACTCTCCATTTTCGGTTCAAAGAAGGGTGTTCCCGCACACTCTGCCAACCGTCTGCAAAGATGGGCGCTCATTATGCTGGGCTGCGACTTTGATATTCAGTATCTTCGCGCAACCTACTTCTGTCAGGCCGATGCATTATCTTGTCTGATCACCAACCAGCCAATTCACGGAGAAGACACGATTATTGCGCAGGTTGCTTTCGAGGACCCAGCCGACCCCCAGATGGTCCAGTCTATTCGTGCATTGCCCGTGACAGTGACAGAAGTTCAACAAGCTACCAAGGCTGATCCGACGCTTCAAAAGGCGATCCAATTCACGAATTCTCGATGGCCTCCTAACCTCAAAGATGATTGTCTTCTACAGCTCCTTCATCGCCGAGATGCAGTGGCGGTCGTAAACAATTGTTTAATGTTTGGAGATCGCGTCGTGACTCCTCAATCTTTACGCCATCGAGTCCTCCGTCAGTTCCATTCTGGACATCCAGGAATAAACCGCATGAAGTCGATAGCTTGCAGTTACGCTTACTGGCCGCACATGGATAAGCAAATTACCGATTTTGTAAAACACTGCCCCCGGTGCCAACAAGCTGCCAAGAACCCGCCACATCAACCACCGGTTCCCTGGCCTCGACCTGAGAAGCCTTGGTCTCGGGCCCATATTAGTTACGCAGGACGGATACGTGGCACTTCCTATTTGGTTATGATTGACACTTTCCAAGTGGCCAGAAATCAGTCCGGTGTCCTCTCCAACAACATCTAATACGTTGCGTGTGTTATCCAACATTTTCAGTCAGCATGGGTTACCGGAGTCCATCGTCTCAGACAATGGTTCTCAGTTCACCTCCGCTGAGTTCCGCGAGTTTCGCGCACGACATGCTATAACACACGGTCGTTCACCACCGTGCCACCCGCAATCGAATGGTTGAGTAGAAAGGTTCGTCGACACATTCAAGAAAGTATTGTTTAAAGCTCGAGGGGAGGAGACATCCGTCGAAGCTCTTCAGAGATTCCTGTTTGTGTACCGAACGACCCCGAATGATGCTTTGGCGAACCACCAGTCACCTGCAGAGACACTCATGGGCCGTAAGCTGAGAATTGTGCATTCTTCCATGTTGCCAATACAGTCTACTGAGTCAAGGTCCATACCAGTGGCGACTGGAGCTCCATTGAAGGTGGGAACGCCCGTACTTGTCCGTGACGATGCGTGGATTATAGGTCGTAGCCTGAACAAATGCGGCAGTGTGATGTACGACGTGTTGGTTGGTCAAGACACCTGGACCAGACATCAAAACTGACTCCGCTTTAACAGCACGCCGGAAACCCCAGTATGTCCGGGTACCGTACCAGTGGACATATTAATCGATAATTTTGAGCTGAAAGCTGATACAGTTTCGAAAGAAGAGAGTGTGACCGGCAGATCAGTGGTTGATCCAGCACTGCTTCCCAGGCGGTGGACAGACCAACGCCGCCGCCAACCGGAACGTATCCAGGTCGACCCACGTCGAACTTGTTACTGACTTCACAAGGAGAGGTGTTGGGGATATCAGTATCCCCTAACGAACTTCCGGTATTTTCGAGGTCAAACTATGAATATATATATATATATATATATATACATGCATTGTCATTTTTCTGTTATCGTCTGTAAGTCGCTTGTTGTTCGGAGCATTACATTTGTGTCCAGGTTTTCGTCTTCTTACTACTCCGTTGTACCAGGAGTCGGAATCAGGCAACATGGCTGGAGATATCATATAGTAACAGTCCGCGCATGTTATCGTTGCTCGCTGCATTATCGAAACCGTAACAATTTTGACCACCAATATGCACCGCAGTCTATTCCAGTATACTCGACCGTTCTTTTGGTGTCAAGAGAGCACCAGCCATATTGTAACAGGTCATGGATACGATGATGAAGAATGCCCCCAGTGTTGCCGCCCATTTGGACGATCTCATCGTCATGAGTTCCAACCTCGACGAACTGTGGCAGTGCCTTGATTATGCGCTTGTCGTATTCAAGAGTATGGCTTCAGGGTGCACCGAGAAAAATGCACGTTCTACATGCGGTCGATAAAGTACCTCAGATTCATTATTGACGAACATGGTAGCCCAGCTAACCCGCAGAACAATGAAGCCATCAAACATAGGCCCACAACCACAGAGGTAACATCCCTCTGGTCCTTGGTCTCGTCAGTCATTACAGCTCGTTTCTGCCCGCCATGCATCGTCTTCGAGGTCTGTTGAACCAGCTACTCACCAAGAACCATAAACGAACATGGTCAGAAGAATGCCAACGCGCCTTTGACTCTGACAAATCCATGCTGAGTTCCGATTTGCTACTCACCCACTACGATCCACCGCTGGAACTCGTTGTGGCGCCGGATAGTTCGAACTACGGAATTGACGCAGTACTTTCGCATGTATTTCCAGAAAGCAGCCAGCAGCACACGCGACCGGATCCCTGACATCAGCCGAACGCAACTACAGTAGGGTAGACAAGGGAGCTTTGGCGATCGTGTTTGTCGTCAAAAAGTTTCATGCTCTACGGCCGTCAGTTTACGTTACTGACCTACCACAAGCCGCGCCTTAATGTGTTTGTTTCAAACAAGGGAATTCCGGTGTATACCAACAACCTTCAGCGATGGGCCACTGCTTCTGGGATACGACTTCAAGATCAAGTACTGGTGCGCCACCATCCTCGGGTAAGCCGACACACTGTCGCGTCTCACTGATTCACGCAGACCAGAACCGGAGGACACTAGTCGCAACAACTGCCTTGGAACCAGCGGTGAACCACGTAGTATCGGAAGCAGTTCCCATTCTTTCAGTGACTGCTGACATGATCCACCAGGATAAGCACAAAGACCCTGTGCTGCAGCAGGTTGTCAAGTACCACTGCAATCAGTGTCTGCGTACCTGCACAAGGACCAATAGAGACCTTACTTCAATCGGCGCGACGCATTATCACCAACCGTCTTGAAGAATTACAATCAAGGGCACCCGGGAAAAACGGGATGAAGGCCTTTGCTCGGATTTATGTCCATTGACAGTTGATGAACTCCCAGATTGAGCAAGTCTCCAAATCTTGCCTACGATGTGGTGAAACATCGCAGTCACTTGTGAAAACCTACCTACGGTCCTTGTCGTAACCGACCAATCTTGGTCTCGTCTTCACATGGACTGTGGAGGTCCAGTGGATGGACAACACTTTTTGGTCGTGGTCGATGCTTACAGCAAGTGACCGGAGACTCTTCCAGTGAACAGCCCCATAACTGCCACTACAGTCCTGGAACTATGACGACTGTTCAGTCGCTTTGCAGCACCAGAGACTATTGCATCCGACACCAGCAGTCGATTCACGTCATCGGCGTTCGGAAAGCTTTGTCGAGAATATGGTACGACTCATGTTTGCTCATCACCGCTTCGTCAACAGTCAAACGGCCAGGCGGAACGCTTCGTTGACACTCTGAAGCGTGCACTTGGGAGTTCAAAAGGGAAGCACCGACGAAAGGGATTTTGCAAAGGTTCCTGCTGGCATATCGAGCGACATCAAACCTCAAATCGCCTGATGGAGTGTCACTAGCAGAGGCACTGCTCCGAAGGAAGCTTCGAACACCACATGACACTATCCGGTTACAGAAAATGCAATTGATTCACCGCAGCAGGAGGATAGAGAAACATTTCAACCGGTATCATGGAGCAACCGCGCACTCCTTCAGCGAAGACCTGGGAGAATTGGCCGCAAATACATCGGCAGACATCATAAGTGGATTCCAGAACACATCCTATGCCGGCGCGGCTAAGTGCTTTACGAAATTTAAGTTGGCCAGGTGGGTCTGGAACACAAACCAAATCGCGCCGATAAATGAGCAGATCCTGCCCACCGGGCCGAGTGAGTTGAGTCTGAAGATGTTTCCGAGCACTATTAATTTCGGCACCATTGCGGGAAATTCATCATCTGTCGAAGACCCAGCCCGAGCACGCATGATGACAGCGACACCAAGCAGACAGGAACCGTAAGTCAGTGAGGCCACTTTAAGTAAACCCCCAACTTCGAAGCTACGTCAATAAGGTGTTAGCCGGAATCCGGCACAGATACCACTCTACCGCCCGCAGTTGTGCGCTGATATAGTCAAGAATCCTAGCTCGCACGTGACTGGCCAAAAGATCGGAGCACTTGCATCAAATCGAGCTGTGATTGGAAGAAAGTCTGGACCCAACAGCCAATCATGCTGCAGCATCTGCCGAATGCCGGTGTGAAGCGCATGCCAAACCGCGAGGCGGAATTATTCATATTATTAAATATTGTTTGCATTACCACGGAGTCAGATCCAAGAAGAGCATCTCGGTGTCTGTGAGTAGATGCCTCGGGAGCACTTCGACCCCATGGGCATTAGAGGCTGACAGTGAGTCCCCCATGATTGTATCAGTGACAAAGTTGAATCGGAAAGGTGAGTGGTAACAGGTTATCTGGCACCAACTGATGTGGTGAACTCAGGCGAGAGTTTCCCGTAGACGTTCACACGTCCGCGGGAATTGGCGTACGGCGCCTTAAGGAGGGTCAAGAATTTTTGGGGACACCTTTGCTCCACAGACACTGACATAATGCCTGACAGTCCACAGAGTCAAAGGCAGCCTTCCGATCACGAGACACAACCATTTTGTTGCTGGAAGCAGTGCCGATGTTCCAGGATCTGTCGGAGGGTGGCGATGTGACCGATGTAGGACGGAACCCAACTTGGTTTTCACGAATCTGTCTCTTCCTGCATTCAGTCAACCTTCGAAGGATAAGACCAGAGAGCACATTTGATGCTACAGCTACCGGGCTGATGTCACGGTGGTATTCACATAGCATCCGCGTACCCTTTTTGAAGATAGGGATAACTGGTTACATGCCGCATTCTGCAGGCGCCTTTGTTCCATTTAGCATCAATAAGCCCTCTCACATGGGTCGCCAGAGATTTTCCGCCCTCTCTGAAGACGGCTGGATACAGACCGTCCGGCCCTGGTGCCTCGTCACAATTCAGTACGGATTGTTCAGCTGTAGCAACATTTCGGTGCCTAATCGCCATGCCACAAGAAGTTAGCACGAGGGGTGGGACACTACCAGGCCCAGGCCTAAACAGAGGAAGTCAAGAGGCAGAGGTTGGGTTCCAACTACGGACCTTCTGGTCAGTAAATTCGCGTTCTAACCACTGAGCTATCTCGCCTCAGTACGGATATTTCGTGCTTTATTTCTCCTTCCGACGGGCGATCGAGGTCTACATTTCATTCGCCCGTATGCCTTATCTCCACTGGCCGTATTGCAGGGGGGCAGCTAAGTTGCTGTTCGAAGTAGCCGGCCCATCTTTTCAGTCGATGTTTTCGTGAGTGAACCGATGAGCCATCTTTTTCACTTATCGTTTCGCTGACCGTTGCTTTCCGGGGGCCAGTCGAGCGTATCAGCTTATATAGGACACGGCTGTCTCCCGTAGCTAAAGCCTTCTCCATCTCCCGACCTTTCGATGTCCACCAGAGCTCTCGGTCTTTTCTTAGACTCTACATTATTTGGCGTTTAAAGGATTTGCGTTCACCATGGTACTCCTTACGTGCTGGTGTGGATTTCATGGCGCCAACCATGAATATCGATCTCGACGGCGTCCAGTGGTCTAATGTTCAAGTTGGATAAGTCAGACAGACAGCACTGAACGCCACTACCATAACTAACTTCACATTTCGTCACGCTTTATCCACATGCTCACTGCCACCACAATGGCAGCGAGAGTTGTTGGAGTAGCTCAGATCGATAACGTTGAGGTGTGGTAGTTCTTTGAAGAAAGTGGATTGGCATGCTTCTTGATGACTTTGGAGGGCCTGAAGGGAAACGAACTGTCAGGCGTGCACGCACCTTGGCGTGATCGGAATCAAGTGGTTTGCCCCAGAGGGAACGAAGTCCTGAATTGTCGCTCTCCACCGGTGGCTGATGGCCAAGTGGCCAAACTGAGTCAACGGTTGGTTTGCAGTTGGTGGCCGCCAGGTTACGCGAGGTGAACGTTTATGTTGAAAGTTCGCACTTGCCAGAAACAGTTCATGATCAGCACACAACTGAAGGAGTCGATCTGCGTTGTCTGTTCAGCGAACATCGACCCCGAATCGACCGCCAAAATGTGATTCCAAGGAGCTCAGACGACCTATTTGGGCGTTCATATCGCCTGCAAGGATCATAATGTCGATGCTTTTTGCTTGACGAATGAGCGCGGAGAGCTTTCTATAGAAGGTACCATTCTCAGCATCAGAACTGCAGTCCGCCGGGGAATAGGCTGACACTACAAACAGGCACCGCTTATTATGCCGAGAAGCATCGAGGCTGATTGAGCTGGATAACTGGACGGCTCAGAGACCACTGTTCACTGGGATCCAAATCAGCGCATTCAGCTCTGGGGCTGAATGCACCTCCCAAGCCATATATTCCAAGAGTCATCGCATCTGGGTCACCGGACAGGAGGAAGAATGGTAAAGAGGTGAGTTCAACCTTGGCGTTCTGAAATTAATAACCACGCTTGGGCCTTTTACGTGTGTTTCAGGGACACAGCATACATCAATTCCATGGGAGCATGAGGTTTCAGCAAGCATTTCCTGTTTGCCAAGTTGACATAGAGTACGGACGTTAAAAGTTCCTACATAGAAAGGATTTCGTGGTTTTATAAAGGTGTTATTTTGTTTATTTTCAATAGCAAGCGAGGAACATAAGGCCCTTCTGTCAGATAACTGACAGCCAGATGACTCAGCGACGTTTGTTTGCGTGGTGGCAAGGGGTCGGGGAGGGACATCGGTGGACATAGAACTGCGCGGGCAAATGATACTTCCTGGTTGCCCAGGCCGAGGAAGGGGGTTGAATTGATGTACCGCACCTTGAGCCTTCGACTCAAAAGTTTGACCCACAAGGCAGTGTGAAGATGTAGACTTTTGTTCAGAAACCCTGCCCGCAGCCCCTGACTCAATGGGCTGACCCACGAGGCAGCAGACAGTAGGGTTTGCTATGGGGACCCTGCCCGGAGCGGACGACTCAATAGTCTGACCCGCTCGGCTGCAGAGGGTTTCTCTGACCCGGTGGCGCAGGAAATAAGGCATTACTGTCTCAGTCCTGATGCGGCGCTCAGCAAGTACCTTTTGAGCAGCATTGGACTCTTTGGTTTTAGAAGTATTTCGACCGTACTGAATAATGCGCCGGTGGTCACGGTCAACCGTTGGGTGATCGGAGTGTGCGGTTTTCAAGGCCGACCTTTTCTAACACGTCCTTCTTCGGGGGAAGGCAGCATCGCTGCTTCCATGAATGTGGAGATGCTGGTCGCCGGGGAAGCAGCTTACTGCCTTTACACTCCTATCATAGAGGACAGTACGACTTTACTCAAAGAGCGCCTCGTAACACGATTACTCGCAGTACGGGGTTTTGCTGCACTTGGTCTGATTGCTTCCCTCCGGCCTTCCTGGCATGGTTGCATTCTATGGATCAAAGTTCCAGTCAGTGTAGCTCGCGGGATCATTGAAGCACTCAGGCCCGACAACCAAGTCAAGGTGGCAGCCTTTGGGCGGGGACGACATCACCCTCATCTTTGAAGATCAAGGTGAAGCGCAAGCCTTGTTGAATAGACTAACCACCGTCACACCATCTCCTGGCATGCGCCTCACATCTTCGAAGTGCAAGGTCATGCCTCAGGACGTACAGTCTCTGAAAATACCCGTTAAGACTTGGGGAGAATCCATGGAGGTGGTGGAGAATTTTACATAAATCGGTAGCTGAATTAGCTCTGACGTCACCGTCGAATATATATACATATGTATTGGGCGACCTTGGAGAATAGTAAATCCGTTAGCACACACAAAATCTAACTGACCAACAGGAAAGGGGCGCGGTCTTTTTGAATTGAGGTGCAACATGGTGGAAGGGGCGCGAAATTTAAAAATTCAAAATTTCAAATAGTTAATTTGGCAGGCAATAACTCGACGAATAAACGTTTTTTGAGATACTGATATCCCCAAGTCAGTGCAAGAATCTCGAGAGCTTCAATCACTTTTGATAATTTGCGTCACTTGTGGCGTTCAAAGGCATATCCACAGGTCTTAAGGGCTGCGTGTAACAGGCTACAGTTAGGGCTGTTTTATTGTATGGTTGCCAGATGTGACCTCGGCGGACAGATGATGTGAGGTTTCTTCAGGTTTTTGATCACCGATGCCTCAGAAGGGCCGCTGGCTTTAGATGACGTCAACGGATTAGTACTGAAGACAATGCGTGAGTGAAGCACCTGCTGCCGCACTAGGTACCCATTGTACATATAACCAAATTGAAAGCTTTGAGGAGGAAAAATGTGAATGAAGGCTTCATCATGTTCAGGAACTGGGGCGTGATAAGGACTGACCGATCGACGGAATCAAGTCAAGGAACACCAAGACTGTTGGTCGTCTGTACACGGTCATTGCTACGGCACCAAATACAGCGTGTACACGTGATTCATGCACCCCTAATTGGAATCCTGCTTCTTGCCCACGGGCAAAAATTTTGCATAACGCCGTAAGAGGACGAAGAACCAGTGACACCGTAACAAGAATGGCCAGAGTGACATCTCCATGGTTATCACGTCCATGGCGAGTGCCACCTTTGAAGGTATTAATGATACTTCACCATCCTCACCAAAAAGAGCAACATATATATATACTTATAGTTAGAGCCCTAGGGTGAAAAGAAGAGAAAGAGTGGGCGAGGGAGGGGACCTAGTGCTGGTCTATGTTAGGTATTCTGAGGTGTCTACACCTCCAAGCGCTCAATCAGACAATCAGGAAAGAAATTGACGGCACGAACGCCACTGACATCAATTAGCCGCCATTTCACGCAACGTCTCCAGCCAAGCGTAGGCGGGGTCACGGAGACCTCAATGATACCTCCAGTTCGCCCGAGCCGAGGAAGATTTGGTTGAAATACCCCACCTTGAGCCTTTGACTCAAAAGCCTAACCCACACTGCAGTGGGATGATGTGAGACTTTGTTCAGGGACCCTACCTCTAGCCTCGGACCTAAATGTTTGGACTGCTACGGCTTCTAGGGCTTTCCTGAGGAGCCAATGACTGAACAGTCTGGCCCACTTAGCTGTAGAGGGCTGGCCTGGTCAGAATACGCAGGGAGTAGGGCGTTGCTGTCTCACTTCTCATGCGGCTGTGCTCATCAGACTCTGGTTTTAGAGGGAATTCAACTGTGGTGAATAATGTGCCGGTGGTCACGGTCAACCGTTGGGCGGTCGAGGTGCGGATTTTAGGACCAACCTTTTCTAACCCGTCCTTCCTTAATGGAGTGCATTGTTGCGGTTTCCAAAAACACGGTCGAGCTTGTCGTCTGAAGCACACACCTTGTTACTTTCACACCCCTATTGCAGAGGACAGCACGATTTACTTCCACACCACCTCGTAATACGATTTCTCACAGTGTAAGGGCCAGTTGCGCTTCGTCGAGCTGCTCACAGTTAGCTTTCCTGATATAGTTGAGTTATGAAGAACTGAGTTCATCCCGCAGGATCATTGCAGCACCCACGCCCACCCAGTATGACAATATGACAGCTTTAGGTCGGTTATTTCAAGAAAGCTTGCGATCATTTTTATTTTAAGTCTGACGCGTGGTGTTGAATGTTTCGAATACGTACCAGTACCAGATTGACGTTTTTTAAATCCATATGAATTCATATGGATTATCCAAGGCTTAAGCCTTGCATCACCAGACAGTAAGACGGGTGAGGCGAGAATGAAGTGGACGGTCCGCGTTCAAAATCAAGTGTGTATTCAAATGTGGGATTACGTTTCAGTTCGGGGCTCATTTTGGGCCGTACAGAATCAGCACATCTTTAAAAGGAGTCATCTTGATAGATATTTTTATAGAATTCACTAAGAGAATAGGAATCCTCGTGAAGACCGTCAACAACCATCAGGGTGACACAAAGAAAGCTATAAAATATGCTTCAGTAAAATTGAGGAAACACCTTCAAAGCACGTGCTTCCTTGGGAGATGATGACCGATGGGTAGAGCCTTGCACGCTTTCTATGTTGGAATCATCTCCACACAGTCTAAAAACGAGTTTTCCGGTTATATCACCGACTAACAAACACCTAGCGTGGTTTGTGGGTGGTTATTCGCACCATCCGAACGGCCGTATAACAGTTTTTGTGGTTACCTGAATGTTAAACAACAACCGTCAATTGCGTTTGTATGTTGGCATGCAATTCGTGCACAGCCAGCATTTTGACAACATAGTTCATCCATCCGAGTTGTCTGAAGAGATCTTTCTCCTAGGTTGGCACAATTAGGTCAAACAGGCACTGACTAGAGAGTCTATCATAGTCACAGAACTCAGCCGGTAGGAAGCTCTCGAGGAACGAAAAGCCTAATAAAACCTGAGTAAATATGTAAACTCATGCAGTTTCATGTTCTGTTGCAAGCTGGCAAATTGGGTGGACAGTAGATGGACAACTGGACCTTTGCTAAATGTGCTGTGCCCAAAGGTCCAAACATTCCTCTGCTGGACGTCGGGGATCGTGAAGTCGTTGGATGGTGTCACTGACAAGTGAATTACGAGGACGAATCAACAGATACACGTTCGCTGAATTTCACCGGGCATCTGATGATCGGTCGGGTTATCAAAAGCTCAATGATCGGAAGTTTTTGCGTCGCGGTTCACACTGGCTACTTTGCTTCAGTGGTGCATAACATCCTGAACTTGGTCAGCAGTTAGTGGTTGGTCGAGTCGGTTCTGAGAAATTTGCTCAACTTTGGGGGTTGGGAGTTTCTCAGTTGTCAAGCGGGGTCAGCAGGTTGCGCGGGACGGCTCAGCGGTTAAAGCGCGAATTCACTGACCGCAAGGTCCATGGTTCCAACCCGATCTCTGCCTCTCGACTTGCTCTGTCTAAGCTTGGGCAACCAGCAGTATCCTACACCCTTGTGCTTCCTTCGAGTAGCGTGGCAGCTAGGCACCAAAAGTGTGTTACAGCCGAACGATTGGGCGCACAGCAGACAAGCGCATGAAGGAAGTACACACAGGCATTCCAGGAGGAATGCAATTAATTCTGACCATCGGTAATTGACTACCATCCTGCGTTCGGAGCTAGTTCATTGATGGAAGTCAGTAATCAGCCAACCAATTTATCAGCTATAAACTGTATGCCATAGGCACACTGGTTCCAGTTACTGCAGTTTCATACCCCGGAAAATGGGGAACTGTGGGAGTGCCCTGAGGCCGGCCACCTCTATTAACCGAACAGCACATCAATTAGACGGATGCGTCACGCGCGGTCTACGGACCAGAAGAATGCATGCCATTGGTCATAATGCCAGCCAATCTAGATCGAGCACCTTCAGCTCGACACTTCCCGCCCCCTCACAAAGATTTTCGCACGACCTTGTGGAACACTCTGCGGTTACCCTGTAAATACAGTTGTAATAATCTGCCGTTGTCTCGATACAGGGCTGTCTGACGCTACCGCGCATTTTGATATACCATAACGGGCGGACCAGGAAGCGCCGCTCACTAGAAGCACACCCAAATTATTTTCGCCGGAACTATAGGGTTTTCGAGGTTGCGACTTTTACGGGGAGTTAGTCTGATCCATTTACACTTGTAGGTGACATGTTGCACACAGCATTTTGTTTAAGTGAGGGAAATTTCAAGGTCACAGACCATCACCGATTCGCATTTTGCTACCGGTTTACGGCAGATAAAACGCAAAATCACACTTTACCATATTTTGGCGTTATTTAAGGATAAAATAACATCTACAGAATATCCAAAGCAAGTTCCACTCAGGAAAAACAATAAAAAACAAACGTTTGTTTTATACTCCCCAGATTCAACGAACGAGATAATATTGTTCAGCGAACTTCATCACAACACATTTTCTTCTGGAGCTCAGCTTCCATTAAGTATAACCTTGTCAGAAAACAGCACTAATTGTGCAGTGGATATGCGAGTGCCATCTCTGTAGATGATTGCTTTTCCCAGCTATGCATAACTAGCCCGTGGATAATACAGCGTCAGGAGGTACCTTCGGTAAATTACCAACACAATGGTATCATTCTATTAGGAATATTCACCATAGGTGGAATACGTCATAAAGCGGTCATCATGATAACGGTAATCGTTGTCACTCACCTCGACTACTTATCGTCACTGCAGCATGCTAGCCCCGTGTCAATGTGCGGCGCTGATTATGAGGCCACCTATACACGATAACCTAATCCAACGGCTAATGACGACCCGTCATACTCAAACTGTATTCAATATCGCCTACCTTCGCTACTTATCGTAACTGCTAGGCCCGTGTCAATGTGTGACGCTGATTACGAGGCCTCACCTATACACGGCAACCTAATTTAATGGCCAATGACGGTCTTTCATAATCATAACTGTACGCGTTTTCAATATCTCGAATACTTGTAACTGCTAGGCCCATGTCTATGTGCGACGCTGTTTATGAGGCCTCGCCCATGTAAAGTAACCCAATCCAATGACCAACGACTGTCTCTCACGCACACCTGTACGCGATGTCGCTTATCTCTGCTACCTATAGTAAACACCAGGCCAGAATCTATGTGGGCCGGTGAAAATAAGGCCTCAACTATGCGTGGTATCCTAATCTAACGCTCAACGTGGGTCTGTCATACTCATAACGGCAGACGACATCGCCTACCTTGGCTACTTATGGTAATTGCTAGGCCTGTGTCCATGTGCAACGCCGAATATGAGGCTCAACTATGTTCAGCAGCCTAGCCCGATGGCCAACGACGGCCCTCACGCTCATAACCGTACTCAAGGCTACTTATAAGTAACTGAAAGGCCCGTACACATGTCCGTAACTGACCAACGCCCCAACTATACATAATAGACCAATCCAACGACCAACGGCTGTCTTTCATATCCATGCATGTCATCCGTGTGCCAACTCCATGCCTAAAAATACACAACCACCTTTAAAAATCATGTTTCTATTTATTGTTGTATCGGCACAAACATAATATGTGGCCAATCCACTTCTCAGTTTCAGGAAGCCGCTTTTACTGACAAGATTTCTGGAAGTATAATGAAGAAATGAAAAATAAAATCAAAAAGGAAATGAAAATGAAAAATGTATAATCAATTACGACTCGTACACACTCCGCACACATCCTTTAAAACATATAATTAAACAAAGTTGTAATGGCCAACTCACCAAGTGCTTACTAAATCCGTTTGTCCACTCCATTTCAAATGGGTGTCCGCGCTGAAGCTGCAGTCTTACTGTTATTAGGGTAAACCCACCACTTACTCAATTAGTCCTGTGTGTACACCGTCTGCTGCACAAAGACACCTTTATAGCAGAGGCCAGACCAAGTATAAAACTCGCAACCCCACTACAGACCTGTAACTCCTGCAACCTCTTAGTATGTCCCCTAGCTCGTACAAACCTACGCCACTACTCTTCCTAGTTTATTACGCTGCATCTGGAACAACCTTCCTGAGCAGCTGAGAAGCATCACGCATCGTCATAATTTTTCCCAGTCCGTAGACAAATTCCCACCCAGAAACTGCTGCCGCCTTACTTAATACCCAACTACCCCCTGACCTCCTCTACGAATCGGGTCCAGTGCGCGCTTGAGTTTAGCGACGACACAGTTAGTGGGCAAGTAAAAGATCCTGTTATCATTTCTTCCTATCCTCTTGACTCGCTTTAAGCCAATGTAGGACTTAAATGCCTACTTGATCTAAATGCTGTGTTACTGGCTTGATTGTTTTTCTTTTTTTCCCCAGGCATCTTACACCCGTTCTAGTATAGTCCCTACCCCGGATTACTCTATCAGCTCTGTCTAGTGACTGGTGCCCTCAGCCTAACTCTAATTGACAAGAACCAAACCAGAGTCAGCTTTTTTTCTTCATTACCAGAGCGCATTCTGCGCCTATATATATATATCCATCTGATGATTTACTGCACTATACACTCACACACAACATCGCGGTAAGCTTCTGCTCGACGTGATAGCTCACATCAGCGCTCCGACGCCGTTTAGCCATGGTAATCGCTGTGAATATCACTATTCCACTTACTGTCTCATTGGCAGCTGTCAGTTCACTTCTCCTCCGCGACTTGCCTCTACCAGCGTCTGTATGCCGTTTGTCTGCTCGAATTGACTGAGCTGTCTTTACTGGCCTTGCTTTCCCCACGACCAGAAAAAATTGGTAGCTGGAGTATTTTTTAATGCACAAACCGCATTTATGACTGCTTGGTTGGTTTTCCACCTTGCAGATCTGGTAGCATGCACGAGGGATGAAAACCTCGTGGTGGACGGGTACGCCCTGCAGGAGGGTCGCTCTGTTACGTTGCACCATGGTGCGTTCGTATACCCGTCACCCCTCCAGTAGCACGGGTGCATCGCCCATCGCCGGTGGTTCTGAGCCTGGCCTTTAAATTCAGGAAATCAAAAAAAGTACCGCTGACTTGTGTTTGTTGCTGTTGGTGCTGGGCTCGCCTCGGTTGAGTTTGTATCTGGCAACGCCATAAACCACAGATGAGGAAAAAAACTGACTCTCATCTGTAAAAAAACAATAAAGAAAAAAATACATCTGGAATAGCCTGAAGATACTCTGCAATGCCCATGGCTTACATCGGCGAGCATAGCTGTATCTGCCTTCACCAGAACAGAGGCTACACTGCACCAATGCCCACTCCGTCAACCAAACAAAGAACACATCTACCTGCCACTCCCAGTGGTAGACATAAACTCATCATTGCACCACTTACAGACAAAGCTTATAGCAGTGCTTCGGGGACTGGTGACTATTTCTCTTGTACATGCTTTCTCTCCTGGTACTGTCCAACCCATGTAACAGATTAACCAATTATCTCGGAAGTTCACTCCCGTCCGCCCTTATACATCTGATTTCCACACCACCACTTTGCATGCTTATATCGGCCTTTACTAGATCCCTGTAATTTATATCGTTTGTTAGCAAACCCACCCTTGGTCGCTAGTCTATTAAGTACAAATTCATCTATATCCTATTCCATACAACCACTTGTCATCACCCTAATCGCGGCAGACGTCAAGTTTTTCTTTCAATGTATATTAATGCACATTATCCCATTTGTTGTCTTTTCAAACTCACCATGCTTTACTAATTTCATCCCACCCCCTCATCTTCCCAAGCTTCGAACTTCGGCAATGCCTGGTTTGGAGGACCTGGTTGGCTGTTACCCACTCCACCTGGCCGGTGATCTTCAACCACAGGATCCCAAAACAGACCAAAAGAACCCCGATCCCATATCGGCTTGCTCCACCTTGTTTCCTCGGCCAGCCTGAAATGGATCTCGCTGCCCAAAGAACTGCACACCCCAGCCCACTCACCTTAAAATGTGACGTCCGTTACGGGGCTGTCCAAAACTGAAGCATGTCAGGCCAATGATGGCACGGCACTGCCATACCCAGTTCGATAGCACTCCGCAACTATTCCATTCCTTCTCTCGACCGTGCCCTCGCCCACTCGTTCCATTAACTGCAAATACGACGAACTCCCAATCGACCCCAGCTGACTCCATGACACATTCATTCCAACCTGCTGAACTGTTGGTTGAAATTTAACCATCTCTGTGTTACTGTGCTTCCCACCAAATCCAATAACTTTCTATACAGTTCGCGTTCCGGCTCGTGTGTTGCCACCATCTCTCTTCCAAAAGAACTATTATGCCCGCCTCCACAACAGCGACACAAGTGAGTCACTACAGTTTAACTGTATACCATGTTTCTGAGATCCCTGCTACCATTTACCCGCTTTGCTGGTCCCTCCATTTCATCATCCCCACTTACGCTTTGTGACCCTGGCCACGAGCCCAATAGTCCAAGGCCGCGAGGCCTCAGCGGTTGTTTTTGGCTTCAGTTCAATTTGATCGGCTGGATAATGCCAACTTTGCTGCTTCACCAGATCTGATGTTCTGGTTTCTGATTTTCCACAGCTTACATTTCTTTTCATTTCAGGCATGAAGCCTCTTGTTTTGCCCTCCCTCGCTTTGTTTTTGCCCGCCACCTTCAAATCCTAACGATCTGACCTTGCTTGATGTTCTCTTCGACAAAAGAGCCCCTGCTCGTGCCGGTTTAGTGACGACCACGTCTACATTGATACAGCTCACCGCCTATGGCGCTGTCCTCTTTCCCACCCAAACCCCCTGTACTCACAGTCCCACCAGTCATACCTTTATTCTGACTGTAACCTTATGATCATGCCTGACGGCATGCCCCCACAAGTTGGGAATAAACATTATTTATTTATTTATTTATTTGATTATTCAATAGCGGTATTCAGCAACCGTATGCATTATTGAGCACAGCGAAGTTAAGGCTAAAGAGGGGTGTATATGTATCAGCCGTAGACCAAGTGGTATAGACCTGAGCCCTGGGATCCAAGGAACACGTGCGTCATCATACATGCACCCATGGATGCTGGGGGTAACGAAGACGTATTGAGCGGACGGGTACTTGGTGTCAAGTCTACTCAATACCCGGCAATACCCGGTTTGGGAACCCAGTTTGCCATTATCCACCTGACCTGGTCAGTGATTTACATCCCCATAGATCCCCAAACGGACCAGAAAAACCTGCGATCTTACACTGGCTTCGTCCTACTCTGCAAATTCCCTTGGCCAACTCAAAACCCTGCTGCTCACAGAATTGCACATCCCAGCCCAATCATCTCAAACATGACGTCCGTTACGGGGCTGTCCAGAAACCGAAATAAGGCAGTGATGATGGCACGGCACTGCCATACCCAGTTTGATAGCACACCCGCAACTAATCCCTTCCTACTCGACTGTGCCCTTCGCCCGCTCGGTGCATTACCTGCAACTACGAACAAACTCATGCTTAATTCTGAATGCAAGCTTATGATCATGCCTGCCCGATGATGCTACCCACCAGTTGTGAACGAACCTTATTACTACCTTACACATTGTGAGTGCAGGGTGCATACCAAAGTACGGGATGACTTTGGTCAGTTCACTCAAAAACAACTGCACCTTTTCCTTTTCTTTGAAGATGAGAACGACGTCTGCATGCTCCATATCGACAAGGCTTTCCTCAGCTATTTGAAAACCGGGGTCCAGAAGACGGTAGTTAGTCAGGAATTGTGACCACTTTTGGCCGCTTGTCATTTCGGGCCGCAGTCTAAATCACATCATGGTACCTTCTAGAAGTCTTTCTGAGACCTTTCCCTATTCTGTGGGCCGGTATAGACGCGACAGTCTCATTGCATTGTCTGAATTACAGCAATGAAACACCATGCGCCCTCAATGGACCCAAGAATACTTTAATGCATGCCGGTCTCAATTTGTGACAATTCCCTGACAAATCGTAACTATAATAACAACCCTAAACGACTCACCGAAGAGGTTCATGCACGGGGCTGTCCACGGACCCAAGTACGGCGTTGCGATGACGGTACCGCGACTACCATACCCAGTCTGATGGTTTGCCCGTGGTTCACAATATCCATAATATTTACCGGATGAGGGTGTTACGTGCACCCACAAGATGGCCTCAATCCGTTACTTGCGCCAGGACTTGAAAGCGCTGGCCAACTTATTGTGCTGTCTGCTTGTTCTGCCCATAAACACACTAATTCTACCAACATCACTATCGATGGTTCGGTATAGCCTTGCGCCTGATAGCATGTACTGACCATCATAAAAAAGCAAAAAGCTTACTAGCTGTGACGAATTCCTTGGCTTGGTTTTGCAGGACACGTGCCACAATGATAGGAGACCTTTTCATACACAGGTCGTTAAAAGCTGCCCAATTTTGAGTTTGCGGCGACACAGGGGACGAAATTATTGTCCTTGTCGTTTCGAGATTATTTCAAAACGCGGTGCAAAATAAGACACGTGAAGAAACCGTCTCTTCAACAACTTTTCCATCGCCATCAGGGAGAATTCACGCGAAGCCATTGGCAGCCACTGAAATATAAATTCCGCGCCCATGGTGGACCTGGAGTACGTTTAAACAACTTTCAACAAAACTGCGCCTGAATGGAAAGATCTTAAGGGACCGAATAAATACCATCAAATGCTGAAACTTTGTGGTAAAGTTTCCCCCTCCGAACTATGGTTTCAGAGAAATTTTGGGTGTGCGTCTAAGGCTCGGCCCAGGAAGCCAAGGACCGATGCAGACTTTCAAGGCCGTTTACTAAGTCACAACAACTGGCGACAACCCGAATCCATGATGTTAAGTTCGGTAGAGCAAATCCAAATAATTTTACAGCAACAACAGAAGCAGTTTGTAAAAGCCCAAATGAGGCTTATTGAATCTCCGACGCGCAGCAGTTCGGTGAATGCGACAAAAACAGTCGGGCCTCCGTCGTCTTCCACGGATGCGGCTGCCAGCTCGATTACTGAATTCAATTTCAATTTTGAATCTGAACGAATTTTCGAAAGTTGGTTCAAGAAATGTGAGGATATGTTTCAAACCGACCTTGCCAGCTTGGGGATGCACGGAAGGTTCGGCTGTTGCTGCGGAAACTGGGGACAGCTGGATATGATCGGTTCAAAAATTTCATGCTCCCAAAACTCTCTCGTGACCTTGTCCTCCCAGATACTGTCAAAATCCTTGCCCAGACATTCGGTGAGCAAAGTTACTTGTTCAATATTCGTTACCAGTGTCTAAAGATTACCAAAAGGGATACCCAAGGTTTCATCACGTTTGCCGGTGCATTCAACGAAGAATGCCAGCGTTTTCAGCCCGGCTAAATGACCGATGATCAATTCAAGTATCTCAAATTCGTGGCTGACCTTCAGTGGCCACATGCTGCGGATGTTCAGACCGGCTGCTTAATCGAACGTTTGCGCTCTTCTTCAGCTCGATAAAAAACCTCCATACGACTGTGCTGATGTCTGAGGGTAAACTGTTTGAGCTCTAGACCATTAGCTATTAGGGTGAACTTCCCCAAGATCAGAATTTTCTAAACTAGTCTCTTTGTTTGTGCCAGTTGAAGGACACCGCCCTAATCACACCAAAAACACCCAGGGGTTACACTCGTGACAGACGTAGCCATCTATTTTGGCCCAGCCTCTTTGGTCAGGAGTAAGACTAAGTGTCATGGCACTCACGCCATCGTAAATCATTTGATGGCTACCATACAAGCGTGTGCCTTCGTCATAAGATCATTGCAGCTAATGATGTCTGGGTAACCCCAACTCGTTCAAGTAAAACACATGCTACCAGTACTTGCTACTATCCCATTGTGACTGATATCCAGTAAATGTCCACCAGAGATTTATTCGGCACCCTGAACAGCAAGATTCCCAACAGCTACTCCACAACCCACCTGACATTCCTCCTCGCCCAGATTATTCTTCCCAAAATCAAATGGAACCCACTGTAGAGAAAATAATAACCGAAGTGTTCCCGTAATTGATGAAAGAGTGATAGGCTTACCTATTGCTACTAGTAAACGCCCTTGTTCAAGGATGTCTTCCAAGATTTGGCTTGATGTTGTCCCTACTGACGGTAACTCACCCGCTCGCCTGAGTCCTTGGATGACGCAGGAAAAGGCTTCATATGAATTTTTCTTTAAACGCTTGGTTGTCTCGTGTTGGCGCGCTTCATGTCCGCAGGTTTTCGGCGGATTGCGCCCGCTCCATATCTTTTTGTACCTCGTGAAATTCGCTGGTGTCCTGCTTTCCAGGCAGGTGTTGCACGAACTCACTTTTTTTAAAGAAATGTTCGCCTTGTCAGCGAAAATGTGTTTTAGTTGTCACTAACGTTCCCGCCCCTCCTTAGCCTAGAGAGTGCCCAGACGGTGGCAGCAAGCCTTGCGGAAAAGGTGATACTAACCCCGGTAAATTATTGAGATTCCCAGTTTGTTTGATATGGCACCTGCGTCTCGAGAGCTCCTGGTACCCCAAGTAATGCACATCATTTTTGCCTCAGTGAAGGGCAGCTTTAGGCAGAATCGCGATTTTAAGTCAAGCATACCTCAGTGGCACGTGTTTTTTCACGGATATTGCCGAAGTCCGACATGGCAGAACCGCTTACGGGCCCTCTTTTTATGGCGTAAATACAGCGGGCTGAGACGGCTTTGTAGCGCAGTCGGCGCGACGTCGTATTTGGCTTCGTGGATGGCCCCAGGCATGAGCGTTACTGGCTAATTAATAGGGGCTGCTATATTAGCTGAGATTGGCCGGATGATTGTAACGGAACAAGGCCATCATCGAGGTAAAATCTCCGTTTTGCTCGCAGCTACTTCTGTCGAGTGTGTGACAGTTATGCAGTCAACCGGCTACAAGCTGATGATCGTTTTGCGTGGCACTTTGATGCAGTTCTAGTATCTCGACAGCGCGTTATGTAGCAGTGTCTGACCCACTTTGTAGGTACCAATGTTTGGTTAATATCACATGTGCCCACCAACTTTTACACACCGTCTACACCCAACAACCTCATATATACCCACCCTAGATCTCACCAACATCAATTTTTTCCGATTCATCCCACCGTAAATAAGCCAGCAAGGTCGAATTTTGAAAGTCTAATTCAGCTACTTCACGCTGAGTTGGTTTGCCCCCTCAATGCACGCCAGAGTTATGTCCCCATCTGTGCAAAGCCTCTCCGATACAACTTATGCCAAGTTCCCATTATCCTACGGTAATAAAGCACACTCAAAAGCGCATAGCTGATGGTAGTTCAGCCGTTACGCCGGGTCACATGCTTAAAAAAGAGTAAACCATCCTGCCTGCCCCTCAGGCTGTGCTAAAGTCCGGAAACCCTCGCGGCATTGTTCGAATGGCTCATACCTTTCCTATGACCCAGATGAGCCAAGGCGGATGCCAATAGCTCCCTCCTCCATGTCTCTGTATTTAATTCCCAGCTAAAAACAACCAATTAACTGCGCGCAGCATCTATCTCAACCACAGAGCATAATCCAGCGCTCCAGTCAAGCCGCTTCAGCCTTTCCGTTGGTAGTGGAGTTTTTAAATCGTCTGAGCTTCCCTGATCCCGAGCCCTTCTGCCTCCCACCGCAGACTGCTCACCAAATTCTACTCTCTTTACGGCTCCGCCAGATCCCCAAAATGTGACACTGATCAAACGTTCTGTATGATGCGGGCGGCTGAGGATCTTACAGGACGATTGCAACTATGACTATACTCATTTAGTATTTATTTGGCAGTAGGAACAGACAGATAAGGGATTATCTGCTGTATTGAGAACTGGTTCAAGGAACAGATGGGTTAATATACACCATGCATTACGTAGAGCGTACAGTGCCCATGATCGCAATCGCCACGAGTAGCAGAAGAGACAGTGAGGCAGCAAATACGGGGATTAGGCAGTAGAAAAGGGCTACACACAGAGATAATGGCAACGAAAACAGCTTGTGCCTTCTGAAGGTAAAAGAAGCAGTCAGGAAAATGGACGCTGCGGGAACTTCGCAGAAATTAAATTTATCTTTGGTCTTTAGTTGACGGCGCGACACGTCAACTTGTGTAACTTGTCAAATACACACTTAGGCTCGTTTAAAACCAAATGTCAACAATGACTATCAGATAAGATGCGATACAAACGTAATGAAGAATAAAGGACCACCAGTGAATTCAAGTTGGCGCAGCGGATAGCGCACTCGCCTTCCATCTGAGTGGTTCGGAGTTCCATTTCCGTTCGACCAACCTTTCCGTCGAAGCATACACCCAACAGTAAGTAAAGTTGAGTCAAAAGTGTAAGCGAAGATGGCTAGGCTGCAAAATCTTGACATTCTTAAGTAGGGTTTAGGCAAAACTTAAGTGGAAGCAAAAACAGAAAACGAGCAGCAAGGAAGGGCGATTACGTTTTAATAGACAGGCATAAATCGCGCTACTCACGAGTATTCACAACAAAGAGGAATACCAATCGCTGATCGCCGTTGATACGCAAGAGAAGCCATCACGTTCTAAGGACCTCATGACCATCAACCACACTTTCTCCGAACTTCGAACCTGTTCACCTCAAACCCGAAAACCCGTCTCAACCCGAAGATTTCTGGCATCCAGCAGCATGATTATCAGCTAGAGCTCATCCCCACCAAGACGGGCATGGTAACTGGGACCAGTGCGTCAGCAACAAGACGTAGCCGTCTGATCCTAAAATAACTCCAAATGTGTTCTAACTCTAAATGTATTCTGAAAAGGGGCGTGCGTCGAACATAAACTTTCGTCACACTCACTGGGTTTCCAATAGCCATACACCTCTGCATATACCTGCCTACTAAAATACGTCTTGTAATCCATTCATGACATGCCTGTCGTCATCCTCCACGCAACCGGCACAGTCAACTACCATCCACTATGCCCTTTAGCTTTACACTATCCGGTAAGTCAGTCCTGTACACTGCGCGCTCCCAGCACCCTCGCGCTCTTAATTCCACAGCTATATGCACAACCACAGTTTTGTTCTGCTCTTTTGAGACCAGCCTTCTTCCAGCTGCTCGCACAGCTGGGCCGGATCGACCACATTTGTCTCCTTGAGAGATATGGTGTTAGGAGATCGACCGGTGAAACTAGTCCACCTACTCTGCTGCAGGGTTGCACTGTCGCAAACAGAACTGATCGAAGCCCTCGGCACCACCCGTAAAGTCTAAAGGCTCTAGCCCATCGTCATGATCCTAAAGACCCACAGTTCCAACATTTTAATACATTTTCCCAGCCATTTTCATAACCACAATACACCCGGCACCATCCGAAAACACATTCTGGAGCGTTACCTTCCTTTCCACTGAAACTTTTATTACATAATGTACTCGGAACTCCCGTGCAAGCGCCCCAATCATCCGAACCTGACGCATAAAGAACGCGACCAAACTTCTGGAGGGGGAGAGCTTTCTAAATCTGCCACCGCGATATCTATGGTCGAAACGGAGATCAAAATACAATGCCCTCCTCTCAGTAACCCGTGATGGGATCTCTTGGAGCACACAATATCCTCCCTGTATAGTACAATGTGTTTTCACTCGACTCCTTAGCCACATTCGTTCTAGTTCTTACCTCTTCACAGCGCAACCATTGGCTCATACCTCGCCCTGCAAGTATGACGGAAAACTGCTGTTACTTTGCCAACTTCCGCGAATAAATAAAGACGGAATGTTCAGTCATTGCATGTAAGTGAAGCCAGTTTATACTGAATAGCCGAGAAGCACAGCTCGGTTTCAACTGGAGCATGAAATTCAGACTAGAAATTCCCTAATCTCCACACACGAACATGAAGATGACTTTAAAGTTTACCAACGGGCCTGTCTGCGCAAAACCCTTGATGCGAAATATCCTGAATACCCCGGCAGTAAAAGTTCTAGAGAGAGTATTAACGCAAAAAGCATCACAGGGGAAGAACAATTACTACGAACTCCAAATCATTCTAACCGGGCGGAATACACATCAGCACGTTCAAGGAGCCATCATCTACCGTTGCAATACCTCTTGCATCTATGGACAACGGGTCATTAAAGACAAAAAACCCAAAATATTGGGATAACTAGACTATTCTTGAAGGGTTACAACTGCTGGAATCTTAGAGACTTCCCATATGTCTGAAAACTCTGGAAGCAGTAGTCAAACTGCATTTCAGTGCCCACCCAGAGTACCTAATTTGCCGAGCCACGATTTGGGGGTTGCGTGTTACAAAACTGCAGACGGTTTTTGAAGCTCGGTGCGAAATGAGGGAGCTTCGCAAGTGAAAGAATGTGACAGGTTGGATCGCTGCTGCATGTTCTTTAACAAGATGGAAGTTTCGGACAACGGATGTGAGAGCGAGTCAACGGTGCTTTCACGAAATCGGGATGAGCAATGGAGGGTGCCCCGCCAGGGACTGGCCTTGAGTTCAGACTCTTTGCACTGAATGTATACTCCGTACTAAGTCGCCTTCATTGGAGTTGTTACTGGTGAAAG